>BPTQ01000009.1:212137618-212216655 GCA_019973895.1 Chrysanthemum seticuspe | reverse complement strand
GGCATCATACAAACATTATTTCTTATATAATTAAAACGATTATCTTATTTCAATGCCGTTGAACCAAATAGCGCACATTAAATTAGCAATGTTCAGGCAAAAGATGCAAAAGATGTAGGAATCTAAGCACAGTTTCATATGATTATATAAAAACTATTCAGCTGTGTTAAATATTTCGAATTCTGAGTAAAAACTGAGCATTCCTCACTGTAAAAGTTACGACTTTAAAGATTTTAATTATCAAAAGGAGCAGTTTGAACTTTTTAAGTATTGAAGAAGCAATATCGAGGCAAAATTAGGCAAGTTCGCCGGTGCAAAAGCAAAATTTCACATAAAAGATTTATAGATCGGGTTTTTATAAATGGATGACAGCCTAAAAGGGTCTTAAATTTTATACCTGTCTGGGATAAAATATGCACAGCTTTACTCAAAAAGAACGCGGTTTGGATAAGATTGGGTAAGTTTTGTTGAGGCCTCGATAAGATTAGGATGGTATGTGGAAGAATCCCAAAGTACCAAAGGATCTGTAGTGGTTTTTATTATATATTGTTCCTTATTAATATCCTACCTAATATATATAAGTATTGAGAACTTTTAGTAACTTTTTCACCATGTTGTAGTATACTGAACGTACAAAAACCGAGTTTATACTATTTTACTTATACTTTACTTATACATTCTACTTTTTATTTGTACTCTACGAATGTTCTTATGAACTACTCCAAATTCCTGTTTTCCCAAATAGGATTAGTGGGATCCAAAAATAACGTTTTGGAAGTTGTTTCTCACTATGATCACACAATTTTGGAAAGAAAAACTCATTTCGACACGTATAAAATAGGGTCTGTCCATATTTTAAATTCTGGGAAAATCCGACAGTAGGTAAATATTTTTGGGCTAGATATTTAGAAAATACACTTTAAAACGAAAACGTGGCCGCTTGAACGGATTAAAACGGAGCTATAACGAAGAAGTTATGAATTTTTCAAGTTTGACGAGGAAAACTATTAATTTTAGAAATTTCAGCATTGAAAATGTCACTCCTTACGAGTCAAAAATGAGTCTTAAGCTTTATAAATTGTGTCGACTTATCAAAAATATATTAGTATACTTTGACACGAATCTAAGGATGTAGAAAACGTAGAAAACGGACTTGTAACGATTAAATTACACGCGATAAACCAAGTTGCCGTAACTTTATTCTATTAGCAAAATTAATATATTCTTTATTACAAACATACTACGGCAACTAAAGGACCATGTTGGCGGACGTTTTTAACAATGATGTAGAACTTTTTATAACGTGATGTCTTCTAGTAAAAGTAAGTTCGCCTAGCATATTTTCCAAAATGTCCAACCGTTTGTTGAGCGGAGTTGTAACGAATAACATATAGTCACTCAAACTTTGCCGAAAACCATCCTTTAACTCTATTTTTGGCCTAAAGTGCAATACTTAACCTATATTTTTCTTGGTGATCGAGACCTCTTGGATGGAAACTTAAACACTGAAACTTTGAGATATTGATACAAGCTTCCCAAAACCGTTGAGTTCGTTTCCTAACGCTCGACGTACACCATTTTACGACTAACTTTTCAAGGCCATTTTAGTCACTTTCATGAAAATTTCAACGACATTATTTTAAGACGAAAAGTTATAATTTCACAATAAATCATTAAATGACTATCGTGGGATATCATTTCAACATAAATACTTGTAAAGTATTTTATAATATGACGGGATGTCATAAACATATTTTGACGATAAACATTATTTCCAAAACGTACAAGTGGTATGGATATCATATGGAGTTGCATGTACAACATTGTATCACGCATTCACAACAACATATCATAACTCAAGTCATAACATTCATTTAGGTCGCGGATAGTTTCCGAGCCTCATTTTAGTGCACTTCATTTTGTTAGCATATCAATCATACCAGGTGAGTTCATACCCCACTTTAACTCATTTAAATTCCTATAAACTATTTGGGGCGAGATATATGCTTATTTATCCAAACATTTAAACTCTTTTGCCAAACAACATTACTTATACTTTAGACTTGATTGCGTTATATACTTGATTGGGTTATACTTGATTTCATATGCATATTTGGAACAAACATACAAGAATTAATGGCTCCAAATTAAGTTGTTGGAAGGCTATTAATTTACAAACATACAAGAATTGGTGGCTCCAAATTAAGTTGTTGGAAGGCTATTAATTTACAAACATACAAGAATTAATGGCTTCAAATTAAGTTGTTGGAAGGCTATTAATTTACAAACATCCCAATATTTATATGTTGGAAGACCCTTGTGGTGACATTTATACTTTTAACTACCTTAATGCGCATATTCATGATTGTCATTCTACTTTAGGCAATGGGTTGTGAACACACAGGTTGCAAGTTTTGTATGGGCGGAACTTGGAACTGAGTGGATTTACAATGCCTTTGCTGTGTGAACATTTCTCTAAGTATTTCAGATCATTTTATCACAAACTTATGAACTCACCAACCTTTGTGTTGACACTTTTTAGCCTATTTATCTCAGGTTGTAAGGCGATAGCATTTCATGGAGCTTTTGGGTCTCATGGCATACATTGGAGTCTAGTGTTTTTATCTATTACCATTCGACATGTTTTGTAAACCTTTATGTATTATCAAACTTTGGGATCTCATGTGTTGTAATCTTTAACTTATTTAATCGAATGGTAAACTCTTTAAAACGTCTCATTTTAGAGGTCGTTTTCTTTATCCATACTTTGTGCTATGACGTCATACCCCAATGACACTATCGTTCCGCTGCGATATTTTGGGGGTGTGACAACATCAACATGATGATTCCGAACAACCTTCTGTTCTTGTTTGATGTGATTGTTTGCTTGGTGTTACCATTTTGTGTGTTCGTTGCGGCCTGATTGCTGATTTCCTTGATGAACATCTATCTGTTCTTGTTTGATTGGGAGGGATTTTAGTTAAGGGGATTTGCAAGATGTAAGTTGATTGGGATGCTTTTTGGTGATGTTCTTGTTTTGGTGAGTTGAAGATGTTAACTATCTATTCCCCAACTGGACAATATTGAAGAAGGTCGAGTCTACAGTCTGTTCTACATTTTTCTGCTGCATGTTAGAAGACTAAAGACGAGTTGCATTTGATTATCCAAAGACTTCTTCATATCCCGGGCATTGTCAGTTTAGGGGAGAGCACTAATTGGGGGAAAGTGATATGTCAGATTTAATCCCCAATTAGATTTGCTCACAATGTACTTCAGCAAGTTGATTCCCACAAGAGTTCAAGTGTTATTCTCAACAAATTTCTAGTATACGGGCTTACAATGAGTTGGTGATTCTGATGTGTCAAAACCAGCAAGGAGAAAGGAGACTCACATATAAACACAAAGCGAGTAAACTTGATGAACTTAATTCTTCTAAGTGATTGAAGATATCCCGGGAAGACAAATGTTATTAACGCAGAGAAACTCAAGGTTTGACTCATGACGAGTAAACTTGATGAACTTAACTCTTCTAAGTGATTGAAGATATCCCGGTAAAACAAATGTCATGACCGCAGAGAAACTCAAGGTTTTACTCATGAAGGCTTTTGTGTTATTATTCCAACGACGTGGGGGAAGAGATGGAAGAGTTAGTTTCTGAAGATGAAAGAGGTATACAAGTGTGTGATGATTTTGATCTTATCACAATCATCAGGGGATAGAGATTGTGTACATTGGGGATGCTCAGCTGTTTTACCTGAGGGCTTAATCTGTGATTCAGAGATATAATCACTTATTCCGGTGTTGACATCCGCAGAGATTGTCACCCGCAGAGATAACCAGTGATTCGGCCTGCTTCTTCAATGTTATCGGTTATTCTCTCTTTGGGCATTCGGGTACTTCGGGTTCTTGAGCTTCATACACTTCCTTCAGGGGAGAGAAAAGTATACATCGGGGTTATTCTTTGGTTATTGGACTTAATCTGCTACTTCGATGGTATAAGTTTCTTTGTCTTCGGGTATGTGTATTCGGGTTCGTGAGCTCTAGTCTAAGAGATTGACTGCATCAATTCAACTACTTGGGGGAAGTGGTCTCTTGACACCTTTTTTGGAATGGATTGCTTCAGACCTCAGTGGAAAAGAAATTTGAGAAGATTATTTATGTGTGGGATGAAACGTTGCTGATGTTCTATTGGATGATATAACCCCGAATGGAGAATCTCGATTATCGGTCTTAAAAGGAGCAGCGGGATTTATGATAATGGTGTGCTTCTCTGTGCACCTGGCTAAGGAAAGCTTGAAATAGAGCTTCGAATCTGCTCATCCAAAGGATTTTCGGTTTGGGGGGAAGCTGCCAGAGTCTCACTTTCAGATGGTTCAAGTTCTCTCAATTCAGGAGCCTCGAAAGCTTTGGTGGTGAATGTTTAAGAGATGATGACTTCTATCCTCTACAACGAGGCTGCTCGATATTCTTATCTTGGTACTCGTATCATCATCCTCTTAACTATATCATCTACTCTATCTTTGTAAATATTTATTAAAAACCAAATACAAAAATATAAAACCAACAAAAGAAAATAGAAAAATATAAAACCTTCTGGTATCGATAACATCTACGGTCTTAGAAATTTCATTCAATAATGGCACGGGACCATAGATGAAGTTCGAGCAGGAGGTGTAAATTTTCTTTTTCAAAACATGTCACAAACTATGGCTTGCAGTTATTTCAGACTGTAACCCGTGCTTAAACAATGGCTTGCTATTATTTCTGATAGCAACCCGCTCTTTTAAAGAAAGGAAAGTGCTACGCTAAACAATTTTCAAATATTTCATGCACTTATCCTAAAACAATTTGAGGAAAGTATGTCGAAGGACTGCTGTTCCTACACAAATGTTTTTCCGTCTAAAATTCTTCAGAAAAATATTTGTTGTTTTTCAAAAATGGTGGTAAATGAGTTGCTTTAAAAACAATCAGATTCAGAGTTTTTGTGAAAATTGAAAACTCAATCAATGACTTCAGCGCTTTTAATCTTTTCAGAAAATAAGTCATTGATTGAGGGGGAAAATGTTTTCAAATTTATATCATCTAACGGACTTTCTTAATTATCCTACGTGCTTATCTGAAAAAATATAATTGCCTATGTTGAAGGACTAGGTTTCTAGGATATGATTGTTAGGTTTAGATGATTAGAGTTTGAGAAACACATTATACCATACCTTACATGATCTGATTGATATGTTGGATTGACTTTTATTAGTCGATTGTTGTTTGGGTGTTGTCGACCACCATATATTTGTATGTGTGTTCACTAACATATGCAGGTATATTGGTATATAAGAATGTTCCCGATCCGGATCCCACTAATGAACATGATTGGATGCCGCAAGGAAAGGGTAACGATATCTTGGGTTGACAAATGAAGAAACGGAGCTTAATTGGACTTCTATGGAGAGTTGGCATAAATGCAACGTAAGAGGTCTCACTGCATCAGCAGATGGTTTTCTTCTAAGTGATTGAAGAAACGGAGCTTAATTGGACCTCAGTTGGCATTCAAAATGCAACGTAAGAAGAAGTCTGACTACATCAGCAGATGGTTTTTCTTCCAAACCCTACAGCAACAACAACAAAAGCGGCTCAACCACCTAACGAATCTTTGTGCAGGATACCATTTTTAAACAATTTTTGAGTAAATTGAATTAAATTGTTTTGAAAATGGAAAAATGTTGTTTTGAAAATATATTGGACTAAATTTTGAAAATCACCGGACTTCATTTTATCAAAACTTGAGTCACTCAATTATCGACTACGGTCATGGATTGAGGGGGAGAGTGATTTAAAATAAAATATTTTCAAACGATATTTCTTCACAAAAGTTCCGCTTTGTACAATATAAGTGGTGATCTAAAGATTTAATGTTATGTCATGGTATGATTTTTTCTTTAGAATCAAGGTCTTTCAAAATGAAATTTTTTCTGTTCTTGTTTGATTGTGAAATTGTTTTATTTTACTAAAAGATCTCTTAAAAAACTATCATACCTGACACTAACAATCTTTAATGTCTAAATCTGGTCCTTATCTGTCATTTTTCAAAATTAAATCTTGCCACGTCTTTCCCTAAAACTTTCTAAATAATTTAAATCAGATGGGATCACAAATCTCAAATGGTTTGATATTTTTGATCAAGGGAGAGATCGTAAGTTAAATCTCTTATCTGTTTAAATGGAATTGGTTTTAGTCCTTTAAAGGAACTCCTGCCTCCATGTGCCAAACAATTTCATACACAATGCACATGTTGAGGAGGAGGAGTTATCCAAAAACATGATGAGTATTTAAACCAGGCGACATATTCTCCCATGTTTTCTAAACCGTATTAAATCACTTGGGATCCAAAATCTCAAAGGGTTTGATATTTTTGATAGGGGAGAATTTGTGATTTAATAATGAAATTTGGGATAAAAGGTGATCATTTTGATTTAATTATGCAGGCTGCTCTCTCGTATGTGCTAAACGCTTTCGAATCTCGAAGCATATATTGAGGGGGAGCATTTTAAAGATAATAAACTATCGAGGTGCAAATGCTTTTATGTGTTAACATAAAGTACCTTGATTGAGTTTTAAAATGGTTTCTTAATGGCGCTTGTGATTGTGGATGTGCTTCAAATTAACTCTTGCCTCTATGTGATAAAAATGATTTCAAAAATCCTATGCACATATTGAGGGGGAGAATTTTACCATGAAAATCAAATGGCTTTTTCGTATGAAAATTGTGATCAAAGAAAATATTTCAAAGTCCTCTTGCCTCCTTGTGCTAAAAAATTTCTAAATCATACGCACATGTTGAGGGGGAGTTTTTCTAAATGATCAAAACTATTAGGGTACAAAATGCTTTGATCTCGTATTACAGGTACCTTGATTGTTTTTCGAAATGATTTTTTCAATTGGTTTCATGAAGGAAAGAACAATACCAAAAGACCGACCAATTTACTTTATGCATGGTGTTATAAGGATGGTTAGGTTAGGTATTTGTTCCCACGATCCGCCAGAATCGGAGGGATCTACCCAGGGACAATCCACTAGATAGTGTAGAGTCCTTAGGTATATTGAAAAAAGGAGAATAATGAGAATATGGGAAGAGTGCGGACTGAGACAGAGCTAGTACTGGAATAAACCCAACAAGGTTCTAGTTATGAAGTCTCGGTAAGCACTGAAGGGGTTGAAGAATGAAAAAGAACTGAATGTGAAAAAGGGTGAAAAGAAATAGCCCTCCATCAATTCAACCTTAGGGCAGAAACCGGGTTCAATACATATGCTACTGGTTGTTACTAAGGTAACACTAGTATTGAAGACAAGACGTCATGGACCCAGTGACGCACTGCACCTAACTTCCCAAGCTACTCAAGTTCCTCTTAAAAGGGCTTGTTTCATTCTCACGGGGAACCTACATAATCTATCGACTTTCTCTTAGAGATTGTTGATATTGAAGAAGGAGACCCTCTCCTTAGTCTCCGGCAAAGGAACCAAAAGTGCACTATTGAGTCTAGAGCCAAGAGATCATCCACAATATCTCGTTAGGACACTAAATTCTTGAAGACTTGCCTTTTCACACAATGTGGACAGTAAGAATATATGAAGACTTGCATTATCCTTGTGGTATTGCCAGAACATCCGAGTGATATGTTAAATATTCACAATAAAGATGGAAATCCTTATAGAGCCAACGTCTAACAAGCTCTTGGTGGGTGACATGTGAGATCTTCTCGTAAGATCAAACTTGTGACAACTGGATAGAAACGATGGGGAGATTCAATCTTGAATCAACCTTGGTCCAGGATTGGAATTGACGAATACTTTTGGAAAAACCGTTCGATGTGCAAACCTTCTTTTCTCTAGCATGTCGAATGTGTATTCATGTTTTCAAACTCAAAAAGTATCTCTGATTGAAAAAATACTTTTGGAAAAACCGTTCGATGTGCGAATCTCTTCTTTTCACTAGCACGTCGAATGAGTACTCATTCTCTAATATAAAAAGTATTTTGTTTGAAAATTGATCTTTCTCATAAAACCTTCGTCGTATTGCAAAAACTCTTTATTCTAAGCAATACGCGATTGTTTTCAAATCAATTTTTCATCAATCAGTGAATCTCAATTCGTTGGTTCACTCACTCCGTGTTGTCTTCTTTGAGACGTTCCGGTTTGAGAACAGCTAGAACAGCTGCGAAACCCTGTCAAGGAGATTCTTAGGAATCCTACCTGATCACAGGCAGTACTTGTACTGATCAACGGGGAACCGTGGGCCGTGTACCTCAATTCAACGAAAGTGATCAAAGACACTTTCGTGTGTTTTATTGCTAACTGTTGTTTGTAGGTACACTTGAACGGTTGCAGCTGATCAGAATTGAGGAGTCAATCCAAAGCCGCATGCTCACAGCTTCCACACTTAATTTGAAGAAATCATGTCTGGTGCATATCTACATAACCTGGCTCTGATATTTCATACTATGCTTATGCTTCGCTGCTGCAAATATCATGAACCAGTAAGGCTTCCGCTACTCTGATGGAAAGATGTCATGATTCAAAAGTGTGAGCATGTCGGTCCGAAAGTCACAACTTCACATGATGGCAACACAATAAAGGGTGATCCAGAGATTTACTGTGGCTGATGATCTCAATGAAAGCTCGAAGATCATCAAAGATGTGGATCAGTTGAAAGGCCTCCACTTAAAGTACAAAATATGCGGACTATGAAGTGTCACTACTGAAGCACAAAGATTGCGAAATTGAAGAATTGAAGTCTACGAGCTCAAGACTGAAGTTAAAATAGAATGCTAGGATGCAAAATGTAAAACATGGGGTGACCTCCCTTAGGGGGAGATTGTTAGGAATTAGAAAATTCCATAGTGAAGAGTCGGTCACCCCAAATGTTATCTAGCTTAATTTAGCTCGTAGACTTGTCGTTTGTCACGTTATTTATCAGTTTATTAGTTAGTTATTAGTTTAGTTTAGCGTAGTATTTCACCGTGGAGGAAGGACGGGTCTTTACCCACTGTATCCCTGATCCACAGGCCGATAGGAGGTCGTGCTTTCTGTAACTATAAATACCCCTTCCATCCATGGAAGGGGTGGTGCTTTCAATCTAATATTTCATACTTTGTGTAAACCTCTAGCAAGAACACCCTATCTCTCTACTAACTCTCTAACTATGGCAAACATGTATTTTGATCATCCAAGACCACCCGAATCATCAACACAATAAAAATAACGATCCTACAAAGGGGTAACCCGTGAGTGGTTTAATATTCAAACCGTGGGTGAGTTGGTTCGGGTAAAAAGGGGTGGGTTTTATTATTGGACCGGGTAAAGGGTCAAAGGGGTAATGGGCCATGGAATATTGGGCTTGGGATTAAAATTGAACCCATTTGAGACATTAGGAACTAAAACTGCCAAACTGAAATTCCAGGGACCAACTTGTAAATTCTGAAAAGTGATCCAAGGGCTATACTTGTAAATCTCAAATAGTTGAAGGACCATTTTTGCCAATTGTGAAATTCCAAGGACTAAACATGACCATTCTGAAAATCCAGGGATCAAAACTGTAATTTCTCAAAACTTTTGGAACTTTTCACCAAAGGATTAATTATGACAATTTATGATTCCAAAAGGACCTTTGGTGACTTTTCTTTTGAAATAAGTGCTCAGGGACTATTTCTGACAATTTTTGAAACTTGGGGGACTGAAACTGCCAATTATGCAAACTTAGCTCATTTTTCATCTGATTTTAAACATTTTGCATCTGAAACATATAAAATGCAATTTTGGAATATTTTCAGTATTTTGATGCATTTCTGAGCATTTTTAAATGTTTTGCAGTTCAGATTTAACCAAAAATGATGAGTATTTACACACTCATCAATGAGCACCCCCTGCCTGGATCATATATCGCGGAGGATGCGGAACTGATAAACGCCAACCGCATCCCAATTAGTTCCTATCCTGAGGAATTTCTGGTGCATATGGGCATTAGCCGTAATTACTTTGGTATGCCAGATGAGATGCCAATCTTCTTAGGCGCTAATGGCCAGGGTGGGTGCTCATCCCTTCGCATCCCATTTCTTAATTAATGTAAGAGCTTTCTTTTCCTTTTCACACATTATATAATCTGTGTACTTGTTGTCTTCTGTTGCACAGAGATGGATCTGTTTACAGTTGTGCAACTAGCGAAGCTGATTCAAGTGAGTGTAGGGACACGGCCGCTGAAAGAAGGAGCAGAGCCCCTACTGAATGTCACCGCAGGGCGTACCCTGGCAATGAATTTAGGAGAAACAGGGACCAGCTCCTTCGTCGCAATGGAAGCGACGCTCCTGCAAAGCGTGCCTAACCCCATAGTGCCATCCATAGTAGCGCAGCCACCACCCGTAGCAGCGGCGCAGCCTATGGAAGAAGAAGAGGAGGAAGAGCAAGAATCCGGGCTAAAACGCAAAAGATCACTCGGAGAGGATGGTGCGAGCTCTTCAAGGAAAAAGCGCCCCGTGATCTTCACTGTAGAATCCTCCTCCAGTGATGTTGCGTCATCTTCGCCTTCGGCTAAGGCTTAAGGCCCACAATAAGTGATGTCGTCAATGCTTTATGCGCACCCCCTTGGTTATGTAGGAAATTAATAATTCTTTTTCCGTATATGCAGGTTTGAACAGGCCGCGGAGTCGCCCTCAAGGGCGAGTCCTGTACATTCCGCGCGGTCTGAGCCGCATAGTCAAAAAGATGAGGATGTGTCTACTGGGGGTGCTCCAATGGAACAACTGGTTGAAGAGTTGGTGCAGGTGTCTGCGCATCAAGCTTCACTGGTTGAGAAGCTAAAGGCTCAAATTTCTGGTGAAAGCAGCCAAGGCGCTCAAAAGGATCAGACCATCGCTTTGCTGGAGGCGCAGTTGGCTAGTGCCAAGGCTGAGGCAGAGAGTCTGAGTGTGTACGCCCAGAAGCAGGCTGAGGAAAAGATGGCGCTGATGGGCCAACTAAGCCAGGAGCGTGCAGAGGTCTCAGGATACAAGTCTGCGCAGCGCTGGGCACTGAAGTATTTGGAGAAGGGCAAAGAGGATTTGACTTCGCAGCTTGAAAACTTCGGTGCAACTTTCAAAAGTGCCCTAGAAGTGCAAGAGATGAAAATGCGCAAGCTCAGCTTGGAGTACGACGAGGAGTTATATCCCCAGCTCTTATCTACCATTGCTGAGCTTAGATGGCTCATAGGCCATGGGCTTCGTCTCGCTGCTCTTAGTACCTTGGAGTCACCAGAAGTGGTGAATGCTTTTGGTGGGGTAGTACAGAGCGCCTTAGAGCGCGGTAAAGCAGAAGCTGTGGAGAAGCTTCATGAGGCAGGTCTGTTGAAGGTATCTGCTGAAAAGGTACCTGGCTATAATGCGCAGGCGATGAGCTAGTGTCTGCCATGGAGAAGATGAAGTATTTGGAGCTTCCCATGATTGCTGAGATGGAGCGCGACCAAGATTATCCCATAACTGTTATTATGGAAGGGTTGACATTAGCGCGCCATCGTATTGATAATGCAGAAGCGCAGCCAGACTATTTTTTGAAGCCCGATGTCTCGCAGCTTCAAGTGCCTATTTTTGCTCGTCCCAAAAATATCCTGAACCCCTTCGCTTTGGAGAAGGAAGTTCCATTGAAATAGGTCTTGGAAGCTCATGCTACCAGGCTCGCCAAAAAGGAAGGCATTAAGGGTAAGGCCGTTTTGTGTGGCGTTGGCGCATCTCACCTCCCCCGTTCTGACGGGGTGCCTGTTAGTGTTGCTACCATAGCTCGTAAAGATGCTGATTTGTTGAAGAGTTTAATCGAGGTTAAAGATGCAGCAAACCACGTAGGTAGCTCATCTCTTGAGCGTTGTAATAGTTGGTAGGTTGTACTTCGTAAAGTGAACATCCTTTTGTAATAACTTGTAGTTATTAATGAAAATCTCCTTTTGCGTAGTGCGCGCTGATATTAATGCAACTTGTAATGTGTGTACTTATCTGTTTATCTTTGCGTATAAGACATGTTCTAATGGTCAAAGTTGTACACAAGCGTGAATAGAATAAGAAATCCATAGTCATGTATGAAGATCATAGTATACTTAAGAGATAATTTCTAGCATAATCGTGTATGTTGTGATATGCAGCGTACTGTAAATATCATATCAAGGAATCAAATGTCTTTGGTTCCTAAGTTGTTAAACGTGCAGCAAATGCATTGTTGCACACCTGTCGTGAGATGCGCACAAACTTATTCCAACGTCTTGAGAACAAGGTGTTTAACAAGGATACGTGATCCAATGTCGATGGGTTTGCAACCCTCTTACTCAACGAGTTGTTTGGTAGGTGAACTCATCCTTTTACCATCGTGGGTTTATTTAGTGCATGCATGCCATGTAGGCAAGAAATAAGAACTTGTTAAGACATACAGTATATGGAAATAACAAATTAAAATATGTCACGGAGTTAGCTAGAAACCAAGACGTTTTATTGATACTTGCAAGTTTTTATGAGAAGTAAATAAGACATTATACTAAGTAAAAAAAAGTAAATACATAGATGTTTATTGGGCACTTCAATAAAGTGCAGGAGCGTCTGTGCGCTGGGCTGTAGCCATTCCTATAGGTAGCACCTCTTAAGGATGCAGATGTTCCATGTGCGTGGCAGTTCACGACCATCCAAGCCTCGTAGCTTGTACGCGCCTGTTCCTAATGCCTCAGTAACCTCGTAGGGTCCTTCCCACTTTGGTCCAAGCTTGCCTGTGTCTTCTACGTGGCTCGCATCGTTGGCACGGTAAACGAAGTCACCTGGTCTGAATGAAACACTTCGCACTTTAGCGTCATAGTATCCTTTCATTCTTGACTTTGATTTTGCTTCACGTATAGCTGCGCGTTCACGCCTTTCTTCTAGCAGGTCTAAGTCGATACGTCGCTCGTCGTCGTTGGTTGCCACATTGATTTCAGCAGTGCGGATAGTTGGCATTCCGATTTCGGCTGGTATGACCGCTTCTGTCCCATATACTAGAGAGAAGGGGGTGTCCCCTGTGCTGGTTTTGATTGAAGTGCGGTGCGCCCACAAAACATGCGATAGTTCTTCCACCCACCTTCCTTTGTGCTTGTCCAGGCGTGCCTTAATTCCTTCACCCAGGCTTCGATTCGCACGTTCTACTAAGCTGTTGGTTTGTGGGTGTTTAACTTACGCGAAGTGCTGTGTGATTTTCAGCTTCTCGCACCAATCCTTGAAAGGGTTGTTGCAAAATTGTTTCCCGTTGTCCGAGATGATTTCCCCAGGCAGCCCGAAGCGGCATACAATATTTTCCCAGACAAAGCGTTTTACCTGGTTGCCAAAGATGGTCACTACTGCCTTTGCTTCGATCCACTTGGCGAAGTAGTCTATAGCGACTATGAGGAACTTTAACCCTCCTGCTGCAACAGGGAAAGGGCCTGGAATGTCGATACCCGACTTGTAGAATGGCCATGGTGCCGTAATTGGTGTTAGCTCGTGCTGTGGTTGGCGCGGAACGGGTCTATGAACTTGGCAATCGTTACACTTCCTTATTAAGTCTCGCGCGTCGCGATGCATGGTTGGCCAATAGTATCCTGACCTCAAGGCGCGTGCCACCACAGACCGTGGTCCTGAGTGCATGTTGCATGAACCTTCGTGGATTTCTCGCAGTACGTAATTAGCTTGTAGGGGGCCAACGCAGCGTAGCCATGGTTGCAGGAAGGAGCGTCGGTACAGTATGTTGTCTCGAATTTTGAACCTCTGTGTTGTACGCCGTATCCTGCGAGCTTCCTTCTGCTCTTGGGGTAACGTCCCTTTGTTTAGGAATTCCGTTATCGGTGTCATCCACGTAGGGCCGTCTTCCTCTATTATCGTGGATACTTCCATCTCTGAGATGGATTTGCTTTTCAGCGTTTCCACCAACACCTGTTTAGATAGGTGTGCAAAGCTTGTGGATGCAATTTTGCTTAGTGCATCCGCCTTACGGTTTTCCCCTCTAGGAACCTGTTTGATGGTAAACTTGTCAAAGCCTTGGATTAGCACCTTGGTTTTGTCGAGGTACTGAATCATGTTGTCCTCCTTAGCCACGTATTCGCCCAACACGTGGTTGGCTACTAGCCTGGAATCTACATTCCATTCGAGCTGCAATGCGTAGTCCTGCTATTAGGGCTTCATACTCTGCCTCATTATTTGTGGCTGTGAATTCGAAACGCAGTGCGTAAGTGAATTCCATTCCTTCCTGGTTTGTGAGAATTAGGCCTGCTCCTGACCCGTCTACGCATGAAGACCCATTTGTGAACAAGATCCATGGATCTGGCATTTCCTTCTTGCTTGGTGCGGGTGCATCATCAGTGTCTGGTTTTTCGATGATGAAATCTGCTAGTACCTGTCCTTTTACTGCAGTACGTGGTATGTAGGAGATGTTGTGCTCACCTAGAAAAATGCTCCATTTTTACAGTCATCCTGATGCGTCAGGCTTGGAGATGATTTGCTTGATCGGTTGTTCTGTAAGCACTGCTACCGGGTGCGCTTGGAAGTACCTGCGCAGCCGTTTGGCGGCGAAGACTAATGCTAGGACCAACTTTTCCATTGCGCTATAGTTCATCTATGTTTTCTTGAGCGCTTTGCTTACAAAAAACACTGGAGTTTGTACTGAGTCCCTATCCGTTAGTAACACTGCACTGACTGCTCCATGAGTTGCAGATAAGTACATGATCAACTCTTCCCCTGGTCGGGGTGCTACAAGTGTAGGGAGTGTTGCCAGGTGTTGTTTGAGCTGTGCGAAGGCTTCTTCTGCCTCCGTAGTCCAACGAAAATCTCCCTTTTTTATACACTTCTTGAGTGTTTTGAAAAGAGGTAGCGATTTGTCTGCTGACTTGGATAGGAATCTATTTAGACCGGCCAGCTTTCCATTGAGAGATTGGACTTCCTTCAACGTGCGCGGTGAAGGAAGGTCAATGACAGGCTTAGCCTTTTCTGGACACGGTTTTATACCATCAGGTTCTATCAGGTATCCAAGGAACATGCCTTCCATAGCGCCGAAGGTGCATTTTTTAGGATTGAGCTTCATGTTGATCTCCTTGAGTGTCTTAAATGTTTCCTCAATATCGCGCACCAACTCCTCCTCCGTATGGCTTTTTATGACCAGGTCATCGACATAAACCTCTAGGTTGCGTCCCACCTATTTTTCGAATGCATTATCGACCAACCGCTGATAGGTAGTGCCTGCATTCTTCAAGTCAAAGGGCATTTTTGTGTAGCAGTAGACGCCTTGGCTTGTGTGAAAAGCCGTTTTTTCCTCGTCCTCCTTAGCCATCTGGATTTGATGGTATCCTTTGTATGCATCGAGGAAGCATTTTAGTGGATATCCACACAAAGATTCCACCTTCCAGTCTATCTCTGGTAGGGGGTAGCAGTCTTGTGGACATGCTTTGTTAAGATCAGTGAAGTCCACGCACATTCGCCAGCTACCATCACTCTTCTTTACCATAACTGGGTTAGAAAGCCAGTCATGGTAGTAGACTTCCCGCATGATTCCTGCCTCTACCAACTTGTGTACCTCTGCTAGGATTGCTTGCGCGCGTTCCGAAGCCTGACCGCGCTTCTTCTGGCGTATTGGTGAGTATCCTTGTCGGATTCTCAGCTTATGTTCTGTGATTGAACGCGGTACCCCAGTCATGTGTTTTGGCTCCCATGCAAAGATGTCCAGGTTCTTTTGCAAGAGTGCGCACACCGCTGCTTTGCCGTTGTCCGAAAATGATCCTCCTATCGATATTTCCTGTTCGGGGTAATCGGGATGGACTGCTACCTTTAGATTTGGAGTTTTGGTTACGCACTGTGCTGTAATGGGTGTCGTTTCGCATGTGACCGCGTTACATTCTTGAGGTGGTACGGCAGCATTGTTGAGGGTAACGACACCTCCTTTCACTGGAAATTTGAGCATCTCGTGTGCTGTAGACGGGACTGCGCGTATGGTTGATATCCCCGATCTTCCGATAATGCCATTGTATGGCGAGGGGGATTTGATTACCATAAAATCCAGCCATGCTGTTGTGGAGTGGTCGTTATTACCTACCCTAACCAGTAGTCGTAATTGCCCCATAGGCCATATCTTTTCTCCTGTGAAGCCAGTCAGCGCTGTCGTGACTGGGCTCAACTGACTGCGTATCTCCGGGCGCAGTTGTTTGAAGTAGTGTTCATACATTATGTCTGCAGATGCTTCACCATCAACATACATGCGATGGATGTCGTGACCCCCTGCATTAATTTCGATGATGAGCGGCTCTACTACTGCGTCATTCGTAGTTAATGTAGGGAAAGTGATTGCACTTCCATGGGAAAACTTCTGGCTGACCTTTTGCCTAGTTACTCTTTGCCATGATTGTATCATCTAAATAGTATCAGCCTTATCCTTGGGCCCCTCCTTCTTATTCCCAGTCTTTTGTCTATCTTTCCCTTCTTTGATGTTCTTGACTAAATGGTCCAGTCGACCTTCCTTGACTAGTTTGTCGATGAGTTGGCGTAGCTGGACACATTCATTAGTAGTGTGGCCCTTCTGTCCGTGATAGTCGCAGTACCCACCTCCTACGCGTCGATCCTCCGGGGTGCGCATTGGTGGAGGTCCTGGGAAGTTTGCTCCTTCTGTTGCAAGTATCTCTTTTGGAGTCTTTGTCAGTGGGATATACTTGTCATTGTCGCGCCCACTCCCCTGGTTGCGATAATTCCTGTTACGGTTACTACTCCGGTCAGTGGATTGTCTCCCAGGTTGTTCCTGTGACCGGTAGTTCGAGTAGATTTTCTTGCTATCCGCCGCAGCAGCCTCTCCTTGGACGAAAGACCGTGTGCGTTTCATGACCTCATCAAAGGATTGGGGAATCTTGTCGTTCAACCTTTTGATAAGTTCTGGGTTGCTGATCCCATTCATGAACCCTGAGATTTTGAGCACCTCGGGACATGCTTTAACTTGCATGCATTCATCTTTGAAGCGCTCCATAAAAGCGCTTGTGGATTCCCTTTGGCGCTGTTTGATCCTGGCGAGTTCAATGGGGTTTTTTGCACATTTTTTCCGTTGAGTAAAGTTTAGGTGGAACGCCTTTCTCAATTCTTCAAAACCATTGATGCTTCTGCGTGGAAGCTTGTTGAACCAGTTCCGCGCACTTCCTACTAGCGTGGAGTTGAACATGTGGCACCATACAGGCTGTGGCCAGTTTTCAATTGTAGCGGCTGATTCAAAAATTTTAGGTGATCATCAGGATCACCTGTTCCGTCATAGGTTTTCACGTTAGGAGGCATGCGCCTCCTTTTGTTCTCTGAGAAATCACTGATGCGTCGAGTGAACGCATCCACCTTTTGACGACGCCACGGGAGAGATATATCTTCCTCTTCTTGATCATTATATCTGTTTCTGGACTTCCAATGTCCCCGTATCGCTATCCTCGTTGTCCGAGGAATTATTAGAAGATGAATTTTCCTTTCTTCGGCGCTTGCGCCGACTGTCCTCAGAATCTGGACTTGAAAGGCTATCACTTGGGGAGTATCGTCGCCCAAGTCTGTCCTGAATTCTCCGGCTACCAAGTCTGGCATGGACACCGGTACGCCATTCATCCTCCTCACTTCCTTCCAGATGCTGTGAGTTGGATGTCACATCATCCTTAATTCTCCTCCCAATTCTGTTAAACACTGGGGGCCGGCGGCTATCCCTCCCGCGCTTCTCTTTCTGACGGCGCGATGGGGATGTTTCAAACTCTGGGCCGAAATCGAGTCGGGCATGCAGACTCCGACCTGACCTCTTCTTTGCTTCCTTTCCATAAGAGCAGCCAATGTTTCGTAGTTTTGTGATACAAACTCATCTGGCGCTAGTTCTGACAGAACCCCTTCTAGAGTAGGAGTATCAGTTTCCACCACTATACCCTTATTTTTATCAGGCGCATCAGGTGCTTTTGTGAAATTTGTTCCCACCACCGTTTGGAATGGAGTGGCAAAAGGAGTGTGCAGTGGATCTTCTGCGCTAGCGGTGGTTACCGTGGCCAGGGTTGTCCCCGGACGTGGTTCCACCAGAGGGAAGACCAAATCTTGGCCTGATCCCTGGTTTTTAGCAACACTGGTTGTCCCAGAAGTTTGCTTGGAAGCTGAACCGGCATGCGGCTTCTTTCCCGTAAGGTCTGTTTGCGATCGCTGATTTCCATGTTTCGTCATCCTAGTTCTTAGTTCTTAGTGAATGGTCCCACGGATGGCGCCACTTGTTGATACAAAATTTGGGCGTTCCTTGTTTGGGCTCCGACTCTCGTACCAATTGATGATTGTTGCTTGAGACCTGCGCACTAAGAGCCAGAAAACACCGTTAGGCTTACCGTGGGATTGTTTCCCACGATTATCCTTCGGCGTGAGAGTAAGTAATCGATTTAGGGTTAAAGGAGAGTTAGGGTTTGTAGATCGTACCTTTAACGAGGGATGTAATTCCCTTTATATACACACGAAATCCTTGTTGGTTCCGTGTTCCTCAACCTTCGGCGTATCCCGCCTAAGTCGGTTGGGAAATGATTATCTCCATAATTAGAAGATATCCGATATCGTGTGTTGAAACAGACAAAGACCTTGATAGATCTTGAGCTCGTGGATCGTTATGTATGCCTATGTAATCACAAGCACCATAAAAGACAATCTCTACAACTAATGTTTATCAGCGGAATATAAACACAAGTAAATAACTAAGAACTTCTTGATCCTCTATGGATCTTTATATTAACTAAAACTGAGTTTTTCCAATCGATACATAAACCTTTCTAATGTGTTCCTTTTATAGATAAGGAACCCTAAACAATATCGCTAAACCGTTTTCCAAGAAACGTATAATCATAAAACTAAATAAGATATACACAATCACTTCCTAATAAAGCTCATGTATATCCACACCAAATAAACTAAATACGGAATAAACACTTCCGCAGAATCAAACTAATCACTATTATTCTTCAGCAGAATAAGTCTTCGGCAGAATCTACTTCACATCAGTAGAAACACTTCGGCATTAAGTTCAGCATAATCAGACTTTCACATAATTCCCAACAATCCTCCCCTAAACTGGAATTTGACTTGTTAAGTTCCAGTTTCTTGATAGATCTTACAGCACCAGAGGATTGGACACGAACAACAGCAACAGCAAAGAATCCAAAGAACATCGCTATGATGAAGAAACTCTGAAACTCCATATCTTTGCAGCAACAAATGACAAAAGATACATCAAAACAGATTAGTTTCATACTATTCTCATCACATCCAGGTGTGTTAACTCCTGTGAGAGGTGAATCATTGAAAATAAATGGATTTGATGTCTCTTTACCAATAGCCATCACTACTGGAGTAGCCATATGTTTCAGTTCGTAAACTATGGTACACTGATAACCATCTGATTTATGGGCAAACCAGCAACCATATAAACGGATTTGAAATGTCTATACCTGTAGCCGTTTGCTCAGGACTAGTCAATTCTTATAATTGGTGAATTAAGAACCAAATATGGAATGCCACTGTCTTTACCATATGCCATATACAAATGGACTAGCCAATTCTTGGATTCCAAACAGGAATATACCATGGTGAATTGAAAACCATACAACACTCAGCAATAAAGCATAGGTGGTTGCATACCCTATGATTTTGAGCAAACCATTACAGCTATCAACAGATTTGATGTGTCTTTACCAAAGCTGTACCCTTTGGACTAGCTAACTCTTTGACATACCCAAAGTATATCAGGTGAGTCAATAACCAAAAAGTATACAACAAACCTGCAAGAAAAGTTAGATAAAACCAAAAACATTTTTTTTCTTTTTTTTTTTTTTTTTTTTTTTTTTATTTTTTTTTAACTAAGAAAGAAAACAAATATTACACAATATTACAATCAAGATGAACCTTTATGTGATAGAAGTTGATTCTTAATCAAACCAACACATTGAGTAGCATGAAGGTCATCATTGCCAACCAGATTAGGAGGCACTTCCAACTTGTGTCTCAGCAATCGTTCCATAAAAATATCAGATAAAGGATAAAGCCTATCTGATAGCATACACAAAATCATCCCACATGTAGTCTGAACTACTTGAACACAAGGCAGAGGATAAAATCGCCAACTCTCAATCTCCCATTTATGAGAATTTTTCCAAATAGAATACCCTTTACCATGTGGAGAATCAGAATCAAACATAACCTGAAGATCACCCAACAAATATAAACCAGAACCAGTTGCTGAATGAAACTTATAATACTGAATGACATGTTCATACAGCATCTTCAAATCATGTCGATTTACCAAATGAAGAATATCCTTCAAGAAGTTAAACTCAATAACAGTTTTATCCAACCTATACACAGTGTTAAGCTTACCAGCTGTCCAATTAACCAAAACCACATGAGTACCTTCAGGAAAAGCTTCAATAGATCCAACCTCAATAAATGTAGATTCATCAGCATTAAGATCTAAAGGAGTATTCCTAGAAGCATGTTTCCTAGCCAATCTATCCGAACTTCTTATAACCAAACTCTGCTTTCCCATATCAGCAATGTTATCAGTATCAAGTTGTAGATCAGTTTCCTTAATCAGAGAATCACATAACTCCACACTTGACAACATTTCAGAAGAAATCAAAGAAGATTCAGCAGAAACATCCTTATCAGAAGAAGGAGTATCATCAGAAGTTGTATCAGAAGGAACAACTGAAGTTACCACCGAAGGCAAAACATCATCAAAACTATCCACAATTTCAACTGTTCTCTGTCTCTTGGCTATAGGAACATCAGACATTGAATCACTTGCTGCCAAATGAGAAGAAGTAGAACCAGAAGAAGAGAATTTCATAACCATATGATACTGTCTAATCAAAGCATCATCAGATAAAGTCATGATTTGCTTCATAGACATACCAGAATTATACATAGCAGCATTCTTCACAACTCTCCTCATATAATTCCTCTTCTGAGCAACAGTCATAGGTTTATCTCTTTTTGCTTTATTTCTCTGTTCAATAAGAGCTCTTCTTTGTGCTGCAGATTCTTTCTTCCTTTGATTACCAAGTGCCATCATTTTATCCACAAAATCATCATCATTAAAAGAATCTCCTAAGATAAGTTTTGCTAGATCAGGATCAGAAGCACCTTGAGAAATATAACCATCCCATTGATCATCAGTAATCGTAGGAAAGAATGCATCAAGTTCTAATTTCCTTTCAGGAGACAAATCAGAAGCATACTGATCTTGAAGAAACTTAGCCATAACACGACTCTTCTGAATATCTTCATAATCAGCAAACATTCCAGCCTGAGCTCGATATTGTTCTTTAGTCACTGTACCTGACTTCAGCAAATCATCAATCACAGGATCCTGTCCTGTCTCAGAAGATGTCTCAGCAGAACCAATTTCAGCAGAACCAATTTCAGCAGAACCAATTTCAGCAGAACCAATTTGAGCTTCAGAAGAACCAATCAAACCCACATCAGAGGAAATAGGTTGAGACAATTCCTCAACTGGTGTAGAGAAAACTTCAGAAGAAGCATTCAACTTATACATTCTCCCAGCAAGAAAAACCTCTACATCATCTACTGAAGGTGAAACATTTGAATGTTCTGGTAAAGATGAAGTTTGACCATCAGAAGTAACCTCTTTCACTAAACCATCAGTAGATGCATCCTTCATATTTAGCTCCTTTGATGTGTCAGCAGATACCTTATCCAAAGAATGTTTTCGTCTTTTGCTAGTATATAGAATAGGCTCCTTGCTAGACTCCTTTCTTCGTGAAGATTTAGCAATAGAAGAAGAAACATTAGAAGTAAGTGCCACATCAGCCAATATATCAAGAGATTCATTAAGATTCTCTTCAGCCTCCTCCTCAGAAGAAACCACACATCTCTTTTTATCCTTCTGACTTAGCAATTTCTCCAAGTGTTCAACTTTAGCCTCCAATTCCACAATCTTCTGACCAAGAACAGACTTAGTTTCTGTAAGTTCTGTCTTAAGACCAGTCACCTCACCTGTAAGCTTGTTCACCAGATCATATAATGAGGTAAGTGAAATAGGATCTTCAGAATGTGATTGCTCAGTCAAAATTGGAACTTCATTAGACTGTTCAGGAGCAACATCAACCTGATCAACATTAATTTGATCCTGAACTTCATCAATAGGAACTTGGATAAATGCTGGACTAGAACACGGTCTTGGTGAAGGTATAGATGCTTCAGCAACAACAGAAGGACCCTCATTACCATCTACTGAAAGATTTCCATCAGCAGGAATGGAAGAAGGTAAAACTACATTAAGCTCATTATCAGTCTCATTCTCCTGAGGTAGCATGGCAGCTAACAAAGGAAAATGTGTCCCTTCAAATTTAGTTCTCATTGTAGCAAATAACTTAGGAGTCAAAACACTTATGGGATGAAAAGCCTGGGTTTGTGTAGAAACATTCAATATCATCTGTAAGAACCTAGGGTACATCAAAAACTTACCCGTTTTCCTAGTTATGTTTTCTACCATATTATCAAAGATATACTTAGAGAAATTATAAGTCAAACCCTTAGATAAGCAAACAATACCACATCCCATTTGTGTCGAAAACTGATCCCATCCTCCACACTTATTGCTCAAACACTGTAGCAACGTATGAACCAAAAACCTCCACATAGGACAAAGCTTGTTTTTCAACCACATATCTGTCCTCGGACTTTGATATCCAATAGCTCTAAGTCCTTCAAGTACCATCGTAGAATCAGAATGATAAACACCATTCTCATCATCCAAGCGAAGTTGTCTTCTGATCAGTTCCTCTGTCACCACATATACTTGTCCATCAACACTTGCAACTATCTCAGTATTACCTCTCTTTTCTGCCGACGCCCAAAATTGAGTAATCAAAGTTTCATATATAGCATCAGGAGAATGTGTCAATGCATATACAATCTTTGATCTTAGTAAGAAAGAAATCATCGGCCTATAGAGTTCATCGCCTCGAGCAGATCCAAGAAAAGCAACCTTATTATGATCATGTTTGAATTGAAGCGCCATTAGAGTGTTTGAAGATTAGGGTTAGGATTTTGCACAAAAGGAAGTGTTTTAATGAGAGTAATAATCGAATTACTTATTATGGAGCGAAATTATGCCGTAGAGAATAAGTAGAAAATATCCCAAATTTGGTCAATGGTTGACCAAGTATGACGTGGACTTCTACTTTTACTAGGATTTACTTATAACTTCGGTAGAAATAAGAACCATTCTGCTGAAGAAGAACAATCAGCAGAAACAGAAGACTTACTCTCGAAGCTTCAGTAAATATCTTTTTACTGTTTCACCCACACGCATTAATTCTCTTACCACTTGAAATCGGCTATAAAACAATCCCAATGCACATAGACTTTTTCATCAAAAATCCCCAAATAATATTTCAAACCCTAAATCCTTCAATCCTTCAAAATTAGCCAAAATAACCATGAGTATCAAAACTGAGATCATATATCTCACAACAACATCCTCATCATCATCCTCATCATCTAGTGAAGATACCAATTCATGGTTTCACTATTTTCCAAAACCATATCCACTACCAAAGAAGTCACCCTTTCTCTCCTCATCAGAAGATGAAAGTGTTGAGAAACCAAGTGTATCTGCTGAAGATTCTGATGAATCCTATAATGAGGGAACATCTTACTCCCAACCCTCAGCACCTAGGCCTCAACAAAGGCCACGAGCCAAAAATCCCCCACTCCCTATGGGAAGAAAGGTGGTGCTTGGTCTCTTTGCATCATGTTTTGGTACATCATCACATATCGTATCGAGGAGCGGAAAAAGGAAAATGATGTAAGTTGATGTATGATTGAAAGAGTAGATGATACATAAATGAAAATCTTTCAGTCTCATCTCTCTGCCACAATCAGCTTCAGCTTCTTCGTTTTCATCAATCCATCCTCTCCATTTTGATCCTTAGCATCTGTTAGAGTTGGTTATGCTTTCACAAAGGCATAGCCAGCATTTAGTGCCAAAAGATGTGAGCGATCGTGCATATCCAACAGCTATTAGTGTGAAAGATGTGAGCCGCCATACTCATCGTGCTCATCTTTAGATGTTGGAATAGATGATATGTAATAGATTAGGACTATTAGATCATGTAGATGCTTTTGATGTTGCTAGTACTCTGTAATCTGTAAGCTGTAACTGTATCTTGAATGAATGAATGATCTATTTGCTTCTGTACTTCTTTTGATTGAATCATATAACTTCAGTACTTCAACTTCAGAGGAAACAAATAGCACACTTCAGCCTAATGAATTCAGTGGAAACCAGCTTAAGCTTTCATGACCATATCTCAACTGATCAGGGACAACCATCCTGCAAAACAAACACACAAAAATACACAAACCAACAAAGAAACACACTAAACTTACATTAGCAGGTTAGAGTTAGTTAAAATCTATCAAATATACAAAATTACATAGCAAAAATGCAAAGTTATACACAAATCCTCCCCTGAGGCATATGCCTCCCCTGAGGCCTATGCCTCCCCTTAAACTTTGCAGTTAAGGGTTAAGCATGCAGATATGGACCACAAGGTGTTGAAACCTTGGTCCTTCAAAAGCCTTTGTTAACAGATCTGCCACATTATCATCAGTATGAATTTTGACCACATTTATCAAATTTTTATCATATGCATCTCTTATAAAGTGGTGCCTGATTTTAATATGTTTTGTTCGACTGTGAAAAACTGGATTTTTAACAATGCATATGGTACTTTGATTATCAATAAAAATTGTTGTGTTCATGAAATTATACCCATAATCCAACAACTGATTTTGAATCCAAAGAACCTGTCCACAGCAATTAGCAGCAGCCACATACTCTGCTTCAGTAGATGAGGTAGCCACAATAGTTTGTTTCTTGCATTACCAAGAAATCAATCTCTTTCCAAGGAATTGGCAACCTCTAGTGGTGGACCTCCTATCCAGATTAGCACCAGCATAGTCACTATCACTATAAGCTTCCAACTTAAAAGGAGACTCTTTTGGGTACCAAAGACCTAGAAAAGGTTGGCCTTTAAGGTACTTAAAGATCTTCTTAACAGCATTGAGATGGGAAGTCAGTGGAGTAACTTGATGTCGCGAACAAACACTCACAGCATAAGTTATATCAGGCCTGGAAGCTGTTAAATACATCAAAGACCCAATCATAGACCTGTACAAATGAACATTCACAGGTTGATCAGCTTCATTATTGGTCTTTGACTTTGGAGCTTCATAAGGTGTAGTAGCAGTCCTTACACCCTCCATACCAAACTTCTTCAAGATGTCCCTCACATATTTGTCCTGACTGATAAAGATACCATCAGGTTTCTGCTGAACTTGAAGACCCAAAAAGAAAGTCATCTCTCCCATTGCACTCATCTGAAACTCTCCCTTCATAAGCTCCTCAAACTCCCTGCACCAAGCTTCCTTTGTGGATCCAAAGATAATGTCATCCACATACACTTGCACAAGAATAATGTCAGTGGAATTCTTCTTTAGGAAAAGAGTCTTATCAATTGCACCTCTTCTGTACCCATGCTTCAGCAGAAATGTAGAGAGCCTAGCATACCAGGCTCTGGGTGCCTGATGTAGTCCATAGAGAGCTTTGACCACCTTATAAACATGATTCGGATGATCTGGATCTTCAAATCCTTTAGGTTGAGTGACATACACCTCCTCTTCAATTTCACCATACAAGAAGGCTCCTTTAACATCCATTTGATAGACCATAAAGCCCATATAGGATGCATAAGCTAAGAAAATCCGTATAGCCTCAACTCTTGCCACTGGTGCAAACACTTCATCATAATCTATCCCCTCCTCTTGTCTATAACCCTGTGCAACTAACCTGGCTTTGTTTTTAATGACAACACCTCTAGCATCTCTCTTATTCTTCAGAATCCATTTTGTCCCAATAGCATACTTACCATCAGGTAGTGGTACCAATATCCAAACCTGCTGATTTTGAAATTGTTGCATCTCATCCTGCATTGCTTCAAGCCAACTTGAGTCTTCAAGAGCCTGAGTAACACTGGTTGGTTCCACTTGTGAGAGAAAACAAGCAAACAGACAATGTTGATAGTCTGTGTGATTGTCTCTCTGCTGATTCGAAACATAAGAGACAAAAGCCACCTGTCCATATTTAGAACGCGCCACAGTACCTCTTGTTCTAACAGGTGCATTAGGATCACCAATGATATTAGATTGTGGATGAACATTGTTGATCCTTGTAGTAGTGGTGGTGTTGACATCAATGGAAGAATCAAGATTAGTCACTGTAGGTTCAAAGTCAGTATCATAGGAAGGTGTGTTGAAGATGCCTGCTCTAGGTTGATGATGACCAAGATCTGAAGGTTTTGGAAACCTTGTATAAGGTTCACCAAGATCTGTTGACACTTTAGTAAAACTAGGAGTAGTGTCACCATGTCTTTCAGCCGAATTGGAGAGGTGAGGAGAAACAGAACTATCTTCAGCAGAATTGAAGTTTCTGCCGAGTGAATCATTAGTACTATTTTCAACATTCCTCTCAGCATCTAAATTGGCTGCATACTCTTGTTTCTTCAGTCTGGCAAGGTCCTCAGCATAATATAATTCATCTTCACACACATCAGTATGATCTTTAGAAGTGTCACCTACAAAATTGTTAGGAGAGAAGGAAGGCACTACAATGGGTTGTTCATCATCAGACCCACTGTCAGAATTAGCACCCAAAGTGTCTGTATTAGGAGTTGGAGATGCTTCAGAATCTGCATTTTGATCAGCCTTATGTCTAGCATAACCCAAGTAATCAGTCAAGTAGTCAAGATCAAATGACCAAACATGACCCTGGCCTTGAACATTAGGCTTGTCTTCAAGATACCTCAGATTCAATGTCTCCTCAATCTTCTTTGCAGATACATTGTAAACCCTGTATGCCTTACTATGAGCAGAATACCCCACAATGTAGCCATCATCAGCTTTCTCATCAAATTTGCCCAAAGGATCACTGGTATTTAAGATTGTCACCTGACAGCCAAACGGTTTAAGGTAATGAATAACAGGAACTTTTCCAAAGAGAAGTTCATATGGTGTTTTAAGATGTGGTCTAGTAATGGACACTCTATTGAGTACATAACAAGCTGTACCAACAGCCTCAGTCCAAAACATGGTAGGAAGTTTAGAGTCTGCTAGCATTGATCTTGCAGCTTCTATTAAGGTTCTATTTTTTCTTTCTGCCACCCCATTTTGTTGAGGGGTTCTTGGAGTGCTATAGTCCCTTTTGATTCCCTTTAACCTGCAGAGTTCTATCAGAATGGCATTTTTGAACTCTGTACCATTATCACACCTAATTCCTTTCACCTTTTTGTTTAACTGATTCTCAATAAGGGTAATGAAGTCTTTCAATATTTCAGATGTTTCATCTTTAGTTCTTAGAAAGAATACCCAACAAAATTTACTAAATCCATCAGTGATCACCAGACAAAAATATTTATTATCAATGCTTCTCACTCTAGTTGGACCAAACAGATCCATATGAAGCAGCTGAAGAGGTTCAGAAATAATGGTTACTGCTGTAACAGGAACACCTTTGTAGGAGGCTCTGTGCTGCTTCCCTTTGTTGCATGCAACACAGTTATGATCATTTGTGAACACTTTGGTAGGAAGACCTTGAACAAGGCCCAGCTTAGAGAGCTGGTTGATGGTCTTGAAATTGACATGGGCCATCCTTCTGTGCCATTTGGTGGACTCATCCACAGATGCTTTAGCCACCAAACATGTTAAGTCACCTGCTGGTTTAACATTAGTTAAGTTGAATGTATAAAGATTATGACTTCGAGGAACCTTCAGTAGAATTGAAGTATCTTCTGGGAGTTTGAAGTCTTTAGACAGCACAAGACATTCATCCTCAGTGAAGAGTACTTTGTTCTTAGTGTCACAGATTTGTGAGACTGAGAACAAATTAAAGTGTTGAAGTTCCTTAACATAATAAACATTCTCAAAGTCCAGCTGTGGTGTTTTGATGGTCCCTTTTCCTGTAATTCGTCCATCACTTCCTCCAAAGGTTACATTGCCTCCACCTTCAATAGGTATAAAGTTATGCATCATGTCCCTGTTTCCTGACATACTTCTAGAACAACCACTGTCAACAATTCCAACATCTTTATGCTTAAGGGGATGATCCTACAACAACAAAAATATACAAAGAATTAGTACACTATGGAGGCTCAAGTCATTGCTGACTTGAACCTGCCTTGTGGATCATATGAGTTGTGCCAAGTAGAAGTATAAGATCCACTATTGTTCTTGGGTTTCCAATGAAACTTAGGTCTCTGTTTATTCCAAGAACAACCTGCTGAGGTCTTGACAGCAGTATTCCAATACCCTTTCCCATTAGTCATAGGGTTAACATATCTAGGCCAAAAACCATTTTTAAAATATTCACTGGTTGGTTGAACATATGGTTTTCCAAAAGATCTTCTCCAAGGAAAAGAAGTATTATAATTAGCAGCTTGTGGAACATAAGGTGGTATATCATTAACATTGGTCCACATTGGTCTAGATTTCCTAGAATCACCACACCTACTCATTCTTTGCTCATGATAATCACAATCCTTAATTAAATGAGATTTACTTCCACACACAAAACATTTCTTCTGAAGAGAAGATTTATTCAAACCAAAAGAAGTATTCTTACAAGCAGAAGTATTCAAACCAAAACCATAAAAAGAATTGTTTTTAACAGTATTATTATGCAAAGAATTAAAAAGCAAGTCTTCAGAGGCAACTGTCTTGGAAGGGCATTCCTTGGCAGCAACTCTGTCATGCTTATTGGTAGTCTTGGGTGCAGGCAGGGGTGAAGACTTGGGAAGGTCAGACTTGGGAAGGTCGGACTTGTCATTTGAATCACACTCTGTAGACCCTTGCTTGGAGGACTTGTCACTGTTAACACAAGAGACAAAGTCATTAGTAGAAGTATTAGGGTCTGGCAAGTCTTTTGACTTTTTGCCATACAGATGGTGTGATCCATCAAAGTCATTAATAGTGGAAAGGTCAATGGGCATGTGCTCACCTCTAATTGGTCCACGAACAGCATGTAGGTCACCTTCTTTCACAAAATGTGCTAGGCCTGCTGGTGTAGATCTACGTGTGTCATCCCTAGCTTCTAGGCCTACATATTTCTTAAAACCTAAAGCCACAGTAGAATTGGGAGCTTGACTGCTATAAATGAGACTAGCCAATTTACTACCATTCATCATCCACTCATTATTCCTAGCAATTTCCTCCTTAAGTTTTTCCTTAAGCTCTAGATTTTCTGAATCTACATCTGCTCTTAACTTCTCAGACCATTTTAACTCATTTGTAGCACATTCGAGATCTCTTTCTAAAACACCTATTTTCTCACCATAAGCTATTTCATTCTTTTGTAACCAAACCTTTTGTCTTTCTAGTGTTTTTAAAGCCTGTTTATAAGCTTCTACTTCCACATAGCATTCATTATATTTTGGTTCCATAATATCATAAGCTTGTTTCAGTTCATTATAACGCTCACTACAACCAAACAAACAGTTTTGTACCTGAGAGATGCCCATCAAGGCAATCTGATCATGCCTATCCTCTGAAGTACAGTCTGCTATCAACCCAACATTATCAGAACCATCATTATCAGACTCCTCATGTAGCTTCCAGTCCACATTGCTATCAAGAGTGACCAACGCAGTTGATCCCTTTGAAGTTCCTGCATCCTTCTGATACTGCTGATAAGTAGAGTATCGTACTTCATCACCAGCTTTCCTGTCTTTGCATTCTCTGGAAAAGTGACCCATCTGTTGGCATGTGAAGCATTTAACCTTCCTTTTGTCAAACCTTGCTGGATCACGTCCTTTGAACCCAAATCTTCTACCAGCTTTGCGCTCAAAGTTCTTGATATCCATGGAAATCATGGCCACTTGCCACTTCAGCTTCATCTCTTCCATGTCAAGCGGATCCACCTGATCAAAATCCTCATAAGCCAGTTCCTGCTGAGGATCATAATCAGCAAAGAAGGTTCCAAGTACATCTTCCATAATTCCACTGGATCTAGGAAGAGAGCTTGATGAAGGAGCAGCATTAGATGATGATGGATATGAGCTTGGAAAATAGCTTGACTTTGGAGTAGAGGCTCCAACAAATGCAGTATGACTAGCAGTAGAAGATGATCGAAAAGGGCTTCTAACATCATGTTCAAGAGCTTTAAGTTTGTTGTACAGCTCATCAAAGGTCATCATGTCCAAACCACCTTTAGCTTTTAAAGCTATGCTTACATGTAGCCAGGATGGAGGTAAGGACCTCAGAAACTTAGAGTTACAGTCATCATTATCCGGCTTTGCCTGTAGCTGATTCAACTGACTTAAGATCTTGTGAAACTTATCATAGCCCTTGTGAATTCCTTCCTCTTCAGAGATCTGAAAGTCCTGAAACTGTTGTCTTAGCATCGACTTCTTCAGTCTTCTGGACTCCTCATTCCCACCGAACTTCGCCTTAATCGCTAACCAGATATCTTTGGCATCTTGCATGAAGTGAAAATCACTCAAGTGATCCTCAGGAATAGCTTGCAGAAGAATAGTTCTGACCTTTGTTTCTCTCTGAACTGCCAGCAACTCTTCAGCAGTTTTGGGAGGAACATTCATCATATTACCAGCAGCATCCGTGGTAGTCCTCTTCAAACTGTTCCCTTTCAAAATTACCTGCCATAGATTCCAATCAATGTTGGAGATCCAGTTTTGCATCTTCATAGCCCAAAGATCATATTCCTCCCTCTTAAGGTAAGGAAACTTAGCATTGCTATTAGACAGACTTAGTTGCTACAGATGGGTGGAGTTTTGGTTGTTGGTGAGTTCAGTATCAGCATCTGAACCAGGCATGATGTTTTGTTATGGTTGTATGGGTGTTTAGAAAAAGCTTGTCCTTAGTATCGTAGAGACTCTCACGAGGCTCTGATACCACTTGTTGAAACAGACAAAGACCTTGATAGATCTTGAGCTCGTGGATCGTTATGTATGCCTATGTAATCACAAGCACCATAAAAGACAATCTCTACAACTAATGTTTATCAGCGGAATATAAACACAAGTAAATAACTAAGAACTTCTTAATCCTCTATGGATCTTTATATTAACTAAAACTGAGTTTTTCCAATCGATACATAAACCTTTCTAATGTGTTCCTTTTATAGATAAGGAACCCTAAACAATATCGCTAAACCGTTTTCCAAGAAACGTATAATCATAAAACTAAATAAGATATACACAATCACTTCCTAATAAAGCTCATGTATATCCACACCAAATAAACTAAATACGGAATAAACACTTCCGCAGAATCAAACTAATCACTATTATTCTTCAGCAGAATAAGTCTTCGGCAGAATCTACTTCACATCAGTAGAAACACTTCGGCATTAAGTTCAGCATAATCAGACTTTCACATAATTCCCAACATCGTGTTCCGTAATCAACATTGGGCTTAGGCCTTCGTGGGCCCAAACACTTATCGGCGTAGCCCAGTTCGTGCTGGGCTTATTAGTATTGGGCTTTGGTCGGGCTCATGACCCGAATATAGACTATACGTCATCACATACGATAAACCGATCGTAATAATAATATTCATAACCTTCTGGGATACAACATTACTACAATTCAAGATAATGAACATTAACCATCTCGCCTCATTACATAAAAGCTAAAAAGTTATCCTAATGCATAAACAATCAAGAACAATATCCAACTGAGCACCAAGTAAATCCTCCACTTTCACACATCACCTTGAGCAGCTTCTAATCTTACCTCAAGCTCATTTCTCCCCCTCAAAAGGCCTGGTATGATCATTCTTAAACGAGCACAGATTTCAAGATCATACCATCGTATACACCGACAAGAATACCCCTATTCATGATTATGGCAAGTAATTAAACAACAACAATTGTTACAATGTAATTCTTTGTAAAACAAAATCACTTCATGCATATTGGTCAAATAATATTGAGGACATCTCAATGAAAGTTCCTTGAATCGTTCCTACGCGTGGTAAATAGTTTCATCAGGCTCTTGCTTAAAGTTATTGATTTCCTCCATCTTTTTAGCAGTACGAGCAGGTGGATAGTATTTGCTAAAATATTTTCCCTTAAAAAATTCCCAAGTAGTAATAGAACCAGCAAGTTCATTCCTTAACCATCTACTTGCAGCTCCAATAAGTGTGATAGGGAAAACACGAAGCATAAGTTGGTCCGCAGTCACATTTGGAGTAATAAACAAGTCAACTATCTCAAGAACTACTTCGATGTACTCATTTGCATCTTCATTTTCTAAACACGGAACTCCTTGAGAAACTGACCTTTCAACTCAAATCTAGCCTCATTATCAAATTTTGTTCTAGCAACACCCGAGCCATAATCTTCTTGGGTTTTTGTCATGTACTCCTCATTAGTTGTGTCCGTCATTGTTTTTGTGATTTATTCTTCAAATTGACTTTCTTGATAAGAAAATAACTCGAATTCTGGTGAACTAGAGTGATCAAAACTCGTTGTCTTGAAAAGCTTTCTTAAAGAATGTAAAACTTGCTCAGGTTCGTTGTACGGTTCAACGAGTTCTTTGTTCGAACTATTGTTCATGCACTACCTAAAATAAAGAGTTAATTATCAGTAGGATGGGTTCAAAGAAAGAAAATACAGAAAACTAAACACGAGTACGGAATAAGAAAAATTAAATCTGCTGCTGTATCAGATGGTCGATATGCCGTATTCAGTAAACTGAATATATCGTATTGATTTCTAAAATTTAAATATGCCATTAAATTTTGCAAAATTGAATACGCAGTATTGAATGAATTCAATATGTCGTATTTAAGATTAAAGATTCAATGTTTTTTTTAAAGCTGAATATGTTGTATTCACTGAAGTGGATACGTCGTATTAATTTTGTAGTTGAAAATGCTGGTGTAAAACAGAATACGCCATCCTCAAAAAGATGGATACGCCGTATGTAAAATTTTATGTCGAATAAGCTGTATTAGTTTTCAAAAATGTACTCTGTTTAAGATAATGAATACACCGTATTGAGTATTCGAACTAAAAATTTACAGCAGACAGTAAAACAATGTAGAAACACACAAAAAACACAAACACACAAAATAACTAAAATACATAATACTAAACTAACAAAATCTAATCTAGAAACATAAAATCTAATCTAAAATACCAATAAAAAGGTATTAAACAATTTCACTCCTCGGCAGCGGCGTCAAAAATTTGATGTATCGTTTAGTATATGTGATTATATTATCAAGTTTTACTATTCATATTTTTCCGACTTTACCTATTAACTAATACTAACGGGAAGTGTACCCGATCAATTGTAGGTTTGTTGGTAAGTAGGGTGTCGATCAATAAGAGTAAGCGTTTAGTATATGTAATTATATTATCAAGTTTTACTATTCATATTTTGTCAACTTTACCTATTAACTAATACTAACGGGAAGTGTACCCGATTAATTATAGGTTCGTTGTTAAGTAGGGTGTCGATCAGTAAGAGTAAGCGTTAATACCTAATCTACTAGTATTCTAGTTATCTAAATTATCTAATTAATCCTAAACTACTGCAAATAGGGGTTTTCAGCCTGAGAAGCTGGCACAAGTTTTGATTTAAAAAAGCAATAAATACAACTAATAACACACAAAAGCAGATAAACAAACGATAAAGACGGGGTCAAGCTCAAATGCAAGGAAAACGTATTAGCAAAGTTACTAAATAAATGCTAGATTTGTTTACGTGTGCAATGAATCAGATACTCTTGTTGGTGGTTTTCTATTGAAAGCTAAGTAGTTCTTCTCCCTAAACTCGAGGTTTATATATCAGTTAATCCTGTCACAGTCAACCAAAATCACATAAAGTCTCACAATTGATTAAAATCTATCTAGGTTATCATGAAACCTAGCTCATCGAGGCTTTACCAACTTATGGCCTAATAGTTATCAATATACTAGTAGCCTATTATCCACTTTAACCACTAACAGAAACAAAACTTTATCTATAGTTCTAAGAAATATTATTCACTTAACCAATAGTACAAACATGATGTTATTTATAGTACTAGTGATCTAGTTCTAGAGCTAAGCAATATATAGTATCTATCTCAAATTCTAGTTTATAATCCACTTAACGAGATTACGGGTAATAATGAAACATGACTTTATCTATAGTTCTAAACCTAGTTATGGTCTAGTCTATTATCCACTTAGCACAATTCCACATAATCACAAAACAGGACTTTATCAAAAATCATAGATCCAGTTGAATGACAGATGAAAACATAATCAAGCACATAAACATGTATTAAGTGATAAACATAATCATCATGCAAAGAAAGAGTAAACTGTTAATACAAATAAGCCGTAAAAACGTTTATTTATATTTTACGATCTTCTAATGTTTTGTCGATAACAAACGTAAAATCATTTTAACGAAACAAATAAAATACGTAAATGGTTTGAGCCAATAGTTTACTAACACACTTACATTTTCATATAAAACATTAAACAAGTAATAGTGTTTACATCTTATAGAAATACATATGTATAACAACTAGTGTTTACATAATATAGAAATGTGTATATATTGTAATGGGTAAAAATATATGTACTTGACCCATTGACTAGATACATTGAATATTGTTGGGTAAAACCAAAAGTCCATGACCCATACCCATGGAGCTTGATCCATAACCCATGACCCATTGCATGACATCATGCATGAAGTCATGTTGGGTATTATGCATGATCCATGACCCAAGACCCTTGACTCAATGTCTAGATACATTGCATCTTGTATAACCCATGGTTCATAACCCATAACCCATAACCCGGTTTGCAACCCAAAATCCAGACTTAAGCTGACCCAGCTGCCGGATCCCATAGATTGCACTAACCGGATCCCTCTAGGGAGGGATCCTTGGGAGCCGGGGAACAGTAGAGAAAATTTCCTATAAATAGTGAGCCATTTCTCTCTTTCAATTCATCCCTGTTACACATACTCTCTCTTAGTATTGTAAACTCTCAAACCTCAGATCCAAAGGATCTTTCTATGTAGTTTTGTGTTTGTGTGATTCTCTAGGTTCCTCTTAAAGGCGAGATCACCACCTTTTGAAGTCGAGCAAGCTCAAGTCCATGAGTTGCCAAGCTTCGTCATCATCAAGACTACTGAAGTTTTCTTGTTGATAGTTCTTTCCTCCCTCCTAGAAGTGTTGTGATGAAGGCATTAGGGAAAGGTGCTAAAGGATCGTGTCAAAGGCATTAGTGAAAGGTGCCAAAGAGTCAAGTCAAAGGCATTAGTGAAAGGTGCCAAAGGGTCATGTTGAAGGCATTAGTGAAAGGTGCCAAGGGTGTACAATCGAGATGGTGAATCGATGTACAAGATAGTTAGTTTGGGTTAAAAGGATAGTGGTATTCTTATGATGTTGTAATAAGGAGTGCGTGTCCTTTGGGTTAGTTGTGTTGTGTTGGGTAGTAGTTCCTCCTTTGTAATGGAACTCGGTATCTAGCCTTGTACCGGATAAAGTGTAGGTGACGTTGTGATAGGTTTGGTTCTACCTCGTGTAAGCACCCGGTGTCTAGCCTTGTACAAGATAAAGAGTAGGCAATGTTGTGAAGGCTTCTCGGCCACATTAAGGAGCTTGTGTTGTGTAGTGCTTACGAACTCTCGAGTGGGGAACTAGGGGAGTGGAGTAGGGCAATGAAGGTGTCCTTGTAGCCGAACCACTATAAATACTCACGTGGTGGTTTTGTGTTTCTTACTCTTTATCTTTGCATTACTTATTTGTATGCTTATCTATCAACATCCAACATACACATTAAATAGATTGACATAAGTCGATCTAAATAGTTTAAAACGGAGTTTTAATCGATTAAACCATTCAACCCCCTTCTAGTTTTCCATAATTGGTACCAGAGCTTCGTTACCAAGTTTTTTAAAGTATATTGTACTTTGAAAACTTGATACAATCCGTGTATGTTTGAAAACTACAAAGATGGGAATTTGTTAAAATAAAAAGTCATGTTTTTAGAAATCATCATATTTTAAATGTTGGATAGTGATAGATCATTCTAAAATTTTCTTTTGAGAATTCTTCATTCTAGGATTTGGGCATCTTAGAAGATCATGAAGAATTTCGCGCCTATGTTTTTTTAAATCATAAAAAGAATATATATAGCAAAGGTATGTTCTTTTATAATTTACTTATAGATAAATTATTAATGTATGCTTCCTAGCTTTATTAGTAATATCATTTTTTATAACACGTAAAGAATCGTAGACTTAATACGTATACTCCAATATCACTAAAGTTGTTATCTATATTGAACACATAATCAAGAATAGCATTCTTGGTTGATCTCTATAGACAAAACTACAAACTAGTCATTTTACCTCATAATGATATCTTGGCTATTCAAAAGTTAGTCATCATTTCTCACATAAGATTGTTGGCAGTACATCTATATCAATAAGTGTCCATGTGAAACTTCCCATATCATGATAAAATAGTATTTTGTCATGATTCTTAACTTCCCAAATTATGATTCATTCGTAAAAAGGGAACCTCGTCAATAAGGACTAGTAAAACACGAAAACTCGACAAAACCTCGAACCATAAACAAACCTTAAGTTATAGAGAAAAAACACCAACATTAGTCAAGAATTAAAACTCCCATATCAAAATTATCAAAGTTTACTTAAACTGTTAACTGTTGATATGTCGGATCCCTGCGATTGAACTAGCCGGATCCTTCATTCAAGGGATCCGTGGGAACTGGCACATCAGAAGATATAATAAGTGCTAGATGATCAATGTGGAGTTTTACTTTCCACTTTACCTTCCCACTCATGAACATAAACCCTAAGTTACTGTTCATAGGAGCTCATTCCTCATCATTTCAAAGGAAACAATCACTTGTATAAGTATTATCTTCACTACATTGTTATTTCCATTCTCTAATTCCTAGCAGTACAATTTTCATCTTGAGAACTTTGGTTCAAATGGGTTTATCACAATTTGGTATCACATTGTTTTCTAAGATAAACTAAATCAAAGAATCAACATTATTAATACAAATTAAAAACTCATTTTGAATTTAATAAAGATGTATTGAGCAAAATTGTGATGAGCCTAATTAGGATACTATTCACGTAAATGACACTACATTGTGGTTTTGGTGTTTAGGATCAACCATGCCGAGCTCAAGGCAACAAGACTATCAAGACACGGCACACTACATACCGATGTATCATAGAAAGGAAGGTCTAAGTCCAGAGGACCGAAAGGCCTTCAAAATGTTGCAAAAGAAGTTGTTCCACGAGGGTTGTGTAGTCGAACCTTCATTTCTAAACAATACCAACATTCCCCAAGTCTTTGCGGGAATCAACTTCCAATTCCTTCTAACCATCAATGAACAAGTTTGTCCGGTATTTGTCCTAGAGTTCTACAAGAGCATAAGGATCATAAGAAATGAGGATGGAACCATTTTGATCGCTTTTGTCATCAATGAACACGAATATACCTTCACCCTTGAGGAGTTTGTCAGGATACTTCGTATCCCTTGCCGAGGGGTATGCTTGTTTTCAAATGAATGGTCACTAGCCCACCTCTACGACATGGTCGATGAGCATCCGGTCTATTCCATACCTCTCCCGGATCCGGATATGGTAAGAGATACCGTCTTCATCCAAAGAGCCTCCCCGTCTCGGGTCACTAGGAAATTGAAGGTCATCTATATGGATCCCTTTCAAATGGAGCTTTCAGAGATGTTCCCATTGTAAAAGAAATGGGAACTAGTGTTAAGGGAGAATTTCCTTTGTTTGGTGGGAAATAAGGATCATCCCAATGCTTGCCTAGTCTACATGATCTATTGCCTTGTTACTGGGACTCATTTCAACCTTGCCTATTACATGGTTAAACGGATGGCAAGTGTGTCAAGGACGGACAAGATGGTACTCCCCTGTGTCATGCTCCTAACTCGCCTAGCCAATTTTGTCTTTGCTCTAGATCCATCTCCCTACACCGACGACCATTTCTTTAGCAACAAAGTCATGGTACCCTTGTCCGATGAGAAGACTACAAGGTTTATGGTTGGAGGCAAGAGACCTCATCCACCGACGGACTCATCCGAGGAAAGGGAGGGAGAAGGAAGGAACACGATAGGCAATTGACCTCGTGGCATACATTGAGAAATTGTCAGACATCCCAAGTCCATCTCGAGAATTTCAACAAACTAAAGGGATGTTTTAGTGTCTTGCCAACTTTCTTATGGGGAATAAGAAGTAGGTTTGAGGGGTTGAAAGGTGAAGCTTGGAGGCGATGGAGTAGAAGATTAAGTGAAAGGGTAGGTAAGGTCGTGGACCTTAAAATTCGAATAATGGTTTGTAAAACATCTTAAACAATATTTCTGTAACTTAAGACTTAGCTTTAGTAGATGGCATGACGTGAATAATGACACCCTAACTTAGGCGACCCAAATGAGAATTTTACGACTACTTGATTGAAATCAAGAAGTCGTTCTACCTCATATTTGCTTACCTTTTAGTCACTATTACATACCATGCTTAATATACCTTGCTTACATACATGATTGCTTGATGTAGAAATGATTAGGTTGGTTATTTACTAAGAGGTGCAAAATCTGCACATTTTCTGTGAAGCTACTGGTCAGCAGTAGCCGGATCCCTGAGCTATAACTAGCCGGATCCCTCAAATGAGGGAACCGTGGGATCCGGGTAAACATATATGAGAATTCTACACTTTCACATCAATCCAATCTTCCAGACGTTATTAGACTAGTTAAACATAATACTTTAGGATCACTTAAGTCTTCCTCAAGCTCAGTAGGTCTCACACTCACTCATAGCTAACCTAGGATCACATTCAAGGTGTTTTTGATTTATCACTTCACCAAAATGATAAGGTTTTAAAATGTACCTTTTTGAGGGGTCGTTTAAGCCCTTATTTGATCACTTTTGTATCCGTTATTACTTAATATCATTCCTTTTCACTTTTTAGGTCTCTTGAAGGCAAATTGCTGTAATGGCACTTATTTGGACAAAAAGGCGCGGATATACGAAGAAAATGGCCAAAGTTAAGAATCGAGACATTCAAGCTGCTAAAAGACAAGGTGACGGCGTCACTGTTAAACTGCGACGCCGTCGGAGGATTTTGTGACGACACAGAAGCCAAATTTCATATTTTCAAGTGACGGTGTCAGGCTTTAAAAGAGTAGGCCGTCGCAACTCAGACGACCTAGATTTGATCCAGACGGTGTCAGAAGGTAAAGAGGACGGCGTCACAAGCACAAGGTGATGCCGTCGCAAGACTAACGTGGCCAAGACGAAACCCTAATGACGGCGACCCGACGGCGTCACAAAACATAAGGTGACGCCGTCGCACATGTAATCTTATATATAGAATCCTAATTTTTCAGTATTAGTGTGTAGTATTTTGGAGTAAAAACCTAAACCGAACCAAGGCTGTCTTGTACAGTATTTTAGGGTTCCAAACCCTATCTTACAACAAGATAAGTGTTTTACTTCATTAATTCAATTATGTCTTTGATTATTTGTGTGTATGCTTGCATGTTCTCCATGTCCGGCTAATTTACTTGTGTGTTTACTTAGGGAATATGAAACTTAGTTATTGAATATTAATTGGTTGTCTCTTATCTTAATTGTTAATGATCTAGTAATGCGATAGGTCATTCGTTGTGTAATTAATGCTTGATTAATCTTTGTGACCCTTAGGCTATAGCACTTAGAGCGGTTGTAGGCTAAACCATCCAAAAAGGCCTTAGAGTTAGAGTTTATAATCCCTAGTGGGTTTTGTAGACGAGAACCTTTGGTAAGTTCAAAGAGTTAGGGATAAACGCATACCCTACGCCTTTAGAAACACAACGCGATTAAGAATGAGGACGTGACAATTCAACCATCAATAGGAGATAATTAAGGAGTAATAAAACCTAAGTAAACACATCTTTAAACTATCATACGAGCACACAATAATTAGACATAGACTACCCATTAGTTTAGATAATTAGATAAGTAGAAGTAATCGGTAGAAATACCAACACCCAAACTCAAACCCCGAGATTCGTACCTTTCCATTTCCTAAAAAACATAAAAAAGATAAAAAATAATCTTCCTCAACCCCCAACCTTAGCGTAGTAACTTCTCACTAGCATTCCTATTCCTTTAGAGAACGATATCAATACCCGTGGCTTACCCTAATACTACACTACAACGATTAGGTTCACTGCCTAGGGTGTTATAAAACTTGCTCGAAGAAAAGGAAGTTCCTTTGACCCCGAACGACACGTGTAGCATTATCACAAAACTCACAATATTTCCGCTCCAATGCTCACACATTGTTCCTCACATCGCAAAACACCTAGTTTGATATTTCTCTCAATTTTAGCAAATTGATTTTAGTCATTCTTACCCCAAAATAGGCCAAAAACTAGTTTTTCATTTCTTATGATTTTTAAGGAATTTTCCAATTTTTCTTTGAACTATCATCTGATCTCTAGGATCATTTGGCTTCATTTGTCATCCTCAGAATATTAGTGTCATGCTTAAACACTTAGCTGCATACAAAAAAAGTCCACTTTCTTACCAAAAACCATCATTAAATATCCTCACTCCTTATGGTTGGACATTGAAGTCCCATACTATTTAAGACGTCTTAGGGAACCCAAAAACTCAAGATTTATAGGTACTAAACCTTAATAGAACATAAGCACTCCACCATATTACTGTCTGAGAGACGAATCCCCGGCTTATAACTAAACGGATCCCCAAAATTAGGGAACCGTAGGATCCGGGTCTCCAGAACAAATTACGATCATTTTACTCATCTAATTTAAACTCTCTTTGGTAGTCTAAACACTTTACCTTGCCTTAAATGACTCCCTAGGATAGAACAACACTATAGTTGACCTTAGTGCATGCCAAAATTCTTAGTGGTCAAGAATTTAATTCACTAACCTAATTTCATTCTTTATAAACCAAATGTACTTATGCTTCTAAACCACCATTCAAAATTCAGTAGCTAAAGAAATCCATTACACCCTCTTTTCACTATGACTAAAACATCTAGCAAAACTTCTACAACCAAAGGTTCCTCCAAGAAGAATGATCATATGGTTCATGAGATATCATCAACCGAGTCATCACCCGTCAAGAGCCTAAATACTAGAATCCATCCTTAACAAACTTAACCAACCAAAGCTATAAGAACCGCTATGATTAGTATCCGACCTTTTGAGTTGGAAAGGCCGTCATCAAGCACTAAACCAAACACACCTAGCTCAAGTAAAACACCTAAGCCTTCATTTCTAGAACCAAGACTACACTCCTTTACCGCGCCTCTTTCTCATCCAAATCTCTACTCTTTAGAAGACTCACCACCGAGGACTTCTCATTCACCAACCTTCTCATTAAATAGGGAACCACCTTCACCATTAAATAGGGAAGCTGATACCTCTCTACCACTATCCTCAACTAGGGCTGAGCAATCCCGACCGATGACCAACGACCGACCGACGTCTGACTCCGACCGAAAATGACCGACACAAATCGACCATTAATCGAGTCGGGAGTTAGGATGGGTTTTCAGCCTTGTTGGGAGTCGGGGCAGGTCGGGAGTCGGGATTGTTTCAGGATAACACGAAGAAAACCATACAAACCAGTTTGTTTCGGGACTCGGGTCGGGATTCGGGTCGGGATTCGGGATTACCCGAACTAGAATTCGGTCGGGATTCTTTTAGAATTTTCAGCCTTGTCGGTTTCGGGATGGGTCGGGACGGGTCGGTTTCGGCCCGATGCTCAGCCCTATCCTCAACACATATTCCACCACCTTCACCCTTAGTTGAACCACCTCCAACTTCATCAAACATACCACCACAAATCCCTCCTTCTTTTAGGGAACCTCCATCCAATCTTCCATCTCAAACCACTCCATTCCTACCACCACCATTTCCTAGCTATGACAAAGATTGTTATCATTGTCAACATGTTGAAGTTTTAGTACATGAAGTACGTGATGAACTACGCTTCATGTTTTATCACCTCCTTAAACATTTCGATAAGGTCAAAAAACCTAAACATCCTTAAGATCAGGAATTCAAGTTGTGTTCTAGTCTTAAGTTTAAACTTAGATGTGTTAGGAATCATACTTCATGTTCAGATCATTTTCTTAGTGTTGTTCCCGTTTCACAATCGTATAAAAACAATTAAAGCAATAAACCAACTGATTGTGAACAATGACTGAAATAATGTAAGTAAAAACACACTGAATAATTTTTGACTTATATATTCTTTATTAGAAACAAATAAAAAAGAATACATTACCCAAGTACTTGTGGAATAGTACTTGGGATTGAAATGACAAAGTATGGTATCTCCTCACTAAGCTTAGGCTAAGTCTAAGCACAACTACAAAACAAAGTTGTATTTGGAGGAGTGAAAGATGGCTTGTTTGTGTGTTTTACAATTAATACACAAGCTTAAAGTTCTTCAACTCCATCTCTTATGCTATTTTTACAATGGTTTTAACTCTATCCTAGAGGACAAACTGACAGGTTACAGAAGACAAAATACTGATGTATTTTGTTTCTGTTTATATTGGCTATATTGGGTAAGTGACAAGGTTGCTTTCTTCTTTTCAGTGATGACACTGAGCCTGATAGTTAACGATTCAGGGAAAGTTTGACTTTGGTTGATAAGGACTTCGTCTTATCTGTTCAAACTTATCCCGCCTTGTCCCACTCATTCTTCAGTCTTCATAGCTTTCAGTCTGCAGTCTTTAGTTTGTCTTCTGTGTTAGTAGTTGGTGAGGAGTTTCAGGATTCAGTGAGTTATTGTCATCACTCACTGAATCCACTATCTTCTTTTTGACTCAATCTTCACCCCTTAAGTTCTGCGTTACTGAGTGGAGAGACTTCTTCTTTGTCTCTTACTGAGTATCCTGAAGACAACTCATTGAGTGACTATGCGCTCAGTGACTTGTTAGTGTTTAAGGGACTAAACACTTAGGGTATTTTCTATTCAAATCCTAGACTTAAGTGGTTTGGGTATTCACTGAACCTAACAGTCTCCCCCTATTTGGATATAAATATAGCCTAAGTGTTTGATCAGTGTAAGTGAGCAATTGGCTTTTTCTTACACTGAATGTACTAAAGAACATAATAAGGAACACTGAATATTTTAACAAAACATACATCATTTATTGATCAGATTACATAGTCCCTATCACTAGTACAAAAGATAAATGATACATCATATGATGTCAATCAAGATGGATTCCCAGTGCTTCTAGCTTTGGTTTCTTCTTAAGGAGTGTTTCTTTGTCAGGGTGCTCTCTTATCTTGGCATTCAGGTCAGTGCAGAACCTGATGTTTTCTGGAGTTTGGATTTGAGAGGCCACTGGTAGGTAGCTTGCCATTGTAGCCACCCCTGCAAGATCAATGTTACTATACCTTTGGAATGATGGGTTTCCATAGACATCAATAAAGAAAAGTCCTCTTTCAGGCTTTTCAATACAAAGACAATTCACGAACTTCACTCCTTCAGGTAGCTCCCTGTTGCAGTCAAGGCCAGGTACCTTGATTTCAGGTCCAGATTCAACCCTTTTCCTCTTACAATGGGTTGGCTGAGACTGAGATCCTTGAACTGCGGTTAGAGCTGGTTGTATCCCAAGCTGTGCTGGTGCTTCCCTTAGTATTTCATACCGCTTGCTGAGGGATTTCATCAGCTCCTTGACCACTGCATTTTTCTTCTTCGCAATGATAGGACCAAGCTCATCAAGTTCAGTGATCCCAAAGTCAGTGAATTTCAAGGGATCATGAACTTCAAAATTCCTTTTATCATCCCCCTGTAGACATTCATTGTCAGTGGTTTGGATTTGGGGATGATTTTTACATCACTGATTTTTTCAGGTATCCTTCTGCTTGTCATGGTCCAGTTGCAATGGTTGATCCTTTCTTGCCTGATGGCAGCAGCCTTTTTGTTCTTTTCATCTAGCTTCTTTCTCATGGCAGCCATTTCAGCAGACTGAGCACCTTTAAACTTTTGGCCTACTTGTCCCTTTTTAAGCTTCTTAGGATCAATACCAATCTTTTCAGCTTCTTCAGCCACTACTTGTACCAGGGCTTCTTTGCTTTTCTTTTCCTCCTCCACCAGTTTCTTTCGCTTTTCTTCCTTTTCAAGGTAGGTTGTTAGCTGTTCTAAAGTGAGTAGGTACTTTGTGTTGCCGATGACATAGGGAATCTTCTCAGGCTCTGATGTGGTCATTAAGGCTTTTCCCTTATCCTGAGCTGACGAAGAAGATGCTACCAGTGGAGGCGTTGTTGTGATTATTGGTTTTGTTGTTGCTAATGTCATTGTCACTGTGGTTGTTGTTGTTGTTGCTGATGGTGGGATTGATGAGAGTGGTGTTGCTGATATAGGTTGAGCTGGCCCCCCCCTCAGTGTGAGAAGGAGTTTATTCAGTGGCTCTCTCCCCCTCAACTGTTGTTGCAACTTCAGTAAGACCAAGAGTTGCTTGGGATACTGAGGGAGAAGGAGTTGCTTGACCTTTTAAGGTATGATAAATCTCTGAGACCATGGTCTTGATGTCAGATGTATCTTCTTGAATATTTGTGACCCTTTTAGCAAGATTGGCCTGAAATAATTCCAGTGCGGTCATTCTAGGCCCAAGATTCCAAGCCATAGAAGACGATGCTTTAGCCAGATCAGTAACTTGAGCATCCAGTGAACCCAATGTTGATTGAAGAGACTGAATGGAAGACTGAATACCCTGAACATTTGCAGAGTAAAGCATGTTGATCAGTTAAGTGAGGTTGGAAGAATTCTTCATGTAAGCCTCAGTAGCCTCCAACACTTTGGAGTTAAGTGTCGGGTCTTCTTTAACAAAATCCCTGATTTCATCCAGCTTGGTGTGAGACTCCTGAAAGTACTTAAGAAATTTGATCAGGTTGTCATTCAGTCTGTGTAGATGTTGATACATTAGATCTCTGTGCTCATCAGTGTTGGCATTGAAATTAAGCACTTCAGATTTTAGATCAGCGTAACTGGAAGCTGCTTCAACGTGCTGTTCCTAGAGAGTATCAGTAAAACAAGAATATAACTTCCTAGAAGCCTTTGTGATCCACATAACCAGCTGTCTTTCAGTCTGTAGAAGAATGTTGTCATACTTTTTGAATTCCTTGGGACATGATGAAGAAGAGGAGTCAGAGTCATTATCATCAGGCTGAGCAGGTGACTCTTCAGTCTCTTATTGATCAGGCTGATGCTCTTGTTCTTGTGATTGAACATCAACGTCCATTTCATCTCCAGCTAAAAGTATTTCTTCTTCACTGTCAGCAAGTTCTTCATCAGAAAATAAGATGTCATTGACCTCAGCAACAGTTAACAAACCAGTGGTGGTGATGGGTTCCATATCAGCTGGTGGTATTTGTCCCTTTGAGTCTTTCTCCCCCTGTACTCCTTCAAGCACTGGTGGGTGATTCCCAGTGCTATCCTTAGAAGCAGTGGCAATGATATCCCTATCAGTGGGTTGTTCGTTTCTCCCTGAGTTTTTGGGATAATTCGTTTTGCCCTTAGACAAAAGATGTGTTTTGCTAGTGTCCTCCTCGAGCTGAGTGGAATGCGCTCCCCTACCAGTGGGTTGTTTGTTTCCCTCTAGATCTTGGGGAGTAGTAGTTGGGACAAAGGGCACTGACTGTGATGTATCAGTGTCCTTCGTTGTCACCGGGGTGGATGTTGCTTGGTCACCCTTGGGTGTCTTTTCAGTCTGGGGCTTTTTGTGCCTTTTAGGCTGTGCTCCAGAAGTCTAAGGGCCCTGAGACTTGGGTTTGGTCTTAGTCTCAGTCTGAGACTTCCCCTTTCTCGTTTTAGGAGCAGGGTTTGGAGACATAGAATCCGCCTGGTTGTTTACAGCAACCATATGCGCCATTAATTCTGTATCAGTGACCAGGGATGGGTTCTTTTGAAAATTTGATGCACTCAGGGTGGTTGGTAAAGCACCATGTTGAAAATCCTGAGTGTAGTTGCAACCCAGTAACACTTGCAAAGCACAAGAAACAAATCTAGGTTATGAAACGTATTTCATCCTAGTTTTGTTCTGTAGCTTGGTTACGAGATCACTGTAAATGATCTCCCCCATGTCGACATTAGTACCAGTCATCTAGCAGTAAGCCATCATCAACTGAATAGAATTAATTTGTTCAGTGGATGAGTGGTTCCCGCCAAGAACCTGAATCACAAATGTGAACAGGATCCTCCAAGCCACGGGAAAGGAGTCTTGGTGACTGGATTTTTTCCAAAAGTTTTGTATCAAGAGTAATTTTTTATAACTCAGCCTTTACAATGGCTGGTTCAAGGAGAGGAACATATTTTCCATTGTTGTTGTCAAGCCCTGTTGATGAACAAAAAGTTTTGAAGTCCAGGGTGACAATTTGTTGCCCATTTAAAATAGAGAACCCGATGAGAAAATCCCTGAGGGGTCTTGGTATGTTCTCATCAGTGGAGGGTGTCGGGTCATAGGCCACTGCAGTTGCCCAGAACTCCCTGAGGAAGTTGTGGTACAGTATAGATGGGGACTGAGTAAAGGCCTGTATTAGTGGGCAGTTCAGTAAAAATTTCATGATTCCCTTATAGGCTGGGACATCATGTGGGTATTCAAAGTTGCCTATAACATTATTTGTTTGAATTCAACATTTTCTAGACCGCCTACCCACTGAGGTGCAAACTGAAGAGACTGTGTTCTTGCCATTTCCATTTCCTAGGACATTTAAGTAACTGAAATACTTTGTGCATTTAGTTACTCATTCAATGCTCAATATCAACTGTCAGGGTCCCTGAATGAGTCTTACTCATTCAGTGAGAAGGTTGTTTTGGGGTTTTGTTCAGGGAGCATGGACCATTTCAGAGAGAACTCACCGAGATTGGGATTGATTTTCAGGTTGCTGACTTTCAACGTCAAGCATTCCCAATTCAGCTTTCAGTCTCCTCAAGGTAGGTTCATCTAAGGGTTTGTTGAAGATATCAGCAAGTTGATATTCAGTAGGGATGAAATGAAGTTCTATGTCTCCTTTCATTATGTGGTCTCTGATGAAATGATATCTGATATCGATATGGATGTCATAGTTACTGAGTTGACTTTTCATCCATAAAAAATTGGCACAACATCCTGCAGCAGCCACATACTCAGCTTCAGCTGAAGACATAGCCACTGATTGTTGTTTTTTAGCACTCCAATAAACCAGCTTTCCTCCAAGAAATTGACAGGACCCTGAGGTACATTTTCTGTCCATGTTGCAGCTTGCATAATCAGAGTCAGAATACCCTTTGAAGTCAAACCCTAAGCACTTTGGATAGTAAAGTCCAAGGCTTGGAGTTCCCTTCAGGTATCTGAGGATTCTTTTGGCTGCAGTGAGATGGGATTCTTTGGGATTGGACTGATATCTTGCTATTAGAAAGACTGAGAATTGTATGTCTGGTTTGGAAGCAGTTAGATACATCAGTGAACCTACAATCCCCCTGAAATGACTTTGGTTGAATGATTTGCCAGTGAGATCAGGTCCAAGGTTGTTAGGAAAGACCATTGGTGTCTTCACTGAGGCACAGTCAGAGATCTCATATTTCTTCAAGAGATTTCTGGTATATTTCTCTTGACTGATGGAGATTCCTTTATCAGTTTGCCTGATTTGTAGTCCAAGGAAGTAAGTGAGTTCACCCATCATGCTCAGTTCAAATTTCTTTGTCATCAGTTTTTCAAACTGTTTGCAAAGAGTGTAATTTGTTGAGCCAAAGATGATGTCATCAACATACACTTAGACTAGTATCACATCTTGTTTTGTCCTATAGATAAACAACGTGTTGTCTATCTTTCCTATGACAAACTTGTTTTGAATCAGGAAGGTTGAGAGAGTTTCATACCATGCTCTGGGAGCTTGTTTAAGTCCATATAGGGCTTTGTCAGGCTTTCAGACATAGTTCGGGAATTCACTACTCTCAAAGCCAGGGGGTTGCTGAACATACACATCTTCCTTGAGTTCACCATTCAGGAATGCACTTTTCACATCCATTTGGTAAACTTTGAAGTTCATGTAAGTTGCAAATTCAAGGAAGATCCTGATGGCTTCCATTCTTGCAACAGGAGCAAATGTCTCATCATAGTCATTGCCTTCTTGTTGACTGTAACCTTTGGCTACAAGTCTGGCTTTTTTTTTAATGACAGTGCCATTTTCATCAATTTTGTTTCTGGAAACCCACTTCATTCCTATGACAATGACATCCTGAGGAAATTTGATCAAGGTCATGACCTTGTTTTTATCAAACTGTTGAAGTTCTTCTTGCATAGCCTGAACCTAGCTTGGATGTCTTAGAGCTTCAGTGACACTTTTGGGTTCTATTTCTGATAGAAAATCAGCATATAGACATTTGTTGGCTGAAGCTGCTGTTAACTTGGCAGCCATGCTTCTAGTGAGCATGCCTTCAGTGGGTTCACCAATGATGTTTACAAGCTCAATGTCTTGAAATCTTGTCCACTTACTTTAGATCATCTGTTGAGATGCTTTGTTCAGGTTGGGGTTCATGAATCACAGGTTCCTGAACATTTGGTTCAGTATTACCTATCCTAGTAGGGACTGATTGATTATCAATGACATCAGTGATAGTTGGTTGAGGAAGGTTGTGGGGTAAGACATAGTATGAGATGTCAGCATTAGCTTGATATAAAGAATTGATTTCAGTGTTGAACTCATCAGGAGGATATCTTGTTGATTCATCAATTCCTATTTCCTCTACTGAGGTATTAGTGAATCTGATGCTTTCTGAACTTTCATCAAAGGTGACATGAAAGGTTTCCTCAACTTGTTGTCTTCTGGTGTTAAAACACCCTGAAGGCCTTCACCTCAGTGAGTAACCCAATAAATATCCATCATCAGCCTTTGCATCAAATTTGCCTAAGTGATCCTTGTGATTGTGAATGAACATAGGACAACCAAACACATGAAAGTAGCTGATATCAGAAAGTCTTCCTTTGAAGATCTCATATGGGGTTTTGTTATGTCTCTTGAAAATGATTGACCTGTTTTGAGTGTAACAGGTTGTTTTGACTGCTTCAGTCCAGAAGTGCTTTGAGAGTGCTGAGCCATTTAACATAGTTCTGGCAGCCTCAATGAGAGTTCTATTTTTCCTTTCAGCTACCCCATTTTGTTCAGGGGTGTAAGGAGATGAAAATTTTTGGGATATTCCCTTTTTATCAAAGAAATTCTCAAGCTCTTAATTTCTGAACTCAGTACCATTGTCAGTTCTGATTTGTTTAACAGTAATGTCATTCTGGTTTTCAATTTTCCTGTTGAATGACGTTATTGTATCATCTGCCTGACTCTTCTTGGAAAGAAAGTATACCCAAGTGTATCTTGAGAACTCATCAACAATGACAAGTGTATACTTCTCATGCTGGATTGATCTTGGACAGACAGGTCCAAACATATCCATGTGCAGGAGGTGAAGGCAGCTTTTGATGGAGAAATTTTGTTTTGTTTTGAATGATGCTCTGTGATGTTTGCGTTTTTCACAGGTTGAGCAAGGTTTTTCTTTTGAAAAAAATATTGATGGTAAGCCAAGGACTTTGTTTTGTTTTGCCAAGTTGTTGATGTTTTTGAAATTTAAGTGAGAGAGTCTCTTGTGCCACAGCCAGTTGACAGTTTCAGTGGGTTTGGCAAAGAGACAAGTTCCATCTTGAGATAGTGTTGACATGTCTAAAACATAAACATCATCTCTCCTAGGAGCTATCAAAACAACTTCTTTGTTGGCATTGAAAATGGTGCCTTGTTTGTCATTGAATTGCACAATGTACTTAGCATCACGTAATTGACTGACACTGATGAGATTGTATTTTAGACCATTGACATAAGCTATTCTAGAGAAAACTATTCCATTGCAGTATACTGAACCATAACCTTCAGTGGGACATGATGAGTTATCACCAAATACTACCTTGGGTCCTGGTTCCTTTACAAACTTGTGCAGATACTCCTTAACACCAGTCATGCTTCTTGAGCATCCACTATCTAGATGCCAAATAGGCTCCCTGCGTGTCTCTGCACAAATAGTAAACTGAATTAGTTTCTCTTGCGAACCCACATGCTAGTGGACTTGGGTTTAAAGGTTTGCTTGAATTTGGAAATAGACTCATGGTCAGTGGTTGAGTGCATTGTGCTACCACAGGTTTTGCATTTGCTGACTAGGGATGACTCAGTGATGCGGGGTTGTTTTGAACTTCTCCTTGCTTGGATGACACTGTCATGCTGGGATGTCTCATGAGCTGGCTTTTCGCAAATATCACAGCAGGTGTTCATGAGACAACTGTTGGTTCACTCCTAAACTAGATTACAAGTGTTAGTAATTAATATGTAATAGTTAGCTTAATTAGGCATTTATGTTTGTTATTATGCTAAGGCTTATGTAGAAGCCCCATAAGCCTTGGCCCAAGTCTAATAAGGAAAGGAAGGGACTAGGAGTGTTGCCCTAGCTCCCTCTCCTATAAATAGCCTTGTAAACCTTCATTTGAAGGTTGGTTGTCCACTTTTCTATTTCACTCTTAGCATAAACCTTTCTTATTCATTCGTGTGTTTGGTTTAGTGTTCAACCGATCACTTTTTTACCTCATTTCTTATATTGATGCTTGTGTTACAAATATGGTGACCTAACAGTGGTATCAATCGCCAAATAGTTGGGTGAACGATTTTGTTTTTGAGGTTATCTTTCCTACGCGTAAGTCTCGGTGTTAAATCTTCAAACGCTTCAAAACTTTAATAATTTCACTTTAAAACTCAAGATTCTAGTACTTTAAAGGTTATTTGGTGATAAAGTTTAAGTTTTTGGCAAAAAGTTTGCAACTTTACGTGTATTTCATTGTTTTTGAGCTTGGTTTTATTCGTGTGGTTTGTTCTACGCGTAAGGTGAATAAGAGTTTTTGGATCATCAAGTTTCACACTTTTGTGTTATTTTGGTGATATTGAAGCTGTTTCATCATAAAAATCTGGTTTAGAAACACTTTTGGATAGAAATCTCAGTTTTGGCAAAACTTACGCATAAGTAAACCCTAAATTTACGCGTAAGGTTTTCCTTGGTTTGATCTTTAGTGTTCTTGGTTTACTCAGTGTTTTCTTGCTTGGATAAGCCTAAAAACACTTCGACTTTGGATATCTTTTACACTTGGATAAGTGTTGGGAATTATGCAAAGTAGAGATTCTGCTGAAGATACTGCTGAATGGATTCTGCTGAAGAAGAGTTTCTACTGATGTAGTGAAACCGTGTAGATGGTTTCTGCGGAGATAGTTGTTCCGCGTATTCTATAGTTAGTTAGGATATGCATGAGCTTTATTAGGAAGTGATTATGTATATCTTATTTAGTTTTATGTTTATACGTTTCTTAGGAAACAAGTTAGGGTTCCTTGTCTATAAAAGGAACACAATAGTATGAATGCTGTACGAGTTGAAAATTTTTTTAGTAATATAAAGATCCATAGGGGATCAACGAGTTCTTAGTTATTCGTGTTTATACTTGTGTTTGATTTCCGCTAAAGAATACAAGTTGTAGAGATTTTCTATTAGTTTGTTTGTGATTACATAAGCAATACTAACGATCTACGAGTGCTCAAGATCTATCAAGGTCTAACGTTTCAACAAGTGGTATCAGAGCCTCGGGAGAGTCTCTACGATACTAAGAACAGTCTTTTATAAAACACCCTTACAACCAACACAACATTTACCATGCCTAGATCAGATGATGATATCGAAGTCAACAACAACCAAAACAACACCCATATGCAACAACTAAGTCTCTCGAACAGCAATGCTAAGTTTCCTTATCTCAAAAAGGAGGAATACGATTTATGGGCAATGAAGATGCATAACTGGATCTCCAACATTGATTGGAATTTATGGGAGATTGTAAGGAAGGGGAACAATTTGAAGAGAACTACCACAGATCCTGATGGTAATCTTATTTATGTTCCTCCCAAATCTGTTGAAGAGTTACTGGCGGTTCAGAGAGAAACCAAAGTTAAAACAATTCTTCTTCAAGCTATTCATGAGGATCACTTGAGTGATTTTCACTTTATGCAGGATGCTAAGGATATATGGTTGGCAATCAAGGCCAAGTTTGGAGGGAATGAGGAGTCTAGGAGAATGAGAAAATCGATGCTGAGACAACAGTTTGAAGAATTTCAAATCTCTGAAGAGGAAGGAATTCACAAGGGCTATGACAGGTTTCACAAGATTTTAAGTCAGTTGAATCAGCTTAAGGCAAAGCCAGATAATGATGATTGCAATTCCAAGTTTTTGCGATCTTTACCTCACTCCTGGTTACAAGTAAGCATTGCCTTCAAAACTAAAGGTGGGCTTGATATGATTACCTTTGATGAGCTGTACAACAAGCTTAAAGCTCTTGAGCATGATGTCAGAAGTCCCTTCCATTCATCATCCACTGCTAGTCACACAGCATTTGTTGGGGCCTCCACCCCAAAGATGATCCATGCTCCAAATCCAAATTACTCGTCATCATCTTACACTACCACTCCATCAAATTCTCAATCTAAAACTAGTGGTATAATGGAAGATGTGCTTGGATCCTTCTTTTCTGATTATGATCCTCAGCAACAACTTGCATATGAGGATTTCGAACAGGTGGATCCACTGGATATGGAAGAGATGAAGTTGAAGTGGCAAGTCGCAATGCTCTCTATGGACATCAAGAGATTTGAGCGTAAGGCTGGGAGGAAGTTTGGTTTAGATCCAGCAAGGTTTGACAAAAAGAAGGTCAAGTGCTTTACATGTCATCAGATGGGTCACTTCTCCAGGGAATGCAAGGATAGGAAGGCTGGTGATGAGGTGAGATACTCTTCCTATCAGCAGAATCAAAGGGATGCTGGAACTTCAAAGGTTGGATCCTTAGCTGCTCTGGTCACTATGGATGCAAATGTTGACTGGAAGTTACATGAGCAGGAGAATGATGAAAGTTCTGGTGTTGATAATATTGGGTTGCTTGCAAGCTGTACTTCAGAAGATAGGCATGATCAAATTGCCTTGATGGGCATCTCTCAGGTAAAAAATTGTTTGTTTAGTTGTAGTGAACGTTATAATGAACTTAAGGAAGCATATGATATTTTGAAACCTAAATATAATGAATGCTATGTTGAAGTTGAAGCTTATAAATTGGCTTTAAAAACATTAGAAAGACAAAAGGTGTGGTTTCAGAAGAATCAAATAGCTTATGATGAAAAGATTAGGGTGTTAGAAAGTGATCTATAATGTATTAAAAATGACTTGAAAAGGACTGAGAAATTGAAAGCTGATGTGGTTTCTGAAAACAATGTGTTGAAAGAAAAATTAGATGAAGAAATAGCTAGACATAATTCTTGGCAAAAATCTGGTCTAAATCTAGCTAAAGAGCTCTATGCTAGTCAAACTCCTAATACTTCAATAGGTTTAGGCTTTAAGAAATATGTAGGATTAGAAGTTAGAGATGACACACGTAAATCACACCAGCAGGATTAGCTAACTTTGTAAAAGAAGGTGATGTATACGCTGTACGTGGATCTATTCGAGGAATACCTATGCCTGTTGACCTTTCCATTACTGTTGACTTTGATGGATCACATCATCTATATGGCAAAAAGTCAAAAGACTTGCCAGACCCTGATTCTTCATCTAATGATTTTGTCTCTTGCTCTGACAGTGACAAATCTAATGATCAAGGGTCTTTTTCTTATGCCAGCTGTGATTCAAGTGATAAGTCAGACCTACCCAAGACCTCACCCAAGCCTGCACCCAAGACTCCCTACAAGCCTTTTAGAGTTGCTGCTGAGGAATCATCTTCCAAGCCAGTTTCCTCTGAAGACTTGTCTTTTAAGTCTTTGAATAATAATACTGTTAAAAACAATTCCTTTAATGTTTCTGGTTTGAATGCTTTTACATGTAATATAACATCTTTTAATTTGAATAAATCTTCTAAAAAGAAGACATGTTTTTTTTGTGGAAGCAAATTTCATTTGATTAAGGATTGTGATTTTTATGAGCAAAGACTGGGTGTATGTGCTAATCAGCAGAAATCTAGACCAATGTGGACCAATGTTAATGATATACCACCTTATGTTCCACAGGCAACCAATAATAAATCTTCTTCATTTCCTTGGAGAAGATCTGTTAATAGACCGTATGTGCAACCTACTAGTTCCTATTTTAAAAATGGTTATTGGCCTGGATGTGTTGACTCTATGTATGCTGGGAAGGGATATAGGGGTACTGCTGTGAAGCCCTTAGCAGGTTGTTCTTGGACTCAAAAGGGACCTAAACATCAATGGCAACCCAAGAACAATAGTGGATCTTATAAATCTGCATGGCCTAAATCTTATGATCCATAAGGCAGGTTCAAGTCAGTGATGACTTGAGCCTCAATAGTGTACTAATTTTTGTATATATTCTTTTTGTTGTTGTTGTAGGATCATCCTCTTAAGCACAAGGATGTTGGCATTGTTGATAGTGGTTGCTCAAGGAGCATGTCAGGAAACAGAGATATGATGCATAATTTCGTACCCATAGCAGGAGGAGGCAATGTGACTTTTGGTGGAAGTGATGGTAGAATCACTGGGAAAGGGACCATCAAAACACCTCAACTGGACTTTGAGAATGTGTACTATGTTAAGGAACTACAACACTTCAACTTGTTCTCAGTCTCACAAATCTGTGACACCAAGAACAAAGTATTCTTCTCTGAGGATGAATGTCTTGTGCTATCTAAAGACTTCAAACTACCAGAAGATACATCAATTCTGCTGAGAGTTCCTCGTACTCACAATCTTTACACATTCAATTTAACTGATGTTCAACCAGAAGGTGACCTAACTTGTTTGGTGGCTAAAGCATCCCTTGATGAGTCTACAAAATGGCATAGAAGGATGGCTCATGTGAACTTCAAGACCATAAACAAGCTTTCTAAACTGGGTCTTGTGGAAGGACATCCTTCAAAGGTTTTCACCAATGAACATAACTGTGTTGCCTGCAACAAAGGAAAGCAACACAGAGCCTCTTACAAAGCTATTACTGCTGTGAGCGTTATCTCAGAACCTCTTCAGTTGCAACATATGGACCTTTTTGGTCCAACTCAAGTCTGCAGTATTGATCACAAGTACTTTTGTCTGGTAATCACTGATGGATTCAGCAGGTTTTGTTGGGTGTTCTTTCTGAGAACAAAAGATGAAACATCTCCAGTTTTAAGAGAGTTTATTACTCTTGTTGAAAATCAGCTGAACAAAAAGGTTAAAGGAATCCGGTGTGATAATGGGACAGAGTTCAAGAATGTTGTACTAATAGAACTCTGTAAGTCTAAAGGAATAAAAAGGGACTATAGCACTCCAAGAACCCCACAACAAAATGGGGTAGCTGAAAGAAAGAATAGGACCCTTATAGAGGCAACAAGATCTATGCTTGCAGACTCTAAGTTACCCACTATGTTTTGGACTGAAGCAGTTGGCACAGCTTGTTATGTTCTGAACAGGGTATCTATCACTAGACCTCATTTTAAGACACCTTATGAACTTCTCTATGGGAAAGTTCCTGCTATTCACTACCTCCAACCTTTTGGATATCAAGTGACTATTCTGAATACTAGTGATCCACTGGGTAAATTTGATGAGAAGGCTGATGAGGGATATATTGTGGGTTATTCGGCTCATAGTAAGGCGTATCGGTTATACAATTTGAATGCTAAGAAGATTGAGGAGACTTTGAACCTGAGATTTCTAGAAGACAAGCCTAATGTTCAAGGACAAGGTCATGTTTGGTCTTTTGACCTTGATTACTTAACTGATTATTTAGGTTATTCTAGACATGTGGCTAACCAAAATGCAGGTACACAAGAGTCTCCCACTGACATTGCTGATACCATGAATGCTGATTCTGATAGTGAGTTTGAGGATGATGAACATCCTATTATTGTACCTTCTTTCTCCCCTAATAATTTTTCAGGTGACACTTCCAAAGTTACTACTGATGAGAGTGAAGATGAGTCCAACTATGCAGAGGACCTTGCTAGGCTTCAGAAGCAGGAGTATGCAGCTAATCTAGAAGCTAAGAAGATTGCTGGGGAGGTTGCAAAAGAAGCAGTAAGTGGAAATCATAATTATGCTGACAGTGATTCAGTTTCTCCTATGAGGACCAAATCTGCTAAAGGTGATGTTGTTTCTACTCCCATTTCTACTAAAGTGTCCACAGACTTTGGGGAACCTTATACACGATTTCCAAGTCCTACAGATCTTGGTAATTATCAACCCAAAACTGGCATCTTCACCTCACCTTCCTATGACAGTGATTTTGAGCCAACTGTGACTAATCTTGATACCTCCATTGATGTCAACACCACTGCAACTAAAAGGATCAACATTACTCATCCACAGACCAATATTATTGGAGATCCTAATGCACCTGTTAGAACTAGGGGCACTGTAACAAGTTCTAAATATGGTCAAGTAGCTTTTATCTCTTATGTCTCAAACCAGCAAAGGGACAATCACGCAGATTTTCAGCATTGTCTGTTTGCCTATTTTCTCTCTCAAGTGGAACCAACCAGTGTTACTCAAGCCCTGGATGATTCAAGTTGGCTTGAAGCAATGCAAGAAGAGATGCAACAGTTCCAAAATCAGCAGGTTTGGATATTAGTCCCACTACCTGAGGGGAAGTATGCAATTGGGACAAAATGGATTTTGAAGAATAAAAGAGATGCAAGGGGTGTTGTGATTAAAAAAAAAGCAAGATTAATGGCTCAGGGGTTCAGACAAGAGGAGGGGATTGATTATGATGAAGTGTTTGCACCTGTTGCTAGAGTTGAGGCCATTCGTATTTTCTTGGCCTATGCATCTTACATGGGTTTTATGGTGTATCAAATGGATGTTAAAGGTGCATTTCTGTATGGTGAAATAGAAGAGGAGGTTTATGTCACTCAACCTAAAGGATTTAAAGACCCAGATCATCCAAATCATGTTTACAAGGTTGTTAAAGCTCTCTATGGACTACATCAGGCACCAAGAGCATGGTATGCTAGGCTTTCATCATTTCTGCTGAAGCATGGCTATAGAAGAGGTGCCATTGATAAAACACTTTTCCTGAAGAAGAATTCCACAGACATCATTCTTGTGCAAGTTTATGTGGATGACATAATATTTGGCTCCACAAAAGAGGCTTGGTGCAGGGAGTTTGAGGAGCTGATGAAGGGAGAGTTTCAGATGAGTGCTATGGGGGAGCTTACTTTCTTTTTGGGTCTCCAAGTTCAGCAAAAACCTGATGGTATTTTTATCAGTCAGGATAAATATGTGAGGGACATCTTGAAGAAGTTTGGAATGGAGAGTGTCAGGACTGCCACAACCCCTTATGAAGTTCCCAAAACAAAGAACAACACTGAACCAGATCTACCTGTCAATGTTCATTTATACAGATCTATGATTGGTTCATTGATGTATCTCACAGCTTCTAGACCTAATATTACATTTGCTGTGAGTGCTTGTTCTAGACATCAAGTTACTCCACTTGCTTCCCATCTGAATGCAGTCAAGAAGATCTTTAAGTATTTGAAAGGCCAACCCATTTAGGCCTTTGGTACCCAAAAGAGTCTCCTTTTAAGCTGGAAGCATATAGTGACAGTGATTATGCTGGTGCTAATCTGGATAGGAGATCCACAACTGGAGGTTGCCAATTCCTTAGAAAGAGATTGATTTCTTCGCAGTGTAAGAAACAAACTATTATGGCTACCTCTTCTACTGAAGCAGAGTATGTTGCTGCTGCAAATTACTGTGGACAGGTTCTTTGGATACAAAATCAATTGTTGGATTCTGGGTATAACTTCATGAACACAACAATTTTTATTGACAATCAGAGTACCATATGCATAGTTAAAAATCCAGTTTTTCATAGTCGAACTAAGCATATTGAAATCAGGCACCACTTTATAAGAGATTCATATGAAAAACATTTGATAAAAGTGGTTAAAGTTCACACTGATGATAATGTGGCAGATTTGTTAACTAAGGGTTTTGATGGACCAAGGTTTCAACACCTTGTGGTCCATATTGGTATGCTTAACCCTTAACTGCAAAGTTTAAGGGGAGGCATAGGCCTCAGGGGAGGCATATGCCGCATGGGAGGATTTATGTTGCAACTTTGTATATTGCTTTGTATATTTGCTAACACTAACCAGCTAATGTTTTGTGAGTTTTGTTTGTTTTGGTTTGGTTTGTGTGTTTCTCTGTAACTGTTTTGCATATTTCAATTCAAGTTTATCAAGTTTGGTTCATTGGAGAATGGTCAAGTAAGCTAGAAGCATGTTTTATACTAAAGCAAAGTACTGAAGTTAGCAAATTGTTTCTACTGAAGATAAAGTACTGAAGAGATGTACTGAAGTTAAATTGCTCATTCATTCAAGAAACAGTTTACAGCTTACAGCTTACAATGCTTACAATCAACTTCAAATGGAAATACAAGATTCATTACTATACATTATCTACTTAACCTATCCTAGCTCCTATCATCGACTAGCCCATATCTTCTATCCCGATGGCTGGATATGCATGACCAGTACGACGAAGATGCTAAGGATCAAAATGGGAAGGATGGATTGATGAAAACGAAGATGATGAAGATGAATACAGTAGATGGATGTGTGATATGACATTGTCCTTTGTGCTTCATCTACTGGTTTCACCAAAAAGTAATCAATCCATCTTCCTTTTACCCTTCCCCTTTACGATATGTGATGAAGCACCAAAACCTGGTGCAGAAAGACCAAGAACCACCTCTCTTTCCTTTGGGAGTGGTGGATTTCTGGCACGTGGCCATGGTTGCGGTTGGGATGATGAAGGTTGTCCTTTCTTTGCTTCCTTTCTAACCAATCTAGTGAAGACTGGCTCTAGGCGCTCAGTAGAATCATCTGATCCTCTTGATGACTCAGAAGGATCTACCACACTGTCATCTTCTGAAGAAGGGAGAAAGGGTGATTTCTAGGTCGCGGATATGGTTGAGGAAAGTAATAAAGCCATGGGTTAGCATCATCACTTGATGATGATGATGATGATGATGATGAGGATGAGGAAGTGAGGTTTATAACCTCTGGTTTGATATTCATGGCTGATTATGGTTGATTGGGGTTTGTGATGTAATTAGGGTTTGTGATGAAAATTGGGGTAAATGATACGTGTGAAGTGTGTATTGGGATGGTTATATAGACGGATTCGAGGTTTAATGTAATTTAAGGCGAGTTGGGAGGCACAGTAACACTTCAGATATTTACTGATGATATTTTTTTATCTTGGGTGGTTTCTGCTGAGTGACTTACTTCAGCAGATTGACCGTGTTTCTGCAGAAGGGTTACGTTGTTATTGGTTAGAGTTGAAATACACGAAAGATATGGTCAACAAAAGTTCCGATATTTTTGACTATATTTTGGGAAACTTCTACCAATCCATTATTCGCATATCTTTACTTCAAATTAACCGATTCCCTCTATACTTACATTCAAAACACTTCCAGTTGTGTGATTCTTAACCCTAACTTACAATTTTACACATGACGCTTCTAATTAAGAAGGATCATAACAAAGTTGCTTATCTGGGAAAAGCAAAAGGTCATGAAATCTATGAACCAATGGTGGAGTTCTTGAAGATATCAAAGATTCATTATGCTTTAACGCATTCTCCTAATGTGATATATGAATCGTTGGTTACACAATTTTGGGTATCTGCTTTGAAACAGAGTGAAACAGAGATTGTTGCTATAGTTTACGGAACAACGTATGTTGTGACAGAGGAGTTGATAAGAAGACAGCTTCGCTTGAATGATGTTGATGGGGTTTATCATTCTAATGTTGTGGATATTCTTGCTGGGCTAAAAGCTTGTGGACACAGGGGTACAAGGACTGATATATGGTTCAAGAATCAGTTGTGTCCTATGTGGAGGTTTTTGGTTCACACGTTGCTTCAGTGCATAAGCAATAAATCAGGAGGATGGGATCAATTTTCTACTCAATTGGGATGTGGTATTGTTTGTCTTTCTCAGGGGTTAACTTATAACTTTTCTAGGTTTATTTTTGATAATATGGTTGAAAATATTCATAGGAAAAAGCATAAGTTTTTGATGTACCCTAGGTTTTTGCAAATGATTTTAGACATTACAACTCAAGCCCAAGCATTTTGTCCCATAGGAGCTTTAACTTCTAAATTATTTGCTTCAATGAAAACTAACTATGAGGGGGAACATCATCCTTTGCTAGCAGCTATGTTGCCTCAAGGCAATGAGGCTGCTGATGAGGATAATGTTGTTGGTGATCCACCTTCTACCAATGCTACTGATGGTAATCCTTCAGTTGCCTTTGATGAGGGCCCTTCTACTACTGATGAAGCATATAATGTTACTCCTGACCTACCTCCACCTATATCTTCCCATAGACCTAGTCCATCACCTACTCATGTTGATGTGTTTGAGACTGTGCATGATAGACTGACCACACCTAGTCCTGTTAGGGATCCTGTTGATGAAGGTTTTCCTTTCATTGAGCATGTTGATATTTCTTTTGAAAGGCCTAATGAAGCTCCCATTACCACTGAGCAATCTGCTGGTGGAGCTTAGGACCCTATTACACTTACATCTGTATATGCTCTAGTGAACAGGTATGTGACTGAGGTTGCTGATCTCAAAAAGGAGCTTGCAGAGACTAAATCTACACTTGGTGGTGAGATTGTGGAGTTGAAAAGAAAGGTTCAGGACTTAGAGGAACAACTTGGGAATAATAGTAAACGGAAGCTAGTGGTTTCTTCTGATGAGGAGCAAGAGGATACTCAATTTGAGTCACTTGAAATTTTGGTTGATGTGGCTCAGAAGACTGATGTTTCTTCACCAGTTGTTACTGAATCGTCTAAGACCAAGAAACCCATTATGTTTACTAGAAGAAAGAGAAGACAATATTTGAGTAAGAATGCTTCTGAACCTTCAAAGGTGTCAGAAGTTGCAGCTGCTGATGATCAAATGGAGGATGTTGCTACTGAACCTGGTCAAGCTTCATTTGTTAAAGAACATCTAAGTCCTTCACCTTCAGCAGATCATACTGAAGTCTTTCTTGCAGGAAGAAGTTTTAATCTAGACTCTAATGATGATGTCTTTTCTACACCTGTTGAAGATTTGTCTCAACATGTTTCTTCTGATGTTAATTTGGGTGTTTCTTCTGATGTTCCTGTTGTTGACATCTCTTGTGATGATTCTACTAAGGCATCTGCTGACACAGGGAAAGGAGTAATGGTTGATGAACAGCTTGGTTCTGATCTAGTCAGTGAACAGGAACGACAAGAACAAGAAAGATTGCTAGCTGAGTGTGCAAATAATAAGAAAAGTCAAGCATTGGCTGAAATGCTTCAAGCTCAGTTTGCTACAAATTTGACTCCTGAGAGACAACGAGAAATTGATGAAATGTCTACTCAGTTTACTGATGCTCAATGGGATACTTGCATTAGTCAAGCTGCATCAAATTCTACTCTTGCTCAGAGTATTTTAGGTGCAGACTTTGACAGTGAGAATTTTGCTGCACAAATGGTGGCCCTTGGACTAAAACGAAAGCAAGCTGCAGCTGACAAAAAGAAAGCTCTTAATGCACAGAAAGCTAAAGAAAAAAGGGAAAGACCACAAATAGCAGCTCAGCTGAAAAAGTATATGAGAATGGTGGTGTATAATCAAAGTAGTGTTATCTATCAGAGAGGTTTAACAAAGAAGCAAGTTTGGGCTTTAACTGATTCTGAGTTGATTAACATGTATCATAGAGTTATGAAGTATGTTACACCATCTTCTAAATGGAAAAGGAGTGCTGGTGCTTTGGATGCTCCTGAAGCAAAGAGACCAAAGCAAGTTGAAATTGTAGATAATTTTGATGATGCTACACCAAGGATAGATTCTCCTGTCATTACTCCTGAAGCATCTACTGCAGTTATACCTTCAGCTGAAAGGGTTCAATCTATTGAACCACAAACTATTTCTTCTACAGCATTGCCTAGTGTTGCACCAATTGATCTAGAAGGAGAAGATATGGGTAAGCAAGCTGAAAGAGCAGCTGCTAAAGCTAAGAAGGCCAGAGTGATACTTGAGAGAATGTATGAATTGAGAGGTATTGTTCTAGTTAAGTCTACTTCTACTTCTTCCACTCATGCTACAGATGTCCCTGAAACATCTGAGGATGTATCATCTATGAGGATTTATATACCTAGTCGGAGGATGAAAAGAATATCTAAAAGAAGTCACACTACTCTAAGGCGATCTGTGAGATCAGATGGGACATACACGTCTAGGATTCATAAGTCTCTCAGAGGTAGTTCTTTGGATCTAAAAGCTGCTGATTCAACTTTTATTCAAGAAGGATCTGTTGCTGTTTTTCCTGAAGGATCTCATGATGTGTTGATTAATTGGACCTTGACTGATGGGGAGCTTAACACTATTTATCGTATGGATAATTCTACTATGAAGTTCAACTTCTTGAAGGAAATATTTCATCTGGTGGATAGGCAAGATTTGAATACTTTGTATGGTCTTGTTACTAAGCATTATGTTATTCATTCACCACAGGGTTCTGGTTTATTTTTGTTGGGTGATCTTCAAGTGCTGTTTGATTCTCAATCTCCAAATGGTAAAGGGTATAATGTTTGGAAGAATTCACATAAGTGGAAGGTTGAGACTTGGAGATTTTATCCTTTGTCGTGTGTGCATGTGGTGGAGACAAAGGGTGGAATTACTGTGTATATGTTTGCTGATAAGACTTGTCCATTATCTATGAGGCTGATGGAAAGAATGCTTAGACAGAAGTTGGAAGTTCCTCCAGATCCAGTTGGTAATGATAAGTTGCATGCTGAACAATGTGTTGGAATCATTAAGACTCAGCTTCTGCAGCATCAAGCATCATCTTGATTGTGGTATTTTGTTTGTAATATTTGTTTTATTTGCTTGTGTGTTTTGTTATTAGTTAAAAAAAATCATTTGTATATGTTTGGTTTGTCTAACTTTTCTTGCAGGTTTCTTGTATATTATTGCTGGTTATTAACTCACCAGATGTGCCTTGTGTATATCAAAGAGTTGGATAGTCCAAAGGGTACAACTTTGGTAAAGACACATCAAATCTGTTGATAGATGTAATGGTTTGCTCAAAATCATAGGGTTTGCAACCACCCATGCTTCATTGCTGAGGGTTATATGGTCATCAATTCACCATGGTTTATTCCTTTTTGGAATCTAAGAATTGACTAGCCCACATGTATATGGCTTGTGGTAAAGGCAGTGGACTACCATATTTGGTACTCAGTTCACCAATCCTAAGAATTGACTAGTCCTGAGCAAACGGCTACAGGTAAAGACATTTCAAATCCGTTCATGGTTGTTGATTTGCTAATAAATCAGATGGTTATCAGTGTACCATAGTTTTCGAACTTAAACATTTGGCTACTCCAGTAGTGATGGCTATTGGTAAAGAGACATCAAATCCATTATTTTCAATGATTCACCTCTCACAGGAGTTAACACACCTGGATGTGATGAGAATAGTATGAAACTAATATGTTTTGATGTACCTTTTGTCATTTTTTGCTACAAAGATCTGAAGTTTCAAAGTTTTGTCATCATCGAGGTGCTCTTATTTTGATTCTTTGCTGCTGATGTTCGAGTACAATCCTCTAGTTCTGAAGTGTTAAAGATCTATCAAGAAACTGGAACTTAACCTAGTCAAATTCCAGTTTAGGGGAGGATTGTTGGGAATTATGCAAAGTACAAATTCTGCTGAAGATACTGCTGAATGGATTCTGCTGAAGAGTATGGATTCTGCTGAAGAAGAGTTTCTACTGATGTAGTGAAACCGTGTAGATGGTTTCTGCGGAGATAGTTGTTCCACGTACTATATAGTTAGTTAGGATATGCATGAGCTTTATTAGGAAGTGATTATGTATATCTTATTTAGTTTTATGTTTACACGTTTCTTTGGAAACAAGTTAGGGTTCCTTGTCTATAAAAGGAACACAATAGTATGAATGATGTACGAGTTTAAAAACAAAGTTTTAGTAATATAAAGATCCATAGAGGATCAACGAGTTCTTAGTTATTCGTGTTTATACTCGTGTTTGATTTCCGCTAAAGAATACAAGTTGTAGAGATTTTCTATTAGTTTGTTTGTGATTACATAAGCAATACTAATGATCTACGAGTGCTCAAGATCTATCAAGGTCTAAAGTTTCAACAATAAGTGTAAAGGATTTTTGGGCAAAACCCTAGTTTTACGCCTAAGCAAACACTTACGCTTAGAATCTTTACGCATATGCATTTTCTTACGCCTAAGCCTTGTCTTACACATAAGCAAATCTTGAGCATAAGCATTCTACTACTAAGCTTTTGTTTTACGTATAAGCTAAGGTTTCCTTAACCCTACGCGTAAGCTAATCCTACGCGTAAGCTCACTTCTTACGCGGAAGTTGGTGTTTTTACGCATAAGGTATTTTCTTTGCCTAAGCTTGATTTCTACGCATAAGGATACTTCATCAACAAAGTTTCATTCGAATACAAAGATCCATTTTACAACACAAGTTTCAAGATGTCTCAACCACCATACTCTAGCTACTTCCCTCATCTGTATCCTCAACAACAACAACTCAATCAACAACAACAATTTTATCAACAACTACAACAACAACAACAACAACAACAATTTCAACAACAATTTCCTCAAGGATCAATTCAACCACAAATGATTCAACCACCCCCTAGTCTTCAAGTACAACCTTACACAAACTTTCACAATCAACATCCATCCAGGAATACTATGAAGGAACCGTCGTGGTTTGGAAAGATGTGTGAAGCTTTAAGTAGCCAACAATCCATACATGAAGTTGGATCACTTGATAGACCTCCAATGCTCACTCCCGGTAACTATGATCAATGGGTGATAAGGTTCTTTAGGTTCTGTGATCTAAAGAAGCCGCATGGAAAGTTCTTGAAGAAGGTCATCATGGAAGGTCCATTTCAGATGCCTACTATCACTGTACCCGGAGATCCAAATGCTAATCCACCAAGAGGTGATGTCACTAACATTGCCAGTCTTAATAAACTCACTACTGATCAACTTCTACACTTTGAAGCCGATGAACTGGCAATGGAATACATCCTTATGGGATTACCCAATCCGATCCTTCGAAGTGTTGATGCTCAAAAGACTGCTAAAGCAATGTGGGAGCATATTCATCTACTCATGGAAGGCACATAACTCAATCAAGAAGACATGGAATCCAAAATCTACATGGCTTATGAACACTTCATGATTGAACCCAGAGAGACGTTAGAGTCATATCATCATCGATTCTCAGACATCATCAATGACTTGGACAAACATAACATCATCATGCCAAGAATTGCAGTCAACACTAAGTTCCTGAGTAGTCTTGGTCCTGATTGGGAAAAGTATGTCATTTTCATCCGTCAAGCGAAGAACCTTCATCACGCTACATATGGATTGTTGTACGACTATTTGAAGCCCCACCAAAAGGATGTTGACAAACAAAGGGTTATCCGTGGACTACCTGTTTCACCTTCACTTTCGGATAATCAACAATTAGCTTTGTGGGCTCAAGCTTGTTATCCTCAATTCCCGACCTTGCAAACTGTATTCACAAATCCTCCACAACCTACTGCTCAACCATCTGCTAAGATAACACCTTATGATCCTTCACAACAGCAAACACCACAAGAAACTCAATTGGTTGCATACAACAACAACAATGATCAAGCACTTTACAGTGAATCTAATGAGGATATTGAAGCTTTCGATGCATTGCAACAAGGGGTTGTCATGATTGCTAGAGCCTTCGGCCGATATTCAAACAAATCCAACAATCGCATTCTTACCTCTTCAAACAAAAGGAATCAGGCTGTTGTTAACAATGGACGTGTTGAAGTTCAGAATCATAGTAATGTTCGTCAGATGGGCGGTGGTCAAGGGTTTAATACTATTGGGAGGAATAACATGGGTGCCCCACAACAACAAAGGGCTCAAGTGGTTAACAGGGTAATGCTCAGAACGGGGTTAATGGTCTTCGTTGTTATAACTGTAATGAGAAGGGTTTACTCTTGGCTCTAAAGGATGAAGCTGGTGGAACTCTTATGATAAGGTTTTAAAATGTACCTTTTTGAGGGGTCGTTTAAGCCCTTATTTGATCACTTTTGTATCCGTTATTTCTTAATATCGTTCCTTTTCACTTTTTAGGTATCTTGAAGGCAAACTGCTGTAATGGCACTTATTTGGACGAAAAAGCACGGATATATGAAGAAAATGGCCAAAGTCAAGAATCGAGACACTCAAGCTGCTAAATTACAAGGGGACGGCGTCACTACTTAATCTGCGACGCCGTCGGAGGAATTTATGACGGCTCAGAAGAGAAATTGCTAAGTTCTGAAGGACGGCGTCGGGCTTTAAAAGAGTAGGTCGTCGCAACTCAGACGGCCTAAATTCAATCCAGACGGCGTCAGAAGCTAAAGAGGACGGCGTCACAAGCATAAGGTGACGCCGTCGCAAGATTAACTTGGCAAAGACGAAACCCTAATGACGGCGACATGACGGCGTCACAAATCATAAGGTGACGCCGTCGCACATGTAATCTTATATATAGAATCCAAATTTTTCTGTTTTAGAGGGCAGTCTTTTGGGTAAACTTTTGGAGTAAAACCTAAACCGAACCAAGGTCGTATTTTAGGGTTCTAAACCCTATCTTACACCAAGATAAGTTGTTTACTTCATTAATTTAATTATGTCTTCAATTATTTGTGTGTATGCTTGTATGTTCTCCATGTCTGGCTAATTTACTTGTGTGTTTGCTTAGGGAATATGAAACTTAATTATTGAATATTGATTGGTTGTTTCTTATCTTAGTTGATTAATGATCTAGTAATGCGATAGGTCATTCGTTGTGTACTTAATGCTTGATTAATCTTTGTGAACCTTAGGTTATAGCACTTTGAGTTGTTGTAAGCTAAACTATCCAAAGAGGCCTTAGAGTTAGAGTTTATCATCCCTTGTGGGTTTTGTAGACGAGACCCTTTGGTAACTTCAAAGAGTTAGGGAGAAACGCATACCCTACAACTCTAGACACACAACGCAATTAGGAATAAGGACGTGACAATTCAACCACCAATAGGAGATAATTAAGGAGTAGTAAAACCTAAGTAAACACATCTTTAAACCATCATACGAGCACACAATAATTAGACATAGACTACCACCACCTTAGTTTAGATAATTAGATAAAAGTAGAGTAATCGGTAGAAATACCAACCCCCCAAATCCAAACCCCGAGATTCGTACTTTTCCTTTTCTAAAAAAAACATAAAAAGATAAAAAATAATCTTCCTCAACCCCAACCTTAGCGTAGTAACTTCTCACTAGCATTCCTATTCCCCTAGAGAACGATATCAATTCCCGTGGCTTACCCTAATACTACACTACAACGATTAGGTTCACTGCCTAGGGTGTTGAAAAACTTGCTCGACGAAAAGGAAGTTCCTTTTACCCCGAACGCGCTGTGTAAGCGTATCAAGTTTTTGGCGCCACTGCCGGGGAATAGAATAGCTAGTTAGTAGTCCACCTCGTTTAGGTTTCTTTGCTTGATTCCTATCAAGTAAACTTTTTTCTCATTTTTAGCTTTCTTTTAGTCTATCCCCCTTCTTCGTGACCTTTGTTCGTAACCCCATCACTTTTCATCATGGAAGGTGAAAACCCCCCTCAAATCATTGTCCCACCAAGAGACCGTACTCTTGGTGAATACTCGAGACCTAGCCACCAAGGCTATAGGAACACCATTGAGCTTCCCGACCAAGCCCAAATTACGGCCCTGCGATCCGACACCATCCGGTTGGTGCAAAATGAATGTGCATTCCATGGACTTCATTCCGAAGATCCTAATCAGCATCTTAAGGACTTCCTTAAAATTGTCGATTCTATTGACCTTGATGCTACTACTCGGGAGACCACGCGTCTGCGTCTCTTCCAATTCTCTCTACGGGACCAAGCTAGTAATTGGCTTGAGCGACTTCCCGCCGGCTCCATCTCAAGTTGGGATAATCTCAACACTCGTTTCCTTGCTCAATTTTTCCCACCGGGGAGAACCACAAAACTTAGGAATGACATCTTGATGTTCCAACAACGTCAAGATGAATCTCTCTACGAATCATGGACTCGATTCAAGGACTTACTCCATAAAGTCCCTCATCACGGCATTGATCTTTGGCTCCAAGTCCAAATCTTTTATGATCATGTCAACTTCCCCACTAAGCGATCCATTGACCAAGCGGCCGGTGGAAAACTTAGTGATCTCACTGTGGAAGAATCATGGGGTATAATAGAGGACCTTGCTCTCTATGACAACGAAAGTTGGAATGACCCCCGTGAGTTGCCCAAAACCGTTAAGGCAATCTCCTTGCCTCCAATTGACTCACAACCTTTCGACCGTAGGATGCTTGAACTTCAAGATCAAGTAAAATTCCTCATGAGCTCCTACAAAAATCCTAAGTCTTCACAGCAAGTGAATAAAATCACTCTACCTTGTGAATTATGTAGTGGTACCCATGACACTCGTGATTGCACAAGACTCCCCGAACAAGCTTTTGCGGACTATGCCTCCACACGTACCGACGGAGCGGGAGAGAAGTGGTACACTTTCAAGCCCGAACAAAACAACTTAGGAAACTCTTACAACCCCTCATGGAGAAATCACCCTAACCTTAAGTGGAATCAAAACTCAAGTACACCCCAAAGCTCATCTAGTCCACCTAATAGGTTCAATTCTCTAAACACCGGGAACCCCACTAATCTTGAGGCAATTGCATCTAGATTCATGTCATCTCAAGAGATTCGATTGACTAAGCTTGAAGCCGATTTTAAGCAAAAGCAAGGCGAGATGACAAACAAGCTTGATGCACTCTTAAAAGCCTTCAATGAACGAGAAATTGGAGCACTTCCAAGTGATACCATAAAGAACCCAAAAGTATATTCGATTTCGTCGACTTCATGTTCTTGTTCACCTTGGGAGAGTACACATCAATGTCCCTCACACCCAACGGTTCACTCGGTGAATGCTATCAACAAGGGTTCTAAGCAATCCAAATTTAGGTACCAAGGCCCTACACCATTGGTAGAACCTACTCTTGAGAAACCCGTCAACCAAGAACCCAAACCCAATCTAGAGGAGGAGTACAAGGAACTCCATCAAGAAAAACCGGTTCTTGAAGTCTTAGCTCATGCACCTTATTATAATGCTTTGAAAGAAAAATATGAGTTAGAACTTAAACTTGGAAAACATGGGTCCGCCTTTGTGCGAAATAATCTACCTAAGAAGTTAGACGATCCAGGGCTATTTACTCTTCCGTGTAGGCTTGGAACTTCCAAACCTCTCGATGCTCTAGCCGACTTAGTATCATGCATCAATCTTGTTCCGTTGTCCCTCCATAGAAGCCTTAACCTAGGTAAAATAGAACCAACGGAAACCATTTTAGGTCTAGCAGACGGTAGTGTTTCATATCCAGTAGGAATAATAAAAGACATGGTAGTACACGTAGGAGAGTTAACTCTTCTGGCCGATTTCCATGTGCTTGACATGAATAAGGACCCGACATGCCCATTACTTGTAGGAAGAGGATTCTTAGCTACCGCTAGTGCCATCATTGATTGTAAGATGTCCAAGATAATGGTAGGAGAAGTTAGTGCTAGGTCGATTTACGATGTCAAAAGGCATACATACTACAAAGAGGAGGAAATTCCACATGAGATTAGGATGGATAGAATACCTTCTAGATATGGACCTTGGATTGATAAAAACCTCATAGGCCCCCAACGACCTTTCTATTTAGATGATGTCTTTGCTAACAAAGCAACTTTCCATGAAAAAGAGATGGCTAGAGACATGGAAGTAAACCCGTTCGAAGACACTTTAGTATTTAGGAAGATGACCGAGTTCTTAGGAAGTTTGCCCGTCAACCTCGTTATGAATAGGTGGAAAATTGAGAAGCCTAAACATAAGTGGGATTGGAGTAGACCGCCTAGTAATGGAAATGGAGAATGGCACATTAGGATAACAATCTATGATCCCGATGGAGAAAAGTTTGAAAAGGCGTATCGAACCAACGTACTACTAGGAACCTAAATGATAAGTTTGATCCTTATGACATTGTTAAGGACAATCTTACTTATATCGGTACGTAGGGACACGACTACGAGTCTAGCTACAAGACTCTTAAATAAAGAAAAGCGCTTCGTGGGAGGCAACCCATGTTTAATTGTTTGTTTGTTTGTGTCATATATCTTTTATTGATTGTTTAATCTCATGTTTAAATTTGTAAAAATGCTTTATTTTGTTTTTAACCTCGTCTTAATTGCATATAAAGGTATTTTACATAAAGGATAAGTGTAGGGAGGATTACACACGTTTTCATAAGAAACGTGAACATGAGAATAACAATTAATTAAAAGATATATTTGCATGTTTGTTCGAGTCAAATGCTTGTATCGAGTCATAATGGATGTTTTGCAGAAATTTTTCCAGATTATAAAGATGTAAATTTTCCAGAATTTTTTCCAGAAAATCGCAGACTAGTTTTTGTCAGGATAACCTGACGGCGTCAGGATTGCAACCTGACGGCGTCAGGAAGGAATAAAAACATCAGATTACTTTTTCTCGTTTTCTGAGCTACTTATAAATTTTTGGAATTTTCCAGGTCTTAATTTTCTTAGAAATTCTGTAACCATCCATTCCACAAGCATTATATCCTAGTTTAAATCGAGTCTTATATATTATTACCGCCGATTTTACGCGAAGGTTTCGTTTGTTTTCTTCAAGTGTGCAGGTTTTGTTTATCAAGAAGAAGATACATAAAGTTAGAAGGAGTTTTTCACGCATACATTTTTCTTGGAAAGGATTTAACCACTACTTCACACACGGATCCTACCGAGCTAATCAGGGGAGTATTAGTTTCTTTCGTTTTTGAATACCTTCTTTTATCATAACTTTGATACTTTCGGGGAACATTGGGGACAATGTTCAGTTTAAGTGTAGGGAGGGAAAATAAAACGGGAACTTTGAAACTATGCTTATCCTTGATTATTTGCTTTGTCCAATTGCATTTGCGTAATAAACCATGAGAAAATGTCGGTTAGGGTAATTTTGGCACCAAATTTAAAATTTTTCATGACATATAGGAGTGGGCCATTAGTCTTAACAAAAGCGTCTCACGGATAGGAAGTTATATGACTAGCACAAAACCCTTTACCACTTAAATTCCACCAAAAATGTGAGGATCGCCCTTAGATTAGTAGGAATTAAAGCATTCATCTTTAATGCTTAGAATGTGAACCGGTAGTATATTAGATTCTAGAACTTGTTTTGTGATGCATCCCGAGATCGCTAGTAAGACTACACTTGTGTAGTTAGGAATAACTAAATGATAAGAGGCATTAGGATAACCCTTGTTTGATACCCGTAATATATTTACTTCTTCCACATCGGTTGAGTAATTCCCCCACACCCTTGCTTTGTACTCATCTTTAGTACACGATACCCCTAGTTAAACCCTCAGAGCCTATCCTTCTCGCGGTTCTCGTGATGTTTCGGTTTTCCGGAATATCAATGAAGAGCATTGTTTACACTCCACCCCCAAATGTACACCCAAATCGCCTTAGCCTACCTTGTATGCACTCACTTTTAGTGCATTATTGTTATCACCCAAAACCCTTAGTTCAATTATCTAGTTGTTTGCATGAGTTGCTAAGTTGAGTCATATCTTTTGTACACAGTTTTGGGACGATTGGGACTCATGGGAAAAAAGTTAAAGTTTATAAAATGTTTGAAAGGGAACGTTAATTTCCCTAATTTGCGTAATAACATACCCCAAGTATTTTGATCTTTTCAATTCGGGTCATATTAGTGTTAGAGTAATAAAAACTCAAGTGTAGGGATGTACTATAAATCCCTATTATTTTGATGTTATCGTAGAGGATGGTAGAGTAAAAGTGTATGAAAAAAAATATATATATATATAGAAAAAAAAATAGAAAAAAGAGTAAAAAAAATATAGAGTGTTCAAAAAAAAAAAAAAAAAAAAAAAAAAAAAAAAAAAAAAAAAAAAAAAAAAACGGGCTACCATCCTACATCTATCTTTAAATTTATGTTTGTTTATTTCAGTTATCTAGAGTTTAGAGTGTCGAGTCTTGGCTTAGCAACGCTATTCTTCTTATGCATGTAACATTGAGATTTTTGACTTGCCACCACTAAATAGCCTATCCCACCAAACCCTTTGTTTCCCTACCGTAAGCCTAACGTTACAACCCTTTAAAGACCTCTTTGATAGTCTTTCCTAGGTGCTTATGCCAAAGCGATGGAGGTTTGATCTATTCTCAATCCTATGGTAATCTATGTACTAGGACCGCTTAATGAGTGTTTATCTTCTATTTCCAATTTGTTATATTTCATATACACCCGAGAGATGTGAGAATCCAAACACCCCATGTGAGGTGCTAGTATGTAATTTCCGTGCTTGTTATGACTTTTGCGGGGCTTATATGTGTTGTGGACTGTTTTAAACCAATGCTTCATGACCCCTAACTTATAAATTAATTGGCTAAAAGCACATTTGCTTGAGGACAAGCAAATACCAAGTGTAGGGATATTTGATAAGGTTTTAAAATTTACCTTTTTGAGGGGTCCTTTAAGCCCTTATTTGATCACTTTTGTATCCGTTATTGCTTAATATCGTTCCTTTTCACTTTTTAGGTCTCTTGAAGGCAAACTGCTGTAATGGCACTTATTTGGAAGAAAAAGCACGGATATATGAAGAAAATGGCCAAAGTCAAGAATCGAGACACTCAAGCTGCTAAATTGCAAGGGGACGGCGTCACTACTTAATCTGCGACGCCGTCAGAGGAATTTGTGACAGCTCAGAAGAGAAATTGCTAAGTTATGAAGGACGGCGTCGGGCTTTAAAAGAGTAGGCCATCGCAACTCAGACGGCCTAGATTCAATCCAGACGGCGTCAAAAGCTAAAGAGGACGGCGTCACAAGCATAAGGTGACGCCGTCGCAAGATTAACTTGGCCAAGACGAAACCCTAATGACGGTGACACGACGGCGTCACAAATCATAAGGTGACGCCGTCGCACATGTAATCTTATATATAGAATCCGAATTTTTTCAGTTTTAGAGGTAGTCTTTTGGGTAAACTTTTGGAGTAAAACCTAAACCGAACAAAGGTCGTATTTTAGGGTTCTAAACCCTATCTTACACCAAGATAAGTTGTTTACTTCATTAATTTAATTATGTCTTCAATTATTTGTGTGTATGCTTGCATGTTCTCCATGTCCGGCTAATTTAATTGTGTGTTTGCTTAGGGAATATGAAACTTAATTATTGAATATTGATTGGTTGTTTCTTATCTTAGTTGATTAATGATCTAGTAATGCGATAGGTCATTCGTTGTGTACTTAATGCTTGATTAATCTTTGTGAACCTTAGGTTATAGCACTTTGAGTTGTTGTAAGCTAAACTATCCAAAGAGGCCTTAGAGTTAGAGTTTATCATCCCTTGTGGGTTTTGTAGACGAGACCCTTTGGTAACTTCAAAGAGTTAGGGAGAAACGCATACCCTACAACTCTAGACACACAACGCAATTAGGAATAAGGACGTGACAATTCAACCACCAATAGGAGATAATTAAGGAGTAGTAAAACCTAAGTAAACACATCTTTAAACTATCATACGAGCACACAATAATTAGACATAGACTACCACCACCTTAGTTTAGATAATTAGATAAAAGTAGAGTAATCGGTAGAAATACCAACCCCCCAAATCCAAACCCCGACATTCGTACTTTTCCTTTTCTAAAAAAAACATAAAAAGATAAAAAATAATCTTCCTCAACCCCAACCTTAGCGTAGTAACTTCTCACTAGAATTCCTATTCCCCTAGAGAACGATATCAATTCCCGTGGCTTGCCCTAATACTACACTACAACGATTAGGTTCACTGCCTAGGGTGTTGAAAAACTTGCTCGACGAAAAGGAAGTTCCTTTGACCCCGAACGCGCTGTGTAAGCGTATCATCTTACCAACAAGGAACAGAGCTTCATGGCAAATGCTGATTCAGATGATGACATGGAGGACTTGTAGGCTAATGCAGGTGTAATGTTAATGGCTAACATGCAAGAACTCTACATGAGTGACACAGGCCCAGTGTATGACACTGACGGCTTGTCTCAAGTACCGGATCCTAACATTCTTATACATGATCTGATATCTCCGCCAACATCTACATCCGACGAGGCTCAGAGTGTTCAACATGAGCCGTCTACATCTCATTCCGATGATAATAAAATAGATCGCGTAGTTATATTTGACGATCAAGATGACCTTATGGTTACTATTGATAATCAAGTTGACTCCGTGGTTATACTTGAGGATCTGAACAATGATCATGTTGAGACTCACGTTGAACAAGCTGAACTCTCGTCTCATCTAGATCTTGTGCTCATGCCCTTACTTAAAGACCAAGAATCTCGATTGGAATTGTGCAAAAACATCAATACGCAACTAAAAGACAAAAATGCACTGTTGACTAAGGATAATGAATGCTTAAAATTTCAACTCAACAATTTTCAAAAACTAGATAAACGTGAAAAAGGTTTTGAAGTCGCTTTTGCTAAATCTCACCAAAATGAAAAATCATTAGAACAACATATACCTGATCTAGTTGCATCTAAGAATGCTTTGTTGTCTCAAATAGAACAACTGAAATTTGATCATAAACAACAACTTAACTCTCTCACTTCAGAAACTCAAAAAGCCAAGTCTGAGTTTTGAACTTGTCAAAAACAGTTTTGTGAGTACAAAAAGCATTCAAAGAAACGAATAGATGACTATCTTGAAGAAATTGTCGACTTACAAAACAAAATCAAAGAGTTTCGAAATGTTGTTTATAAACATGGTGAGTCAATCACAACTGTTCAAAACTTTACTTTTAAACCAAATCCAAATGGATATGGACTGAATCTTGCTGATTACAAACCTAAGTTTTCAAACAGAGCATTCAAACAAAATCCTAAAGTTTACAGTGCAGAACACAGAATTGATGATTCCATTATGAGTGTTGTTGAATATAATCGCATCGAGGAATTAGATGCTGAAGATAAGAGTCGGTCAAAATTGGAAAATGTTGTTTATAACAAACCATTTAAATATTCAAAAGCCGTTACTTTCATCACACAACAGGATTTTTCTAACACACCTTGGGTTATAACACATACTTCTGAGTCTTCTAATGCGGGTCCCCTTTCCAATACTGCACAAATTAATGGTCCTTTACATTTACTTAGTGAAATAAAACCATTATCCGAACAATGTAAAGTTCTAAAATATTTTGACACATTCTTATCGGACATCAAACTTTTGGAACGTGAAATTGAAATCAATTCTGAAATAAATGTTGAACATTTTCAATCACCTCTTGCGCGAGCACAAAGAGATATTTTTCAGAAAAGAATTTTACCTCATGTCCAAAATTTGAAAAATTGTGCAATATATTGGGAAAGGGATTTTCACAAGGAGCTTGGACTTATGAAAAGAGTTTTCGAACAAACAGAAACATCGATTTCCAAGACAAAACATAAAAAGAAAATGTTACGAAAAGATGTTGATCGACTCTTGGAAGATGTTATCTGTGCTGATATTCATAATGTTGTGTTATTACATTCTGTTGCATATGCATTTGATTTTATCACTGCTGATCCTGTTGAAAATGTTGAGAATACTGATACTGCGTCACAAATCGAGTCTTTAAAAGTTGAAAATGAGCGATTGTTAAACGAGCTTTCAAACGCAAAACGTCGTCTTCAATGGTGTCAAAAAGATTGTCATAATCTGGAACTCGCTTTGCAAAAAAATATCAACCAGTTGCATACAAAAACTTTTAATCCAAAACTTGAGCAACTGGATGATGGAAACGTGTCTTTGAAGTGTCAAATTGCAAAATATGAACAAGAAATTTCAAAAGTTAAAAAGGAATATGGTGTCATATTTGATTTACTCAAAAAGACTCGTGCTCAAGATTTGTTACATACTATCCATGATCTAAAAGCAGAGTTGGTGAAACTTAAGCAAGATAGGAATAGTAACACAGTAGTAACTGCACCTAAACAGATTCAAAATGACTCTAGAACATCTAATGATAAACCACAAGAAACTAATGTGCTTCCTTCTACTCAAACAGGAATAGTTGCCTCTTTTCCCAACGCCCGCACTTCACCGCCTAGGAGCAATACAAGGAAGAATAGGAAGTTGTGACGTAAGAAAAGAACAATAAAGAACATCTTAGGACTTTGAATAAAACTCAAGTTGCACCCACTTTAGATATTGCGTCTGACAAATGTAATGGAAAAAGTGTTGTAACGAATGCTGAATCTTTAAGTACTTTAAATGTTAAGTTTGAAGCTTCTTGTGTTGGTTGTCGTAAAAGTATGTTTTCTGGTTGTCATGACAAATGTGTTGCTAAAGCTATTGATGAGTGTCTAAATATTCATCATTTTTATACCTTTTAAACTGCAAAATCATCTGAAAACACTCAGAAACACATCAAAATGATCAAAATACCACAAATCAGTGTTTTATGTGTTTTAAATGCAAAAATATCAAAATCAGATGAAAAACATATCAAATTTGCAAAAATTGCAGTTTTAGTCCCCCAAGTTTCAAAAATTGTCAAAAATAGTCCCTGAGCCAAAATTTCAAAAGAAAAATCGCCAAAGGTCCTTTTAAAATCATAAGTTTTCAAAATTAGTCCTTTGGTGAAAAATATCAAAAGTTTGAGAAAATTACAAGTTTGGTCCTCCAACTTTGAAAATTGGCAAAATTGGTCCCTGGAAAATGTGAAAATGTCAACTTTGGTCCTTGTAATATTAACACATGTCAGTTTCAGTCCTTGGAGCAACTTTGTGAATATGGCAGATTAAGTCCCTCAATTTCAGAAAATTACACAAAGGTCCTTGTCATTTAATCCCTTGTCAAATCCCATTTGGACCCTTGCCACTTAAACCCTTGGACCCCCTGTCTTTTGACCCCCTTTGATATTACCTCTAGTCAAACCCCACAAGTCAAACAGACAGCCCCTGGTTTCCCTCCTTCTTTTTCTCCTTTCTTCACCCACCTGTTCTCTGCAACTCAGGCTACTCCACCCCCCTCCTCACCTATCCATCTCTTTTGTCCCCCCACCAACACCTCAATCCAAACTTCATTTAATGCAACCTTTCTCCTCACACTCAATCTCACAACTACCATATACCCATTTTCCCGCCAAAATGAATGAATGGTCAAGATGAGCTTCAAGTAATCCAAGGGTCATGATCAGAGGTGGGATTATCTCAAGAGAGAGAGAGAAAGCAACTGGGACTATAAAAGGAAGGGAAGAAAGAAGAAAAAAGAGTAGAATGTAGTTTTAAAATTTCCTTAGTGTCGTTTTTTATTCAATGTCTTAATTTAGTTTATAATTTGTAATCTGGTGTTGGTATTATTTAAACTCAAGCTAATTTACTTTTGTAATCTGTTTTTAAGAGTTAATTTCAAGATTTGGTTAAAGTCAAGAAAAGTCAATATCTAAGTCAAATCAGTTTTAGCATAATTTCTGGTTTTAATTTGCTTTATAGTAAGATTTATGTTTGTTTGTTCAATCCAATTCAGCCTTAGTTCAGTTTTCAATGAAAGTTTAGAGTTGAGATGCTTTTCATCACTACAAAGGGGTGTTTGGTTTAAGCTTATTTAAGGGTCAAAAACTGTTTTTTACCCACTTTGACTCTAAAAGTCAAAGTGGTTTAAGGTTCAAACAAGTCTTTAAAGTTGTGTTTAGCTAGCATACAAAGTTTGGTTAAGTTTTGAAAACAAAACAAAAGCTCAAATCTGGTTCTGTCTCACTGTTCCAAACAGCAGCCTAGGCTGCTGTTTAACAGCTTTTTTTTAGCTTATTTTTAAGCCAAAACTCTTTCCAAATCACTTTCCTTATATTTTCACATACCCATCTCATAATTTGCTTACTTTATTTGGCTCTTAGGATAGTTTAGGTTACCTAAAATTGCTCTCAAAACCTGTCAAAAACCCATATATGTTACTGTAGCAGCCTGCTATTTTCCTTGTTTTAGCTTATTTAGCATTTCCCATTAGCTTATTTTAGGTATCTTTAGTGCTTATTAGTCCCATAGATTAGGTGTACCAGTTTTGAACTTATGTTATGCTTATTTGATGCTTATTTAGCTTGTTAAGTATAGCTTCTTAGTCCATTGTATGCTCATTTCTTTTAGCTTAGGAAGTCCCATAAACTGCTTCTATCCCCTATTTCTAGATTGCTTTCTAGTCTCTTATAGCTTATTTTAGATTTAGCATAGTGTATGAGTGCTTATTTCCATTTCCTTGTACTTATTCATGATTCATTTTGCTTAAAAAAACTGCTCAGGGGTGTTTGTTTTATGCTACTGTCACCAGCTGTTGTGGATAAGCAGTTGTAAAACTGCTTATTCCAAGTTTTGATAAAAAGTGTTTTTACAAAAAGTCCTTATTTTTGTCTTATAAGCAAGTTTCAAAAAGAAAATTTGAAAAAAAAAATGGTTTGCAAAAAGGTGCAGGGGTGGGATTCGACCCCCTGACCTCTTGCTCAAACAGACAACAACACGCTCAACACCAACTGCCCTAGGGTCTTTTCAGGTTTATATTTGCACTACTTAATATTTAAGTACATTTAACAGTTTTAAGCTTATTTGATTCTTTGCCTTTTTAACTGCTTATTTCATAAAGTAGTGTA
>BPTQ01000009.1:212124465-212137608 GCA_019973895.1 Chrysanthemum seticuspe | reverse complement strand
ACCACCTGTTAGTTTTGGCATTACTCTTAGTAAGGGTGTTTTGAGCGTACTCATCCTAAGCATAACCCCAACACCTCCATCCATCCTTTTTAGCCCACAAAGTAAACTTTACCCTAGCCCTAATGACTGTTTGAACAGAGGCTTTGGGTGTAACCATGTAGCGGCTGTTAAAGGTGGCAATTTACCTGGAGGTGTGGTCCTTGTACAGTTTATGGTACTGTATCTCTTAATTTGTCTATTCTCCCTATTCTCTACCTCTTAATTTGCCAATTTCTTCTATTCTTTACATCTTAATTTGTCTAATCTCCCATTCCCTTTACATCTTAGTTTTCTACGCTCTCCCATTTCTACCTATTTTTAGTTAATATAGTTTAGTTAAGTTATTTTATCATAAACGTTCATCATTGTAAATATAGTGATAGCGTTTATTTAATATATTTTATCTTTTATTTCCTTTAATTTATATTTAAGTCGCTGTTATTTATTTTATAACCTTTTTCAGTAGCGTAATTATCCATCCAAATCCTTTCTGATCGCTATCATTAGTGATCATTCTACCATCTGATTATGTGTTGCACACACCATTGAGTCTCCGTGGGACTTAACGACCCGGGAATTCACTATATTCTCTGATCTTCATTGCATTTGTGTTTAAGCTGTTTTAAGTCTGTTAGACTTGACGGTTTTGCGCGGATCAAAATTTTGGCGCCGCTGCCGAGGAGGCTTTAGCGTGTGTTTAGCCATTTTCAGACCCATTCTTGCACATAACCCATCATTTGTAAAAAGTTTTTTTTGTAAAGTTTTCAAAATCCAAAAAGTTCATTAACACTTGTCCTGAAGTGTTATCAACACCAAAAATATTTTCATTCTTTGTTTTTGCAGCATATTTTTCAAAAATCCAAAAATATCCATCTTTACCCTCTCGCATCTTTTGATTCTACATTTCCCTTACCCTCTAATCTGTTTAATTCTACATTTCTTATCTTCTTTAACCGTTTAATTCTCCATCTCTTATCCCTCTTATCTGTTTAATTCTCTATGTCATGGTATTTGACATGTTCCTGGTGTGGAGGTCCATTTAACGGTGGAAATTGTCGGCGATGTACCAATGTGGGTTTCGGAGACAAGTTTGTCAGTAATCCCGATCCCATTTCAAATGAAACACCCGATTTTTCCTACCTACCTCCACAACCCCAATACGAATCCTACTCATGCGAGTTTTGTGGGAATGATTCTCATTACGGTTTTGATTGTCCACCACAGGTTCCGCTTGTCTATGAGCCGGAACCGTGTTACAATCAGAACTTTGGTGAAAGTTATTTTCCCAATTATCTCTGTTGTGAAAATTGCGGGGGTCCTCATGCGACTTTTGAATGTCAACCGATGAATCAAAATTTTCAAAATTCCAATTCTCCCGGTTTTGACAATTTCCAACCCCCACAGTATTCCATCAGTCATCAGACGTCCGAGCCTTCACAGCATTTCAATGATTACGAGGAGTGTTATCTTCCTCAAAGTTCTGAAGAAATACGCATTCGAAAGAAACTACAAATGAAACGAATGTTGTGTAAGCTTCAGCAGATGAATATAAGAATCAGATATGATGACGATGATGATGAGGATTCTATTCAAGTGAAGGAATATTATGAGAGCTTGTCAACTGAAAACACACCCGAAGCTTCCATTAACTCTCTCATAATGGGGGACGAGCCTTCTAGCACTATTCCAGAAATGGAATCGTCTAGTGTTGAGAGCCTTGTTCCAACCCCAAGTGAGTCCGAGGTTATCTCCGGTAATATGTGTGATAAGCCTCTTGATGATATTTCTTACCCTCCTCTTGACATTCCATATGATCATGTCGAGATGTTCTCCGACTCTGATAACGATTGTACTTCGTTTGACGATTCTTTATCCTATGGAGACATCGATTATGTCGAGGAGCTACCTTCTGAGCTAGTTAGCTTAAAGGAAGTGAGAAATTCTGATGATCTGGAAATTGAGGACGAGATACTTCGTGAACAATTGTTCAATATAAATCTCCTCGTTTCTAAGATCGAATCATTTTGTGCTAAGTCAGCTTCATCTCCTATCCCCGTTGTGGATAGTGACTCTACATTGGACAAGCCCGAGCTTGAGGCTTTTTCCAATGATTCTCTTCATGAAGAGTTCTCCGGTGAACTCTTTCATGACATATCTCCTCCGGAATATGATCATTTCCATTTTGATCTTGAGGATGATATTGGCTTGGAGGAAGGTGTACTCTATCATAAGAGTTTGCTTATTGATGATACTACCTTCACCCTTCCTCCCGACATGTCTACATTTGAGGATGAAGAATGGATCTTGATTGTTATCAACATCTTTCTTCCATTCCTCACATATGATGTGTCTTCTTCTCTTCTTCACTCCTTCGGGAGTGAGGACACTATCTTTGACCCCGGCATTTTCAATTATCATCTGTGAGCCGGGTCTGTCTTTCTCTGTATATCTCATCGGTGTGGAACTTTCACGTGCTTCAAATGTTTGTCCAAACATCTTGAATGAAAGTCCGATGGAGATTGTTTCTTCCACTTTGCTTCCCCATGAACCAATGAATTCGGGGTCGAGTCAAGCTAGCGACTCGGAAATCAAAAACAGTAGCTAAACATGGGTTTTCACCCGTGTGTACCACCTAAGTGTGGGGGAGTTACCCCACATATGATATATATATATAAGTCTAAAAAAAAAAAAAAAAAAAAAAAAAAAAAAAAAAAAAAAAAAAAAAAATCTTTTAAAATAATGGCCGTAGTATTTCCCTTTTACGTTCTTTGTTTCGGCATAACCGCCGGTACTTTGAATATTGAGGGCAATATTCATTTCTAAGTGTGGGGGGGAATTCTCACGAATTTTATCATATAATTACACCAATTCCCCCGTTTTTGGCCAAATTTTTTTTTTTGAGTAAGTGTTCTACACTTACTCAATTGGTTATCAGTCCGCCATGTCTGTAAGACTAAAGGATTGGCTAATCCAGGAGCAAACGGCTCTTGGTAAAGATATATCAAATCCGTTTATATGGCTTGCAATTTGCCCAAAATTGTATGGTTCTCAGCTCACCATATCCTAAAAAGTGAAGAGTTGGCTAGCCCACAAGATTATGGCTTGTGGTAAAGGCAGTGGAAAAACCATAATTGGTATTCAGCTCACCAAAGATAATTCTGATAATTTATCTAAGAGTTGGCTAGTCCAGAAGGGTACGGCTTCTGGTAAAGACAAATCAAATCCGTTGAAAGCTGGTGGTTTGCTCAAAATCACATGGTTATCGGTGTACCATTGTTCTTACTTGAACTGAAACATTTGGCTACTCCAGAAGTAATGGCTTTTGGTAAAGAGATTAAAATCCATTAAGTTTTCTCAAATCATTGCTAGGGACTAGCAATATCTCAGTGTGGGGGATTGATGAGTGTCTAAATACTCATCATTTTTATACCTTTTAAACTGCAAAATCATCTGAAAACACTCAGAAACACATCAAAATGATCAAAATACCACAAATCAGTGTTTTATGTGTTTTAAATGCAAAAATATCAAAATCAGATGAAAAACATATCAAATTTGCAAAAATTGCAGTTTTAGTCCCCCAAGTTTCAAAAATTGTCAAAAATAGTCCCTGAGCCAAAATTTCAAAAGAAAAATCGCCAAAGGTCCTTTTAAAATCATAAGTTGTCAAAATTAGTCCTTTGGTGAAAAATATCAAAAGTTTGAGAAAATTACAAGTTTGGTCCTCTAACTTTGAAAATTGGCAAAATTGGTCCCTGGAAAATGTGAAAATGTCAACTTTGGTCCTTGTAATATTAACACATGTCAGTTTCAGTCCTTGGAGCAACTTTGTGAATATGGCAGATTAAGTCCCTCAATTTCAGAAAATTACACAAAGGTCCTTGTCATTTAATCCCTTGTCAAATCCCATTTGGACCCTTGCCACTTAAACCCTTGGACCCCCTGTCTTTTGACCCCCTTTGATATTACCTCTGGTCAAACCCCACAAGTCAAACAGACAGCCCCTGGTTTCCCTCCTTCTTTTTCTCCTTTCTTCACCCACCTGTTCTCTGCAACTCAGGCTACTCCACCCCCCTCCTCACCTATCCATCTCTTTTTTCCCCCCACCAACACCTCAATCCAAACTTCATTTAATGCAACCTTTCTCCTCACACTCAATCTCACAACTACCATATACCCATTTTCCCGCCAAAAGGAATGAATGGTCAAGATGAGCTTCAAGTAATCCAAGGGTCATGATCAGAGGTGGGATTATCTCAAGAGAGAGAGAGAAAGCAACTGGGACTATAAAAGGAAGGGAAGAAAGAAGAAAAAAGAGTAGAATGTAGTTTTAAAATTTCCTTAGTGTCGTTTTTTATTCAATGTCTTAATTTAGTTTATAATTTGTAATCTGGTGTTGGTATTATTTAAACTCAAGCTAATTTACTTTTGTAATCTGTTTTTAAGAGTTAATTTCAAGATTTGGTTAAAGTCAAGAAAAGTCAATATCTAAGTCAAATCAGTTTTAGCATAATTTCTGGTTTTAATTTGCTTTATAGTAAGATTTATGTTTGTTTGTTCAATCCAATTCAGCCTTAGTTCAGTTTTCAATGAAAGTTTAGAGTTGAGATGCTTTTCATCACTACAAAGGGGTGTTTGGTTTAAGCTTATTTAAGGGTCAAAAACTGTTTTTTACCCACTTTGACTCTAAAATTCAAAGTGGTTTAAGGTTCAAACAAGTCTTTAAAGTTGTGTTTAGCTAGCATACAAAGTTTGGTTAAGTTTTGAAAACAAAACAAAAGCTCAAATCTGGTTCTGTCTCACTGTTCCAAACAGCAGCCTAGGCTGCTGTTTAACAGCTTTTTTTTAGCTTATTTTTAAGCCAAAACTCTTTCCAAATCACTTTCCTTATATTTTCACATACCCATCTCATAATTTGCTTACTTTATTTGGCTCTTAGGATAGTTTAGCTTACCTAAAATTGCTCTCAAAACCTGTCAAAAACCCATATCTGTTACTGTAGCAGCCTGCTATTTTCCTTGTTTTAGCTTATTTAGCATTTCCCATTAGCTTATTTTAGGTATCTTTAGTGCTTATTAGTCCCATAGATTAGGTGTACCAGTTTTGAACTTATGTTATGCTTATTTGATGCTTATTTAGCTTGTTAAGTATAGCTTCTTAGTCCATTGTATGCTCATTTCTTTTAGCTTAGGAAGTCCCATAAACTGCTTCTATCCCCTATTTCTAGATTGCTTTCTAGTCTCTTATAGCTTATTTTAGATTTAGCATAGTGTATGAGTGCTTATTTCCATTTCCTTGTACTTATTCATGATTCATTTTGCTTAAAAAAACTGCTCAGGGGTGTTTGTTTTATGCTACTGTCACCAGCTGTTGTGGATAAGCAGTTGTAAAACTGCTTATTCCAAGTTTTGATAAAAAGTGTTTTTACAAAAAGTCCTTATTTTTGTCTTATAAGCAAGTTTCAAAAAGAAAATTTGAAAAAAAAAATGGTTTGCAAAAAGGTGCAGGGGTGGGATTCGACCCCCTGACCTCTTGCTCAAACACACAACAACACGCTCAACACCAACTGCCCTAGGGTCTTTTCAGGTTTATATTTGCACTACTTAATATTTAAGTACATTTAACAGTTTTAAGCTTATTTGATTCTTTGGCTTTTTAACTGCTTATTTCATAAAGTAGTGTACTCTTTTTCTATTTTTCTTAAAATCAGCATAGCTTAAAGTATTTTTAGTGAAAATTTCAGATTTTTCTAAAATCATTTAGTATTTTTTATAAATTAATTAGATTAAATTAGTTTTTAAATCATAATAAATAATTTAAAAGTCGAAAAAATACCCGGCTTTTTCCTAAAATTTTCTTTTATCATATAGTACGTAATAAAATTGTTTTCACATTCGTAGGAACTTTATTTCATAAATTTTACGTTTTATCTTGCGCTCCAGCGTAATTCTTGTACATAACGTACGTTTTCATTTTAAGTCACGTTTTTAAGTAATTTGAGTTTACGTTTTAGTTAATATAGTTTAGTTAAGTTATTTTATCATAAACGTTCATCATTGTAAATATAGTGATAGCGTTTATTTAATATATTTTATCTTTTATTTCCTTTAATTTATATTTAAGTCGCTGTTATTTATTTTATAACCTTTTTCAGTAGCGTAATTATCCATCCAAATCCTTTCTGATCGCTATCATTAGTGATCATTCTACCATCTGATTATGTGTTGCACACACCATTGAGTCTCCGTGGGACTTAACGACCCGGGAATTCACTATATTCTCTGATCTTCATTGCATTTGTGTTTAAGCTGTTTTAAGTCTGTTAGACTTGACGGTTTTGCGCGGATCAGCTATCTTATCTCGTAAGCGGAACACTAGAAAATGAAATACCTCTAGGCCCACTAATGCTTCTAAGTCTGTGCTAGGTAAACCGCCTTCTAGTGTTTCTGCAAACATCATTGATGTACATGTAGCACCCACTTCACCTCCTATGAAGAACTTATCACCTAGTGCATTCACTAAGACCAAAGCTAAGACTAGTTGGAGATGGCAGAAATGGTTACATAATACACTAGGATTTCAATGGATACCTAAAATCATAGACATGTGTGTTTAAACTATCACTGCTTCGGAACCCTCTAACTCTTCGGGTTCCACATCTACTTCTATTCCATCTGTGTCGTCTGTGTGTAATGCAGGTGATACAGATCATCCTCTGGGTTGTTGATAGCGGATGTTCCCGACACATGACAGGCAATCTTAAACTGTTATAAAACTTTGTATCAAAGTTCATTGGCACTGTCAGATTCGGGAATGATCACTTCGCGGCAATCATGGGCTTCGGAGATTACATCAATGGGAACATCGAAATTAGCAGGGTTTATTACGTGGAAGGTCTCGGTCACAATCTCTTTTCAGTCGGTCAATTTTGTGATGGAGATTTGGAAGTTGCTTTTCGGGAGAAAAATTGTTTCATTCGTGATCTACAAGGAAATGATCTTATGTCTGGTCAACGCACATCAAGTCTTTACACAATCTCAATGAAAGACATGATTACTTTATCTCCCATCTATCTACTTTCGAAGGCCACATCTACCAAATCCTGGCTGTGGCACCGTCGTCTCTCACACTTAAACTTTCAAACCATAACCAATCTTGCACGGTACAAACTTGTTGAAGGTCTCCCAAGATTTCGGTATTCCAAAGATCATTTATGCTCAGCTTGTGAACAAGGAAAACGCACTCGTGCTCATTTTTCTTCAAAGGTGGAACACATCTCTCAGCATGTACTTCATATTCTTCACATGGATTTGTGTGGTCCAATGCGTGTGCAAACGATTAATGGCAAACGCTACATTCTGGTAATAGTAGATGACTACTCAAGATGGACTTGGGTTTATTTTCTTCGAAGTATAGATCAAGCTCCACACATGATCATCATCTTTCTCATGAAAATTCAAGTTCAGCTCCGGAACACAGTCAGACAAGTCAGAACAGACAAAGGAACTGAATTTGTTAATCAAACTCTTCATGCTTATTATGAGAAAGTGGGAATTGTGCATCAAACATCCATTGCACGTACACCCGAACAAAACGGAGTTGTTGAAAGATGAAACCGTACGTTAGTGGAAGTTGCAAGAACATTGTTAATAAATGCTAAACTTCCAGATTACTTGTGGGCTGAAGCCGTGTCAACTGCATGCTACACTCAGAACTGTTCAATGATTTCTAAACGCCACAACAAAACACCTTATGAGCTTATCCACAACCACAAACCGAATCTTAAACACTTCATGTCTTTGGATCTCTTTGTTATCCAAATAATGATCGTGATGACTTTGGAAAGCTCAAAGCTAAAGCTGACATTGGAGTCTTTGTTGGATACTGTGAAAATTCTAAGGGTTACCGAATCTGGAATCGTCATACTAGGGAGATTATGGAAACGATTCATGCCAATTTAGATGAGCTTACATATATGGCTTCTGAGCATAACAGCTTGGAACCCGGACATAACCGTCTAAACTTCCCTCAAACCCCATCATCAGCTAAACCTAGTTTACAACTTACTCGACGTAAAATGGAACAGCTATTTGCTCCTCTGTTTAGTGATGATATTGATGAACATGCTCCAGATGTATCAAATGTTCCCGCTGCTCAACCTGATCAAAATCCAATACTTGATACACCTGCTACAACAACTACTGTTGAGGAAGCACCACCAATTGATTCTACAACAACAGTCGAACAAACCGCATCCAATGACGCTGAACCAGCTGATGATCTTCTGAACAATGATGTACCCCCACTTGCAGATTATGATCCAAATGCGTTCTTTAACTGGTTTGCAAATGCTTCTGCCACTTCTGATGTTGCAGAATCATCTAAAAGTCATTTGAATCCTCCAAATTTGCAGAATGTATATCAACATCAACCCTCCACACATCGTTGGACTAAAGACCATCCTCTTGTGAACATCATTGGAAACCCGAATCAACCAGTTGTAACTAGACAACGCCTTCAGTCTGACAGTGAACATTGCATTTATGCACTTACCGTTTGTCAATCGGAACCCAAAAAAATTAAAGAAGCAATGACCTACGACAACTGGATTGAATCCATGCAAGAAGAACTTAATCAGTTTAAACGTCTTGAAGTATGGGAATTGGCTCAAAAACCAACAAGGGTCTATGTTATTGGTCTGAAATGGATTTGGAAAAACAAATTGGATGCTAAAGGTACGGTTATCAGAAATAAGTCACGTCTGGTGGCTAAGGGTTATCGACAAGAAGAAGGGATTGTTTACAAGGAATCATTCGCACCAGTTGCTAGACTTGAGGCTTTTCGGATCTTTCTGGCGTTCGCGGCTCACATGAACATCATGGTCTTTCAGATGGACGTCAAAACTGCTTTTCTAAATGGAAAACCGAAAGAAACGGTCTATGTTAGTCAGCCAGAAGGATTTGTTGATCCAGAGTTCCCTAATCACGTCTACAAGCTGAACAAGGCTCTCTACAGTCTCAAACAAGCCCCTCGGGCGTGGTATGATAAGTTATCATCCTTTCTCATTGCCAATAATTTCACCAAAGGATCGGTCGAACAAACACTTTTCATACAATATCACAGGGAACACATTTTAATCGTTCAAATCTATGTGGATGACATCATTTTTTGGTTAACACATCTAAAATACTCAAACGCTTTTTCAAAACTTATGAAAAAACATTTTGAAATGTTCATGATGGGTGAACTTACATTCTTTCTTAGATTGCAAGTTCATCAATCACCCAGTGGTATTTTCCTGAGTCAGTCCAAATATGCCCTCAAAATTTTAAACAAACATGGAATGCAAACCTGTGATACCTATGCCACACCAATGGCACATACTAAGAAACTGGATGCTGATTTGCATGGGAAATTGGTTGACCCTACCAAATACCAAAGTATTATTGGGTCTCTCATGTAGCTAACAGCAAGTAGGCCTGACATTGTATTTGCTGTATATCTTTGCTCCCGTTATCAGTCAAGACCAACTGAAACTCACTTCTCTAAGGCTAAAAGAATCCTCCGATACATCAAAGGAACCATTAATTTAGGACTCTGGTATCTAAAGGATTCTGGTTTTGAACTAAAATCTTTTTCAGATGCTGATCACGCATGTTGCTTAGATTCTCGTAAAAGCACTTCAGGAGCTCTACAATTTCTTGGTGATAAACTGGTATCATGGCAATCGAAGAAGCAGGATTGTACATCACTGTCCTCAACTGAAGCAGAATATGTAGCCATGTCAGCGTGTTGTGCTCAAGTCATTTGGATGAGAACACAACTCAAAGACTATGGTTACGTATTTGACAGAATCCCGATGTACTGCGACAATCGAAGTTCTATTGCGATCTCGTGCAACTCAAAGACCTTCTTACCAAAACCTTAGCTCCTGCCAGGTTTACTGAGTTGGTCCACCGGATTGGTATGCGGTGTTTGACTCCAGAGGAACTGGACGAACTTTTAAAACAATCTTAAAACCAGTCAAACACCAAAACCTCTTTTGTAAATACTTTTCAAAATCAAAATACAAAAATATAAAACTTTCAAAACTACAAAAATATTCTTCTATCTAAATCTCTTTTAACATAGTAAGTACAAATCTTCCGTCAATACTTTACTCTTTCAATATTCAGTATTTTCTCGGTCAAGTGTTGAGGGGGAGAAAGTAAATATTTTTCTGTTTCATAAAACCTTGTACTTGCATGTTACCTTATTCCGGTTGTTTCTTTGATAATGGTGGTCACATTTCTGGTTTACTGACACTCCCCGGACTCAAATTTATAAAATTTCATTATTTCTAAAGACGAGGGGGAGTGTCGTCATGGTTCTTTCCAAAACTATACTTCATAACTTAACCAAAGTGGAACTTATGGGCTGTGGATGTAAATGGTTAAGGCGAAGGGACCAATGTTGTCAAAAGCTCAAAGTATTTTTTAACAAAACTATTCACCAAACTCATCAAACTCATTTATTACTATCATTAAATTTTCTCAACTACCTAATCCACGCATAAGATTCAATCTACCAATCCGTGCTTTAAACTCTTGATTTGTAAGTGGTTATATGATCTTAATGTGTTTACAAACATAGGTTTTTAAAATCATAAACATCCAACGGATGGATTTTGTGTTTGGATGATTTTTGTGTTCTACGCGTATGCGTTTGAACACAAAATCATCACTAGTGTGTTTGTGATGATATAAATGGTGTTAAAATGTTCAAATTCATATGCTATTACTATTTCTATCAACCAAATCCACCCAGAAACATCAATTGATCATTTTTCAAATTAGGGTTCATACGCATGATTTGGGCGTTTTCATATGAGTGTGTTTCTGGTTATTTAGATGGTTGTGTTATGCTTTAGACATGTTTATTTGATCAAATACAAACTTGAATCATGCCCAGAAACTACAAATGTTGAGTAATTGAAATTTAGGGTTTATGCTCATAAGAAATGGGTACTTTTGATTCTCAAGAGTTTTAATGTTAAAACTTGTTTAGAACAACTCATTAGGCATCTAAGATATCCCATAAATCATTTGGTTTCCTTCCTATGGCTAAATCTCTTACTCGTAATATTTGAATACTTAGGGTTTAAGTGTTACGCGTATGAGTATCTTACGCGCAAACTGTGTATGATTGTATGCCCATGTGAAAACTGATAAGGATTGAATAATATGTTAATGAATGTGTTATGATGTATTTGTTTCAGGTTTTACGCGTGAATTATTCAGAATCAAGGTTAACTATGGACTTCTAGGCATAAGGATCATCTTACGCGTAGAAAGTTACACGTAAGAGTAATCTTACGTATAAGGTTCTACAAAGGGACTACGCGCATCCTGTGAAGGATATGCGTAAACAGTGAGGCCTACGCATAAGGTTCACTCTTATGAGTAAACCTTACGCGTAAGCTCCCACATACGCTTACGCGTAAGCTCTATGCCTAAGGCTCTCTTTTCCTACGCGTAACATTACTTACGCGTTGATGAGTGTCTAAATACTCATCATTTTTGTACTGTTTAAACTGCAAAAACATCTGAAAACACTCAGAAATGTATCAAAATGATAAAAATATCACAAATAAGTGTTTTATGTGTTTTAAATGCAAAAATATCAAAATCTGGTGAAAAACGTATAAAATTTGCATAATTGGCAGTTTTAGTCCCCCAAGTTTCAAAAGTTGTCAAAAACAGTCCCTGGTAAAATCTAAATAAAGAGAAATATTATTCAAGGTCCCTGAAATATTCTAATTTGTCAAAAATGGTCCTTGAATAAATCTTTTGTAAAATGGCAGAAAAGGTCCCTGAACTTTCAAAATTGTCAAGTTTGGTCCCTGGAAAATTTGAAATTGTCAAACCTGGTCCTTGTACTTTTGAAGCTTGTCAATATTGGTCCTTGTATTAACTTTGAGAAAATTACAGGAATGGCCCCTCAAGTTTGAAGAAATACAAAACTAGTCCTTGTATAAGCCTTGTCAAAAATGAATTGTGACCCTGCCATTTAAACCATTTTGACCCCTTCCCTGTTTTGAACCCTGCCTGGTCAACACCCAGTCAAACAGATATCCATTTCCCTCCCTACAGGTTATCTCCTTCCCCACTTGGCATGTGCCTCTGCAACCCACCTTTATCACCTCTTATCCCTGCACCCTTATCACCTCAACCTCATCATCACCCTACAATCCACCCCCCCCCCCCTAGTTGCTAGCTCAGAAGGCAAAAAAGTCAAATTCTACATTTACCGCCAAAATGATAAAGATGGCTATTTCACTCAAAAACCTTCCATTGGTCAAAAGAGGTGGTGGGAAACGCTCAGAGACACGTGGCAAGAGGATTGGACTATAAAAGAGGAAGAAATACAGAGAAGAAACTAACTTTGGTTTTTACCATTGTTCACTTAGTGTAGTTTTACTGCTTTCTTTAAATTAATGTCTTTTAAATGTTTTAAATGCTGTAATTTACTTTAAATTAGTGTAATGAAATGTTACCTTCAGTTAAATGTCAGTTTAATTCCATTTTTCAATATTGCTTAATTTTCTTTAAATTTCCATGTTTTTAATTCCAAGTTAAGCAGTTGTTTAGTGAACTCTTTAAGCTCCATAAGCTCTTGACAAAAGCTCACTAAGCTTTTAGATTCATTAAAACCTGTTAGTCTTTATAATTCAGAAAAGTTCTAAAAAATCAAAAGAGAAGTCAATGGAAGTCAACTATGGTTGAATAAGCAGTTCTGGGGTATGGAAGCTAAGCTGGATGGTTTTCTGGTTTTTGGCTTATTGACAGTAAGCTAGAAGGAGTTTCTGAACCTTGGTGCTCAATCTTAGTTTTGATCATGTGTGAGTTCCATTTTTACCATTTTTTTACCTTTTACTGTTTTAATACTTTTTATGCTTTAATTTTCATGTTTTCCTGCTTCTTTGTTAATGTTTAATAAGTTAATATAAGCAGTTGTTCATTATAATTCACTTGTGCTCTAAAATTGGAAAGCTACTTAGTTAAAATGCAAATATGACAAATCTGTGTTCTTAACTGTGTTCTTGACTGTTTTAGGCTCTAATGA
>BPTQ01000009.1:212097108-212108925 GCA_019973895.1 Chrysanthemum seticuspe | reverse complement strand
ATGCCTACAGCTATTGCTTGCAAGTGGTTCTTCGAGATAGTACGGGTGAAATACCCATGACCTGTTTCAGTCCCTCTGCTGACACTCTGTTGCCTCCGTGTGATGAAGTGGTGAATTACATACCTGAACCGAACCCATACATCTTGCCACCAGTGATTCACGACCTGCTTAACACAACACACGTATTCCAACTACATCTGGGGACGGGGAGCAGACGCGGGTATCCCAAATTTGTGTTGGACAATGCAACAGACTCACTCCCCCCACTCCTTCCACCAATTCCTCCCCCACAACAGGAAGGAACATCTTCATCAGCATCCAAACCTATCATCCAGGAAACAATTGACACGTCCACACCTGGCGGCACTATACCACCCCCACCAACAACAGCCGAAGCCACTGAAAAAATAGCAGACACACCCGAAAAGGTTTCAGCAACTGTACGCAAACAACTGTTTCCACCTGATGAACCGGAATCACCTGAACACGAGCTCAAGAAACTTAAACGAGAGTAGCTGTACACTCTCAACAAGGCTGATTTTCACTCTGCTGCAGCCTTTGAAACCGGCATGACTAACCCGTGCCAACCTTCTACCTCTATATATAAAACCTAGGAAAATATAAGTTATGTATAGGACGTTTGTGTAATTTTAGTATCAACTAGCTGATGCACATAACACTAGTAACATGTCCTGCACATTTTGTACCCACTAAACCGTCGTAAGCAGGCATAAAGAACTTGTGTACTTAATGGTATCTATAAAACCATGTTTTCCCTAACATCAAACTCATGAAAAATAACCTTATACGCGCAGCAATCTCAACGAGCTACTATCATTTCTTCATTATAGATTACATCTATATTATCTTATCAAAGAAGACAACGAAACACGAAAACTACGAATTCAAAAACTTAGTAAAACACCCCCGCCGCATCGCGGCGGGCTTCATGCTCGTTGTTAATCAATTTCGTCTTGGATCATTCCAGGGACGAATCAGTTTTCGACACCATAAAGCGAGAAGTGGTACTCTTCCAGATGAGATATAGGTTCAATTCTCTCTTTTATTCATGGGCCGATAAAAAGCCATGTTTTGACATTAAGTATTTTGATTGGTTAATAAACCCGTAGCTTTTGACTTAGGTATCTTAGCTCATGTTAAATGTGCTTGTGGTTTTGTATTCTTCCCTCTATGTTTACGGGTTAGCTCTCGCTAATTCACTTGATAAGAATCTGCCCCATGAAAAAATCCATACCTAAAATGACAAGAAACTATGGTATTTATATGAATGCGAAACCAATTAATGTGAGAATAGTGTGCAATTATTTTATCGATTTGCGAAATAACACTGTTATTACATATTACCCAAGTCAGAAATGAAAAGTATTATCGATTTCCTAGATCATCCAAGGTGATTGTTTTATAACTTTGCCAACTTTCATTCTCAACCAAGTACAACCTAAAATCTGTAAGAATTTACACCACTTTACTAGGATAATTTCATGGAGCATCCAAGGTGACTCATCGTTTGGATGTTTGTATATTTCTAGAATTTCAATGTGTCAATTTCTTAAAATATGTTTATGACAACTTACAGAAATTAAAGAGCTTGGAGGGGGGTGCTACTTAAGTATGTATTGGCGAAAACTTGTCGATTTTTTTTTGATCTGATGGTTCATACTGCCTTATGGTTTCTTTGGAGCAATAGTAATGAGGTGGTCTTTTCCAACAAGCGGCCTCAAAGTAGATCCTTGTCAACAACATCAAGGTTTCTTCATTCAAATTGATCTATAGTAGGAATAGAAAAAATCTATGTTAAATTGGCAAGATTGGTATACTGACCCATGTAATGCGCTCAATCACTCTTTGTAATCCTTGTTTCTTTTTTCTAACGTCTTTTTATTCTATGAAAACAATCGCAGTTACTAAGAATTGAAATAAATTAAGGTAGTGTAACTAGACGAAACAAGATCGATGAAAGAAGGACAAAAGATAGTATATCATAACAAAAAGGTTTCCAAAATTACAACGCATAACCAAATCTGTTTGAGAACAATGTAGAAGCATAACTGCACAGTTTTGTTGAAAATTGCATTTACTTGTCATCAAGTTTTAGAAATGATTCATTTCAAATGAACATACAATATCATCAGAATTTGGATTTTCTATCCTATATTCCTATTGGGAATGGATCTAGTTATAACAGTTATTGAAATGAGAAATAATTAGAAAATATTCTAGCCACAAAATTCAAATAAGAAAAGAGAAATAATTGAGAGATGACTACATTTTTATGGATGCATTTAAGATTTGTGGTTGTGGTTCATTTTTATTCTTCTCATCTTGCGTATATTTCTCATTTGATCCAAAGTCTATTCCTATTTGGAACCACGGTTACATGTTCTTTTATCGATCTCACGAAAGAGAAACATCGGAACAATGAAGATTCCACTGTGTCGTTGATCTTAACCTTATCAGAAATTACTACAAACTTTGACTAACTACTTATTTTTACCATTTATGTGTTGACAAAGAAGGACGAAATCCTGGATAAACAAGACCTCGTATTTTGATCGAATACTTGATCACCCTTAAGAATAATTTGGTTATATAAACATGTGCAAAACTCCCTGACTTGTCACTTTATATATATATATATATATATGGGTTTCTGAGTTGACATTGCGAGCCGACTAATCCCAAGGTGACTACCCTTTTGGATAGCCCGGAATCGGCGCAGTTGAACCTCCGTGGCCAATCGAGGATTAATTTTCTCTCGAGGGTTCGAACCCAAGACCTCTAGGCACTTTCGTTCTAAAAGGCTAAGCTTTACCGTTGGGTCATCAGAAAAAAAAAACCCTAGCCATTTGCTAGAGCGGAAGACCAAAAAAGAGTGACTGAGTAGAGACATCTGAGAACTATACCACACTCTGACAGCTAGGTAAGTTTGATTTGCTACTTCAAAGCTAGTCATTTCCATTATGATAACTTTTACTGAATACTGGTATACATTTCTCCTTCAATATTAGTAACAAAAACTATATCCTAACTTCGCTCTAAAAAAGCATGTTTGTGTCGCTGCCATTATCACCCATCCACCTCAGATTCAAAACAAGCATTGAAGCTTTCAACAATACAAAGAAACAAAACTTAGAAACTCAAATACGATTGTAAAACCATTCTATTATGCTCCTAAGTATAATCAATAATTTATACGGCCGAGAATATGTGAATCTATTGTGGGCATACACGTATACACCAATAAATATGTTTTAATTAATATAAGTGATATATTAACCATTATAGATTAATTATATTATGTCACAAAATGTTTAAACAAACGTTAATTATAACGTTAGACGTTATACCTTAATTAACAAGGACCAAAAAGAGGGGTGTTTGTTTGTTAGTCCGGTCGAACAAGGACCAAAAAGAGGGAAGGTTTTTGATTACTTGGAGTTTAAGTTAAGTAATTAATATGTGTTATACATTATTAATTAACTAGGGACTTAAACGCAAACCCCGAACCTTCTACGAGGGAGGGGACGATCGAGGGAGGGGACGATCGGTTTGTAAATCCTAAGAGGATTGGGAAGCCAAACTTGTCAAACAATTCTATTACTATATAATGAATCCTTGTAATTCATTATTCACAAATCATTCTCCAAAAACTAAAGCTAAAACGGAACACCCCTTTTGTTTGTGCAAAACCGATCGGCAACCTATTCCAAAGTGATAGTTCGATCGCAATTTCCAAACCAAACCAAGAACGTGCTTCGTTGGTGATTTTTGTGAAGTGTGCTAGCATACACATATTCTCGTGAAGTATGGGTATGCAACGATAGAGATAACCTACTTTGCTTATTAGTGTTTCAATCCAAGTGATTCAAAGATTCAAGATTCAAGAAGTGTTACTTTATCTTAGTAATTCAAGTAACTTAAGGTTAGTAATTAATGTGTTAGATGTTTATATGTTCATCTTTAAACATCGATCTAGATCCAATCCGTTGCGTACTTGTGGTGATTAATGATCAAATCTCAATAGTGGCATCATGAGCCAGTCGTTTGATGTTTATGGGATACACCACTTAAAATTACTGAAAACGTAAATTAGATCTTAAAACTTTTTTTTATTGAATCGTTTTTTGTAACCCTTAGGGTTTATTTTCTTGCTAAAAAATCGACCCTAAGGGTCCTAAAAATGTTTCTTGAAAACATTGAATCTAGTAATTTACGTAGTTAAAATCAAAGATTTTTACAAGTTACAATTTTTTAATTTTATTTGGCTTATTTTATGTGTTATTAGTTATAATCCATGCCAAGTACATGCATACTTGTCATGGATCGTAAGCCAAGTGAATCTTGTGTTTCGAGATATTAATTAAATAGTTAATTCTTTAGGGAAGACTTATACGATAATCAAGGCCTTTGCAATCGAGTTTCTCGATGCATATGGCACTAGTTTTCTAGAGTTATCGACAACAGGTAGGGGTTTTTGATTACCTTAAAAGTTGAAGAAGACTCAAAAAACGGGTTTTCGGGATCTTATTTGTTATGGCTTTACTTGTATATTGATTTATATAAGAGTTTGTAGTCATCTCATCTCCTCTTTCTGTCTATTTTATTTGCTTATACTTGTTTCCTTGTGACCTGATCTATATGTGCAAAAGATTTATTTAAATTAAAACAAACATTAAATTATCATAATTGATTTAACTAAAGTTATGTTTTGCGAATTTTATGTATCATCTAAGGTTGAGCTTACATCTCATAATGTTTCTGCTTCCTACGACTAACTTGCAACTCATTAAGTTTATTAGTGACCAATATTTGATTAACCAAGTGCCTTGTGTGTTTATAACGCATTTGGTCCGGCTTACTTACCCTAATTTTTTTTCCATAAGACGAACACACAAGTACATTAGTTATCAAAACATGGTCTAGGGTTTGCGTGGCCTTTAATCTTTTCTCGCCCAACTACATGCTTCGACATATGAGGGAATTATTGGAAGAACTTAGGTCTTTTGACTCTTGCAGAGTACAATATAGGGTTTGGACATTTTTTAATTTTTTTTCCGATGATAATAGTGCATTTTAAAAGTTGGATTTTTTTGCAAACTTATGATACGAAGATGTGTGCATTCTTATTCGTACACTTTTGATACATGATTTATCAAAAGATACTTGATACCCAATGTGAAATTTCAGTTTGTGCCATCCAATTTTTCTAGAACAATTGCAATTTTTTTTCACTATGTGACAGTCTCATGTGAATTGCAACTCATGGTAAATTTTTTCTATAGGACAGTCATATGATACTTTTCGTGCGTTCTTGGATTGGATGACTTAGTCGAGTCTGTCGGTCAGACATGCGACCCGTGGCATAAGATGAGACAAAACATGTATGACAATATGAGCTTGTACTCTAGTGCCATGAGTCTCATAAATCTAAAAATTGCACTCGTAATGCAATTATCGCCAACGCTTATCTCTTGCACCCACAAGACTTACTAGTAGTCAGACTACTGTGATGAGTAGGAGTTCAAAGGCGATCTCGTCTTTTAGTAAATTAGTTATTTTCTATAAAACATGAGTAGTTAAATTTTAAAATAATTAATTATCAAATATACTAAAATTTTGAACTTTGTTTAATTATAGATGGCATTAGCTGGTCTAACCATCAACAATTTGATTTCCAGGTCTTTTCTTGAAAAATAAAAACTTTATGGACCAAATTTCCTCGATTGGTATCGTAACTTGAGGATTGTTCTCATAGCCAAGTTTAAGGAACACTATTTGGAGCATCACATACTTGTTCCTCCTGTCCCTACTGCTCCTAGCCTATCATTGTTGATGAACTTGTTGCCCATACTCGTTGGGTTAAGGCATCCAAAGAAATTGATTTTCTTATGCTCGTAAGCATGAATCTGGAGCACTTCGGTGCATATGACATGCTTTAGGAGTTGAAAACTATGTTTTCACAACAAGCATATTCGAAACTTCTTGACTCTGTGAAGGCTCTTCACGCTTGCAAAGAAGAAGAGGGTCAATGTGTTAGCTCTTATGTTCTCAAGATGAATAGCTATATAGATAATCTGCAATGCCTTAGTCACCCCATGTCATTAGGCCTTGCTGTGAGCTTGATTCTTACTTCTCTGTCTAAGGAGTATGAAAGCTTAGTGCAGAACTACAATATGCATAGCATGGGGAAGACAATAAATGAGCTACATGCTATGCTCAAGTTAAATGAACCATGGCTTCCAAAGAAAGATGTTGCCCCTGTTGTATTTGCGATCAAAGCAGGGAGGATCCAGAAAAATAACCAAAACAAGAAATTACATGTTGTTTCTATGATTAAACCGATTCTTTAAAAAAAATGAAGAAAAAGCCTCTCCCATATATGTGGCGATTTTGGAGAAAACCGATTCCTAAAAAACCCTAAATTTGCGATCACTTTTTTCTCTTCTGATCAATCGTTCCTTTAATGAATTCCTGCTAGAGTTCTGTTTAGCATTAAATCGTTACTGCATCTGTTGGTTAGAGTTTATTCGCTTTTAGGGTTCCTTACTCGGTTCTTCATTTTTAATATCCTTTCATTATTAATCTTTGAACTGATTGGGAAGTCATCATTTTATCATGGTTTAATCATTGCGATTCTAAGGCTTAAAATCCCTAGTTGCTAAAACTAGGGTTTTAATCGTTTGGATTTGAAGATCAGACAGTACTTTCTTCTTGTTACTGGTTGTATGCGATCTAGTTGGCTTTGGGTTTAAGGTGGTTATGATGTCAATAAGGGAGAGAAGAACAATACTATGCCACTTCTGATGGTTAATGTTGATAAGTTGGACGCTCGCATGAATCGTTTGAAGGCAGTTGATGTTGTGAACGATGGTGCTACTGCTACTACATTGACACCTCAACTTGGCCAATTGGTTTCCCAAGCCCTTAATGAAAATATGCCGGATGGAGATGGAGTTCGTGTTACACAAAGTGCGGGAAGGGTTTTCATGTCTCATTTGATTCCTTCTAAGGTTGATGATGCTAGTGTCCCTATTTTTAAATCTAATGATGTTCCTACACAACCTAAATCAAATGTTGGAGTAACTATGAAATCTGCTACGAATATCATTATTGATGTTGCCCAGTCCCGATACAGCTAATGCTTTATTATCCTCCTTTAATAGGAGTGTTGGAGCTGGTGGTCAGGTTGATACGAGTAGGAATGAGGCTTAGCCAAATTCTTGTCTTGATCCGATTATTTTGAAGGCATGTAAGACGTTTGAATAGGATATGCGCGGTGTTGAAGTAACGAATGCGGAGAATGTGGACAGTGGTACTAATGTTGCTTCGTAGGTTGGAATGTAGTAACAAGTCTAATGGGGTGGATCTTTCAGTTCCTATGAAAGTCGTTGAGGAGGTAAACTCTAAATTTGAGAATACCCTTTATGGTTATTTTCTTGGTATACGTATTGCTTTTCCGGTTGTTGATTATTATGTTCGTAATACGTGGGCAAAGTATGGTATTCAAAAGGTTATGATAAATGCTACGGGGTTCTTTTTCTTTAAGTTTTCGACTCGTAAAGGTGTTGATGATGTTCTGAAAAATGGACCGTGGATGATTAGGAATGTGCCAATTATTCTTAAAACTCGGACGTTGAATACTAATCTACTTAAAGAGGATTTAACTAACATTCTGGTGTGGGTTAAATTTCATGATTTTCCTCTTGCTATGTTCTTGGATGAGGGTCTCAGTCTCCTTGCTACATTGATTGATGTGCCGAAAATTTTAGATTCTTACACTAGTAAAATGTGCTTGAATTCTTGGGGCCGAAGTAGTTTTGCTAGGTGCTTGATTGAAGTTCGGGCATATACGGTTCTACTGTTGAAAAGATCCGGGTTGAATACGAATAGAACCCGCCAAGGGATGATACGTGTAAGCTTTTTGGTCATACTCTTGGTGATTGTCTTAAGTCTATCCCACCTCCTACTCAGCCTACACAGAGTGTTAATGATGGTTTTCAAATGGTCAGTAACAAGAATAGGGGTAAGAATGGTGGTCATAATGTTCCGGGTAAAGGTGGATTTACTAAACCTGCCTTGGGTATGAATTTCCGTTATCAGCCTAAATCGCTTCCTCCTGAACCTATGAAGCTAGATGGCACTAAGAAGAAGGCCGCGGATGTCGCTAGTATGAGTGGGAAGAAGATTTCTACATCTAATCCTTTTGCTGCGCTTAATATGATCAATACTGATGAATGTGGCACTCCTACTGATGTAGTGGATTCTGGAAGTACAATGGAAGCTAAGGAGGTTGGGTCTCTTAAGGCCAATAGTGTATCACAAGAACCGCTTGTGTATGATTCATGGGAAGATAACGAGGTTGGTCCTACCCCTATTGTTGAGAAATTTAGGGAGTTTTAAAAGCTTCTTATTGTTGGGAAAGCTACTCCTGTTGATGGTGATGGTAATCCTATTAAAAAGTTTGTTTATCTAGGTAATGAAAAGTATTTTCCGTATACTTCTTCTACAAAGAGGGTTAACCCATTCTCTAAGGTGGGAGAGATTGTTGACTTTGATAGTGATGAAGAGGAGGTTGTGAACACTTTTGATGAGTCAATGAACCTATTTGGTGGTGGTCATGATCGTGAAGATGATTATGATGACTATGATAATGATGACTATGCGGATCAAGTCTACGTTCTTCCAGGGAATTTGGATGCTTATTATGACACATATGGTATCAAGCTCCAAGGCCTTGGTAGGAAGTAATTTTGTTTTCATAGGAGTCTAATGTTATCTTTTGACTAGTGGTTTATTTTCTTGTATAGATAATAGGAAGTATCTTGTTACGTAAGCTTTCTGCCTATGTAACGGGCTGAGATATGGGATTCACCCATATCCTTTGTACTTAAACGTTTTTTGGGGTAATATATTTACCGGGTCATTGACCTTTTATCCAAAAAAATGTTGTTGCTAAAGGCAAGAATCATAATAATGGCAAAGCTAGGCTCACATATGCTCCCAACCTAAAGATTCCCCCTCTACCAAAGAAGGAGCACCCTGCTAAGGACATGGCATGCCATCACTTTAATTAAGTGGGCCATTGAAGGAGGAATTGTCATGCCTATTTAAATGAGTTGATGCAAAATAACAATAAAACTAGCCACGCTAGAACAAGTATCTTCGTTATAGAACTCTATGCTTTTCTTAATAAATCTTAGGTATATGACAATGGTTGTGGTACTTACATCTGTAATACCACTCAGGGTATAAGGGGAAGTAGGAAACTGAAAGTTGGAGCTTTGGGCTTGTACATGGGCAATGAAAACCATGCAAGTGTTGAAGCTATTAGAAGCGTTGATTTAGTTTTACCTAATAGTTTATTTATTATATTAGACAATTGTCAATATGCACCTATTATTACTTGGGGTGTTATTTCAGTTTCCCATTTGAAGGATAATCGTTTTATTAACTATTTTATGGATTATGACCTTCCTGTTTCTAAAGATAATATTATTTATTTTAATGCTATTCCTCGTGATGGTATTTACGAAATTGATATGCATAGTTTTATTTCAAACAATAATTCTATGTTTGTTGCTAGTAATAAAAGGACCGAGCATAACTTGTACTCTACATTCTTGTGGCAGTGTCTTCTTGGACACATAAACAAGAAACTCATTTAGAAGCTACAACATGATGGGATTCTTAAATCTACTGACCTTGAGTATTTTGATAGTTGTGTCTCTGTGTGTTTGGGAAGATCCCATGACAACCTTTTCTGTATAAAATAGAAAGGGCCAAAGATCTACTTGGACTCATACACACTGATGTATTTGGCTCTTTTAGAATTGTGTCAATACAAGGATATAGTTACTTCTTGACCTTCACTGATGACTTTAATCGATATGCCTATGTTCATTTGCTTAAACATAAACATTAAGTCTTTGAAACTTTCAAACTCTTTCAAAGTGAGGTTGAGAATCAACTCGGGAAGACCGTTAAGGCTCCACTGTCAGACCGTGGAGGCGAATATATGAGTCATGAGTTTATGGATCATCTTAAAAGGGTGATAGTCTCACAACTTAGTCCTCCAAATACACCAAAACATAATGGTGTATCTAAAAGAATAAATCGAATATTGCTTGACATAGTTTGGACTATGATGTATACAACAGTTCCATGTTCTTTTGGGATTTTTTCTTTAGTTTGTTGCACGCATTCTTAACATGGTTCCAATGAATAAGATAGATAAGACACCATATTAAATATGGCATGGGCAAGCCTCTAAGCTGTTTTACTTAAAGGTCTGGGGTAGTAAGGCGCTCGTGAAGCATGACACGCCTGTCACACCCCCAATTTACCTGTTTTGCAGCGGAATGGAATTCCTGGGGGCAATGACTGTCATAGCACCACATCACAGTTATATTGAACGACCTAAAGTGTCGTTTTAAAAACACATCGTTGGATATTTCATAAAAACAAAATCAGAGTACAACATTGGTCCCAAAAGGTTTACAAAGTTTGCAAAGATACAAATATGTTACAAATCCAAACGATGTTTTGAAATAAACCATAATGTACATAATGTAAGTCGACGCCGCGACTCAAAATATGGGTCCCTAACCATGTCATGATGAACGTGCCTCAGTTACCTGAAAATACATTGCTAAAAACGTCAACAATAATGTTGGTGAGAAATCATAGGTTTATGTAAACATTTTATACGACTACACAAGTATAGACCATGCATGACTATCAAGTCACGTAAAAATAATGTTACAATTGCCTTAAGCCCATGACCCCGAAACTAGACTGATCAATAATGTATGTTTTGGTAACATCCTACTGTAAAACTGCATTTTTGTACATTTCAGTAAAAACTTCCCAGTTCTGCAGTTTTCTCATAAAAAGCTGCTGCTCATTATAAAAGTTTTTGGGCATTTACCATATTTATTGTATGCTTCACGTACGTATCGTAATGTAACGTTGAGTACTGTATAGTATAGTAACTATTATCCAGGGCCAACTGCGTAGTAATATTTGGAGTCACATGAGTGATAACGGCAATAAAGGTCAAATAGGTTCACTCAAAAGTATCGGGGCAAAAATGTACGAAAACTAATAAAAGTTTGGGTGCCCCCTCTTATGTAACGTGATGTAAAAAAAAAACATGCTATGGTTCATACAATTTAAGTAATGTAACGAATTCAATGGTGTATACGGTTAAACTTTCAGGGGTAAAGGACTTGGTACTTGGCAATTAGTAACTTCGCTCCTACTCACCTATCTAGATAGCTCCCACTGCGGAGGTAGGCCCAACCACTTAGGGTTGGTCCACTTGCCTACGTAAAGTAAACTAAAGTAATGTCTCAACAGACCGTTTGTGAGACACCTCCCCGTATGTAATAACTAGTCAGATCAAAGCCCCAGTACCCGAATTCCGTTAACATTGTAATAAAAATGCACTGAACTATCAGTACGTACCAGATATGAACACATCAGCATATTTTACAAATGTATTTGGATACTAAAGAGTGGTTGTAATAACAACTGCAAAAATCGTTACATAAAAGTCCATTGACTCCGTGCAAGTAGTACTGTACCAATCCCTGGGTATAAAACTCAGCGCCGCAGCTGAATGTAATACATGTAATACCAAATAAAGTTTTGTAGCAAACCTAAACATTGTATAAACATAGAAACGTTTGAAACATTTGGAAAACCCTGGTTACAACATGAGACTAAAACAAAAATACTTTATAGGTTGCTACACAAAAATTTTGCTGTGAAATCCAGCAAGTTATATTGACACTA
>BPTQ01000009.1:212054114-212086867 GCA_019973895.1 Chrysanthemum seticuspe | reverse complement strand
TGAGACTCATCAGATGTAAAGTAACTGTAGTACACGTAAAGTAATCAAGTACGTGCTGTAAAGTAAAGTGGGAAGTTGCGAACTAAAAATATAGATAATTAAAATAGCGCACTCAAAAATAAAACTAATAATTGGGCAATGAAAGTTTTTACTAGGGCTCCATAAAAATTTGAATGTAAACCAAATATTTTTGATACAAAAATCAAAGGATCACAAAGTGTAAATAAACCATAAAATTTAGCAATTGCAATTTAATAATGCAGCAAAAAGAATTTTAATATGCTATTAATAAAATAGTGGGCTAAAAGTGTTCCTTTCATAAAAATGTTAAAAATAGTGGAGTTATGTTAAATAAAAATAGATGATTTTTGAAAGTAAATGGAATTGAATGTGAAAATATGTTCAAAAAGATGTTTATTATATGTTGAATGTGTTGTTTATATGATCAATGTAAACTTTTTCTTTTTTTTTTATATTCCCTCTGTTGGGAGGGGGTTTTTGGCCGGTTCCCCCCTCCCCTCAGAATTACCCTCGTACCAAGAGAATATGAGCAAAGAGGAGAGAAAGATTTTTGTTTTTCACACTTTGAGTATGTGTAGAAGTATGTGTAAATAATGTTGAGTGTTAGACTTTTAAGACTTGTGAATTATTAGTAGACAAATACATAAGAGAACCATGCTCCCATTAAGACTCCCCTCCCCCCTTGGCCGGTTTTTGGGGGAGGGTTGTCTCCCTTATATTTTTTTTTTCTTTTTCAAATGTAACTAGTATATTTGTTGTGTAAGTTGTATATTATTTGTAGAAAAACTTGTATAAAAGTGTAAGTTAAGGTAAATGAAAGTTTTTAGTAGATAAAAATAAATTGTATTGAGGTGATAAAAATTGTAAAAATACTTTCCTTGTGAAAATCGGGTGATAAAATAATTATCGTATAATTTTAAGAAAAACGACGTAATAATTTAACGTTAACGATTTAAAATACCAAATAAATGTGAAACACTAGGAAACTAAAAACATAGTTTTTATAAACCAAATGTAAGTTTAAAAATACCTCGGGATCATTTTTGAAAGTAACGGGTTAATAATCAAAATAAAAACTCACGCGATAAAATTAATAGATATAAAAATCAAGCGTTGAAGGGTGAAATGAAATGTCGTGCATGAACTAATGAAATGCACATGATGTCAATGAAATGTAGACTACTCAGAGTCCATATGATATGTATGTGAATGTCATGATCATGAATTCGCCGCTAAACCTCCAAGGTTACGCGAATTTGAAACAAGTAAACCAAGTTTACTAAAATGTTGAAATAATGAAACATGAACGGTGTCGAGAAATGACCTGAAAGTACGGATTGTCACAACGCCTAACAAACTTGAACCTAGATTAGTTGAGTGTGTCTTTGTAGGTTACCAAAAGAAACAACGGGTTACTACTTCTAATACCCACCCAAGAACAAAGTTATGGTTGCTCAAAATGCTGAGTTCTATGAAGATAGTCTCAACCTACAAGAAGCAAGTTGGAGTACTCTAGAACTTAATGAAATTTAAAAAGATACACATCCTTCTGATAATACTTGCCAACTTCCTGAGATGGTTGAACATAATAGTGTTGAACCTGAAGATGAAGTTATTCCCGTTCGTAGGTCCACCAGGACACATCGTGCACCTGATTGGATGCGTTTAAATGTCAAATCAGAGGATCATGTGTTAGGGGATCATGGTGCACCACCTAACTATAAAGCCGCATTATCAAATCCTGAATCTGAAAAAATGTCTTGAAGCTATGAGCATGGAAATGCAATCCATGAGAGACAATAATGTCTGGATTTAAGCTGACCTACCTCCTAACACTAAAACTGTTGGGAGCAAGTGGCTCTTCAAAAAGAACAATGACATTGATAGAAAGGTACACGCCTATAAAGCTCGTCTTATAGCAAAGGTTACACTCAAACCTACGGTGGAGAATATGAGGAATCCTTCTCGCATGTAGATAACATCAAAGATATTAGGATTCTTATAGCCATACCCGCGTATTATGACTATTAGATTCTGAAAATGGATGTGAAAACTACCTTCTTGAATAGTAACCTAACCGAAGAGGTTTATATGGTTCAACCTGAGGTGTTTGTCAATCTACAGTGTCCTAACCGTGTATGCAAGCTAGAATGATCAATACATGGATTAAAGCAAGAATCAAGGCAATGGAATAAAGGTTTGCTGAGGAGATGAAAAGTATGGTTTCTTTCAAACCTTGGTGAACCATGTGTATATCGAAAGGCTAGTGAGAGTAGTGTTGCATTCCTAATCTTATATGTCGATGGCATATTGATCATGGGAAACGACATTCCAATGTTACAAGCTATTAAAGCCTATCTTGGAAAGTGTTTTGCTTTGAAATATTTAGGAGAAGCTGCATATATTGTATGAATCAAGATCTACAGAGATAGATCTAAGCGGTTGCTTGGAATTTATCAAAGTGCGTACATTGATAAAATCTTAAAAATATTTTATATGAAGAATTACAAGCGTCGAAGTATCCTAATGCAAGTAAAACTTGAGTTGAGTAAAAATCAAGGACCCTCTACACCTACAAAGGTGGAACACATGAAAAATGTTCCTTATGAATCGGCTGTAGGATCAATCATGTATGATGTGAGATGCACTAGACCTGAGGTTGCATTCACTCAGAACTTAACAAGTCGATTTGAAGTAGACCAAGGTGAAAGTCACTGAACTACTGTGAAGAAAATTCTGAAGTATCTCGGATATAATAAAGACATGTTTCTTGTTTATGAAGGAAATCCCGAAGAAGAGCTCAGAGTAACCTGTTACACTAATGTTGCATGGCAGACAGACAAAGACGATTCAAAGTTACAAACCAGATGCATTTTTATTTTAAATGGAGGTGTAATAATTTGGAAGAGTATAAGCAAAGCATTAAAGCAATGTCTTCTACAAAAGCTGAATATGTAGCTGCTTCAAAAGCTGCAATGGAAGCTATTTGGATAAGGAAGTTTAATGATTAGCTTGGAGTAGTTCCCACCAATACAGAACCTATGGAGATGAAGTGCAACAATACTGACGCAATAATTCTGAGCAACAAGCCTGGAGCTTAGAATGGCGCCAAAAATTTTAAAAGGAAAGTTCACTATCTCCGAAAGGTTATAGCAGATAATGAAATTAGACTTATCAAAGTTCACATAGTTGACAACGTAGCTGATCCATTTACTAAGGTGTTCTCTTTAACCAAGCATTTTGATCATGCTAGTAGTATTGGACTAGGAAAAGCTACAAGTCTCATGTAAATTTGTTTTATTTTTTAGTGTTTTGATATTGGGATATTTCAAACAATTGAAGTTTTCATTCATATATTAAATGTTTCCTATATTGGCATGTTTAATGCTTAATTAATTTATTACTCTGAATATGGCCATTGTCAATCAATAGTATGGGAATGTTATTGAATTCATACAAATGTGAGTGCTTGGTAATATATCACTTGTGTTATTAATATTAAAGGATGTGTTCGCCAAACTCATATGTTATCCACATGTTATGGATATTGAACTTCCCCAAACCTTAGACTTGAGATGCAATGAGGTCTTGAATGTGTGGATATTTCTTCTTGACTATAGTTAAACGATATCCTGAACAAGTTAGTTATAAAGACTATTCTATAATGTTATGTAAAGCACGTGAATGATACGTGCAGTTAAAATAGAATTTGTTCCTCCACTTGTCTTCTGGTGTATGATACTAATGGGCCCCTCACTAAATTAATTAGATGTTTGCATGGCCATGCCCAAAGTGTAAATCAAGATGATACTTGTTTACGTTTGTGAATCTAGCTTAATTTGTAAAACGAGAAACAGAACTGTTAAACAAATGGAATGACTGTTGATCCGTAGCCATAGATTAACCGATATCTGAAACAAAGGGATGTATATTTATAAACCATTTAACTGAGCTGCTTTTCAAAACCACACTTAAGTATTTCTAGGAGCAAATTGGTGTTGCAACACGCTTAACACTGTTAGTATGTAGAAGCTATTGGTTATGCTCTTAAGTATAATCAGTAATTTAAACGCCAGAGAATACGTGAGCCTATTGGGGAATACACGTATACACCGAGAAATATGTTTTAATTAACATAATTAATACATTAAACATTATATTTTTATTATATTATGTCATGAAATGTTTAAACGAATGTCAATTATAACGTTAGACGTTATAACTAATTAACTAACATTTAAATAAAAAGTGAGGGACTTATTAGCTTGAAAAACAAAAACCGAGGGGTGTTTGTTTGTTAGGCCAGTCGAACAAGGACCAAAATAGGGGAAGGTTTTTGATTACTTGGATTTTAAGTTAAGTAATTAATATGTGTTATACATTATTAATTAACTATAGACTTAGATGCAAATTCGGAACCTTCTAGGTGAGGGGGGGGGGGGGGGACGATCGGTTTGTAAACCCTAAGAGGATTGGGAAGGTAAACTTGTCCAACAAGTTTAATGACTATATAATGAATCATTGTGATTCATTTTTCACTAATCATTCTCCAAAACCTAAAGCTAAAACAAAACACCCCTTTTGTTTGTCCAAACTGATGGGCACCCTATTCCAATGTGATAGTTTGATCGCAATTTCAAGAACGTGCTTCGTTGGTGATTTTCGTGATGTGTACTAGCATACGCATGTTCTCATGAAGTGTATGTATGCAACGATAGAGATAACCTACTTTCATTATTAGTGTTTCGATCCAAGTGATTCAAAGATTCAAGATTCAAGAATGTTACTTGTCTTAGTAATTCAAGTAACTTAAGGTTAGTAATTAATGTGTTAATTCTTTATATGTTAACCTTTAAACATCAATCTAGACCCAATCCACTGCATACTCGTGGTGATTAATAGTTAATCTTGATTGTCAAATCCTAATAGTGGCATCATGAGCCGTTCATTTGATGTTTATGGGTTACACCACTTAAAACTACTTAAAACGTAAATTAGATCTTGAAACTTGTTTTTTTTCATTGAATATTTTTTTTGTAAAGCTTAGGGTTTTATTTTCTTGCTAAAAATTCGACCATAAGGGTTCTAAAATTGTTTCTTGAAAACCTGAATCAAGTCCTAACGATTTTTGGAAACAACCCAAATCGTGGAGACAATGTCAACCTAGCTCAGGGTCGAGCATTTGTTATAGGTGCTAATGAAGCCTGCCAGGACCCGAACATATTTACGGGTACGTTTTCCATAAACGATCATTATGCTAACATATTTTTCGATTTTGTTACCGATTATAACATTGTTTCTACTAAATTCATGCCCCTGTTAAATACGAAACTCAATAATCAAAATGTTAGCTATGAGATTTAAGTAGAAAATGTTCAAAGGGTAGAGACCAATAAGATTCTTCGAGGGTGCAAACTATATTCAGAGGGTTATTTTTTCGATATTAGTTTAATACCTTTCGGTCATGGGAGCTTTGATGTGATAATCGGATATCAAAGCTTGAGGCCGAAATAATTTGCCACGAGAAGATAGTTCGACTTCCATTACCGAACGGCGAGGTACTTAGAATTCATGGAGAGCGACCTAAAGGGAAACTAAAGTACCTTACGCGTATGAAGACAAAAGAACATAAAATAGAAGAAATACCTATGGTAAGATATTTTCCCAAAGTATTTCTGGAACACCTATTGGGATTACCCCTGCCTCGCGAAATCGAGTTTCGAATACATCTAATTCTTGAAGCGATGCCAGTTGCCAAATCACCATAGCTCTTGACACCTATAGATATGTAAGAGTTACCTAATCAACTCAAAGAACTCCAAGACAAAGGTTTTATTCGAACTAGTTCTTCGCCATGGGGAGCACTAGTGTTGTTGGTTAAGAAGAAAGATAGTTCATTTCGAATGTGTATAGACTACAGAGATTTCAACAAGCTAACGATCTAGAACCGCTATCCCCAACCTAGAATCGATGACTTGTTTGATCAGCTACAGGGTGCACGATACTTCTCAAAGATAGATATTCGTTTTGGTTATTATCAGTTGAGAATGAACGAGGTTGATATTACTAAAACCGCGTTCAGAACTAGATACGAACATTTCGAGTTTATGGTTATGCCATTCGGACTGACAAATGCTCCTGCGATATTCATGAATCTAATGAAGCGCGTGTGCAAGCCATATTTGGATAAGTTTGTCATTGTTTTCATTTACAATATTCTGATTTGTTCAAAATCCAAAAAAGAACATAAAATACATTTGAGGTTAATTATGGAGTTGCTCGGTAAAAAGAGAAAGTGTACGCTAAGTTTTCAAAGTGTGAATTTTGGCTTCACAAAGTACATTTCCTCGGACACATGATTAACAAAGATGGTATTCATGTGGACCCTAGCAAGATTAAGGACGTTAAGAATTGGAAACCACCAATGATGCCGACAAACATTCTTTCATTCTTAAGATTGGCAGGGTATTATAGACGAGTCATCGAAAACCTATCTAAGATTGCCAAACCTCTTACCTTGTCGACTCGAAAGGACAAGAAGTTTGATTGGGGCAATGAAAAAAAAGAGACCTTTCACATGTTGACAGATAAGTTGTGTGATGCAACGATTCTATCACTTCCTGACGGACCGAATGATTTCGTAGTTTATTTTGACGCGTTGGGTTAAGGATTGGAATGTATGTTGATGAAAAGGAAGAAAGTGATTGCATAAGCATCCGGTCAGTTGAAGGTTCATGAGAAGAACTATATTACTCATGACCTAGAACTAGGCACTTTGGTATTTGCTCTCAAAATCTGGAGACACTATTTGTACCAAACAAAGAGTGTTATCTACGCTGACCATAAGAGCCTTCAACACATCTTTGATCAGAAGGAGTTAAACATGTGTCCGAGACAATGGATCAAACTTTTCAGTGACTATGACAGCAAGATTCGCTATCACCTATGAAAAGTGAACATAGTAGCTGATGTACTGAGCATAATAGAAATAATCAAACCAAGACGAGTTCGAGCTATGAGCATGACGATCCATTCGGGCGTCTAGGCTAAGATACTAAAATCCCAGAGTGAAGCTTCCAAAGACTTCAACACTCCAATAGAAATGATGTGAGGATTAGACAAAAAGTTGGAAAGAAAGGATGATGGTGGACTTTACTTTGTAGATCGAATTTGGGTTCCTTTGGCAGGAAACGTGAGATCTTTGTTCATAGATGAAGCACATGCAACAAAGTACTATATTCATTCGGGATCAGATAAGATGTACTACATTCTTTGAGACATGTATTGGTGACCAGGGATAAAGAATGATATAGCCATGTATGTTAGCAAGTGCTTGACTTGCTCAAAGGTTAAGACTGAACACCAGAAACCCTTGGGATATCTTCAACAACTGGAGATTCCAGAGTGGAAATGGGAGAAGATAATCATAGATTTTATTACTAAACTGCCTAGAAATAGTAGTAGGCACGATGCAATTTGGGTCATTACGGACAGACTATCCAAGTCCACGCACTTCATAGCTATCCGTGAGGACTACAAGATGGACAAGCTAGCTCGGATCTACATCAGCGAGATTGTTGCAATACACGAAGTGCCTGTAACTATTAGATCTGATCGTGAAGTCGGTTCACATCGTGATTTTGGCATACACTACACGATGCATTAGGAATACATTGGATATGTGGTTCGCTCCCGAACAGTCAAGTTTTATCACTCAAGCCGGCCACTTGTGAATGGCCGACCGTAATAAACTTAAAACAGTCCGGAAACGAATGCAATTAGATCCTAGGGGAGTATAGTGTTTCCCCGGGTCGTTATGTCCCAGCGAGCTATGCGAAGAATCACCAAACGAATAGTGATCGAGAGATTTGAACGAAAAAGAGGGATTTGATATGATTATAACTACAGAAAAAGTACATAAATTACAGGGGCTTAAATGCAAATTAAAGAAAATTAAAAAGATAAAAAATATTAAATAAACGCTATCACTATTTTTAAAATGATTTTTCTAGATTTTATAAAACAAAATAACTTAAATAAACTATTTTAATTGAAACGTAAACTTAAATTACCTAAAAACGTGACTAAAAATGAAAACGAGCGCTATTTATAAAAATTACGCGAGTGCGCAAGCAAAAACGTAAAATTTGTGAAATAAAAGTCCTATGAATGTAAAAACAATTTTCCTACGACCTAATTGACTAAAAATAATTTTAGGAAAAAGCGGAATATTTTTTTGAGTTTTATTTTATTTATTACGAATTAAAAACGATTTTTAACTAATTAATTAATTAAAAATACTAAACATTTTGAGAAAAATCTGAAAAAATCACAAAAACTACTTTAAATGAAATTGAACTAAAGAAAAATGAAAAATATACGGACTGCTTTTGAAATAAGCATTCAAAAAGGCCTAATAAGCTAATAAGGGAAAAACTGCTAAGTGTGTATAAATTATTGACTAAGGGAAACTTAAACAAAAGTTGCTCTAGCACAGATGGTAAGGTGGGTTTGTGTTGTGTGCGTGCAGGGAGACCAGGAGGTCGTGGGTTCAATTCCCACTTCCTCCCTTTCTGTTAACATTTTTTTTTCAAGTTTTTCTCTTAACAAACTAATGCTAAAACAAATTAAGCTTGTTTCTACAGAAACCAAACATGGAAAAACTATAATAAGCTGTAAACAGCTTATGTACAGCAGCAGTGAATCAGAAAAAAAACTAAGGGACTGTTTGGATGAGCTAGTTACTAAGGGGGCTGTTTGGTTGCTGCGGGCGACAAAAACAAACACCCCTTAAGTGAACTTTTCTTTTTGAAACTGAACAAGAGACCAAATGACAACCTTTTTACAAAAAACTAAAACTACAAATCTTGAAAACGAGCAGTTTGCTAAATAGTCTATCTATAAGATTCAAAAATAAAGACTACTCTAATGGCAACGTAAGGAATAAGCAAATGGAAGAAATATCTAATGAGCTAAGCTTTAAACTACCTAATCCAGATACCCTAAAGTTACTAAAGAAAAATCAAACAAGTTGAAGTGAGAAACTGAAAAGAACTTCCAGAAAAACTAACTGACCAGCTGCTGCTGCTGCAGAGTCAGAATCAGCTTGCACGAGAGACTTGGAGCTTATTTTTAAGCTACCAAGCTTCTTCCCAAGTTAGGACAAATGCTAAGCAAACATGAACTAGAAGCAGATTGAGCTACTTGACCCCTGCCTTGAGATTCACTTTAATGCTTACACTTAAATCAATTAGCAACTTTCAAATTCGATTCAAAAATTACTCTAACAATACTTTTAATAAACATGAAACTGAAAATGCTTTTTATTGATACAAAAAAGAAAATTATATCAGACCTTAAAACAAGAAAACTAAAATTTTGAGAATAAAACTAGAGGTTTAAAAGAAAGAAACTACATTTTTAAAACTAAACTAACTAACTACTGACTCAAAAAAAAACTAACTTGGCCTTATAACTTGGCTACAATACTTATACTACAACTCTGGTCTTCTCTCTCTCTTTCTTTGTCTCCTTGCTGCTACTTGCGTCTCTTTCTCCTCGTGTACTTCCTGACTTCTCTGTCTTCTTGGGGGAAGGAGCACGCGTGGGGAACATGACAGGCAAGGATGGGTTTTTGAGTTTCTCTGGTTTTGGGGAAGTGGTAAGGTATGGGAGAGATGGGTTTGTCAGGGTAGGTGTGATTGGTATATTTTTTATTTGTTTTGGTTTCTGTGTTGTGAGTTTGGGCGGCAGACGAAGGAAAAAGAAAAGGGGAGTTAACAACTGAGCGGGTTAGGGTTTGGGTGGTTTTATGAGTTGGGCTTGGGTGGGTTAAAGGTGGACTTGGGCTTAAGTGGGTTTGGACCGAGGGATTTGGATAGGTAATGGGTTTATATTTTTTTTTTATTTTGGGTTTAGTGATTGGTTGGTTTTAGGATTAGTAAACAAGGACCACAATTGCACATCAACCAAACTTGAGGGACCAAAAATGTAGTTTTCCAAAAATTGTTATAAGGACCATAAATGATAAACTTTTATTAACCAATGGCCATAAATAATATTTTCCACTTTTGAAATTCTCGGGGACTTGTTTTGCCATTTTTGAAAGTCGGGGGACTGAAACTGCCAATTATGCAAACTTAGCTCATTTTTCATCTGATTTTAAACATTTTGCATCTGAAACATATAAAATGCAATTTTGGAATATTTTCAGTATTTTGATGCATTTCTGAGCATTTTTAAACGTTTTGCAGTTCAGATTTAACCAAAAATGATGAGTATTTACACACTCATCAATCCCCCACACTAAACTATTGCTAGTCCCTAGCAATCTTTTGAGAAAAACTTAATGGATTTGAATCTCTTTACCAAAAGCCATTACTTCTGGAGTAGCCAAATGTTTCAGTTCAAGTAAGAACCATGGTACACTGATAACCATGTGATTTTGAGCAAATCACCAGCTTTCAACGGATTTGATTTGTCTTTACCAGAAGCCGTTTGCTTCTGGACTAGCCAACTCTTAGATAATACATACTATCTTTGGTGAGTCGATTACCAATTATGGTTTTCCAACTGCCTTTACCACAAGCCATAAACTTGCGGGCTAGCCAACTCTTCACTTTTAAGGATATAGTGAGCTGAATACCATACAATTTTGGGCAAATTGCAAGCCGTCAACGGATTTGAGATATCTTTACCAAGAGCCGTTTGCTCCTGGATTAGCCAATCCTTTTGTTTATTAGACAAGGTGGACTGATAACCAATTGAGTCAGTGTAAAACACTTACTCAAAAAAAAAAATTTGGCAAAAAACGGGGGAATTAGGCGATATAATTACATGATAAAATTCGTGAGAATTCCCCCCCACACTTAGAAATGAATATTGCCCTCAATATTCAAAGTACCGGCGGTTATGCCGAAACAAAGAACGTAAAAGGGAAATACTACGGCCATTATTTTGAAAGATTTTTTTTTTTTTATTTTTTTTATTATTATTATTTTTTTTTAAACATGTGGGGTAACTCCCCCACACTAGGGTGGTACACATGGGTGAAAACCCATGTTTAGCTACTGTTTTTGATTACCGAGTCGCTAGCTTGACTCGACCCCGAATTAATTTGTTCATGGGGAAGCAAAGTGGAAGAAACAATCTCCATCGGACTTTCATTCAAGATGTTTGGACAAACATTTGAAGCACGAGAAAGTTCCACACCGATGAGATATACATAGAACCGGCTCAAAAATGATAAATGAAAATGCCGGGGTCAAAGATAGTGTCTTCATTCCCGAAGGAGTGAAGATGAAGAGAAATCACAAGATATTTGAGGAAAGGAAGAAAGATTTTGATAACAATCAGGATCCATTCTTCATCCTCAAATGTAGACATATCGGGAGGAGGGGTGAGGGTAGTATCATTAATAAGCAAAGTCGTATGATAGAGTACACATTCCTCCGAGCCAATATCATCCTCAAGATCAAAATAGAAATGATCATGTTCCGGAGGAGATATGTCATGAGAGAGTTCACCGGAGAACTCTCCATGAAAAGAATCATTCACATGAAGTGAAATTGTGAACTCTTGTTCCATTGTGGGCTCATCACTATCCTCGGTCTGAGTATCAAAGAGTGGATTCTCAGAAATTAAAGTGAATTCAGAGTTGAATTCAAATAGAGGATTAGTGAGAGTAGCTTTGAATGTTTCGGGAACAAAGTGATCAACATTCTCTATTGGACTGTTGGGATAAGAAGTGAGTGAACGATCATTATAAGGGAGACTTTCAATTTCTCCCAGATTGGCTTCGAAATCAAAGGAATCATCATCACTTTCCGATGAAAGTGGACTGATGTGAGTGAGTTCACCGGAGAACTCATCAAGAAGAGGGTCAGACTGTGGAAGTGATGCCTCAACATACTCGATGTTTCCATAGGAAGCACAATCGTCGCTACAATTGGAGAAAGTTTCAAAATGATCTTTTGAACACTCAAGAGGGGAAAGAGAATCACACATATGATCAGAAGTTCCCTGTGACTCTCTCGGGATTGGGACAAGGTTCTCAACACTAGACTTTATGAATTCATCCGATTCCTTTTCAGGAACAGTGTCAAGATGCTCATCCCCCATGTTTAGAGAGTGAGTGGGAATATCGGGTGTGATAACAGTTGTTTGAGAATGAATCTCAACTGCTGGGATATCAACTGATGAACTTGATGAATCTTTATAGAATTGAAGGATATCAAGTGTATCCTCATCATCACTGTCATCAGGAATAAAACAAAATTGAGAGCTAGATCTGGCTGCTTTTTCTTTTGCAATTGATTCCCTAATAGATTTTTTAAACGCAATTTGGGAATTTATTTTAGCAGCCTGCTCTTCAGCTAACAATTCTTCCATGGATTTTGGATTATCTTGGGAATTTTTACATTCCTTCAAATCTTTCACTAAATCCAAAAGATCAAGGAGAAGATTTTGAGGAAGTGGCATAGGCTGAGGTGGTTCCTGATTCATTTGGTACTGTAGAGGTTGGTTATGATACGAAGAGTCGTAATTGTTACAAGGAAATGGATTCCTTGTTTGAAAATCAGAGCTAAAGTGTGGACCTTCACAGTACTCACAACAGTAAAACTGATGTGGCTGTGAGTTATGTGTGTTGTAGTCATAATTGTTATCAGGAACCTGCTCATAGACAAGCGTGTTTCCCGATTGACAATCAGAACTGTAGTGTGAACCACCACAGTACTCACAACAGTAAAACTGCTGAGTCTCACAGTGTGGTAGCTGATGGAATAAATCAGTTGTGTTATGGTAGGAATAGGGATCCTGGTTATAGACAGACCCGTTTCCTGATTCCACCATGCTACAACTGGGGCAATTGCTACCATTATAAGGACCACCACACCATTGACAACTAAGAGGGTGAGGATAAGACATAAAAAAGAATCAAAGTTTTACAGAGGGGTTGGGATGAAGAATCAAAGATGTGAGAGGGTAAAGATGGATATTTTTGGATTTTTGGATAAACATTTTGTAAAAATAAGAAAGAAAATCTTTTTGGGTTTTTGATTTTTAAGATGTTTTTGGATTTTTGGATTTTTATAAGAAAATATAAACATATATAGATGGTATGAACAAGGAGTGAATATTCAAATCACTAATCTGCTAAACATAAGATTATTAGCACAGCTCCCCGGCAGCGGCGCCAAAAATTTGATTGGTGCAAAACCGTCAGGTTTTCTCACACAAGCCGGCCACTTGTGAATGGCCGACCGTAAGAAACTTAAAACAGTTTAAACACCAATGCAATGAAGATCAGGAGAGTATAGTGTTTCCCCAGGTCGTTAAGTCCTAACGAGCCGTGCGAGAATAATCAGACGTGTAGTGATCGAGAGATTTGAACGGAAAAGAGGGATTTGATATGATTATAACTACAGAAAAAGGACATAAATTACAGGGGCTTAAATGCAAATTAAAGAAAATTAAAAAGATAAAAAATATTAAATAAACGCTATCACTATTTTTAAAATGATTTTTCTAGATTTTATAAAACAAAATAACTTAAATAAACTATTTTAATTGAAACGTAAACTTAAATTACCTAAAAACGTGACTAAAAATGAAAACGAGCGCTATTTATAAAAATTACGCGAGTGCGCAAGCAAAAACGTAAAATTTGTGAAATAAAAGTCCTATGAATGTAAAAACAATTTTCCTACGTCCTAATTGACTAAAAATAATTTTAGGAAAAAGCGGAATATTTTTTTGAGTTTTATTTTATTTATTACGAATTAAAAACGATTTTTAACTAATTAATTAATTAAAAATACTAAACATTTTGAGAAAAATCTGAAAAAATCACAAAAACTACTTTAAATGAAATTGAACTAAAGAAAAATGAAAAATATACGGACTGCTTTTGAAATAAGCATTCAAAAAGGCCTAATAAGCTAATAAGGGAAAAACTGCTAAGTGTGTATAAATTATTGACTAAGGGAAACTTAAACAAAAGTTGCTCTAGCACAGATGGTAAGGTGGGTTTGTGTTGTGTGCGTGCAGGGAGACCAGGAGGTCGTGGGTTCAATTCCCACTTCCTCCCTTTCTGTTAACATTTTTTTTTTCAAGTTTTTCTCTTAACAAACTAATGCTAAAACAAATTAAGCTTGTTTCAACAAAAACCAAACATGGAAAAACTATAATAAGCTGTAAACAGCTTATGTACAGCAACAGTGAATCAGAAAAAAAACTAAGGGACTGTTTGGATGAGCTAGTTACTAAGGGGGCTGTTTGGTTGCTGCGGGCGACAAAAACAAACACCCCTTAAGTGAACTTTTCTTTTTGCAACTGAACAAGAGACCAAATGACAACCTTTTTACAAAAAACTAAAACTACAAATCTTGAAAACGAGCAGTTTGCTAAATAGTCTATCTATAAGATTCAAAAATAAAGACTACTCTAATGGCAACGTAAGGAATAAGCAAATGGATGAAATATCTAATGAGCTAAGCTTTAAACTACCTAATCCAGATACCCTAAAGTTACTAAAGAAAAATCAAACAAGTTGAAGTGAGAAACTGAAAAGAACTTCCAGAAAAACTAACTGACCAGCTGCTGCTGCTGCAGAGTCAGAATCAGCTTGCACGAGCGACTTGGAGCTTATTTTTAAGCTACCAAGCTTCTTCCCAAGTTAGGACAAATGCTAAGCAAACATGAACTAGAAACAGATTGAGCTACTTGACCCCTGCCTTGAGATTCACTTTAATGCTTACACTTAAATCAATTAGCAACTTTCAAATTCGATTCAACAATTACTCTAACAATACTTTTAATAAACATGAAACTGAAAATGCTTTTTATTGATACTAAAAAGAAAATTACATCAGACCTTAAAACAAGAAAACTAAAATTTTGAGAATAAAACTAGAGGTTTAAAAGAAAGAAACTAAATTTTTAAAACTAAACTAACTAACTACTGACTCAAAAAAAAAACTAACTTGGCCTTATAACTTGGCTACAATACTTATACTACAACTCTGGTCTTCTCTCTCTCTTTCTTTGTCTCCTTGCTGCTACTTGCGTCTCTTTCTCCTCGTGTACTTCCTGACTTCTCTGTCTTCTTGGGGGAAGGAGCACGCGTGGGGAACATGACAGGCAAGGATGGGTTTTTGAGTTTCTCTGGTTTTGGGGAAGTGGTAAGGTATGGGAGAGATGGGTTTGTCAGGGTAGGTGTGATTGGTAGATTTTTTATTTGTTTTGGTTTCTGTGTTGTGAGTTTGGGCGGGAGACGAAGGAAAAAGAAAAGGGGAGTTAACAACTGAGCGGGTTAGGGTTTGGGTGGTTTTATGAGTTGGGCTTGGGTGGGTTAAAGGTGGACTTGGGCTTAAGTGGTTTTGGACCGAGGGATTTGGATAGGTAATGGGTTTATATATTTTTTTTTATTTTGGGTTTAGTGATTGGTTGGTTTTAGGATTAGTAAACAAGGACCACAATTGCACATCAACCAAACTTGAGGGACCAAAAATGTAGTTTTCCAAAAATTGTTATAAGGACCATAAATGATAAACTTTTATTAACCAATGGCCATAAATAATATTTTCCACTTTTGAAATTCTCGGGGACTTGTTTTGCCATTTTTGAAAGTCGGGGGACTGAAACTGCCAATTATGCAAACTTAGCTCATTTTTCATCTGATTTTAAACATTTTGCATCTGAAACATATAAAATGCAATTTTGGAATATTTTCAGTATTTTGATGCATTTCTGAGCATTTTTAAACGTTTTGCAGTTCAGATTTAACCAAAAATGATGAGTATTTACACACTCATCAATATGAGTACGGCTTACCATCCCTAGACTGATGGTCAGAGTGAACATACTATCCAAACTTTGGAAGATATGATTAGGGCATGTATTATTGAATTTGGAGGAAACTAAGATACACACCTTCCCTCAATAGAATTCTCTTACAACAATTGTTACCACTCGAGCATTAAATGCGCTCCATTCCAGGCGTTATATAGAAGGAAATATTGATAACCCATTATATGGGCAAAAGTCGGAGAAACCAAGTTGATCGGATCATAAATTTTTCAGGAGACTACTGACAATTTTTTTTAGATCAAGGAAAAATTCAAAGCGGGAAGAGATCGCCAAAAGAGCTACGTTGATAATCGGCACAAGCCTTTAGAATTCAACGTCAACGACAAGGTATTACTTAAGGTATCACATTAGAAGGGTGTTGTATAATTTAGAAAGAGGAGTAAACTTGCATCGAGATTTGTAGGATTGTTTGAATCGTTAATCGATTTGGTCTCATAGCATATTGGTTGAGGTCACCCCAAGAACTAAGTGACATTCATGACACTCCTCATATGTCAAAACTGAAGAAATGTCTAGAAGATTCAAATATACACATACCAGTAGACGAGATTAGGATTTAAAAAGGCTTATGGTTTGTTAAAGAGCTGATCGAAATCATGGACTATGAGATCAAGAGATTAAAGTAGAGCTGGATTCCTATCGTGAAGGTTCGATGGAATTCACGATGATGACTGGAATATACTTGGGAACGTGAGGACGAGATGAAGCGCAATTACCCCCACCTATTCTCGAGTAAGCAGTGATTTATTGATATGTGTTGAATATTGATTTGTTTATTTTAAGCTATTTCGAAGACAATTTTTCAAAGATGTTGAGTTTCTTTTCTTAAAATTTGATACTTAACTTAATCTCATGACAGTTCTTGTTTGATGAGTTGTGAAATTAAGTTTGACTAAGTTGTTACTTAGGTTATGGTTAGATTCAACTTGTTAATTAGCTTAATCTCGTGACAGTTTTTGTTTGATAAGATGTGAGATTAAGCTATATTCAAGTTGATGCTCAACTTAAGCTACCTAAAAATTTGCTTAAGGTTTTTGACGACTATGCTCAAAGATGGGAAAGCTTGCCCCATTTAGAGTTAACTGCGAGGAATTGAATTCCGAGATGCAATTCCTCTAAGGGATGGATATTGTAGCAACTGACTATTTCAGGATAACAACCAATAGCACTTATGACATATTTTAGCTAATTCTATGTTTATCGAGTTAGTATTATATTTGTCCGATCATTTTGTGCTACATGTTATTTTTTCTAGGAACCTAGCCTTACAAACGTATCTATGACCTATGATTTTATTAAAACGTCATTTAAACGTTACGATATGCTCTGCAATTTAAAATATCAAAGCCACTCACTTTTACAAACTTAGGACATTTAATAATTTAAAACTTTTACGATCACCCGGTAAACACAAAATCGCGTAAATCTTTTACGTTTTATAATTTTACTTTTATTTAACTATGCATACATCTATCCTTACACATTTATATACTTATATATTTCTTTTTTTTTACCTAAATATTTAAATTCACATTTAATTACCTTATCTACAAATATTTATACTATATATTTTACACTTAACTTACAATTAACTAACTACTCTTATTTTCTTACAAAATACATAACCAATACTTGAAAAAAAAATTACATCACCAATGATGTCATCCCCATTTTCTTGCCCCATCTTGGACGTCTAACCCTCCTCCCCCCACTCATCTAAAAAAGAAACAATTCCTTTCTTTTTTACTTACACACTCTTTCATTTTATACTTTCCACAAACATTCCATCATTTCATTTGGTAACCTTCTCTAAAACACCATCTAATACACACACTTCTCATACACCAACTAAGTTTATCCTTCCCTATCCTCCTTTATTTGTGGCCGGCCATACACCAACACACAACAACACCACCGCCGCCCATTTTTCTTGTTTATTTAAGAAAAATCACCATTTCATTCCTTATAACCTTGTGTACAACTATCTACCCTTGAAAAGCAACCAAAGCACACCATAAGAAAAATAAATCACCATAGCCCCTAAGTCTCATATATCATATTTTCGAGTTCTTGGGGGTAAATTACTAGGTGCAAGACGACTTGTGTATATCTTGCACCAAAAACCCTTGTTTTGCAATTTTTATGGTTGATTTAGATATGCAACTTAAAGAGAGATTTTTTGATGAATAAGATACTATGATAATAGCTTTAAATTTGTGTTAAGATGTTGTAAAAATGATTTGTGTTCATGTCTAGGTGGTTGGGGCATTGGGTAAAAGAAAGTGCTTTATAATGTAACCAATAAAGCTAGTGATTATTTTAATCACTTTTGAGTTCATGCAATAAAGTTAGATTTTTGAATCATATCCCATTGAAAATGTATTTAAATGATGTTAAGACATGTCTAAAATGAGATTTGGGCTGGTCTTGGTCGTTAATGAGAGTTTGGTTAGTTAAAAGTGCATGTAAAGTTGTCTTAAAACACCAACAACTTGTTGAGTTTGAGTTTGTGTCAAGTCAATTGAGTCATAACTTGATCAGAAATCAATGTTTGATGTGATTCTTGAGCATAGAGTGAAGTACTTTGAGTTAGCTTTTCGACCATACTGAGTTTCTTAAAAGGTCTTGTCATTTGGTCACTCAAATTGGTGAAACAAACTGAAGTGTCAAAACAGTCCCGTTTTCAAGATTTGATGTAGTGATTTACTTGGACCACATCTCACACATACTTGTAATTGGTAACTAGAAATTAATATGGCAGTTAGTTCTAAGTATTAAATTGTCTCTCCCTTTGGCCCAAATGCAAACCTTTCATTCAGACCTTCTACTAGTTTAAATACTTTTGTATGTATAGATTCGAACACTTTTGGTATTTGGGTCTAAATGGTCAAGCTAAATCCCGTTATAGAATCTACAAAAATTTGAGAACACACATAAGACGTAATATTTGATATGTGTAAAGGGTTTGGTCAGTAGCACATTTTAACTTGGTGAAATGTTCATAGTGACGTTAAAATTGGGTCAGATTCTTGATCAATCTCATTCATCATCACTCTCATCATCCGTTTCAGCAATAAGCATTGATAGCTTTGTTTGAGTTCTCGTTTTCTTAGTTTGAGTTTTTTATTTTCTTTTTCCTTTCTCTTAATATTTTCTAATTTGGTGCTAGAATAAACTTTGACCCTATGCGCTTCTAGCGTAGGTCCACTTTGTTTTGAGCTTCCCATAGAAGAATAACGAACCCTACATACAACTTGTATACCTTTGTATTGTTTTTATCAAGATCCAATAACCTTTGAAGTTTGGGAATTGGCATATTAGAAGTTGCGCTAGCATCTTTAAATGTGCTACACATAAAGGGATCTTGATGGTTGGATCATTGGGTCTCCTGAAATATTGTGATTACGCATAAATTAATATATATTCAGCTTGATGTAGTGTATGAAAGGTATTGTAACATATTGGATTTCACAAACACATCAAATCATGATTACAAGTAGGCGTATAACTTGAGGTTTTAGAGATAGAAAGAGTTAGAGGTTTGGGAACTTAGTGTGAGAAAGTAAAAGTATTATTATGAGCTCCAACCCTCTACCTTGGGTGGTAGAGGGTATTTATAGTCTTACATAAAACGCCACCTACGGGCTGTGGATCAGGCATACAGTGGGTAAAGACCCGTCCGTCCTCCACGATGTTACTTAACTAAATACTACTTAACATTAAATAACTAAGACTACGAGCTTTCTAACGATTACATATACTTGAGGTGACCGACACTTTAATAACTGGATTTACTAAATCCTAACAATCTCCCCCTAAGGGAGGTCACCTCAAAATACATTGAATACAAACAGATATTACATTAAGATTGTTCTTGGATTCTTGTTAATGTTCCTTGCTCTGTAGCCCGTAGTTTTTGATTCTTCGTTTTTGCATGTTTGGATAATCCAAGTGGAGGTCTTTAACTGATCCACGCCATAATGAGTTTTCAGCCAACTTTGAGATCATCGGCTAACATAAATCTCTGACTCTTCCATTGTGGTGTTGACATTATGTGAAGTTGTGACATTTGGACCGACATGCTCACATTCTGGATCATGAAATCTTTTCATCAGAGTAGCGGAAGCTTTAGTTGATTCATGATATTTGCAGCAGCGTAGCAGAAGCATGGAGTGAAAATATCAGAGTCGTTTATGCACTTATCATGATTTCTTAAGAATTGAATGTGTTGTGTGAGCATGCGGCTATGGATTGACCTCTCCATTCTGATCAGCTGCAAACGTCGGGTACACCTGCATACAACAGTTAGCAATAAAACACACGAAAGTGTCTTTGATCACTTTCATTGAATTGAGGTACACAGCACACGGTTCCCCGTTGATCAGTACAAGTACTGCCTATGATCAGGTATAATTCCGAAGAATCTCCTTGACAGGGTTTCGCAGCTGCTGTAGCTGTTCTCAAACCGGAACGTCTCAAATAAGACAACACGGAGTGAGTGAACCAACGGATTTGAGATTCACTAATTGATGAAAAGAGATTTGAAAAACAATCGTGTACTGCTCAATAAAATGTTTTTGCAATACAACGAAGGTTTTAAGGAAAATCAGTTATCAATCATAAACACCTTTTATTTTTGCAATGTTAATACACAATCGATGTGCTAAAGAAAAGAATTTTTTAAGCACAACGACCGGTTTTTCAAAGGTATCTGCCAATCCATAACCTGAACCAGGATTGATTCATAAGTTTGAATCGCCAAATTGTTTCTGTTCAGTTGTCACATGGTTGATCCATTGGATAGATCTCACATGCCACCTACCAAGAGCTTGTTTGATGTTGGCTCTAGAAGGATTTCCATCTTCATCGTGAATATTTTTACATATCACTCGGATGTTCTGGCAAAACCACAAGGATAATGCGTAGGACTCTCAATATATACTTACTTTCCACATTGTGTGAAACATAAAGTCTTCTTTAATTTTGTGTCCTAATGAGTTATGTGGATGATCTCTTGGCTCTAGACACAATTGTGCACATTTGGTTTCCTATGCCGGAGACTAGGGAGAGGGTCTCCTTTTTCAATATCAACAATCTTTAAGAGAAAGTCGATAGATTATGTAGGTTCCCCGTGAGAATGAAACAAGCCCTTTTAAGAGGAACTAGAGTAGCTTGGGAAGTTTAGTGCAGTGCGTCACTGGGTCCATGACGTCTTGTCTTCAATACCAGTGTTACCTTAGTAACCACCAGTAGCATATGTATTGAACCCGGTTTCTACCCTAAGGTTGAATTAATGGAGGGCTATTTCTTTTCACCCTTTTCATATTCAATTCTGTTTCATTCTTCAACCCCTTCAGTGCTTACCGAGACTTCATAACTAGAACCTTGTTGGGTTTATTCCAGTTCTAGCTCTTTCTCAGTCCGCACTCTTCCCATATCTCACTTTTCTCCTTTTTTCATCATACCTAAGGACTCTACACTATCTAGTGGATTGTCCCTGGGTAGATCCCTCTGGCGGGATCGTGGTAACGAGTACCTAACCTAACCATCCTTATAACTTCATACATAAAGTAAATTTGGTCGGTCTATTTGGTATTGTTCATCTGCTATTGGAATCAATTGAAAACCATTTGAAAATCAATCTAGATACTTGTGATATATTATCAAAGCATTTTGTACCTGAATTGTTTTGATATTTTTAGAAAAAGAGCTCCCCCTCAACATGTGCTTCATGTATTTGAAGTCGTTTTGGCACACGGAGGCAAGAGGAAGGATTCACTTCTTTGATTACCATTTTCTAAAAGATATCAACATCACTTTCCTGATCAAAGATAGTATTTTTCATACTTTGTTAAGGATAATTTTTGGAAAGGATGTGGTTTTCAAGAAGTGGCTCCCCCTCAATATGTGCATAGAGATTTGAAAGTGTTTTGCACATAATAGGGAAAACCTGCACATTGAAACAAATCAATCACGTTTCAATCCTTTTTGGTTTGAAATAGATGCTCCCCCTCAACATGTGCATGTTAAATTTGAAATCATTTGGCACATGTGGGGAGGAAAGCTTGTAAATCATTATAAAACCATTTATCGAATTATCAGTTTAAATCCAATTTAAATCACAAATTCTCCCCCGATCACAATTTTCAAATCATTTGAGATTTGTGATCTCTGTAGATTTAAATTGATTTTGAAAGCTTTTGAGAAGAATTGTGACTTGCGTATGAAAACATTTAACCGATAAGGATTAAAGCTGAGACTTTAAACTCCAAAAATATGCTTGAGTATCTTTTGAAAACATGACATAAACCTTGGTCTGAACCAGTTGTATAACAAATAACCTTTTGATTTAAATGAAATCATTCTCCCCCTCAATCAATGTCATAAGTTGTTGATTGAGAGATAGAGATTTTGACCAATGTCAAGTCCAGATGATTTTCAAAAATTGAGACCGAGTTATTTTTATTAGTTTTCAATTAGATAACAAATATTTTTCAAAAGAATTTTTAGAAGGAAAAATACTTGTGAAGGAAACATTTGTCGTTTTAGTGACAAACATTTGTTTTTAGAATCAGAGCATGAGATGGGAAAAATAATATAAAGCATGGCTCTGTTCTTACCTTAAAACGGGTTATAGACTGAAATGACTATAAGCCTTTGTTTCACTTTCTCTCAATTTTTTTTTTTTTTTTTTTTTTTTTTTTAATTATTTTTTTTAATAAAACAAATTATGTACATTCGAAGAACATCTAAAAGCCCGTGACATTCTTTGAATGTCAACACAAAGTCCGTAGATGATATCGAATAAGGAAAACATGACAAAATAACAATATTTTTATTTATTTATTTATTTATTTATTTTTTATTTTTATTTTTTTTTGGAATTTTTCAAGATTTTCTAATTTTTATGGATTTTGAAAATTTTATATTTTTCTATTTGCTTTTTGTTGGTTTTGTATTTTTGTATTTTGCTTTTTGAATAACTATTTACAAGAGATGGATGAAGAAAAACCTTTTACTCCTCTTCTTCCTCTTGAAGACGTTTAAGTGTTTCCGGTTGTAGACTCTTTACACCAAGTCGTAGGAGGATAAACTGAAAACGTTCTCTAGGAAGAGCTTTGGTGAAGATGTCTGCTAACTGGTATTCAGTCCTCACAAAATAAAGTTCCACCACACCGTTTTCCACTTGCTCCCTAATGAAATGATGTCTAATTTCGATGTGCTTTGCTCTTGAGTGTTGTACGTTGTTGCATGAGAGAGCAATGGCACTTTTGTTATCACAATACAGAGGGATTTTGTTGAATTCAAAGCCATAATCAGGTAATTGGGATGTAATCCATAGGATTTGAGCACAACAAGATGACATGGCTATGTATTCAACCTCTTTAGAGGATATAGAAGTACTCATTTGTTTCTTAGAAGACCAGCTCACAAGCTTATCACCCAAAAACTGAGCACCTCCAGACGTACTTCGACGTGTATCTTGACATCCTGCATGATCAGCATCTTCATAGGCTGTTAGTGACATACCGGTGTCCTTCGGGTACCAAAGTCCCATATTGATGGTTCCTTGGAGATACCGAAAGACCCGTTTAACCGCTTCAAGGTGCTTTTTGGTTGGCTTAGCCTGGTATCTAGCACACATGCATACAACAAACAGAATATCTGGTCTACTGGCTGTGAGGTACATTAGGGATCCAATCATACTACGATATTTCGTTTGATCTACCATGATCCCTGAGTGGTCCTCATCCAGTTTAGTACGCTCTATCATGGGAGTGTCAACAGGGTCACAAGAATCAAATCCAAATTTCTTTAAAATCTCGTTTGCATATTTAGATTGATTTATAAAAATGCCTCCAGGACTTTGTGAAATTTGTAATCCCAAGAAAAATGACATTTTTCCCATCATTGACATTTGAATTTTGGAGCCCATCTCCTTATAAAAATGGTCACATTCATTGGGGTCAGTCGAGGCAAAAATAATATCATCAACATAGATTTGAACGTGAATTAAATGTTTTCCTGACTTTCTGGTGAACAATGTCGGATCAACTGTTCCTTTGCTGAATCCAGTACATAGAAGAAACTTTGATAGCGTATCATACCATGTCCTTGGAGCTTGCTTCAAACCGTAAAGAGCCTTCTTCAAGCGATAGACATGAGTAGGATGCTCTGGATTCACAAAACCTTCAGGTTGGCTGACGTATACGACTTCTTTAAGATCCCCGTTAAGAAAAGCCGTCTTTACATCAATCTGATAGACTACCGTGTTCTTACTTGTAGCATTAGCCAAGAAGATTCTGATTGCCTCGATACGAGCAACTGGAGCAAATGATTCTTCAAAGTCAATACCCTCCTCTTGACGGTATCCTTTTGCAACCAATCGAGCCTTGTTCTTAAATACATCACCATGCTCATCAAGTTTTACTTTGAAGATCCACTTTAGAGCAATGATCATAGCACAGTCAGGAGCAGGTACTAATTCCCATACATCTAGTCGATTAAACTCATGAATTTCTTCTTGCATGGCATTGAACCAACTGTCATCATTCATGGCAGTTTTAACGTCTTTTGGTTCGACCTTGGATAGTACGGAGTTGAAGAAGCACCATAAGGCATCAGTTGCAAGTTGTTTACTGGACGCGAGGGATTTCCAATGATGTTGTACAATGGATGATCATGTGTCCATTTTCTAAGGTGTTCGTGTGGTTGTTGTTGAGGAAATGAAGTAGCAGAGTCAATTTCTCCTGATGAAGATGGTTCTGATGATGATTCAGGGGCAAATATGTTCTCAAATGGGGCATCTTCAGGAGTAGCAAAGGGATTATCTCCATCATAGGTGCCAGACACAATTCCATGATGTACACTCGATGATTGATGATTTGTTGATGAGACAGAGTGATCAGCAGCAGGCACTTCTTGACTTAATGACATAGAAACTGAAGGGTTAACTTCATTGACAGGGATATGAACAGCCCCTGTTGATGGAATTGACAGATCATTAGCACTTGGCTCATAGTGTTCATCAAACATTGGATCAAACAATTTCTTCAAATCATCTTCTAAAGGAGGTACATAAGGAGTTGCTGGTGAGGGATTTAGTACAAGAGTAGAACTGATGGGACTACTTGATGAAGGTTGAAATGCGGGTCCAGAACTGGATTGTCCTGGAGCCATTTGCCCGGACTGCTCATCGAACGTGACATGAATAGTTTCCATGATATCTCAAGTTCTTTTGTTGTAGATTCGGTAACCCTTCTTGTTTGATGCATAACCTACAAAAACTCCAATGTCGGCCTTAGCTCTTAATTTACCTAAATCTTGACCGTCATTCGTTGGATAGCACAACGCACCAAACACACGAAGGTAGGAGAGATCAGGTTTTCGTTTATGAACAAGTTCGTATGGAGTTTTTCCATGAGATGTGTGTATGAGGGAACGATTTTGGGTGTAGCAAGCAGTGGCAATGGCTTCAGCCCAGAGAAACATTGGAACCTTTGAATAAATTAGCAATGTTCTTGCGGCTTCCACAAGAGTTCGATTTCGTCTTTCAACTACACCGTTCTGTTGAGGAGTTCGTAGAACACTTCTTTGATGACTGATTCCAACACTTTCATAAAATTGACTTAAGTCTTTGTTAACGAACTCTGTGCCATTTTCAGTTCGAACATTTCTAACCGTATTGTTAAGTCGAACCTGAAGCTGCTTGATAAGTTTGCTGATGACATATGGAGTTTCATCCTTTGTCCTCAAAAACTTTACCCAAGTAAATCGAGAGTAGTCATGAACTACGACTAAAATATATTTCTTCCTGTTTATAGTTTGCACTCTCATTGGTCCGCACAAATCCATATGAAGGGTATGCAGAACTTCCATTACTGAGTTTATGGGGTTGGGTTTGTGGACATATTTCTTGCTTTTTCCCAATTGGCATGCTGAACAAAGATGATCTTTTTCATACTTTAATCTGGGTAAGCCTCTTACAAGATCCTTTCTGGAAAGATTATTAATGGTGCCGAAGTTCAAGTGATTGATACAACGATGCCATAACCATGATTTTGTCTTTGAAGCCTTTGACAACAAGCAGATTGGAGAAGACTTCATCATGTCTTCGATAGAGATGGTGTATAGATTTGAACCACGAGTTCCTCTTAACAGTTCCACACCATCAAGTTCTCTAACGAAACAAGTATGTTTTCTAAATGCCACTTCTAGATCGGAATCACAGAATTGACCAACAGAAAAAAAATTATGACCAAGACCTTCAACATAATATACCCTGGAGATTACACTATTGCCAACAACATAGTCTCCATAACCTATAATTGCTCCAAAATGGTCGTTCCCGAATCTAACAGTCCCGATGAATTTACTCACTAAGTTCATGAGCCGCTAGAGATCTCCAGTCATATGATTGGAACAGCCGGAGTCCAGGTACCACATAACGATTTGAACGATCTGCAGTTGAACACAGACAAGAATGGATAACTGGATAATTGGGATCCCCATGCAAGAATGGGTTCCATTTGGTTAGTAACAGTGATTGGAACACCCACATCAGAAGTAGAAACAATGGAATCATCAGGAATAGATGCAGTGCTAGTGTCTGTATTTGACCTATTCAAAGTATGTTCACTTCTTAAAGGAATAGTTCTACCAGTAGGCATCCATTTTCTAATGGGCATTGACTTAGCAAATTTAGGGCAAAACTCATTAGGATTAAACTTACGGCCAGTAGGTATCCATTGATAACCTATATTACTAAATTTTCTTCATGTGGGTTTCCAATGTTTTCTAACTTTCTTTCGCCTTTGCCTTTTAGCCTTCTTAGCTTGATTTTTGACATTAACAATTTTGACTGGGAATTTAATAGCATTAATCAAATCATTCACACCACATTCATGATTAGTAACAGAAATCAAGCAGTCATCATTACATGGTTTGCGGATAGTAGCAGAATTTGAATTAATTACAGTACGCTTATAGCTAATACTAGAATCAACACGATTCGTTTTATTCAACTCAAACTTTGTGTTCCTAGGGTGGTCTTCTACTCTCTTCTAATGCACATTCTTAGCTTGCGAGGTCCTATCTTGCTTTGTATTGCCTGGAGGCTTTGACCCGCTTGCTTTTATGTCACTGATTACTCCTGTAGAGGGAATTATGGGAACATTAGTTGGTTGGGCTACTTTGCATTCTTGAACTAGACGTGCATGGATCAGAACTGCTTGAAGGCACTTTAGAGTTCACTTTCTTAATGCTGGGCATATAATGGGTTGCATACTTGGAACTATGCATAATACAAGGCATCACAGCTTTATCTTTGGCACTTAAGGATTTACGACATGTTGCTATTAAACATTCTAACAGCTCTTGAGATCATTTGGACTGATTGCAAGCAAACCTAATTTCTCTATCAAGTGGCTTATTTATGAAATCCTCTTCTACAATCTCACAGAGACATTCTAGACTATCCTTAAGGTGAGAGAAATAGTTATGAAACACAAGTTCATTATTTCTAAGATGAGGAGGAATGTATTTAACATTCACAGTATATTTGCAGTCTGCAGATGACTTTGATGCAACATTCTCATTAAAGACAAGTGGCATTTTTCCTTTTTCCAGACTCTTCAGATTCTTAATTTCCTTTTGCAAAGACGTTATCTTTTTGTTGTTCTTGTCACGAGTGACTTTCATTGAATCATATAACTCTTTAAAGTGTCGGTTAACTTTTTCATTTTCTTCTAGAAAACTCTCATTTTCCTTTTGTAAAACATTGACTAAGTTTTAAAGATGAAAAGTTTGAGAACACTGAAAATCTAAAGGAGGAGGCATTTGGGAGCCAGTCATGTTGTTCTTTTCACCCTTTAATTGTGAAATTTGGGCTTTCAACTTTCTGATCATGTTACAATGAGCTTGAATCTGTTCGTCACGTTTGTTTATTTCAAAAAGTGCATCAAACTCTGGAACATTTGAGGACGTCTTGATGTTTGAGGTTTTGACATTGATAACATCAAATAGTCCTGATTATTAAGTGTCAATTTCCCCCGTTAATGCTCGTTATTTATATTATTTATATGGATTTACGCTTGTTTTCCATTGTTTTACACTTTCAGGTAAATTGCGAGCATTGGAGCTAAAGTAACGCGGAAATGGAAACATTACTAAGGATTTATCACAGTATGCCTATTTTGAAGAGGTTACCGCATAACTCGTCTCTCACATTACGCCGTAACTATTGGGTGACCCCGAAGTCCAACTCATCAAGAGGTTACGGCGTAACTCCTTCCAAAGATTACGACGTAACTCCATTAGGTCAAAAGAGGTTCCACGCCGCGGATACTTACGCCGTAACTACTACATCACTTGCGACGTAACCAGGATTATTGAAGACTACGGCGTAACCACTTATAAGGTTACGCCATAACTAGCAGATCTAGTGCATTTACGGAGGTTACGGCGTAACTCATCTTTTGGTTACGCCGTAACCCAGACCTGGCCTATAAATACCCACGAATTCCGGCATTTCTATTCATCCCATTCCACACACAATACTCTGAGAACGTGGGAAAATACTCAAGTAAGGTCTAGGGAAGCATACGGAGCTGTTTCCAAGGGAGAAGTCACACCATTACGATAAGCTTTAGCGTTTAGTGTTTCTTTTACTTTCAATTCATGTATTTCGCACATTTAAATATTGAATTGATGTGCATGATTAATATGAGCGGCTAAGCACCCTTTGGTGCTAGCCTAGTTATGATTCCTTAATTGTTTTGTTTACGTTTACCTTTACTTCCGTACAATTATTTCTAAGTGTATGCATGCATAGTTCTTTGGTAGGCACCCCTGGTTCGGTAGTTTTGAATGGCGGTAGAGGCCAATTGCCTAAGAGATATGACCAACTGACCCTAGGTGAGCGGATTGAGACGGGAAGGGTAAGATATGACCAACTGACGACCCTTTCTACTTGTGCGATTTGACCAACTGATCACCTATCGTTTGGATGAACTTAAGAATTGGGGGGGTGTAGTGTCTAAGTTCCTAACGGCCGGGCACTCACTATTTAGAATCTAGCATGTAGCGGTACTTAATGACTCGGCTTAGGGGACCAGGAACAACAGGACTTATGACGGTGCTCCTGATTTCTCCTGTGGTGGCATCTTTGCTGATAGGTTAGGGCGAATTGACCAAATGCTGTCCTCTCGAATTTGACCCCACCTGAAGTAATTGGAAGTAGGTAGACGTAGACATAACTAGTTAGGTGGATTGACTAGGTTAGCACCACTATTCCTCTATTGATTTCCTTTCTCCCATTTAATTGCTTTTATATTCTGCATTCGTAGTTTAATTAATTAAAACCATATCAAACCATTTATAATTTGTGACAATTAGACTTAGTAATTATCCGACACACATAGCTCTTGGGACGACCTCGGCTTTACCATTTACTACACTACACACGACCGGGTACACTGCCCGTTAGTGCATTAGGGTAGACCATAGGTATAGCGAGACACTATAAATATTAAGACCTGGTCAGTAAAACCTGCATCAAGTTTTTGGCGCCACTGCCGGGGAGCTATATTAGGATTAATACTAAGTCTTTCATTTCATATTTAATCTTTTCTCACGATCATATTTCAAGTTTTCAGGTACCATGGAAGCCATTAACATCGATAACCTCACTCTTGAGGAATATTTGGCTTTGACAAGAGAAGAACAAGGGCCAGTGATTGTAAGGCCATCCATTGCAGAAGATGCTCAATTCAAAATAAAACCTCAATTCATGAGGGAATTACGTGCAAACCCCTTCTCTGGAAGCATCGCCGATGATGCCCATGAACATGTAGACAACGTCGAATACATTGTCAGCCTATTCAAAATCCCCAGAGTCTCACACGATGCTATAATGCTACGATTATTCCCTATTTCTCTCACGGGAGCTGCAAAAAGATGGGTCGATCGATTACCTGCTGGGATTGTCAACACTTGGCCTATCTTAAAAAAATATTTCATTCAGAGATATTGTCCTCCATCAAAGACGGCCAAGCAAATGGAGGAAATTCATAACTTCAAGCAAGAGGGTGATGAAACATTATACCAAGCTTGGGAAAGATACAACGAATTGTTATACAAGTGCCCTACTCACGATCTTAACTGCCAACAAAAAGTGAACGTCTTTTACAAAGGACTGAACATCTCTTCGAGACAAATGATTGATTCTCAAGGGCCAATTCCTAGTATGACACCCACCATGGCTTTGGAAACCATTCAAAAAATGGCAGACTACTCTCACAAATGGCACAATGGAGGAATCAACCGTAGTAAAAATAATGATATTGAGGGCCTAGCAGCGATAAACAACAAATTAGAGAACCTTGGAAGGGAAATGAAGAAGCTCGAGGAAAATGTGCATTCCATTCAAGTGGAACGAGATGGGGGCCATCCTTCAAAAAATTGTTCCTCCAATGAAGAAGTTTGTTAGGATCCAATATTTATTGTGTTGATGATTCGGGTGGTTTTGGATGATCAAAATACATGTCTGCCATAGTTAGAGAGTTAGTAGAGAGAGAGGGTGTTCTTGCTAGAGGTTTACACAAAGTATGAAATATTAGATTGAATGAGAAGCACCACCCCTTCCATGGATGGAAGGGGTATTTATACTTACACAATACACGACCTCCTATCGGCCTGTGGATCAGGGATACAGTGGGTAAAGACCCGTCCTTCCTCCACGGTGTTGCACTAAACTATTTTACGCTACTGACTAACTAATTAACTACATAAAAACGTAATTAACGACAAGTCTACGAGCTAACTTATGCTAGATAATATTTGGGGTGACCGACTCTTCACTATGGAATTTTCTAATTCCTAACAATCTCCCCCTAAGGGAGGTCACCCCATGTTATACATTTCGAATCCTAGCATTCTATTCTTGTCTTTGTTCTTGAGCTCGTAGACTTCAATTCTTCAACATCAGCATCTTTGTGCTTTTGCAGTGATACTTTAAAGTCCGATAACTTTGTACTTTAAGTGGAGGTCTTTGAACTGATCCACACCATTGATGATCTTCGAGCTTTCATTGAGATCATCAGCCACAGTAAATCTCTGGATCACCCTTTATTGTGTTGCCATCATGTGAATTTGTGACTTTTGGACCGACATGCTCACACATTCTGGATCATGACATCTTTCCATCAGAGTAGCGGAAGCTTTACTGGTTCATGATATTTGTAGCAGCGTAGCAGAAGCATAGTATAAAAATATCAGAACCAGGTTATGTAGATATGCACCAGTCATGATTTCTTCAATTAAGTGTGGATGCTGTGAGCATGCGGCTTTGGATTGACCGCTCAATTCTGATCAGCTGCAACCGTCTAAATGTACCTGCAAACAACAGTTAGCAATAAAACACACGAAAGTGTCTTTGATCACTTTCGTTGAATTGAGGTACACGGCCCACGGTTCCCCGTTGATCAGTACAAGTACTGCCTGTGATCAGGTAGGATTCCTAAGAATCTCCTTGACAGGGTTTCGCAGCTGCTCTAGCTGTTCTCAAACCGGAACGTCTCAAAGAAGACAACACGGAGTGAGTGAACCAGCAAATTGAGATTCACTGATTGATGAAAACTGATTTGAAAAACAATCGCGTATTGCTTGAAGAAAGAGTTTTGCAATACGACGAAGGTTTTATGAGAAAGATCAATTTTCAATCAAAATACTTTTTGTATTAGAGAATGAGTACACATTCGACGTGCTAGCGAAAAGAAGAGATTCGCACATCGAACGGTTTTCTAAAAGTATTTTTCAATCAGAGATACTTTTTGAATTTGAAATGAATACACATTCGACGTGCTAGAGAAAAGAAGGTTTGCACATCGAACGGTTTTTCCAAAAGTATTCGTCAATTCCATTCCTGGACCAAGTTTGATTCAAGATTGAATCGCCCCATTGTTTCTATCCAGTTGTCACAAGTTTGATCTTTTGGAAAGATCTCACATGTCACCCACCAAGAGCTTGTTTGATGTTGGCTCTAGAAGGATTTCCATCTTCATCGTGAATACTTTTACATACCACTCAGATGTTCTGGCAATACCACAAGGATAATGCGTAGGACTCTTAATATATACTTACTTTCCACATTGTGTGAAAAAGCAAGTCTTCAAGAATTTAGTGTCCTAACGAGATATTGTGGATGATCTCTTGGCTCTAGACTCAATAGTGCATTTTTGGTTCCTATGCCGGAGACTAGGGAGAGGGTCTCCTTCTTCAATATCAACAATCTCTAAGAGAAAGTCGATAGATAATGTCGGTTCCCTGTGAGAATGAAACAAGTCCTTTTAAGAGGAACTTGAGTGGTTTGGGAAGTTGAAGTGCAGTGCGTCACTGGGTCCATGACGTCTTGTCTTCAATACCGATGTTACCTTAGTAAACACCAGTAGCATATGAATTTGAACCCGGTTACTGCCCTAAGGTTGAATTATTGGAGGGCTATTTCTTTTCACCCTTTTTCATATTCATTTCTTTTTCATTCTTCAACCCCTTCAGTGCTTACCGAGACTTCATTACTAGAACCTTGTTGGGTTTATTCCAGTACTAGCTCTGTCTCAATCCGCACTCTTCCCATATTCTCATTTTTCTCCTTTTTTTTCAATATACCTAAGGACTCTACACTATCTAGTGGATTGTCCCTGGGTAGATCCCTCCGGTTCTGGCGGATAGTGGGAACAAATACCTAACCTAACCATCCTTATAACACCATGCATAAAGTAAATTGGTCGGTCTTTTGGTATTGTTCTTTCCTTCATTGGCCCAAGTTTAAGTATACGATGACCACAAATGATTCCATTGTAGCC
>BPTQ01000009.1:212040955-212053253 GCA_019973895.1 Chrysanthemum seticuspe | reverse complement strand
GTCGAAGTCGCGAAAATTTGGAAAAGTCTTTTTACTCAGTAACTAACTCCCCCTCTTACAAAAGTTTAAATATAGTAGATTGCCTGAAAGAATTAATAGGATGCACGCATTAATTTTTACTATTAACGTACACAGCTTCCTGATCCTTAAATCCTATACTAACAATCCTAATCTACTAATATCTAAACTTTTGTCTAATAAGGGTATGGACAATACTAGACTAACTATACAACTTAACTGAAAATAATCAGCTAACAACAAACCCACTACAGCTGGTGGTATATAGACATACACACAAGTGATTGCATACGTCTATAGTACCTATATTCTTACAAGGGCTAGGCCTAGGGTGTTAACTTCTACTAACCTACGGCTTTCCTTTCCCATTGATAAAGAACCCAACTGTTTACTTCTTTGTCTCGAATTAACCTGAAGATACCTCTCAACCGTATTTACGTTGCATTCTCCAGAGTGACGTAGTCGTCTACCAAAAGAAGATTCACTAACTTCTTTGCCTCGAATTAAACTGGAGTCAACCGTAAGTTTTACGTTGCTACGTTGCATTTATGCCAACTCTCCATAGAAGTCCAATTAAGCTCTGTTTCTTCATTTGTCAACCCAAGAAATAGTTACCCTTTCCTTTCGGCATCCAATCATCTTCAATTGTGGGATCCGGATCGGGAACATTCTTATATCCATGATATCTGCATACGTTAGTGAACACACATACAGATATATGGTGGTCGACATCACCCAAACAACAATCGACTAATAAAAGTCAATTCAACATATCAATCAGATCATAACAGGTATGGGAATAATCTGTTTTCAAATCTATAATCATCTAATCCTAACAATCATATCCTAAATTCCTAGTCCTTCGACACATGCAATTATCATTTTTAATTACGCACGTAGGATAATTAAGAAAGTCCGTTAGATGATATAAATTTGAAAACATTCTCCCCCTCAATCAATGACTCATTTTTCTGAAAAGGTTTAAAAGCGCTGAAGTCATTGATTGAGTTTTCAATTTTTACTAAAAACTCTGAAACTGATTAATTTTCAAGCAACTCATTTTCCACCATTTTAGAAAACAACAAATATTTTTCTGAAGAATTATAGACGGAAAAAAATTTGTGTAGGAACAGCAGTCCTTCGACATACTTTCCTCATATTGTTTTTAGGATAAGTGCATGAAATATTTGAAAATTGGTTTAGCGTAGCACTTTCCTTTCTTGAAAAAAAACGGGTTGCTATCTGAAATAATAGCAAGCCATAGTTTAAGCACGGGTTGCAGTCTGAAGTAACTGCAAGCCATTTTTGAAGCCCGGGTTACAGTCTGAAATAACTGTAAGCCATTTTTTGTGACATGTATAGAAAAGAATGTTTACACCTCCTGCTCGAACTTCATCTATGGTCCCGTGCAATTATTGAATGACATTTCTAAGACCGTAGATGTTATCGATACCAGAAGACATGTCATAGAAAAACATATTTTTGGAATTTTTGAATTTTTTTGATTTTTATGGGTTTTTGATGGTTTTATATTTTTCTATTTTGTTTTGCTGGTTTTATATTTTTGTATTTGGTTTTCTGAAAAATATATACAAAGATAGAGAAGATGATATAGTAAAAGAAGATGATGATACGAGTACCGAGATAAGGATATCGAGCAGCCCCGTTGTAGAAGATAGAAGTCATCATCTCTTAAACATTCACCACCAAAGCTTCCAGGGCTCTTGAATCGAAGAAAGAAATTGAACCATCTGAAAGTGAGACTTTGGCAGCTTCCCCCCAAACCGAAAATCCTATAGCTGAGCAGATTCGAAGCTCTATTTCAAGCTTGCCTTAGCCATGTGCACAGAGAAGCACACCATTATCATAAATTCCGCTGCTCCTTTCAAGAATAATCACCGTGATTCTTCGTTTCTAGGTTATATCATCAACAAGAAGAACAGCATCGTATCATCCCACACATAAAATAATCTTCTCAAATTTCCTTTTCAACTGACGTCTGAAGCGATCCATTCCAAAAGGTGTCAAGAGAACAATTCCCCCTAGTAGTTGAATTAATGCAGTCAGTCTCTTTGTATAATTCTCAAGAACTCTCCCGAATACACATCATGAGGGTAATGAAGAACAACTCCCCAATGTTCACATCTTTCGTCCCTGATTAATGTGTATGAAGCTCAAGAACCCGAAGTACACCAATATCCAAGAACTCTCCCGAATACACATCATGCCCGGAAGGAAAAAACCTCCCCAATGTTTGTGGTAAACAATGGCTTTCTTCCCTGATGATCGTGTATGAAGCTCAAGGACCCGAAGTACACACATTCCCCAAAGAGAGAACAACCGATAACATTGAAGAAGCAGGCCGAATCACTGATTATCTCTGCGGGTGACAATCTCGGCGGATGTCAACACCGGAATAAGTGGTTATATCTCTGAATCACAGATTAAGCCCTCAAGTAAAACAGTTGAGCATCCCCAATGTACACAATTCTCTCTCCCCTGATGATTGCGATAACATCGAGATCATCACACACCAATGTACCTCTTATATCTTCAGAAACATTCTCTAACATCTCTTCCCCCACATAGTTGAAATAAACACAAAACGCCATGAGTCAAACCTTGAGTTTCTCTGCGGTAATGACAATAGTCTTCCCGGGATATCTTCAATCACTTAGAAGTATTAAGCTCATCAAGATTACTTGTGTTTAGTTACGGGTCTCCTTCCCCCTTGCTAGTTTTGTAAGCCCGTATACTAGAAATTTGTTGAGAAGAACACTTGAACTCTTGTGGGAATCAACTTGCTGAAGAATATGAGCAAGTCTAATTGGGGCTTAAATTCGACATATCACTCTCCCCAAATTAGTGCTCTCCCCTAAACTGACAATCTGTATGATGAATGACCAGATTAAGAAGAAGTCTTTTGATAATCAACTGCAACTCGTCTTTTAGTCTTCTAACATGTAGCAGAAAATGTAGAATAGACTGTAGACTCGACCTTCTTCAAGATTGTCCAGTTGGGGAATAGATAGTTAACATCTTCAACTCACCAGAACAAGAACGTCACCAAAAAGCATCCCAATCAACTTACATCTTGCAAATCCCCTTAACTAAAATCCCTCCCAATCAAACAAGAACAGAAAGATGTTCATCAAGGAAATCAGCAATCAGGCCGCAACGAACACACGAAATGGTAACACCAAGCAAACAATCACATCAAACAAGAACAGAAGGTTGTTCGGAATCATCATGTTGATGTGCACGTGAAGCATTAACCGGAAGCACTTTGTCAATAACCTCATATCAGCTTGTGAAGATGTCAACTAACGGCTCTTAAGAAGAAACTCCATGTGAAGATTACCCGATAAGAAGAAGCTCGGTTCTTACATGAGTTTAGAGCCGTATGACCATTTAAATTCTCAAATAATAATCAACCATGCAGTAATTTCACACTTCTTCTCCCCCTCAAGAATTGCAAACGGAGTTGCCATTCTTGATTAAATAAGTGAAAATCATCCGAATGTTCTATTCACACTTCTCTCCCGCAAAAAAGCACATGATGTCGCCATCTTCATTATAATCGAGCAAGTGGAATGAGAAAAACAATCAGTGGTAGCCCGGTTCACTTGATGACTGAAGCGCATGGAAAAAGTATGAAGCATGTTGATGAGAATGGTCATAATAAGAAGATTTCTCTTCTTCAGAAGATAAAGCGCACATAAGCGTACACTTTTCTTTACTTTAGAGAACGAGGCTTGAACTGAAGTATTCAAACGTCATTATCTCTCTCTTATCATCCTCTTTTGGCAAAACATGTAATCAACCCATTATCATTCAGTAGGCTCTTTGCAGTGACAGCTGATGGAGATGACCCAATATGATGAATTTGACCCTGAAGTAAACTAACCCGAACTCGTGACTTAAACTTGCACATATGAAACAAAGAGCGGTGCCGAGACTTCATGCCCATTTGAATCTCTAAGTACTCTATACTCCTCAACCAACCAACCATCAAGTAATAGACGTACATTACCTCTTGAAAACCCACAATTGAATGTGACACTGAGCACTACAACGTAACTCCTTTAAGTGATAGCTATTTTGAGATGATAAGAGCCCAATTCCCCCAAGTGGTAAAAGAAAAGGAAAAAGTCACCCAACAATAACTAGATTTCCAAGTCTTTGTTTTTGATAATAAGCTTGAACAAGGATCTCGAAGTATCTTCATCCAACCATCCCCGATACCTTCAGATACTAAGTGCACTCGCCCGTGATATTTCACTTCAACCTCAAATAAATAATACTGAATTAACGCCGTTGTCACATCTTCTGAACTGCTCAAATCTAGCCTTCTTTGACATTTAAATGAACTTTGATAATGGTTTCATCCCGACCATGGTCAACAACACATAACCCCGTAAAACCATGTAATAACCAAACTGCCATGACGAATATCCAAACACACACCCAATTCATGAGGTACACCCTTTTATCCCTTCTTTGAAGCAGAAACCGTAACACCAGCATCAGAAGACCCCGAAATACGATTTCCTTTCTCCAAGATGATTCCATCATCACGGGATTTTACAATTCTATAGTTTAAACCGAGAAATAGATTCTTTCGCGGGATTTTACAAAACCAAGAGTAAACCGTAAGATAGGTCCGGAAATGCACCTTACTATTATCAGGATGTTTCCATTGTTACGGGATTTTACAAGTCTATGATTTAAACCGAGAAATAGGTTCTTTCGCGGGATTTAACAAAATCAAGACAAAACCGTGAACAATGTCAGCTTGAATGTGTTATGACGACTTTGGTTTCGGTGAATATCTGTTTCAGAGGAATGATGAGTGTGTAAATACTCATCATTTTTGGTTAAATCTGAACTGCAAAACGTTTAAAAATGCTCAGAAATGCATCAAAATACTGAAAATATCTCAAAATTGCATTTTATATGTTTCAGATGCAAAATGTTTAAAATCAGATGAAAAATGAGCTAAGTTTGCATAATTGGCAGTTTCAGTCCCCCAAGTTTCAAAAGTTGTCAGAAATAGTCCCGGAGCACTTAATTTCAAAATAAAAATCACCAAAGGTCCTTTTAAAATCATAAGTTGTCAAAATTAGTCCTTTGGTGAAAAATGTCAAAAGTTTTGAGAAATTACAAGTTTGGTTCTCCAAGTTTAAAAATTGGCAAAAATGGTCCTTGTACTATTGGAGCTTGTCACTTTTAGTCCCTTGGAGCAACTTTGCAGAATTGGCAATATTGGTCCCTGAATTTTCAGAAATTACAATTACGTCCTTGTGTTATTAAACCCTTTAAACCCTTGGCCCTTGTCATAAACCTGTGACCCCTGCCTATCCAATTGGACCCCCTGTCATTAACATTTTGGACCCCTCCTTTAATATTAAAGCCCCAGTCAAAGCCCTGGTCAAACCCCCTACGCGCCAAAACTTCTTCTTCACCAACTGTCTCTGCAAAACCCAGACAACCCATCCCCCCAGCTCACCTCTTCACCTCCTTATCACTCCACCTCCACCAAGATCCAAAATACATTAAATGCCTCCCCCCTCATCTCACTCAACCTCTCCAATTGACTTAATACATTTTCCCGCCAAAATGCAATCAAGGGCCAATATGACCTCTAGTCATCCAATGGTCTCAAAGACATGTGGGATCTGCTCAGAGAGGTAAGAGAAAGAGAGTTGGTGTATAAAAGAGGAGGAAGAAAGAGAAGAAAAGTAGAGTTAGTTTAATAATTTTCCTTAATGTCGTTTTTTAAATAAATGTCTTAGTTTAATTCAAAATGTTGTAATTTCAGTTTCTATGTATCACATTTAAGTTAAAACATCATTGTAATGTGTTTTTGAATATCAATCCAAGTTTTTTATGTAAGTTCCAAGTTTCATGATTACTGTTGTATAATTCAGTTTCCAAATCTAATTTGCAAGCTTTCAAAAGTTTAGTTTCCATCTCAAATAAGCTTATTGAAGCTTCTTACAGCTTTTTGTAAGCTCACATTCAAGTTTCAAGCAATTTTCATTTATGGTCAACAAAAGTCAAACTGGAGCTAGAAATGGGAATGGTGATGATATTTGGTTGACACAGTGCTGGTTTTGGGTTGAAATAGACTAGGTAAGAGTAGGATTGGTTCTGGTTTTGGTCTGCAAAACAAGTTGGGCACCTGTGAGTGAGTATCTCAGTTTTATTTTCAATCCATTTTGCTTATTATGCTTGTATCTGGTCTTGTGGTCTAGATTGGTTTTTACTTGTTTATTAAGTTGTGTTTAGGTTAACAAAACTCAGTTTGATCAATAATGTAAGCTAGTACAGTGGATTAGCTCAGTTAACTTTGCATTTCATTCTCATAAGTGGTGTTTGGATATGTCTCTTAATCTGTCTTAGAGGTTTATTCAGTGGTAGAAACCTGTTGGTTTAGGCTTATTAAGTTCTATTTGACTCATTGCAGTCATAAACTTGTGCTTGCATTAGCTAAAAGTCAACTTCACACAAGTACTGTCTTAATAACTTATCTGTTGGAGTTTTTGAGAATCAAAATCTTGTTTTGTGTTTAAAATACATAGATATAGTTTTTAGTAAGTTCATTTCATCATATTCTATCAATATCAGTCCAAAAATTGAGTTCAAATCTCACAAAAGTCAACATTTCATTTTTACTTCAAAAGTCAAAATTTGCAAAAACTCAGTTTTAGCCCAACTAAGATGATTTTTCATGGGTTCATTTCTGGGTCAAATCAAGTATAACTCTGGGTTTTATAAGTTCAACTGGTCTATTTTATTATTGTCATTTTTTTAGAATTTTAGTAATTTTCTAAAAGCTCTAAATTAGCTTGTCAACTTGGTCTCAATTTCTGAGAGTGCCCTGTGCACTGGTCTGTATGTTTTGACAGTAGCTTGCAGAGTTCCTCACAAGCTCATAAGAGCTTGTGAGCAGCTGATTTTTGGTTTACAAGTTCCCAGCCAGGTCTTCTTTAAGTTCCAATTCTTGATTTTAAGTCTCAGCTTATTAGGAAGCTTATTGTCTAGCTTAAAAGTAGTTGCCTAAATCTGTTTTTGCACATTGAAATCAAAACAATCAAATCTTGGTATTTAGCAATTCAGTTGTTAAGAGCAGTTGAGATTAGTTGTTTTCTAGTAGTTGTAGCATATTGTAGCCTCTGTATCAGTTTGGTGCTTGTTTGGGACCTTTTGGCTTTTCTCAAGTGCTTATTTATGAGCAGTTTCCACTGCAGCCTCTTATTCCTTCACACAAGCCCCTGATTTTATATTTTTCCTAGATCCAGTATATTATTTTAGGATTATCTTGAATTTTTCATATTTTTCCAGTACTGTTTGGTATTTTTCTCCATTTTAATTAGTTTTTAAGCATTTTTAATTAGTGTTTAATACAAATAAATCAGAAAATTTTCAAAAAAATAATTTTTCATTTTTCTTAAGTTAAGATAAATATAAAAAGTCAAAAAAATATTTTTCCAGATTTTTCTTAGTTAAATTTGTATTTTTAAGCAATTTAAGTAGTTTTAAATAGTTTTTAATTCATAGAAAATAGAAAAATAATCAGAAAAATACAAAAATAGTTTTGAAAATTCTCTTTTGTTATTTTAGATTTTTCCAAGTCATAATTTTATTTTTCTAGCTTTATTTCATATTTTTTTGTATTTTAGGTTATTATTTAATAAGTAAAAATAGTTTTTAATTAATAATAATTAGATAAATAGTTTTAAAAATGATTTTCTTTTTCTAAAAATTTTCTTTTATCATTAGGTTTGTAAAAATGTCATTTTCATATTTTTAGGATTTATATTGTTTAAGTTTTACATTTTCTTTTGTACGTCGCGTAGTTTTAATTTAAGTTTTATAAAACAGAAAAATCAAAACATCAATTTGCAAATAGTGATAGCATTTATTTAATATATTTTATCTTTTTAATTTTCTTTAATTTGCATTTAAGCCCCTGTAATTTGTTTGCTTTTTCTGTAGTTATAATCAATTCAAAATCTCTTTTCCGTTCAAATCTCTCGATCACTATTCGTTTGGTGATTCTTCGCATAGCTCGCTGGGACATAACGACCCGGGGAAACCCTATACTCTCCTGATCTTCATTGCATTCTGTGTTTGAACTGTTTTAAGTTTCTTACGGTTGGCCATTCACAAGTGGCCAGCTGGTGTGAGAAAACTTGACGGTTTAGCACGAATCAAATTTTTGGCGCCGCTGCCGGGGAGCTGTGCTAATTATCTTCCGTTTAGCAGATGAGTGATTTGAATATTCACTCCTTGTTCATACCATCTGTATGTATTTATATTTTCTTATAAAAATCAAAAATCCAAAAAGATTTTCATTCTTTGTTTTTACATCATGTTTTTTTTCAAAAATACCAAAAATATTCCTCTTTACCCTCTTACCCTTTTTGATTCTTTATCCCTTTACCCTCTATCCATTTGATTCTAACTTCTTCTATTCTCATGGAATCTCTCGACTACGACGAATTCTGGGACGAAGTTGAAAAACTTTTTTACACAAATGTCGAGAATTCGTGTTGTTCGTGATGATCCATTAATTCTGCGTAGGGAAATGGAACGAGAAACCGGGGTGACAAAGGACCAGGTACTTCCCTCTAATAATGGAAGTGCTAAATATGTCCAACCTACGGTTATCCAAAGATCTAATCCCTCAATTGCTCCTAAGCCGTCTAGAATTGATCCTAAACTTTCACGATTTACGGTTAAAAGCAAACATGCAGAATTTAGACCGGTGACTAGCAAGAATGACTTGCCTAATATTCACGTTTCTCAAGAACCAGAACCCGAGACCATAACGGAAGTGGTGGAAATTGCTAGCTCTCAGAGCACACCACTTGTCCCACCTCCGGATTTTTCATAATGTTCTTCGAGACTTGATAGTCAGTCGGATCACCATGTTGGTTTTGTTGATTCTTTGAATGAACTGATTCCTTTTCATAACTCTCAAATAAAATCGTTTATTCCTTTTGTCGGTTGTGGTGAACCTCTTTTTGGTTCACCCTGTCGTTGGTGTACGTGTGTACAATGTGGTAATGATATTCATAACGGGAGTTGTTTGTTTTGTGGTTCGAGGAATTCATTTGATTATGATCCTAATCCGAACTCATTTAACGACCCCTCAAACTTTTCCAATTACCCACCACAACCCGACTTATCTTCATATAATCAACATAACTACTGTGAATTTTGTGGAGGTCCTCACCAAGGATTTGAGTGTCAATCCGGAAACACGTTTGTCTATGAACAGTTTTCCGGTGATGCTCAGAACTTTGGTTATGACCAATATCCAAATAATTCACCAGCCCAGACTCAACAGTTTTACTGTTGTGAGTACTGTGGAGGTCCCCATTTCAGCTCTGATTGTCAAATAGGGAATCCATTTCCTTGTAACAATCATGACTCTCACGGTTTTGAAAATTTCCAACCTCCACAGCACCATACGGTTCAAACTCCACCTGAGCCGTTGTCTCAAGAAATCTCCCAAAATTTTGAAACCGCAATGAAAACACTTGATGATATGATTAGTAACTTTAAGAATCAAGTGAGTGGTGAAAAGACCATGGGAGAATTGCTTGCCGAAGAACGAGAGGCCCGCCAATCTAGGGAAGAATTATTAGTCCTAGAGCAAGCAGCTCTAAGGCATTCCCAATTTCTCAAGGCAGCTCTATATGACGATGACGAGGAGAGTTTTTATCCTTTTAAAGATAATATTTCTCAACTCCCTCAGTCAGTTGATATCCCAGCAGTTGAGATTCCATCTCAAACAACTGCTATCACACCCGAAGCTCCCACTCACTCTCTGAACATGGGGGACGAGCATCTTGACACTGTTCCTAAAAAGGAATCGGACGAATTCATAAAATCTAGTGTTGAGAACCTTGTCCCAATCCCGAGAGAGTCACAGGGAACTTCTGATCATATGTGTGATTCCCTTTCCCCTCTTGAGTGTTCAAAAGATCATTTTGAAACTTTCTCCGATGTTAGCGACGATTGTACTTCTTATGGAAACATCGAGTATGTTGAGGCATCACTCCCACAGTCTGATCCTTTTCTTGAGGAGTTCACCGATGAACTCACTCACATCAGTCCACTTTCATCAGGAAGTGATGATAGTCTCTTTGATTTCGAAGCCGATCTGGGAGAGACTGAAAGTCTCCTTGATAATGATCGTTCACTCACTTCTTATCCCAACAGTCCAATAGAGAATGTTGATCACTTTGTTCCCAAAACATTCAAAGCTACTTTCACCAATCCTCTATTTGAATTCGACTCTGAATTCACTTCAATTTCTGAGAATCCACTCTTTGATACTCAGACCGAGGATAGTGATGAGCCCACAATGGAACAAGAGTTCACAATTTCACCTCATGTGAATGATTCTCTTCATGAAGAGTTCTCCGGTGAACACTCTCATGACATATCTCCTCCGGAACATGATCATTTCTATTTTGATCTTGAGGATGATATTGGCTCGGAGGAAGGTGTACTCTATCATATGAGTGTGCTTATTAATGATACTACCCTCACCCTTCCTACCATTATGTCTACATTTGAGGATGAAGAATGGATCTTGATTGTTATCAAAATCTTTCTTCCTTTCCTTAAATATCTTGTGATTTCTCTCCATCTTCACTCCTTCGAGAATGAAGACACTATCTTTGACCCCGGCATTTTCATTTATCATTTTTGAGCCGGGTCTTTCTATGTATATCTCATCAGTGTGGAACTTTCACGTGCTTCAAATGTTTGTCCAAACATCTTGAATGAAAGTCCGATGGAGATTGTCTCTTCCACTTACTTCCCCATGAACAAATGAATTCGGGGTCGAGTCAAGCTAGCGACTCGGTAATCAAAAACAGTAGCTAAACATGGGTTTTCACCCGTGTGTACCACCCTAGTGTGGGGGAGTTGCCCCCACTGTTGTATATAAGTTTTCCAAAATAAAAAAAAAAAAAAAAAAAAATCTTTCAAAATAATGGCCGTAGTATTTCCCTTTCACGTTCTATGTTTCGGCATAACCGCCGGTACTTTGAATATTGAGGGAAATATTCATTTCTAGTGTGGGGGGGAATTCTCACGAATTTTATCATGTAATTATACCGCCTAATTCCCCCATTTTTGGCCAAAATTTTTTTTGGGAGTAAGTGTTTTGCACTTACTCAATTGGTTATCAGTCCGCCATGTCTAAATAAACAAAAGGATTGGCTAATCCAGGAGCAAACGGCTCTTCGTAAAGATATCTCAAATCCGTTGACGGCTTGCAATTTGCCCAAAATTGTATGGTATTCAGCTCACCATATCCTTATAAGTGAAGAGTTGGCTAGCCCGCAAGTTTATGGCTTGTGGTAAAGGCAGTGGAAAATCCATAATTGGTAATCAGCTCACCAAAGATAATATTGATAATTTATCTAAGAGTTGGCTAGTCCAGAAGCAAACTGCTTCTGGTAAAGACAAATCAAATCCGTTGGGAGCTGGTGGTTTGCTCAAAATCACATGGTTATCAGTGTACCATGGTTCTTACTTGAACTAAAACATTTGGCTACTCCAGAAGTAATGGCTTTTGGTAAAGAGATTCAAATCCATTATGTTTTTCTCAAAAGATTGCTAGGGACTAGCAATAGTTTAGTGTGGGGGATTGATGAGTGTGTAAATACTCATCATTTTTGGTTAAATCTGAACTGCAAAACGTTTAAAAATGCTCAGAAATGCATCAAAATACTGAAAATATCTCAAAATTGCATTTTATATGTTTCAGATGCAAAATGTTTAAAATCAGATGAAAAATGAGCTAAGTTTGCATAATTGGCAGTTTCAGTCCCCCAAGTTTCAAAAGTTGTCAGAAATAGTCCCGGAGCACTTAATTTCAAAAGAAAAATCACCAAAGGTCCTTTTAAAATCATAAGTTGTCAAAATTAGTCCTTTGGTGAAAAATGTCAAAAGTTTTGAGAAATTACAAGTTTGGTTCTCCAAGTTTAAAAATTGGCAAAAATGGTCCTTGTACTATTGGAGCTTGTCACTTTTAGTCCCTTGGAGCAACTTTGCAGAATTGGCAATATTGGTCCCTGAATTTTCAGAAATTACAATTAGGTCCTTGTGTTATTAAACCCTTTAAACCCTTGGCCCTTGTCATAAACCTGTGACCCCTGCCTATCCAATTGGACCCCCTGTCATTAACATTTTGGACCCCTCCTTTAATATTAAAGCCCCAGTCAAAGCCCTGGTCAATGGTTAATACCTA
>BPTQ01000009.1:212029261-212039487 GCA_019973895.1 Chrysanthemum seticuspe | reverse complement strand
AAACTAAAAAGACAAAATATTTTGAATTTAATTTTGATGCGCTGCATGTTTGCTTTTACATTTTGAATTTGTTATATTTAGGATTTTTATACTTTTACTGTAAAAATGTTTGGATTACTATTTTCTTTTAAAAATCTTTTTCTTTCAATAAAAATTTTGATAAATAGATTAATAATAATTAATTTTTAATAAAAATGAATAATTTATTATTGGATTTTATGTTTTTTTATACTTTATTTCGATCTTTTTATTTTAATACTGAACCTTTTTAGATTTTATTGTTTTCTCTTAAAAGTTTTGATAAAAACATAAAAAGACTAATAAAAAGATAAAAGATACTTAATTTTTGATAAATTTTGATGAATTTAACGAATTTTTATGTTTAAATTGATTCTTTTATTTTTCATTTTTCTTAAGTTAAGATAAATATAAAAAGTCAAAAAAATATTTTTCCAGATTTTTCTTAGTTAAATTTGTATTTTTAAGCAATTTAAGTAGTTTTAAATAGTTTTTAATTCATAGAAAATAGAAAAATAATCAGAAAAATACAAAAATAGTTTTGAAAATTCTCTTTTGTTATTTTAGATTTTTCCAAGTCATAATTTTATTTTTCTAGCTTTATTTCATATTTTTTTGTATTTTAGGTTATTATTTAATAAGTAAAAATAATTTTTAATTAATAATAATTAGATAAATAGTTTTAAAAATAACTTTCTTTTTCTAAAAATTTTCTTTTATCATTAGGTTTGTAAAAATGTCATTTTCATATTTTTAGGATTTATATTGTTTAAGTTTTACATTTTCGTTTGTACGTCGCGTAGTTTTAATTTAAGTTTTATAAAACAGAAAAATCAAAACATCATTTTGCAAATAGTGATAGCATTTATTTAATATATTTTATCTTTTTAATTTTCTTTAATTTGCATTTAAGCCCCTGTAATTTGTTTGCTTGGATAAGCCTGAAAATACGTCGACTTTGGATATCTTTTGCACTGTGATAGTGTAAAAGATCACTTGGGATAAAACCCTAAAATTACGCATAAGCATAAAGCTTACGCGTAGAAAATCCTACGCATAAGATTTATCTTATGCCGAAGCTTTGTCTTACATATAAAGTAATCCTTCGCCTAATTTTTCTACGCCTAACTTCTTGTTTTACGCATAACTTTAGTGTTTTTTTCCTTACTTAGGCGTAAGCTAAACCTACACGTAACTCTTGCTGTTACGCGTAACTTTGGTGTTTTTACGCATAAGTGCTACTTGGTTTATTGTGATTTCTACGCCTAAGGACACTTCATCTACTAAGGTTCATTCGACTACAAAGATCCATTTTATAACACAAGTTTTCAACATGTCACAACCACCATACTCTAACTATTTCCCTTACACTTATTCTCAACGACAACAACAACTAAGTCCACAACATCAACAATGGAATCAACAACAAGCAATTTATCAACAACAATTTAATCAACAACATACTCCACAACTTGGAGCAATTCCTCCACCACAAATGGTTCAAACACCACCAAGTCTTCAAGTTCAACCCTACACAAACGATTTCAATCAACATCCATCAAGGAACACTATGAAGGAACCCACTTGGTTTGCAAAGATGTGTGAAGCTTTAAGTAGCCAACAATCAATTCATGAGGTTGGATCACTTGATAGACCTCCAATGCTTACTCCAGGAAACTACGATCAATGGGTGATTAGGTTCTTTAGGTTCTGTGATCTGAAGAAGCCACATGGAAAGTTCTTAAAGAAGGTTATCTTGGAAGGTCCATTTTAGATGCCTACTGTCATTGTACCCGGAGATCCAAATGCTAATCCACAAAGGGATGAACAATCAAACATTGCTACTGTTGCAGAACTGAATGCAGAAGAACTTCTACACTATGAAGCTGATGAGCTTGCAATGCAATATATCCTCTTAGGATTACCAAACCCAATTCTTCGAAGTGTTGATGCTCAAAAGACTGCAAAGGCAATGTGGGAACATATTCATCTACTTATGGAAGGATCTGCACTCAATCAGGAGGATATGGAATCCAAAATATACTTGGCTTATGAACACTTCTTGATTGAACCTGGAGAGACACTAGAGTCTTATCATCATCGATTCTCAGACATCATCAATGATTTGGATAAACACAACATCATCATGCCAAGAATTGCAGTTAATACTAAGTTCCTGAGTAGTCTTGGTCCTGAATGGGAGAAGTATGTCATTTTTCTCCGTCAAGCAAAGAACATGCATCATTCTACATACGGATTGTTGTACGATTACTTGAAGCCTCATGAAAAGGAAGTTGATAGGGAAAGGATTCTCTGTGCTCAAATTTCTTCACCTTCACATCCAGAAAATCAACAACTTGCCTTGTATGCTCAAAACAGTTATCCTCCTCAACCAGCAACTCAACCAACTGCCACTATCACACCAAATGATCAATCACGGCAATATCAACATAATCAATTGGTTCCATACAACAACAACAATGCTCAAGCATTTTTCAGTGAAGCTAATGAGGAATCTGATCCGTTCGAAGCATTGCAACAAGGATTTGTTATGATTGCTAATGCTTTTAGCTGTTATACCAACAAATCAAACAAAAAGCATTCAACGCATTCAACAAAACGAAACGAATAGATGATCATCTTGAAGAAATTATCGGCTTGCAAAAAAAACTTAAAGAGTTTAAAACTGTTGTTTACAAACATGGTGAGTCAGTAACTGCTATTGAAAATTTTACTTTAAAACCCAATCCAAATGGATATGGACCAAATCTTGCTGATTACAAACCTAAGCTTTCAACAAAAGCATTCAAACCAAATCATGAAGTTTCCAGTGCAGAATATAAAATTGATAATTCTGTTATGAGTGTTGTTGAATATCATCGTCAAGAGGAATTAGATGCAGAAGACAAGAGTCGATCAAAATTAAAAACTGTTGTTTACAACAAACCTTTTAATTATTCAAAACCGGTCACTTTCGTCACATCAACGGATTATTCTAACACACCTAGGGTTATCATAAAAACGTCTGAGTCTTCTAATGTTAATCCCCAACCAGATTATGCACAAATTTATAGTCCTTTACCTTCCATCAGTGAAGTAAATTCAAAACTTGAAAATCGCAAAATTCTTAGATATTTTGACCTTTTCATAGCTGACCTCAAAACTTTACAACATGAGATAGAATATCATTCTGAAATCAAAGTTCAACATTTTCAATCGCCTCTGGCGCGAGAACAAAGAGACATTTTTCAGAAAAATCTTTTACCAAATGTTAAAAATTTGAAAAATTGTGCATTGTCTTGGGAACGGGACTTTCATAAAGAACTTGGAGTGATGAAGGTCGTTTTCGAGAAAACAGAATCATCTATTTCTAATACTAAATGTAAAAAGAAAATGTTAAGAAAAGATGTTGATCGACTCTTGAATGATGTTATCTGTGCTGATATCCATAATGTTGTGTTATTCAATTCTGTGTCATATGCATCTGATTATATCTCTGCTGATTCTGTTGATAATGTTGTAACTGTTGAGAATACTGATAATGTGCTTCAGATCGAGTCTTTAAAAGTTGAAAACGAGCATATCTTATACGAGCTTTCAAATGCAAAACGTCGTCTTCAATGGTGTCAAAAATATTGTCAAAATCGTGAACTTGCTTTGCAAAACAAAATCCACCAGTTGCAATCAAACAATTTTAATCCAAAATTTGAGCAACTGGATGATCAAAACGTGTCTTTGAAAAGTCAAATCTCAAAATATGAACAAGAACATGTAAAAGTTAAACAGGAATATGGTGTCATAATTGATTTACTCAATAAGACTCGTCATGAAGCATCAAACGAACTTGATCACTATCTTGCACACACTAGAGAAGTAATGCATTTTGCTGGTAACATTCATTCTGAAAATCAATATTTGATTCACACTATCTCTAAGTTAAGAGAAATGTTAGGACAGTATGAACTACCTCCGCCTACTGTGATTAAGAGAATAGCACCAGTAACACTTAGTAATCGTGAACCTAGAATGCCTACTGCCAAAACACAAGTTGCTAACGTGCTTCCTTCTACTGAAACAGGAATAGTTGCTTCTTTTCCAAACGTCCGCACTTCACAGCCTAGGAGCACTACATCGAAGAATAGGAAGTTGCGACCTAAGAAAATATCAATAAGGAATGCTAAAGTAGATGAACACCCTAGGACAATGAATAAGACTCACGTTGCTTCCACTATAGATATTGCGTCTAGCAAATGTAATAGAAATAGTGATGTAACAAATGCTAAACCTTTAAGTACTTTTGATATTCAGTCTGATGCACCTTGTGTTATTTGTCGTAAAAGTATGAATTCTGATTGTCATGATAAATGTGTTGCTAAAGCTATCATCTCTCGTTTAAGTAATCCTAAGAATCGGAATACCTCTAGGCCCACTAATCATTCTAAGTCTGTGCTTGGTAGACCGCCCTCTTTAGATTCTAAGAAACGCATTGCTGTCCCTGTAGCTCCAGTTTCACCTCCTAAGAATGTAGTACCACCTAGTGCATTCACTAAGACTAAAGCAAATACTAGTTGGAGATGGCAGAAATGGATATATAACACACTAGGATTTAAATGGATGCCTAAAGTTATTGATGTGTGTATGTCTACTATAACTGCTCCGGAACCCTCTAACATTTCGGGTTCCACATCTACTTCTATTCCATCTGTGTCGTCTGTGTGTAATCCAGGTGATACAGATCATTCTCTGGATTGTTGATAGCGGATGTTCCCGACTCATGACAGGCAACCTTAAACTGTTATCAAAGTTCATTGGCACTGTCAGATTCGGGAATGATCACTTCGCAACTATTATGGGCTACGAAGACTATATCAATGGGAACATCGAAATTAGCAGGGTTTATTATGTGGAAGGCCTTGGTCACAATCTGTTTTCAGTAGATCAGTTCTGTGATGGAGATTTGGAGGTTGCTTTTAGGGAGAAATCTTGTTTCATTCGTGATCTACAAGGAAACGACCTTATGTTTGGCTCGCGTAACTCAAGTCTTTACACTATCTCTATGCAAGACATGGTTGCTTCATCTCCCATCTGCTTACTTTCAAAGGCAACATCAACAAAATCCTGGCTATGGCACCGTCGTCTCTCACATTTAAACTTTCAAACTATAACCAATCTTGCTCGACACAAACTAGTTGAAGGTCTCCCACGATTTCGGTATTCTAAAGATCACCTTTGCTCAGCTTGGGAACAAGGGAAAAGCACTCGTGCTCATTTTCCTTCAAAGGTGGAATACAACTCTCAGCATGTGCTTCATCTTCTTCACATGGATTTGTGTGGCCCGATGCGCGTGCAAACGATCAATGGCAAACGCTACATCTTAGTAATTGTTGATGACTATTCACGATGGACTTGGGTCTATTTTCTTCGAAGCAATGACCAAGCTCCACAAATGATCATCACCTTTCTCACGAAAATTCAAGTTCAGCTCCGGAGCACCGTCCGCCAAATCAGAACAGACAAAGGAACTGAATTTGTTAACCAAACCCTTCGTGAATTTATGAGAAAGTGGGAATTCAGCATCAGAAATCTATTGCACGTACACCAGAACAAAACGGAGTTGTTGAAAGACCAAACCGAACGTTAGTGGAAGCTGCAAGAACAATATTAATCAATGCTAAACTTCCAGATTACTTATGGGCAGAAGCTGTATCTATTGCATGCTATACTTAAAACCGTTCTATGATTACTAAACGCCACAACAAAGCACCTTTTGAGCTTCTCCACAACCATAAACCGAATCTCAAACACTTTCATGTATTGGATCCCTATGCTATCCGAATAATGATCGTGATGATTTTGGAAAGCTCAAAGCCAAAGCTGACATTGGCGTCTTTATTGGATATTGTGAGAATTCTAAAGGTTACCGGATCTGGAATCGTCGTATAAAGCAGGTTATGGAAATGATTCATGCTCATTTTGATGAACTTACAGAAATGGCTTCTGAGTATAACAGCTTGGAACCCGGTCACAACCGCTTAAACTTCCCTCAAACCCCATCATCAGCTGCACAAAGCCCCCAACTCACTCGTCAACAAATGGAAAGGTTATTTGCTCCGCTGTTCAGTGACGATATTGATGAACGTGCTCCAGGTGTATCCGCTGCTCAACCTGATACTACTCTTATACCTGATACACCTGATACAACAACTACTGTTGACGAAGCACCACCAGTTGACTCCACCACAACAGTTGAACAAACCGCTTCCAACAATGATGAACCAGCTGATGATGTTCTTAATGAAGTACCCCCACCTGCAGATTTTGATCCAAATGCGTTCTTTAACCCGTTTGCTAATGACATTGCTGCACCTGATGTCGCGGAATCATCAACAAACCATTTGAATCCTCAGAATCTACATAATGTATACCAACATCAACCCTCTACACATCGATGGACAAAAGACCATCCTCTGGAAAATATTATTGGCAACCCGAATCAACCAGTCGTTACGAGAAAACGTCTTCACACAGATGGTGAACATTGCATTTATGCACTCACTGTCTGCCAATCAGAGCCTAATAACATTAAAGACGCAATGACAAAAGACAACTGGATTGAATCCATGCAAGAAGAACTCAACCAATTCAAACGTCTTGAAGTATGGGAACTGGTTGAAAGACCAACAGGGGTCTACGTCATTGGTCTCAAATGGATTTGGAAAAACAAATTGGATGCTGAAGGGAACGTAATCCGAAACAAGTCACGTCTAGTTGCTAAGGGTTATCGTCAGGAAGAGGGAATAGACTTTGAATAATCTTTTGCTCCGGTTGCTCGTCTTGAGGCTGTTCGGATATTTCTCGCGTTCGCGGCTCATATGAATATGACGGTTTTTCAGATGGATGTCAAAACTGCGTTTCTCAACAGACAACTAAAAGAAACGGTTTATGTCAGCCAACCAGAAGGATTCGTTGATCCCGAGTTCCCGAACCATGTCTACAAACTGAACAAAGCTCTTTATGGTCTCAAACAAGCTCCTCGGGCATGGTACGATAAGCTATCATCTTTCCTCATTGCTAATAATTTCACCAAAGGTTCGGTCGACCCTACTCTTTTTATACAATATCACGGGGCACATATCTTAATTGTTCAAATTTACGTGGATGACATCATTTTTGGGTCTACACATAAAAAGTACTCAATCGCTTTTGCAAAACTAATGAAGAAAAATTTTGAAATGTCCATGATGGGTGAACTTACGTTCTTTCTAGGACTGCAAGTTCATCAATCACCCCGTGGTATTTTCTTGAGTCAGTCCAAATATGCCCTTGAATTGTTAAACAAATTTGGAATGAAAACCTGTGACACTTATGCCACACCAATGACTCATACCAAGAAGCTAGACGCTGATTTACATGCGAAATTAGTAGACCCTACCAAATACCGAAGTATTATTGGGTCTCTCATGTATCTAACAGCTAGCAGACCTGATATTGTCTTTGCCGTTTATCTATGCTCCCGTTATCAGTCGCGACCAACTGAAACCCACCTCTCTGAGGCTAAAAGAATCCTCCGATACATCAAGGGAACCATTAACTTGGGGATCTGGTATCCAAAGGATTCTGGTTTTGAACTAATCGCTTTTTCAGATGTTGATCACGCAGGATGTTTAGATTCACGAAAAAGTACTTCAGGAGCACTACAATTTCTTGGTGATAAACTGGTGTCCTGGCAATCGAAGAAGCAGGATTGTACATCGCTGTCATCAACTGAAGCAGAATATGTAGCCATGTCGGCGTGTTGTGCTCAAGTCATCTGGATGAGAACACAACTCAAAGACTATGGTTACGTATTTGACAGAATCCCGATGTACTGTGACAATCGGAGTGCCATTGCGATCTCGTGCAACTCAGTTCAGCATTCGAAATCAAAGCACATCAATCTTCGCTATCATTTCATCAAGGACCATGTAGAACAGGGTACAGTTGAATTATACTTCGTGGGTACAGAATACCAATTGGCAGATCTACTCACCAAAGCCTTGCCTCCCGCTAGGTTTGTTGGGTTCAGTAAATACCCAAACCCCTTTGTCTAGGATTTGAATAGAAAATAGCCCAAGTGTTTAATCCCTTAAACACAAACAGGTCACTGAGTGCATAGTCTCTCAGTGAGTCGTCTTCAGGAAACTCAGTATGAGGCGATAAAGAAGTCTCTCCACTCAGTAAGGCAGAACTTAAAGGGTGAAGACTGAGTCAAGAAGAAGATGATGGATTCAGTGAGTGATGACAATAACTCACTGAATCCCTAAGATTCCTCTCCAACTTCTTACACTGAAGACAAACTGAAGTAGAAGACTGAAGGATGTAAAGACTGAAGAAAGAGCGGGACAAGGCGGGAAAGGTTGAATCAGATAAGACGAAGTCCTTATCAACCAAAGTCAACTTTCCCTGAATGGCAAAAGATCAGGCTCAGTGTCATCACTGAACTTAGGAAAGTAGTCTTGTCTCTTACCTAGAATAGTCTTTGTAAACAGAGACAAAATACATCAGTATTTTGTCTTCTGTATGATGTCAGTTTGTCACTTAGGAAAGAGTCAAATATCATACATGTATAAATAGCATAAGAGATGGAGTGAAAAGGTTAAGCTTGTGAATTGTAAAAACACACATACACGCAAACCATCTTTTCACTCCTCCATATACAACTTAGTTCCTGAGATAGCTCAGTGAGCTCTAAGAGTTGTGCTCAGACTTAGCCTGAGCTTAGAGAGGAGTCACCCAACTTTGTCATTTCAATCCCAAGTACTATTCCGCAAGTACTTGGGTAATGTATTCTTTGTTGATTTATATCTAATAAGAATATTATGTTGAAAATTACTTAGTGTGTTTTCTTATATTAATTTCAGTCATAGTTCACTATTAACTTGTTTTATAAACTTAAGCTGTTTTAAACGATAGTGAACGGGGAACAACAAGTGGTATCAGAGAAAGGCTAATTATAAAACTCGTTTTTTTTTAGCCGCTCTAAAAGTTTTTAAATTAGGATCCTAAATGGCTGAAATTGATGTACCCCAACTAGTCGATAAAAAGGGTGGAGCTTATTCAGCTGTTGCCCCTAGACTTGAAGTTGGCAAATTCAACAAATGGAAAAAGCGAATGCTTTGCTATTTGATTGGGATGGAACCTTATTATATCAAGTGTATAAATGAAGGTCCATTTGTCCCAAAGACTGCTGAAGGGTTGCCCAAACCTGAAGCTCAGTGGACCCAGGATGAAAGAAGAGTGGTCAACCAGGACCAAAGACTCAAAAGTATCATAATATCTTGTCTTCCTGACGATATCATGGAGTCTGTTATAAGCTGTAGTACAGCTAAGCAAACCTGGGATGACCTCGTTCATAGTCATGAAGGACCATCTGATACCAAGGAAAACAGGATAATGGACCTGAAACTTGAGTATAACACCTTCAGGGCTAAGGACTCAGAAACTCTCTCTCAAACTTACACCAGGTACAAAACTCTTTTAAATGAATTGTCAAACGATGGTGTTAAGTTGTAACACCCCAACCCCACATGGGTAGAAGTGTCACATTCTGGTGTCATATCAGAACATACAATAATTTCTTTGCAAAAGAAAACCTTAAAATGAAGTATCAAATCATATGAACAGTTGACTGACAAGGAAATACACTATTCGAAATGAAAAGAAAACTCAAAACAAAAGCTCTTCAAAATAAGTCCCAAAGTAATAAGGTGCTAGGGTTGGTCCACTCAGATACCTGGTTGGGATCGTGGAATAATGAAACCCTGAATAAAACTTCTCGAAAACAAAACTCAAAAGAAAAGTAAAGCTTATCACATAAAGGAACAGTCAGTTGACAAGTATACTAAACTATGAAGTAAAATTCCAAAAGAAAACGTTTCTTTAATAACATACAAGACTATACTGTGGTCTTACACTGTGAAGATGGGTACACCCCAACCCCACAATGTTGAATTGTGGTAGCAAACTGTTAAGTAAATTTTCTCAAAACATGGACCACATTCAAACTCTCTCTCAAAGACTCAGGAATCGGGACTTCCACAATATGAGTTCAAAGTCCAGGTAATAGGACAAAAGGAACCATAGTCTACCAGGAAGTACTGATACTTGCTCCAGTAGGGTCCAAACGAATCGACATGATGTCGAATATTGTCTGAGGTACTATAGCAGTC
>BPTQ01000009.1:211966572-212021673 GCA_019973895.1 Chrysanthemum seticuspe | reverse complement strand
GCTATTGGTTGTTACTAAGGTAACACTGGTATTGAAGACAAGACGTCATGGACCCAGTGATGCACTGCACTAAACTTCCCAAGCCACTCAAGTTCCTCTTAAAAGGGCTTGTTTCATTCTCACGGGGAACCGACATAATCTATCGACTTTCTCTTAGAGATGGTTGATATTGAAGTAGGAGACCCTCTCCCTAGTCTCCGATACAGGAACCAAAAATGCACTATTGAGTCTAGAGCCAAGAGATCATCCACAATATCTCGTTAGGACACTAAATTCTTGAAGACTTGCTTTTTCACACAATGTGGAAAGTAAGTATATATTAAGAGTCCTACGCATTATCCTTGTGGTATTGCCAGAACATCTGAGTGGTATGTAAAAGTATTCACGATGAAGATGGAAATCCTTCTAGAGCCAACATCATACAAGCTCTTGGTGGGTGACATGTGAGATCTTCTCGTAAGATCAAACTTGTGACAACTGGATAGAAACAATGGGGCGATTCAGTCTTGAATCAACCTTGGTCCAGGAATGGAATTGACGAATACTTTTGGAAAAACCGTTCGATGTGCAAACCTTCTTTTCTCTAGCACGTCGAATGTGTACTTATGTTTTCAAATTCAAAAAGTATCTCTGATTGAAAAAATACTTTTAGAAAAACCGTTCGATGTGCGAATCTCTTCTTTTCGCTAGCACGTCGATTGTGTACGATTTTCAAATACAAAAAGTGTTTTTATTGAAAATTGATCTTTCTCATAAAACCTTCGTCGTATTGCAAAACTCTTTATTCTAAGCAATACGCGATTGTTTTCAAATCAATTTTTCATCAATCAGTGAATCTCAATTCGCTGGTTCACTCACTCCGTGTTGTCTTCTTTGAGACGTTCCGGTTTGAGAACAGCTAGAACAGCTGCGAAACCCTGTCAAGGAGATTCTTAGGAATCCTACCTGATCACAGGCAGTACTTGTACTGATCAACGGGGAACCGTGGGCCGTGTACCTCAATTCAACGAAAGTGATCAAAGACACTTTCGTGTGTTTTATTGCTAACTGTTGTTTGCAGGTACACTTGGACGGTTGCAGCTGATCAGAATTGAGGTGTCAATCCAAAGCCGTATGCTCACAGCTTCCACACTTAATTTGAAGAAATCATGACTGGTGCATATCTACATAACCTGGCTCTGATATTTCATACTATGCTTATGCTTCGCTGCTGCAAATATCATGAACCAGTAAGGCTTCCGCTACTCTGATGGAAAGATGTCATGATTCAAAAGTGTGAGCATGTCGGTCCGAAAGTCACAACTTCACATGATGGCAACACAACTATGGGTGATCCAGAGATTTACTGTGGCTGATGATCTCAAAGAAAGCTCGAAGATCATCATGATGTGGATCAGTTCAAAGACCTCCACTGAAAGTACAAATCAATGCGGACTTTGAAGTTGCACTACAAAAGCACAAAGATTGCGGAAATGAAGAATTCAAGTCTACGAGCTCATGAACAATGTCAAGAATAGAATGCTAGGATTCGAAATGTAAAACATGGGGTGACCTCCCTTAGGGGGAGATTGTTAGGAATTGGAAAATTTCTTAGTGAAGAGTCGGTCACCCCAAATGTTATCTAGCTTAAGTTAGCTCGTAGACTTGTCGTTAGTTACGTTATTTTTCAGTTTATTAGTTAGTTTTTAGTTTAGTTTAGCGTAGTGCAACACCGTGGAGGAAGGACGGGTCTTTACCCACTGTATCCCTGATCCACAGGCCGATAGGAGGTCGTTTCTCATGTAACTATAAATACCCCTTCCATCCATGGAAGGGGTGGTGCTTCTCATAATCTAATATTCAACTTTTGTGTAAACCTCTAGCAAGAACACCCTCTCTCTCTCTACTTTCTCTCTCTAAAATGGAAAACATGTATTTTGATCTCCCAAGACCACCCGAATCATCTAACACAATAAATATAGATCCTACACCCAACAATCCTCCCCTAAACTTATGATTTCTATGCAAATCAATAAGTTTCTTCAATATGCATTAACTTCAAGGATTTGGGGAATTCAATCAAACACTTCACTTCTTTTCTCTTAACTTTTGTATTGCTCTTGAACATTGATCTTGAAGCCTTTGTAACAATGCTCTGAACTTCTCACTGTCTTCATTGACTCTTATGTGTAAGCTTAACATTACTGTAAGAGCTCAAGCTCTGAGTGGATATTCTTTCTCAGTAAACATGAAAAAGTCTTCTCCCTTAGCTGTAGAGACATGATGAAATTCACATGAATCATAATAAAACCATTTAGTACCAAAACATGTGAATAAGGTTTTCCAGTAGTCATCATCAGCATTTGGTTCAAAGAGCCTTCTAAGATTTACCCATAACTGTATCTCCTTAGTATCTTTGAGATCTTGAACATTAAACCTTTCTTGAACTAATTTCCATAGTGTATTAAGGTCATCTCTGTCAAAAGCTTTAATAAGATCTTCAAATGTCATGAATGATGAAGTTTCACCTCCCAGCCTTGTGATCTTCCATATTGGAGCAAAATTGCTAGCAGTGTAAACTTCCCAATCAATAATAGGATGTCGGATTTGCAGTGGTTCTGGATAAAAATCTTTGTCTTCAATCACAATCATTCTAGTCATTTGTTCTTCAGTGTACTTCTCAGTAGGAATCTCCTTCTCAGTAGACTTTGTATGATATTCATCAACCTTAGTCTTCTTAACAGTTTGAGAATCACTTACTTTGGCCTTTCTCTTCAATCTAGGAAACCTTCTTTCTTCTTCTTCAGAACCCATTGGAATAAAAGATTTATCTTGTTTTACAGTTCTGTAGTAAGCCTTTTCAACTTGATCATCAGCCATTCCTTTAAATTGATGCTTTTTCCAGTTACCAACATGACAACAATAAGTCTTCATATATGCAAGTATTTGTGCCTTGGTTGGTTGTCTTTGTTTCTTATGAACCTTTTTGACTGAATTAATCACATCATCAAGTGCTTGATTGTTCTTCATTATAATAAAATCCTTCAACTGAGCTGTTCTTTGTTCCTCAGTTAAGGATGCATCAGCAACAAGGTCAATTGCCTTTTTCTTGATTTCTGGATTATTAGCCACCAGAAACTGAATATCTTCTTCAGTAGGAACATAACTAAACTCTGGAGCTTTCTCTTTCATAATTGTAGGTTGAACAGTGGAAATTGAATCAGTATTTTCCATTCTATCCAATCGTTTAGCTTCTAAAATGCTTGCAACTTCTATTTCTTTCAATCTTTTCTTTTCAGCAACTTTCTCAGCAATTTGATCTTCTGCTATCTTCTTAGCAAGTTCACTATCATGATCAATCTGAACTTGTCTTTTCTTTGAAATCTTACTTTCAGGTTGTTGTACATCTTCCATAACTGTTTTACCCTTGTCTGTCTTCAATTGATCAAATTCTTCACTTGCAGTGGCAATATTTGGCTCTGCAGTGGAAATAAAATCAGTAGTAAAATCAGTTGCAGTTTGGAAAATGTCTTGATCTTCAAGTTGCTCTCCATGAGTTTCAGCTTCCTTTGCTCCTTTACTTGTATCTCCTTCATCTTCAAAATAAATTGTCCTCCCCTCAGTGTCAGAACCTGTTTTCCTCCCCTGTTTGGAAGAATTTCCCAAATCATGTTCAGCTGAAACACCATCAGAAGGTGAGGATGAAGATGAAATCACCAACTTTGCAGTCTGCTTGTTCTTTTTGAACCTCTGCATCTCTCCCTTTAAAGTCTGAATCTCTGTCGTTAAGAGTTGAACATCCTTGGCATGATGCTTCTTGACAGTAGCCAAGTCCTTTTGTAGAGACTCAACCTGCTTTGGTAATTTGTTTACAAAACCATCAATTCTAGTTTGTTGCCACTGCCCTCAGCACTTCCAACTGTGTTACCTGTTGGGAGAGGTGAATCATGGGGCAAAGGTCCAGATTCCTCCATAGTAGGACTAGGTGGAAGTCTAGAACCACCACTGCTTGTTCCTATACCATAAGATTCAGAAACTTGATGTGTTGTCATGAGAGGAGTTGTCTGATCAGACCTTCTCTCATAGGTTCTTGTAACTGGTGGGGTATAATCAATGTTGGGAACATTAATTATGGGTGTGTTTTGTTCAGATGAAATTTTAGCAAGCATTTGGGGTAGGAGAGGTGTAAAAATTATATTGCCATCTTTATTCAAATTTTGAAAAACTTTAGGCTTTAGGCAACTGATTTGATAAATAGTAGTATGAGGTTGCAGTTGAAATTCATTAAGCATAGCTTGCACAAACCTTGGATACATTAAAAATTTGGTTTTACTCTGTACATTGCCTTTCATACTTGTAAAAATATAGTTGGACCAGTTGAAAATCTTATCAGTGACAAGACAAACCAAAGGATAAGCCATGGTTGAACTAAATTGCTCATAAGATGTTTTCTTAGGACTAATGCAATGTAACAAAGTATGAATCAAAAATCTCCAGTGGGGACAAAAACCACTCTTTTTGAAAGTAGCCTTTTTGTCAGTTGTATCATACCCCATGGAAGATAAAGTATCATGAATATCAGACATAGGTAATGTGATGAGACCATTGAGATCATCCAAGTGAAGTACTCTCCTCAGGGATGCCTCAGTAACATCAATATTTACCCCATCTACAGTGGCTCTTAGAGCATCCACTGGTTCATGTGTATCTCCAATCTCAAGTGTTATGGACTGAGCAGAAGTCCAAAACTGTTTGATTTGAGAGATATAGATTGTGGGTTTTAACAGCAATGCATACCTTATATGAGTGGTATGAAGAAAGTCCACAATCTGATGAAAAACAGGGCCACTCTTCTCGTTAGACTTTTGTAGGTAGGCCACTAGGTTGTGCTCATCTGCAAATTTCAAAGAAGCCATAGAAACGTTTGATGAAAAATATTATTATGTCAGTAAGAATTGGAGTAATTATTAGCCAATTGAGAGAAAAAGATATATATAGGGTTAGGGTTTAGAATTGATGCGCAAGTAAAATTATCTTTAGAAAGTAGTTATAATATAGAAAGAAGATAATTTACTTAAAATTTTAACCCTATATATAATTATCAGTGGTTACTTTCAACGGCTAGTAAAAAATAAACTACTGACACAATCAGTTGTAACGGCTAGAACAACAGTGGTAAAATAACACTGTCAGTGGTAACTGTGAACTAGCAGTGGTAATTTTTTCACAAAAATCTCAAAGAGCAATGGAAAATAAAAGCATTAGAAAACAAGACTGCTCCCATTATAGTTTTTAGCAAACTATCAACTATCAACGGATTTGATATGTCTTTACCATGAGCCGTTTGCTATGGACTAGCCAACTCTTAATCATAAAGAATATGGTGAGTTGATAACCATATAGTTTTTGGTAAACTATCAAACATTAACGGATTTGTCAAGTCATTACCAGTAGCCATCTGCTCTGGACTAGTTGATTCTTATGTGTATTAGACATGGTGAATCAATAACCATTTGTTGTGTATCTCAGACATACACCTTTTAACTCCAACTCCTCATCAAAACATGATTATTTATTAGTGAAAGATGAGAATAACCAACTTGATATTAACCAAAGTTACCCTTAACCAAACTATTACCCAAGCAAAATATCTTCCAAAGTCAACTCAATAATATCTATATTTACTCCTTGACCTACCAAAATAAGAAAAAGGTAAATATCTTCATTAAATAACCCTTCAACCGACTTTGTCTATATAAGAAGACTTGGCTTAAGATAAACTTCATCAAGTTAGTTTCAAACACAATATTCCCACAACCATAAGCATGTCCAATCCCACCAACACTATCAACATCTCTTCTGACTCAGAAAAAGAGTATGTAATAGAATCAGAATCATCTTCAGAAGCATCAGGATGGTTTGGATACTTCCCACCAGGGGCTGGCTCTTCATCCAAAAGATATACCAAAGAAACTGCTAAGCGAAAGCCTGCAGCTAAGCCTGCAAAATCTCTTGAGTTCTACTCCGATTCATCAGATGATGATGATGCAAATGATGAAGCCTATTCTATGGCTAAAGAGTTGCCAAAAGCTCTTTCAATAGCACTTGAAACAGCTATCTCCAATATGAAGCAGATATCCATTCCAACAAGGCCTGCAATGCTACCAAGACCTCCTCCACAAATTCTTGGTCTTCCATGTCCAAGAATGCAATCCACCTTTGAGAACAAAAGGAAGAGGGCACAGAAAAACAAGCATGATTATGTGGGTAAAGGCAAGAAGCCAATGGAGTAGCTGAAGTTAGATGTAGGATGTATGAGGTTGAAGTCTTTTGTGTTTTGATGATAAGTAGAACTTTAACTTTGGTTGTATTGAATCACGTTATATTAATGAAGTTCCTCTGTTTTCTGTTTTTTACTGTAAAAGCAAACTTGTTACCATTGGTTGCAGAATAGTTCCCACTGTTAAGCAATAATTTATGTATAAGCATCAGTGGACAACTAGAAAGTCAATTACCAAAGAGTAACCTATTCAATGTAAACAAAAGAATCCTTCAAACTGTAATTCACTAACATAAACCAAATACTAGAATAACTATTTCGTTGGCAATGGTTAATATATTGAAAGAATTAAGCATAGCACTGGCTCTCAACACATAAGCATTGATACACTTTTCAAGAGCACAGTACTCCAATTTATTCCTCAACTACTTGCACCTTCCCCTCATTAACTTCTTGAATCCAACTTAACATATAATAAACAAACCATTCAACACAAGTCACTCAAATCACATACTCCAAACCTTTCACTCTCAAAGCAACACCATGAGTCAATGTAGTCCAATCAATCTTTCTTCTAGCAGTTCATCTGATAGTTCATGGGATGACTTTCTTTTGGAAAACCCTGGGAGAGTTGAAAAAGAAGAGTATGAGAAGGTTGTATCCAAGAAGAGAAGACATTCAATGGTTCTTTCAAATCCTTTTCCTGCTGGTCCTTCATCACTACAGCCAGAGCCTCAGGATGCACTAATTAAGGAAGATAGCTCAGAGATCAGCTCTTATGTATCACCATATGTGGATACAGATGATGAGACCTCTGGAAGAGTCCTGAGTGTTCCTCCTCTTGCAGCAATAGCTCCTCCTGAAGAGCTCAAACCATCACCTTCACTTCCATTGCTATCAGCACCTCCATCAGCAGGTCCTTCATCATCCTCACCACCAGTCAGAGAAGTGGTAAGGGGGTTAGCAAGTCCTAGAGTGTATGAGTGGATTGACATGCAAGGATATCCTAAGGTGATGCCAAGTTGGGGCTTTCCCAAGAAGCCATAGATGGTAGGTGATGGGAAGGAAAGGGATGGGTTAGGAAGGTTGTGTTTGGGATAGGTTGATGGTAGTAGTTTTCAGTTTATGTTGTGATGCTTGTAATCTGTACTTCATGGATGTAACTGCTGCACTTAGAGTGCAGTCTTGTGTAATAATAATAATAATCAATGTTTTCCTTTAACTTTGATATTCCTGCATCACACATTTTGTTCCACTAACTTCATTATCAAACCTGACAAACTGTCCGTCATAATGCTCAAACTCTGAAAGATATGACTTGTTGCCAGTAATGTGCCTTGAACACCCATTATCTGTATAACATTCATCTGATCTTTTTGTCCTTGGATGTTCCTGCACATTTGAGTAAAGAGTTAGTTTCTTTTGGGGACCCAAGCCATGATTGACTTGGATCTGCCTCGTGTATCAATATAGTTAAATCTATCAAAGGTCATTGATACACCATTAGGATTAGTTGTAGAGGTATTTCCTTTAGGTTTCCATTCCCAGCGTGCTGAGGCCTTCACAGCATTGTCCATGTCCCCCCTTTTCATTTTTAAAACCCTTGTAGTGGTAACTTTTGAATGAGCAGTGGTAACTGCTGGTTTCTTTTTAGGTACCCACTGTTGATTATTATTAACCTTTTTAGCTTGAAAGGTTCTTTTTCCGGTTTGTGCAGATTTTGTTAAACTTGTTTTGAAGTTTGCACTTTTAACAGGTGACTTAGGGTGAGCAATGTTAACAGTTTGTGTAGTGACAAACATTTTGAGGCCACTTCTAAGTTGAACTGCTCTTGGGACCATTTTGCAATGAGAATTAGGGTGTACATTATGTTGATACCTGTTAGACTCCACCCTTTTATACCCATAGACTTCCCTTCTCCCAACATGATAGTCACAATAAGCATGTAAATGATCAAAACTACTACAGATATAGCATGCCTTATTGTTCATAACAAAATCACTACCTAGTTGTTGAGATTTAACATGATTCCAACTCCTCTGGTTACCCCTAGGAGCTGTAGGCTTGTTCCTATACATCTCAGCATACCTTACAGTTGGTCTAGGTTTATTAACTGATTTCCTAGGTTCCTCTGTAACATTATTAACAACTTTTGCGATAGAAGTCCCTACATTCTTTTTAACACTCTCATCTACAACAGATGAGCCACTAGCACTCTCAAAAACATCATTATCAAGCTTATTTTCTTCCTCACTCTTCACAACTGTGTCTTTTAAAGGACCATATTCTCTTTCAAGATCCTTAAAATCCTCTATGCCTGTATGAGCTAAATATATACCTGGAGGTAAATGAACACCCCCTTAGTGGTGGAGGCGCAGCATTATAACCCATACCAAACTTAGCTTTATTATATATTTGAGCATTCCAAATTTTATCAATTGACTCAGACTAATGATAACATGTGTCTACAATTAAATTGACATTTTCAATTTTCTTTTGAAGTTTTTCAAGCTCCTTTTGGTATGCTTCATTCACAGCAGTTGTATTTTCTACCTCTCTCCTAAGAAGAATCATATCATCATTATAATTTGACTCATTTGCCTGATAGTGCTCTATTTGTTTTTCTAAAACTGCCATGGCTCTCCTAAGATTAGCCACAGTATAATTAGCAGTGTATAACTCTTGTCTTTCATTAGAATATAAATCATTAAGTCTTTCAACTTCTCTAGCAGCCCTACATGTTTTAGAGCAACATTCAGAGTTTTGTACCTCAGAGTCAGAGAAAGTCATAAGAGCAACTTCAGCATAAACAAGAGCAGCATCTGTGTGTTCTTCTTCAAGATCATCAGCCATGAAACTCCAATCATAGCTCACACCATCAATAGCCAACATTGCCTTTGGTTCTTCAACAGTTGGTCCCTTCTTTTGCTTGTACCATGTAGATCTGTTGTCCTTGGTCTTTGGTCTTCTACATTCTCTAGCAAAATGCCCAAACTTGTGGCAGTTAAAACACTCCACTTTCTTCTTATCAAAGCCTGCAGTATCATCACCATTAATGTGGATATGCTTGCCAGTCTTCTTGTAGAATTTCTTAGCCCTCATGCTAAGAAGAGCTATCTGCCATTTTATATCCATCTCCTCCAAATCATCTTCATCGATTTGCTCTATGTCTTCATGAGTTAAGAGAGAGCCATCAACTTGTGTGGAGATAAAAGCATAAAAGGTAGGATCTCCAATACTAGCAACCTTCTTCTTTGATCCTGTTGTGGCAATATTCACATTGCCAGTGGAAACTTTAGAACCTACAGTGGCAATATCATCATAACTCTCATATTCGGAATCATCACTGTCAACAGAATTTGACAACAATGCCAAGCTACTAGAGCTTGTACCAAGTTTCCCTGCCTTCTTCAACCTTTGCTCAATAAGTTTGAAGTTGTTGTAAAGATCATTGAGCTTCATTGTTTCTATGTCTGTTTTGTTTTCCCAGACAGTAACATTGGTTTGAAACTCTGAAGGCAAACTTCTTAGAAACTTTAAATTGAGGTCTTCCTTTTCTACCTCAATGCCAAACACAGTCAGTTGTGTAACAATCTTCTGAAGTTTGGTGAAAATGCTATCAAGAGAGTCATTGCTTGAAGCAGAGAAGTTTTCATAAATTTGCTTTAACAATGTCTTTTGAGTCTTCTTTGTAGCATCATTACCACCAAACACTGAGCAAATCTCTTCAAATAGTTCTTTAGCAGTCTTGAACTTGCTGAATGCAATAATCTGGTCTCTAGGAAGAGTCATCAGCAACAGACTTCTAGCTTTAAGATCATTCTTCTTTTGAGCTTTTTCAGCATTTGATTCAGGCACAGAAACTTTCACAATATCTGTGTCACCAACTTTTGAAGTAGTGGTCACAGATTTGAAAGAATCACCAAGTTGAATGATCTCCCAAAGAGCATAGTCCTGTATGAGAAAGTATTGCTCAATTAGTATCCTCCACATCTCAAACTCATTAAGCTTAAGCTTAGGGAGTCTGGGTGTAGAAGAAGAGTTTGATTGGTTGTTTTCCATCTCCATTGAATTGAGTGAGTGAGTCAAGCTAATTCCTTGGATCTTCTAAAACAAAATATCAGAACCTTCGCTCTGATACCACTTCTTGGATCTGGACACTCTCCTTGTGTCAATGATATTTTGTATGATATTATCAAGCAAGCGGAATTTACTTAAGTAATACTTAGAAGATGAATTATATGATGTATGAGAATAAACACAAGTTAACACAAAACTCAAGCTCCAATATTATTAATGAATAATACGAGTGGTCTTAACTTATCACTAGGGTTACACCTTGAAGCTTTCATAGGTAATCTTGTAATGTTATACGTACCTAAGACAATGACCTAGGATCTCCTTTTATATAACAAGGAGTCCTTTACAAGATAAGTATAAAGCAAACATAATAGAATATACACAAGATCTATTCTATACTTATCTAGACGCGTTTAACCTTATCATAAACTGATAGCAGTGGTAATGAAGAACTTGCAGTAGGAATACGTTTCCACTGCTAGTATTAATCCATGCAGTGTAAACCACAACTATCCGTGGTAACGGATTATTCCCAACAAATTCCTACGCGTATAAATCGTTCAACAAATCCATGTTTTGGATCATCAATCCGTAAGTGTTTTTGTGATCTTAACGTGTTTACAAACAATGGTTTTGAATCTTTTACAAATCCAACGGCTAAAACGTGAGATATGAGTGATTATGTGTTCTACGCATAAGCGTATGAACACACAATCATTGGTGTGTGTTTGTGGTTAAAATATGTGTGTCAAAACGTTTAAATAACATCAATGATACTATGTTTATCCTCAAAATCCATCCAGAAACACGAATTGATTGTTTTTCAAAATTAGGGTTCATGAGTCGCTTTGGGTATTCTCAAATGTGAATGTTTCTGGACAAAAAGATTGTTGTGTGATGTTGTTAGTATAGTGAATTGATCATATCTGTGTTTAGAATTAACCCAGAAACACTAATTGCTTGATAATTAGATATTAGGGTTTATGTTCTTCATGTTTGGGTATTTTTGATTCATTGATAGTTGAATGTTAAAACTTGGCCATAACACTCACATGACATCTAAGAACCACCATAATAAGTTTGATGCTATTTCCATGGATAAAATTCATAAGCGTAATCTATGAACTATTAGGGTTTTGGTCTACGCGTAAGACTTTTTACGCGTAAACTGTTTAATGAGTTTCAAGCCATGATCTGTTTTATAATAAATGTTAATGTTAATATTGATGTTATGATGACGTTATTTCAGGTCTGCTACACTTAAAAATTCAGAATCAAGGTCATTAGCAATCTACGCATAAGGATCACTTTACGCGTAGAAGCTTATGCGTAAGAGAAATCTTAAGCGTAGCGTTTACGCGTAAGGTTCTACAAAGGGACTACGCGTATCCTGTGAAGTATATGCGTAAACAGTGACCTCAACGCATAAGGTCTACTCTTACGAGTAAGCCTTACACGTAAGGTTTAATATACACCTACGCGTAAGCTTTACGCATAAGATCCCCTTTTCTACGCATAATATTTCTTACGCGTAAGTAAGGATCCTACGCATAAGCTTGCGTCTACGCGTATACTTATCCTGTTTACGCATAAGCTACCAATTCTGCGCCTAAGCCTTGATCAAACCTTCATCATGAATTGTTACGCGTGCATACTTGTAAATAAATGAATCATAACGTCACGAAACCAATAATGTCACTAATAAGCTTAAACGTTTGATATGTTGTGAAAAATAAGTGATAACGTAAACTTTAATACTTAAAAGTTAACTAACTCGCGAAACTTATCACGACGTCATTGGACTATTGAACAAACAAGTGACTTTGGACTCGTAACAATCATTGACATTGCACATTCAATAAATAGACTTTAAAACCATATGTTGACTAGCATTATGTCTTTCGATATGTTGGTTCTTTTGGCTAAATGTATTTCAGATCACGACATGGAAGCTCAAATGAATGTGGATGCACCAAATGTTCTCACCATTGCTGATATCTTCCTGCATGGCTATCCAATGAAGATTGGAAAGAACAATATCAGAGTTGACTTTGAAACTCTCACCTGCTCGGAATCTTCTTGTCTCATTGCAGTGGATATTCTGAAGAATCATCCCTATCAGAACATGCTCACCAACTCTGCCACTGTTCCGGAGATCTACATACAACAATTCTGGAATACAATGCAGAGGGTCAAAGGTCAAAGTGCGGTAACAGTGACACTCAATTACAAACAAGTTACCATCACACATGCAGACTTAAGTGCTGTTCTCCTCATTCATGACATCATACCAACCGAATTCTCTGCTGCACCTACTGAAGAGACTGTTCTGCAATTTTTGATCGATATTGGGTATGACGAAGCTTCAGGGGTTGTTAATAAGCATTCTCACATGGATCTTAAAAACATTCCTCAGCCTTGGAGAACCCTCTATATCATCATCACAAAATCTATTTCTGGTCGTGACAGTGGCTATGAGCATCCCAAGCTCGTGGAACTGCAAATCTTTTGGGCTCTAATCAACATGAAACACATCGAAATTGAAGCTCTGATATGGGATGACATGATGACATTCCTTAAAAAGCTTGGCTCAAAGATTCCTTATATCAGATATACTAAACTGTTGATCCAAAGAGCACTTGGATATAACCCTGATATCCCCAAGAGAATCAATGATCCCGACAATCTTGACGTGTTGTCCGAACCCACTCTAACAGTCAGATTTAAGGAGTCAACTACCAAGAAACAAGGTGCTGTGTTGCCGGATCTCCTTCCCTCAGATGAACTCAAACAACTCTACTCTTATAAAAGATATATGGTAGCTGTGAAAGAGAACAAAGTTGGCTTTCTTGATGAAAAATCTTCTGGTACGCCTGCAAGAAAAACCAGAAGAGGAAGTGCAGGAAGTGCTATAAGCACTGAGATTCAGAGGAAGTTCCCCAAGAGGAATCCTCCTCGTAAAAAGACTGTTCCTTCTAAGGAAGTTGTTCCTATTCCCATTCCAAAGCTTGAACCACAAAGAAAGCTAGTTGACGAAAGCTCTGAAGATACACAATCGGACGAAGAGGTCTTCTACTCTGAATCTACAACCGAAGCACCTCCTTCAGGAGCAAAACCTCCCAGTCCACCAGCTATCCAAAGAAAAGGGAAGACTCCAGTACTTGTGCCTTATTAAGAGGAAAGCTCAGAAGAAGAGCCACTGGAAACTGATTACAGGAGGAAGTTCAAACTTGTTAGACTCCAACACGTTGCGGAGGAATTTGCCAAAGATCAAATGGGTGGCCCCGGAGGGTCAAGTGGTGAAGTTCAACCTACACCAGATCCTGATGCGGTTAATCAACCTGATAAGGGAACTGGTGCCACCACTCTTGAGCAACAACAAAAGCAACAGGAGGAATCTATTAAGTATGACATTGAGGAACCAGATACTGAGAAGTCTGAGAAAGATAAAGCTGATGAAGAAGCTAAGTCTGGAAATGATGAAGATGTTGATTATGAAAAGTTTCTTCTTGACAGTCCCGTACGGTCTAGGGAGAAAACGTCTGAACCATCTTCATCAGACTCATCTTCTCACTCCTCACCACCACCATCAAAAAGAACAACAAGATCCACATCCAGATCAGTGAAGAAGCCAACTGCCTCTTGGATTTCTCAAGCTAAGTCACGAATCGTTAAAGCTGTCAAACAAATCAGAAAGAAGGACGTGCTCTACAAGAAAATGAATTTCTACGCTGATCAGATACAATATCTTCATGACGAGAATGACGAGATGAAAGTTGAAAGGGAGTATGTTCAGAAGCTCATGAAAGATGATCTTCAAGGGAAAATGGACGAAATGATCAAAGGTTACACTCACAATTACCTTCTTGACTTTGTTCCTAAAGTTACAAAGGAGTTATTCACCAAACAACTCTTTCCGAATCTACTTCATCTGGCCAAGCAGACTATGAAATCAACACCACTGCACGTGAGCATCAATCCAGTTGATCCCATAATCTTCTGAGATGCTGAGTTAGTTGACCGGCTGGTAGCTCAAATGTCCAAACAATCTGCAACACTTGCCTCTCACGAAGGTAAATTGCTTGAAGCGTTGCTGGAATATCAACTCAAATCAGCATGCAGAGTAGAAGCTGAAAGGCCGAAACGTCCAAGAGACGATGATGACAAGGATAAGGATAAGGACAACGAGCCTAAACGCCCGAAGAATTCTGGTGAATCATCTTCTATGCAACCTCCACCCCAACGGAATCCAACTCAACAAAGGTCTCTTCCTCGCTCTTCTACTGAAAAACCTCAGGATTCTTCTGAATTACCACCCGAGACTCAGAAAACTGTGGATCACTTTGAGTATACGGGTGGTGACGAAGAGGAATTCCATGAGCCCCAACAACAACCCATCTCTCCTGACACAGCCAAGAAACCAGAATCTTCCTCTAAGCCAAAGAAGATGAAGAAGAAGGCGCCGATGACTGACGTCTTATCATGGCTAGACGAGGATGATACTGAATTTGAATGGTTCTCGAAGCTTGTTGATTCCACTCCTTACCCAGCTGAAGGTCAAGAGGTTCCAGAATGTAGTACATTGGAGCATGCGAAATTACTGCAAGAAAAATTCCGTGTGAAGAAGATGACGAAATCCGAGTTGAAGCGAACCAAGAATGAAGCATTTCAACTTCTCAAAGACAGCTCGGAAAGTGCTATTCAACTTGAGTATCACCTCGATAATATGGCACGAGCCATGTCTAACAACATGGATTGGCTCAACCCAGAAGCAAACATCGACTTCACCAAACGGGACAACCCTCCATATTACACCAACTGGTCAAAACCTCTACCGACTGGTCAAAACCTTTATGTTTAACAGTGGTACAAAATGTTTTACAATCATAACCATTGTGAGAGATTTTCTTAAAAACTGGTTTTATGACAACATAGGTTAGTCATGGAGTTATAAGGTGACTAAGGTTAGGAATAACCGTCCTATGATCCGCCAGAGCCGGAGGGATCTACCCAAGGACACTACCATTAGTTAGAGTTAGAAGTCCTTAGGTATGATTGTTAAAAAGGAGAAAATGAGAATCGGAGAAAGAAGGAGTTGAAGAATTAAAAAGAAATGCAAAGAAAAGGGTGAAAAGAAATAGCCCTCCAAATTATTCAACTTAGGGCAGACACCGGGTTCAATTCATATGCTACTGGTTGTCACTTAGTGACGCCGGTATTGAAGATTAAAAGTCATCATGGACCCAGTGACGCATGCACTATACCTTCTTAGCCACTCAAGTTTCTCTCAAAATAAGCTTGTTTCATTCTCACAAGGAACCCTATGTAACCTATTGGCTTTCTCTTAGAGATCGCTGGTATTGAAGAAGGATACCCTCTCCCTAGTCTCCGCTCAGGAAAACCAAAACGCACTATTGAGTCTAGAGCCACGAGATTCATCAAAAGATCTCTTAGGTACACTTGACATTTCATCACTTGATGTTCAACAATAAGAACATCAGTGGTACGTTATCGAGTCCTTCACAGATCTTAGCAATCTGTCGAGAACATTTATGAGAGGTTCACATATGTGATCCTCAGTGATTGAATGGAAACTCCTGCCAGGGTCAACATCAAACAGCCCTGACAGCAGGTCACTTCGGTAACTCCCCGTGGATTACGCTTAGTATGTCTCAAACGGTCTACAGTCGTGAGGTGATGCTTCGGTGTACCTCAGCGACTCATCTGAACTGTAGGTGTATTTCGGTACATCGCATTATCTCACTTGTGGGACTCTAGTTCAGGAACGGCCTTTGTGAGAATTAGAGTTGTGTTTCCACACTATGATGTTCACACTCTCGAAGTTCAAACTTGTAAGTGCCGGAATCCGCTTATTACTAACCGTTTTAATGTTTTCTTCTTATGGAAGCTCTGGAGTGGAATGATCGTGTAGATTCTTCTCATGCTCACGCCAACATCATCACTAATGGAAGTTCTATCTTAAAGCAACACAAAAGTCAGAATGATTCTTCATCAAATCAAAGAATCTACAAAGTTAAAACTCTAAAGAACTTCATCAGTGCTGAAATCCAACGTCAAAGAGCGTGTGAGCATGTTGAAGAATGACGTGGAGACATTGGAGCAGCGAAGCAGATCTGAGGCAGACTTGATGCAGACAAAAACAACATACTATCACTACCATCACAAAGAACAATGATCTAAGAACAAAGTTAAAGATGACGTCAAAGCAAAACTATTCAAAGAAAACAATTTCTCTATACTAGGGAGATTGTTCAAATCAAGGCAATTCTTCTCTCAAGAAAGAAGAATGTCCGAAGACGTCAAAGCTGCTATTACATCAACGCCTTCACCGTTCATATTCATTCATCACCAACACTTAGGGGGAGATTGTTGGAATCACTCCTAAACCTTAATCAAGTGTTAGTAATTCATATGTAATAGTTAGCTTAATTATGGCCTTTATGTTTGTAATTAGCCTTAAGCTTATGTAGAAGGCCCATGAGCTTAGGCCCAAGCCCATAGGAGAAAGGAAGGGACTAGGAGTGTTGCCCTAGCTTCCATCCTATAAATACTATGTAATAACCCTCACTTAAGGGTTGGTTGTTCATTTTATTCATTCACCTTTACGCATAACCTTTCACATAGTATTTCGTGTGTGTGTTTAACGTGTTCAACCAATCTCTTCTCTTCTACTCTTTCTATTGATGATTGTGTTGTAAAACTAGTGACCTAACACATTCGCTTCTCAGCTCATTCCAGGTTTTGCAAGTTACGGCTTAACTCTCTTATTGGAGTTACGACGTAACTCTCCTCTGCTTTAATTCTTTTTAAACACAGTAACCTTGTATTAGTTTTTAAATGAACTTTGTGGGTGTGTTCCCTGTAAACCCTCACGAGACTTCACTCGTCTACTTGGGACACCAAGTGGTTTAAAAGGCTTGTTGCATTCGCTAAATGCAACCGTGATTCCTACGAAAGTGAGTTAGGTTTGTTTTTCATTTTATTTTTTCTTTTTAGAATTATGCTTGTCGGTATTGTGATTTTAGGGATTGAAGTTTGCTCATGACGCTTTAACGAAGGCACGATCCTTTCTCGTAGGCCTTCTTCTTTTTTGGAGCAAATTTCAGGGAAGTTCTCGCTCTAATTCTACCTTTCTCTTCACCTTTATTTTAATGCCTAGTACAAAAGGGACTTTGTACAATTCAAGTGGGGGGACGGGAGTAGAATTATATCTTGAACTTTATTTCGCCCTCATTTTTCTAGTTTATTTTGAAAAATTATGTCATTTTTTATATTTTGACATGTTTTTCCGAACCTAACTAGATTAGACCTTAGCCAAGCACATACAACCCTTGATATTACATGGTGAGATTAGCCTTATCCGTTTCCTATATTTTACCCCAAATCCACCAAATTATGAGTGTGCCAGTAGCTTGTAAACTTTAGAACTTGGCCTTTGCATCATTTCGAGACCATAGACGAGGTATGTTGAGTTAGCTCGATGTATTTGGACTTTTCAGTTTTAGAAGGCAGTATTATAGGATTATCACCCAAACAGCCTACCATTGTGAGTCTATCGATTAGTCACCTCGACTTTTCGACCCCCATGTGAAACCCTTTTGTTGCACTCCCCTTTAGTGCAAGATACCCCTAGATACACCCTTCTGAGCCATTCCTTTCATTTTGTCACCCCAATATATTGTCTCATTACACCCTAACACCTTAGCCTACCCTGTAGTCTTTATTTGTAATTAGGAAGTCATCATTTGCCTAAGTTCAAGGTTCGAGTGGAAAGGTTTGGAAATCACGCTTTCATCGACAACAATTATAAAGATCATTGAAGACCCCCCAAATTCCCATTGTTCATCTCAAGTGGTGGGATGTTATGTTATCGTGTATGTTCGAAAAAAAAAGAGTCGAAAAAAAAAGTAGTTGATTCAGTTATGATTTTGTAAAGTGCAATGTTATAAGCACTATAGTATGAGCTTTATTGTTTAGTATCGAGGAGGCCACCTCGGTCACATTTGAAGATTGAATTTTGAGTAATACCAACTGAAGAAGAAAAGGTAGTGTGCCCATCACGACGTCCTCTAATGACACATCGACCTTGCATTTCATGATCCGGTCTCTAGACTTCTAAACTTGAACTTTGGGCGGACGGTAAGTGGTGATGACTTAGTTATAGATATAGACTACCTGCTTGTTTTTCATTTTACACCAATTATACATCCCATGTCTTATCCTACCCTTTAGTCATGAAGCGTGTCTAGGTGATGCAGCGAGCAATCTTTGGTGTCTTGGCCATGGATTTGGTCATGTATCATTGATTTTGTCCACTTCACCGTGACATGTTAGTAATGACGAGTCACCCCTTAACCTTTGTCGTGTCTACCCATATCGCCTTAGAGAATTGTTTAGCCCTTAACTCCAGTGGTAGAGATTTGTGTAACCGCCAAGCTTATGATAGAATACATGCTATGACTGTGCAATTGAGTGATCACCCTGAAATTGACACTTAGAATAGTTGAGAGATTTGAGTGTTTGTTCCCCTTTTGCGAGGTGTTCGGCTTTGTTTTATTCTAGCATAAGGGATTTATAAACTTATATTTTCCAGGTTTTGGGAGATATCTTTTTAGGAATCTATCTAATAAGGTCTACTTGAGGGCAAGTAGAGTTCAAGTGGGGGGATATTTGATAACATCAAATAGTCCTGATTATTAAGTGTCAATTTCCCTTGTTAATGCTCGTTATTTATATCATTTATATGGATTTACGCTTGTTTTCCATTGTTTTACACTTTCAGGTAAATTGCGAGCATTGGAGCTAGAGAGACGCGAAAATGGAAACATTACTAAAGATTTATCACAGTATGCCTATTTTGAAGAGGTTACGACGTAACTCGTCTCTCACATTACGCCTTAACTATTGCGTGACCCCGAAGTCCAACTCATCAAGAGGTTACGGCGTAACTCCTTCCAAAGATTACGACGTAACTCCATTAGGTCAAAAGAGGTTCCACACCGCGGATACTTGCGCCGTAACTACTACATCACTTGCGACGTAACCAGGATTATTGAATACTACGGCGTAACCACTTATAAGGTTGCGCCGTAACTTGCAGATCTAGTGCATTTACGGAGGCTACGGCGTAACTCATCTTTTGGTTACGCCGTAACCCAGACCTGGCCTATAAATACCCACGAATTCCAGCATTTCTATTCATCCCATTCCATACACAATACTCTGAGAACGTGGGAAAATACTCAAGGAAGGTCTAGGGAAGCATACGGAGCTGTTTCCAAGGGAGAAGTCACACCATTACGATAAGCTTTAGCGTTTATTGTTTATTTTACTTTCAATTCATGTATTTCGTACCTTTGAAAATTGAATTGATGTGCATGATTAATATGAGCGGCTAAGCACCCTTTGGTGCTAGCCGTGTTATGATTCCTTAATTGTTTTGTTTATGTTTTCCTTTACTTCCGTACAATTATTTCTAAGTGTATGCATGTATAGTTCTTTGGTAGTCACCCCTGGTTCGGTAGTTTTGAATGGCGGTAGAGGCCAATTGCCTAGGAGATATGACCAACTGACCCTAGGTGAGCGGACTGAGACGGAAAGGGTAAGATATGACCAACTGACGACCCTTTCTACTTGTGCGATTTGACCAACTGATCACCTATCGTTTGGATGAACTTAAGAATTGGGGGGTGTAGTGTCTAAGTTCCTAACGGCCGGGCACTCACTATTTAGAATCTAGCATGTAGCGGTACTTAATGACTCGGCTTAGGGGACCAGGAACAACAGGACTTATGACGATGCGCCTGATATCTCCTGTGGTGGCATCTTTGCTGATAGGTTAGGGCGAATTGACCAAATACTGTCCTCTCGAATTTGACCCCACCTGAAGTAATTGGAAGTAGGTAGACGTAGACATAACTAGTTAGGAGGATTGACTAGGTTAGCACCACTATTCCTCTATTGATTTCCTTTCTCCCATTTAATTGCTTTTATATTCTGCATTCGTAGTTTAATTAATTAGACTTAGTAATTATCCGACACACATAGCTCTTGGGACAACCTCGGCTTTACCATTTACTATACTACACACGACCGGGTACACTGCCCGTTAGTGTATTAGGGTAGACCATAGGTATAGCAAGACACTATAAATATTAAGACTTGGTCAGTAAAACCTGCATCAGACATTTTCCTTGAGATGTTGATATTTTAGTTGCAAATCAAAATGTTCAACTTCTAGCTTAGAAAAGTGTTTTACCAAATTATCGTGATCATCCTGATCAATTTTCTCATTTAGTTCAGAGTTTTTGTTTTCAAGCTCAATGACACGATCATGGAAGACTTTCAAAGCAACAGTTAATTCATGAAATTGAGAAGCAGTAATAGAATGCTTAGTAACAGTATAAAACACATCCTGAGCCACACAACTTAATACTAAGTTCTCATTTAGGATATGCAAGTTCTTCCTTTCAATTTCATTATATTTGAGTTCCCGTTCATAATCATTGACTTAAACAATCATTGCATCAAATTCCTTTTCCATTTCTTTAATATCCGAGTTTATCACCTTTTGAAGACTTTAAAATTGACCTTTTAATTGTTTAAAGAAAGGCATGACCTCAGTTAAATAGCATTCTTTAGTTTGCTCAAAACCCCTTTCCCCTTCAGTTATCCCTGTAGGTGTGATTCTCTTCTTACATGTCTTCTCAAAATCAACGAATATTTGATAAACAACATATAGGCTGATTAAGGTCTTGCTATTAGTGGCAATAGTTCTAGGAACTAAATGCATTGGTGTATTCGGAGGATACAAAGTAGCTGCAGGCACTTTCCTAAGGGGGGTGTTTGGTTCAACAAGTATGTTTGCTTTTTGCTTATCCATATCTTTCTTCCAAAAAAATTTTTCTGTATTTAATTGAGTTTGAGGCTTAAACCTGTTCAGGGAGATCCAATTTTCTTTTGTGTAATCATGGGGTTTGATCGTTATGTTATTCTTTTTACACTTAGGATCTTCTAGTTTCTTATCCATTTTCTCCCTAGAGGCATCTCCTAATTTTCTATCCTCTTCCGTGCTTCCAATACATGAAGGTGATTGCTTAGGCTAAAGGATCTCATTGCCATAATGTACAATCTTATGGAAAGCTTTAGCTCTTTTGCAATACTCGGGATTTGGTTCCCCTACAAGGGGAATACTGTGCTCATCACTTAAAACTCTATGCTTAGTGATCATGTGAGCAGTCTGAATGGTGTTCCCTTGTACGTACAACTTATTTTCAAGCTTGTTTTTCAAAGTTTTTAGATTAGAAAAGTCATTCAAAAGTTTTGATTCCTTAGCATTAAGTTCTTGTTTAAGCACTTTAACATTATCTTGAAGCTCTTGCTTTTGCTTAACAGTTTTAGAAAACTTTTCTTGTAAGGAGTTTAACTCTTGTTCTAACACTTCTTGTCTAAAATTAATTTTTCTAATAATTGTACGCATTTGGTCATCCATTTCCTGTTCACGGCTAGTTAACTCAAACTTAGCACGTTGTTTATAAACAACAACTTGTTCTTTATAGGCATTCAGTTCAGAGATAACAGAATCATCAGGGGCACATGCAGTGTATTCATCAAAAACATAGTCATCATTGACTGCAGAAGATATATCACTTGGTACAATCTCACTTTCACTTTGTGTCACATATTGATCATATGGGACAATATTACTATTACCCTCATTATCAATATCTGATTCATAAGTTTCAAGAGATTGTACTTCGTCATGTATCTTTTGCTCATCAACTTCATCATATAGTTTTAATACCTCTGAAATGATTGAATCTTTGGATTGACCAGCCTGTTGTGGTGATGGGACCTTTGAATAGACCATAGGTGAAATGCTAGCCATGAAGATTGTCTGGGCAGTAGGTTCATCATCGACATCAGAGTCAAATGCATCACAGTCTGATACTTGAAAGGCATTTTGATGATTTTGACCTATTTCCTGAATTGGCTGCTCATCTACATCAGCATCATAGGTTTTGGCATTTCCCTCAGCAAGAAACAACAGCTCTTCTTCATCCAAAACCGCTCCACTGTCCTGAGCTTGTACCATCAAATCTTGTCCCTGAAGTATTCTGCATTCTGTGGACGTTTTGGAGATGTGCAGTTCCTCGCAATATGTCCCTCACCACCACAGTTGTAGCATTTGATTGGCTTTGCTTGCCCTTGATTGGCAGTTCTTCCACGATTCTGATTAGCCACATATCCTCCACCTACTCCAGTATTACCATAACCTGCTCCAATCATTCCTTGTTCATACCGTCTTCCTTGCACATTCTGCACCACTACCTTACGATCTCTGACAGTAGCTTGATTGTGTGGATTGGATGTTGTTATGAGGTTATTGTTGGTGTGGGGAGTGGAATTCATATTTTGACTAACCATGAGAGACAGTTGATTGATGAAGTTTTCCATGAGTGTGTTTGAGTCTGGAGGCTTATATGTTGGATCAGGAATGAGCTTGTAATTACCATTACCCGTGGGTATGACTTGAGAAGCTTTGGTGGTAATTCCAACATTCGTGTAAAAGGCTGTTCAATCATTTGATGAACTTGTTTCTCCCTGTTTAGATTTGAACTGTTCAAGAATCCTTCGTTCAAACATAGCATGCCTCTCATTCTGAAGAAGGAAGGCATACAGTTGCTCATAGTTGGTGTTCTTCAATCCTTTGGTTAGCTTCACAGAGGTGACAAAATTTGAGTTCAGCTGAATATTTGGCATGGTCATTTTGATGTTCCTCATGTCATTTACAAGCTTGTGGAATCTCACGTAATATTCATAGAAACTTTCTTATGGTTTCATCTTAAAATGCTCAAATTCATCATACAGTTGTGATTCTCTGTCTTCCTTGGTTAGTTCAGAACCCGAGAGAAGCATCTTGACATTGTCCCAAACTGTCTTAAGCTTCAGTGTTGTGACTGATCAGCTTGTAAATGTCCTTAGGTAAACCCTGAAGTATGATGTTAGAAGCCCTGATGTCTGCATCGTATCTCTTCTTCTCCTTATCAGTCAGTTCATCATACATTTTAGGTCTGTCCAGTCCTAATATCATCGTCCCATCAGCAGCAATATCGAGTATGTCTCTGGTTGTCTCAACTTGATACGGTCCTTCATCAATTGCCTTAAGAATGTTGACTCCATTTTCTTTTCCCAAACATTACAACCTAATTCGTTGAGCCCATGAATCATAGTCAGTTTTGTCAAGCATGGGTGGACGAGTGTCTGATCCAGCTGCTTGAACGTCCTCAGCAACAGAAGAAATGATTATGGGCACGTTGGTAGACATGTTTTCAGATATCACAGGATTTTATCTCTATGATTAAACCGGGAAATAGATTCTTTCACGGGATTTTACTAAATCAAGAGAAAACCGTATTAGAAACAAAATCAACCAAGTCGCTATAACCCTTGAAGACAATCGCTAGACACAAGTCGCTATGAAACAAGTCGCTAAACACAAGTCACTAAAGCAGCAAATCGCTAAGTTGACAAGTCGCTAAAGAACAACTCGCTAAGTAGACAAGTCGCTAAGGAACAACTCGCTGAGAGGTCAAGTCGCTAAAGAGTAACTCGCTAGTAACAACAAAGACAAGTCGCTATAAATAATAAAGACAAGTCGCTACATCAACCAAGTCGTTAGCCGAAGTGATGTCTCCACTACTTTGTACGGTTTGTCGTCTTGTCTCAATAGACAAGTCGCTAGGGCTCAAATCGCTACCACTTCAACTACAAGTCGCTACCAACTAACGAAGCAAGTCGCTACAAAGAAAATTTATCCGAGAACCAAGTCGCTAGGATGAAAAACTTAAACACACCCCTTTTCAATCCAAAACAAGCTCAACCACAGTGATTCAAGCTTTCCAAATCAAAACCCAAGCACTTACAATGATTCTAAACACAAAAGTACACTCAAAATTCAAACTTTAACACAAGAAATGATCCAAATGATGCAAAAACCAGTAAACTTTTTCAAACCCAAAAACCATATAAAACCACTATAAATCCAAGGATATGTAAGAGAGATGATCAAACCATGGATCTTGCTACCATTTTTAACATATTGGATTTCAAAAACACATCAAATCATGATTACAAGTAGGCCTATAACTTGAGGTTTTAGAGAGAGAAAGAGTTAGAGGTTTGGGAACTTAGTGAGAGAAAGTAAAAGTGTTATTATGATCTCCAAGCCTCTACCTTGGGAGGTAGAGGGTATTTATAGTCTTACATAAAACGCCACCTACGGGTTATGGATCAGGCATACAGTGGGTAAAGACCCGTCCGTCCTCTACGGTGTTACTTAACTAAATATTACTTAACGTTAAATAACTACGACTACGAGCTTTCTAACGATTACATATATTTGAGGTGACCGACACTTTAATAACTGGATTTACTAAATCCTAACAGGTATAAATACTTTCTTTTTCTTTTCATTCTTCTTGTTGATCACGAATTCGACCAGCTCTGTTCAAATCATCACTACATATTCGAAGTTACATGAATTCAAGATACCGTACATGATTTAGTAGAGTGTTAATCTGCCTTGATCCATATATGTTTCTTTCCCCATAATGAAACAGTTGAGAATTGAGAAAAGCGTAGCTTATCTTTCGGGAAGACACTTCCTCTTAAAGTTAGATAATCTGGCGAATCGCTCAATAGATTTGTCATAGCCCAGATCAAAAAAGAATTTCATCAGTTGTTTTGAAGTAAATGGAGCTTCAAACTCTTGATGATTAGCATGGGTTGCAATGGGGAGAAACAACACAGTGCGAAAAATGTCAGTTGTGAGATCAAACACGTGTCCTTTAACCCTTGTCCTGATAGTTGGAGTTTTGACTTCATCAAGAAGTTCAATATGGTACCAGAATTGTTGTATGTATATCATGGGAATCTTTGGAGTTAAGAGTGAGAGTGTAGGATATATAGGATAATTTTTGAGAATTTTTGGTGATGATGGGGTGGTCACCTATAAAAGAATGTGGTATAATTTGAAAGTATGAAGTACAATCCTGATAATTTAATTTTTTGGGAGGATTTGCTCATTTGTGAGTTGTGGTTTGTCACACCCCGCTAAAGCGGTAACATTGAATTTAATAGTGAAAGGTACAAGCATAAAGTCATAGAACACATCATACTTTAATTAAAAGAAATAGTATGAGAATTACAATAATTGTTTTAGCCACATATCGGCAAATTAAGCATAAGTTTTAGTGTCCCAAACATTGCCTATAAAATTTGCTAAGGAACGTAATAAATGAAAAGACTCCAATGGATGACTCCATGAAAATTCCTTCATAAAATGCTTACTGACGATCACCTGAAATGCTTGAGAAAAATGGTCAACTATGAAAATTGTTGGTGATTACACATGTTTTATATAATAAGGAAAACTATTGTAAATAAGTCCTTATGGCAAAAGTCATATCAATCTATCCTATTACAAGTCATGCCCATACAAAACTCGTAACATATAAACTCATACACCAATCCATCATAATGAAGTATTTCCAAAAATAGTAAGTCAAAACCCCTTGGTTGTAAATGTATGAAAACAATAAATGACATGTAAAGTAGTGTTATACAACAAATGCCCCTATATAAATACTATGCAATTTTGTAGAAAAGGGAACGAGAGGTTGAATGACATCTACTAGTGATATCCATAATGCCTACACCCGTAAACAAAGAGCACATGAACGGTGTATAATAATTGGAGTACGCGCGGTACTCCAAGGGTGACTAACAATGCGAGGGGGTACGTACGGTACTGCCCTTAGGGTACATCAGTGCCCTACACATCAAACACAAAAATATATGCTATTGCAAATGCCTATGTCTATAAAAATCATACATACATAAAGTAATACGCGAAGATACTACGCATCAAAAAGAATACACGAAGTCTACATTTTTATCAAAGTCTTTTATGTCCTAAAAGTAATACACAAGTCTAGATTTTATCAAGTCACACGTATATAAAAAGAATACGAAATTCATAAAAATAATACAACCAAGATTTAGGTCAAATGATAATCATGCATTTCACCCAAAACATAGTAAAAAGGGTAAAAGTGGAAATGTGATTACTCACAAGTATAAATAGTGAAACAAAGGTTCATTCAAATACGACTCAAATGACTACTAGGCAAACCCGGTGATTACGCATATTCAACTATGGACCTAAGACAAGTAAAATATAACTAATTAGACTCTACACGATATACTCGGACAATATTTTATGTCTATTATTTAAGTTATTTATTAACTTGTCTAAAAATGTCACTTTTTCTATTATACATAAAATCACCAATTCTAGCCCGTTTTTAATACCACTTCGGCCGATTGTTTGCCCAAGTTAAAACATTTTTCTAGACTAACCAGTGAAGATCGTTTATGAGCAATAGGGATTAACAATAACAACGATAATAAGATGCACAGCGGATTAAGAAAACATCATTGTTATTATTAAGGTTCTCTGTCATCATCTATAACAACTACTACAATACAAACACTCCAACAGCCCCAATCCTACTTGATCAAGTGTAGGACGGTTATCTAACCTATAACAGGGATCAAGGTAACCCTTGATTACCTTGGGGCTGGACAAAACACTAAACCTAGGCGTTTACAATAAGAACTATACACCCAGACTTACACACACATACACCTTTGGTGTTTTACATCTTTGATACATACTTGTACACCAATAATCAATCCCTATCTCTTTATATAATAGAGATACTAGGGTAACAAAGTACTACAAAGGATAAAATATAAAATCTTCTTTATCAAGAAAGTCCCTCATGTTTCATTCTTCATCATTTGAAGAATTCTTCCTTTTTTCTTCTTAAGTCCTTCATCTTTCACATGTTTTGTCTTATCAACTCAAATATTAGACCCAACAATCTTCCCCTAGTTGATAATGACAAAACCACATAATCACGAACTTCCCCTGAAGCTAAAATATATGAAAGATAACGACTTCCCCTTAATCATGCAATCACCATGGATCTTCAAGTTGCAAATCTTCTATGTAATGCCTTCTTCCCCTTTTTGTCATAATCCACTAGGAGAAGCTAAGTAGAAGCAACTTTGATTCCAACCACCACGAACCAATATCATACGACTAATCAATCCTTCTAATGCCTCAAGATACCCGCCATGAAGATCACCAAAAAGCTTGCTAAAAATGAAATTAAGGCAAAAGAAATTTTGAACCAATAGTACAAATACCAACAAGCTGTAGTAAAAACCTTCCCCTCGAATGATGCATTTAAATAACTATAAGAACTTGCTGAATAACTGGTCAACAATAATAGCGAACACCATGTTGTACCAGCCATGAATGAGCATCCTAATTCCGCATTAGGTTTGAAAGATGACAACAATAATATCTGATATCAAGCTGTAGTAAACCAATGTAAAACATTTCTACGGTTAACGAACACCCCAAGAACTTTTCAAATAACTAACCACCATAGTAACAAATACATGTAGTTCCAGCCATAAAGAACATAGTACCTGCTAGAATACTAATAAAGATTACTACAATAGCATTTGAAACCAAGCAGTAGTAACATGAAGAATAGTTCTTTAGGTGAGCAGTAGAGACCATGTAAAAGTGTCGATAGAATCTTCCCCTGAACATGATGTCTACTTTACCAATCATATCACACAAACCTGAACTTTATCTATCCAATTTCATATCTGTATCACCAATATCACTAACTTGTGTGTGTTTTCTTACCCAAATCACCAACTCAGACAAAACCTTGAATAGACTTCCCTCAAATCAAGAAACAACTTTATTCTTATTAAAAACCAATACTATTTACTATCCATAAAACTGAACACGGAATAGTAGCACACAGACAATGAGCAGCTTCAAACGTACCATAATTAGGGTTTGTTTTCCTTATAACCTTCAACTTCAACAGAAGATATCAAACTAGTAATCTCAGTCCTTCCACGTTTTAAGTACTAGTAACCCTACTTTACATATCCAGTAATTCTCAAAAAAAACATAAGAAGTAAAGTCAATAATACATCAGTAACCTGATTAAGCACACCCATAACAGTAACCTCATGCCACCTTTATCTTTGAAACTTCTTTTTAAATATGTCCTTAACACACAGTTAACACAATTTAATAGTCAACAATATCATGCCACAATTTAATTAAAAATCTTATTACTGATCCATGATATGGTTTGACGATGCAAAACACCATTGCGTATGAAAACTCCTTCATTCTACTCCTCTTTGTATTACACAACAGCGACTCTAACCATTGGCAGCAGAATCAATAAGTGTAGCAGCAGAAACTCGCAAACCGGGCAGTACTAAGTTCCCTGAGGCAGGAGTATGAACCATATAACAAGTAACAGCATTTTTTGTATCATTATGACACAGGAGTACTAAGAAAGACTTCAGAGCAGTACTCCCCACTAACAAAAATGAACTGAGCAGCTAAAAGAAAACCTCCATACGAACTAGTAGTATTAAAATCATGTTGACAGTACAAACTGAATGAATAAGCAGTACTAATGAATCAACTTGGCAGTACTAACTGCTTTTGAACATATATGTGCAGCAGTACTAAGTTTTGTGGAACAAACAAACAATATTAATCCAAACGACCAGTCGTACTAAGCATTCAACCAACAGTATGAACATGAAACAAGTGGAAGTACTGAAAATAAATAACAGTATTAACTTACATCTGTAATACCACTCAGGGTATAAGGGGAAGTAGGAAACTGAAAGCTGGAGCTTTGGGCTTGTACATGGGCAATGAAAACCATGCAAGTGTTGAAGCTATTAGAAGCGTTGATTTAGTTTTACATAATAGTTTATTTATTATATTAGACAAATGTCAATATGCACCTACAATTACTTGGGGTGTTATTTCAGTTTCCCATTTGAAGGATAATGGTTTTATTAACTATTTTATGGATTATGGCATTTTTGTTTCTAAAGATAATATTATTTATTCTAATGCTATTCCTCGTGATGGTATTTATGAAATTGATATGCATAGTCTTATTTCAAACAATAATTCTATGTTTGCTGTTAGTAATAAAAGGACCAAGCCTAACTTGTACTCTACATTCTTGTGGCACTGTCTTCTTGGACACATAAACAAGAAACTCATTTAGAAGCTACAACATGATGGGATTCTTAAATCTACTGACCTTGAGTATTTTGATTGTTGTATCTCTATGTGTTTGGGAAGATCCCATGATCTACTTGGACTCATACACGCTGATGTATGCGGCTCTTTTAGAATTGTGTTGTCACACCCCCAAATTACCTGTTTTGCAGCGGAATAGAATTCCTGGGGATTGACTGTCATAGCATCACAATCACAGTTATATTGAACGACCTAAAGTGTCGTTTGGAAAATACATCGCTTGATTTAATAAAAACATTCAGAGTTACAAAGATAGGTCCCAAATGAAAGTTACTATGTGCGGAAAATAAGTTTGGTACAAGTCAAACGATGTTTTTAAAGTGTATAAATCCCATGTGAGACGCGTCATCACCGCGACTCTATAATATGTCCACATGCATGCCATGAAGTGAATGCCTTAGTTACCTGAAAATACATTGCTAAAAGTGTCAACACAATGGTTGAGTGAGTTCATAGAGTTTATGTAAATGTTAATACGACTACCACAAGTATAAATTATGTATGACAATGATGTCACAAAAATGATACAATTGCTTAAGCACATGACACCGAAGCTTGACTGATTATGATGTTCGCCCCAACAGAGTGTTTTGCCAAACAACTCAAATAATGATTATGAAATGAAATGCATTCGTCCGGTTGGAATCCGCCAACCCGAATGGAGGTGTCACCCTCGATAGATCTATCCACTCACCCACGCTTCTATGAAATTAACGGTTCATGTTTATGAATTGGGGACATTTAAATGGCAATGAGGTAACTTAAGCAATGTAATGAATTTGATATACTTGGTATCGTAATAAAATGATGTGCAATGTATTCTCCCCCGTAGGTTTGAAATAAAGTAAAAACTTGAATAAATCGGGGCTATGAAAACTCACCTGTTGCAATGATTATGATGACAAAAGTGGATACACTGAAATGTAGCGTGATTCTCGAAACTGACCTATTATGAATGATATGATATGTAATAAGTCATGATGTAATGCTATGCATGCAATTCGGATGATATTTATACCACTTATGAATTTTGAAAATAATACTTTTCGTCGAAAAATAATCTTTTGACGTCTTGACCATTCTTAAATTACTTTGCAAGTATTTACGTAGAAATGATATCCGACGATAATCATTTAGTGATTCATTAAGAGAATTTAACTTTTCGTCGTAAAATAATGTCGTTGAAAATATCCATGAAAGTGACTAAAACGGCCTCTAAAAGCTAGTCATAAAATGGTGCACGTCGAGCGTTAGGAAACAAACTCAACGGTTTTTGGAAAGCTCGTATCATGATCTCAAAGTTTTAGTGTTTAAGTTTCCTTCCTAGAGGTCTCGATCACAAAGAAAAATATAGGTTAAGTATGGTACTTTAGTCCAAAGTATAGTTTAAGGATGGTTTTCGGCAAAGTTTGAGTAAACGTAATTAATTCATTACAACTCCGCTAATCATACGGTCGGTCATTTTGATAAATATACTTGGCGAACTCACTTTTATTAGAAGACATCACTTTATAAAAAGTTCTAAATCAATGTTAAAAACAACCTTCAACTTGGTCTCTAGTTTTGCCGTAATACTTGCCTATTAGAAATTTAATATATTTTTTTTATATAATAAAATCACGGCAACTTTGTGAAAACGTGTATAATTTAATCGTTACAAATCCGTTTTCTACGTTTTAAAGGTCCTTAGCTTTGTATCAAAGTATACTAACATATTTTTGACAAGTCGACATAATTTACAACGCCCAAGTTTCATTTTTTTTACTCGTAGAAAATAAGCAATACATGCTGAAATTTCCAGAAAATTATAGTTTTCGTCGCAAACTTGAAAAATTCATAACTTCTTCGTTATAGCTCCGTTTTAATCCGTTCAAGCGGCCACGGTTTCGTTTTAAAGTATATTTTCGAAATATCTAGGCCAAAAATTTTTACCTACTGTCGGATTTTCCAGATTTTGAAAATAAGGACAGACCCTTTTGCAAACTTGTCGAAATGAGTTTTTCTCGCGCTAAACCTATTCTAACCCATTCAAAACAACTCCGAAGCTATTCTAATCCTACCATACACCTTCTTAGGGTGTCATGGGTTCCTAGACATCACCAAGAATAATATATAACTAGGAGTAATTACAGGATGAATTATATATATATAACACTTAAAAACCTTAAAAAGTGGTATAAACATCACATAACTTGCATGTTTTCTAAAATAAAATGAAATGGCCATAACAATGAATATGAAATATTATGATGAATATAAATGCTTACTAGTAACTTGATGAGGTTTATAGACAATGGATTTTTCCTAATCACCCAAGGTCTATATTGCAAAACCTTAAACAAAAGTGATACTAGTGTGTTAAAAACTTGTCTTGAAAATTTTTGTGATGATCCTCCTTGGTTCCTTAGGTTGGCCGGTTTGCAAGAGAGAAGAGAGCAAGGAGAGTTTTGATATTTTTACTTGTGAAATGAAGAAGTGAATTGTGTTTGTGATATTAGTATAATACATATACTTGAGTAGATATTTGCCAAAGTCTCAATGACTCACCCCTTGTGTCGACAAGGGGTGTTTGTCATTTCTTAATACATTTTTTTATTATTATAGTATAATGTAATGTTTAGTAAGTTAAATGAAGATAAATGATAAGTTGTAGTCACATTTGAGTATATAGGGTAGCGTTAGTTAAAAATAAATTTTCACGGGTCAAGATAAAATATATTTAGGTCATAAAAATTATAAAAATACATTTCTTGCAAAATTTAAGTGAAATAATAATAATCGTGTAGAATTTAAGAAAACCGTTTTAATTATATAAATATAACAATTTATATACAAAATAAATTTAAAACACTGGGTAAACTCATAATATTATTTTTATAATCTTAATATGAGTATAAAAATATATTGGGATAATTTTTGGAAGTAATGGATCAATTGTTCAAAATAATTAATCACGCGATAGCGTTTATTTAATAAAACTTATACGTTTAATGTAAAATGCAAAACCACACATGAACTAATATGATGATAATGATGCTAATGAAATGTAGACTAAACTTAGTCTATATGAAATATCCTCGATGATTGGTTCATGAATTCACAGCTAAACCATTAAGGTTACGCGAATTTGATACTCGTAAACTAGTTTACGATAAATGATGAAATAGTGAAACTTGAGAAATGACCTGAAATTGCGAGTTGTCACATTCGCCCATCCAAAAAGGAATTCAGTCCCTGAATTCAGTTCTTGTTAGTCTATCGAATTTTTGAGTTCGTGATGAATAACGAGGAGAGAAGACATGAAGAGGTGTCGTTACGGTTATCGGTGATTGAGAGCGTACAAAACATCGTAGTAAAGAAAATATTGGATGAATATCTTCGATGAGCATCACTTTGACTTTGGAATATGTGAACAATTTGGTTGCACTAAGATTTATAAATAACTGCTCCCAACATAACATGATCCCTCCAGAATTAGACATAGTTAGCTAGGCTATGTATAATTAAGGAACGATGATGTGACGTTCGGTTTAGTTGTTATAACTCTCAATGTTTACAAAGATTTAAACTGTGTCGTCAAAATGGTAGTTAAAGTAAAAGGAAATAAAATTCTCGTAAGTGATAACAAATCGGAAAGAAAATAAAGTACGATAGATAAGAATATTTTACAACGAGTGGTTTATCAAAAGTAGTACAACTTAAGTCATAAGATCCGAATACGATGAAAGACATAAACTTAGTACAACATTGTACATAAGGATAATGAGACTGTTAATTTCTAATCTTCCATGTTGTTGAGACCATGGCGAGCTTCTCCTTCTTCTAACATGTATGCATTCCCTTGAGCACCTTCCACTTGTTGACCTTTGTTTTGGGGACATTGGTTCCGATAGTGTCCTTGCTCCCCGCATCCGAAACATGTAATTATAGCTTTACCTCTACAATCCCTGGCGAGGTGTCCTGATTTTTGGCACTTGTGGCACTTGGCAGGGCAAGGACCCGAGTGATGAAACTTACATCGATTACATAATAGTTGAGTTCCAACATATCCTTTTCCTTTGCAGTCCTTGGCAAGGTGTCCCACTTTTTGACAGCTAAAGCATATACCACATGGACCATCATGATGTAGCGTGCATTGGTGGCATCGTGGTAAGTTTCCAGTATAAGTTCTTTCCTTTGTCGGTGCAGCAACATAAACCCTGGCGGCTTCTTGTCTTCTATTCTGTTGTTGGTGATGGTTAGTGTTACGGCTTTGGTTGTTGTTGTTATAACCTCCCTGGTCATTTTCCCCTTTCCTTTTGTTGTTGTTAGCTTGGTTGTCACGGTTGTTGTTGTTGTTGTTATTGTCGATAAAGTTTTCCCTCTTCACAACTTGAGCCATGAGTATTTGAGTTACCTTGATGGTCTCTTCAATTGTTTGTGAATCGAAAGAGGTTACATCTCCTTGAATGCATTTTGGAAGTCCTCCAATGAAACCTTTCAGTAGTTTCTCATTGTCCAAAACCATAGATGGACATAAAGCAGCCAACTCTTGAAACCTTCTGATGTAGGTCTCGATGTCATAACCAACGGTCCCTAACCCAAGAAATTCCATCTCCAATTTCTTCACCTCAGTGTGCGGACAATACTTCTTAGTCAACAACCTCTTGAATTGATCCCATGAGCGCTTGTAAGCATTTTCCATACCAATAGGCTATGCATAATAATTCCACCATAACATTGCCTCATCCAAGAGTGTACTAGTAGCGAATTTCACCTTGCAGTCATCTGGGCAATCGCATAGAAGAAATAATGACTCGATCTTTTCCAACCAACGGATCATAGAAATGGCTCCTTCCGTGCCTCCGAACTTCGGGGGATCACCGCTATTAAAGTCCATGTATGTACCATTTCGAACTCCAGACCCTCCTGCAGCTCCTGCAGCAGTAGCAAGTCTAGCAGTTTCAATAGCAGCCGCGGCAGTAGCAGCAGCTACCGTTGCTCGTTCTTTCTCTAGTGCCCTAGTTATACTATCCTCTATATACTTTCAGATAGCAGCTGGTGTCATAGTTGGTGGAGCTTTCTTCGACGCCATAACTCTTCAAAATAAGAGGAAAAATGAGACGTAGCAAAGTCCTATGTTAAAAAAAAAACGCTCTAAGGAGATATGATATGAGGTGATAAGTTTGAGGTATTTTTTCAAAATAATCGACGGTTTCCTAAAAGATGGATTATGAGATGTTGTAAGTGCTTCAAATGTATGATGGTTTAGTGACTTAATGTGTGAATAACGTGTAACTCGACATGTTAGTGGTGGGACAAAGGAGTGAGAGTAACTTTGCCCTACTTAAAGGTTTATCTCGGCATTCGACGTTATCGATGATGAATCAGCTGATATTAAATTTGTGATAGGAAATGACACGGCATTCTCCACGTTAGAATCTAAAGAAAGGATAATGGAATGGGTATTTGAAGGCATCCATGTGACAATCGATTTGAAATGAAAGTAAATAACTCGAAATATGTAACGTATAAACCGCATGTAAAGTGAATATGCACTTATGATGAAATGATGAGATGCTATGATGATGTAGTTATAGTCTAGGGTCAATGATGCAACCTAGTTCTCTATAACTGAAGCTCTGATGCCAATCTGTCACACCCCCAAATTACCTGTTTTGCAGCGGAATGGAATTCCTGGGCATTGACTGTCATAGCATCACAATCACAGTTATATTGAACGACCTAAAGTGTCGTTTGGAAAATACATCGCTTGATTTAATAAAAACATTCAGAGTTACAAAGATAGGTCCCAAATGAAAGTTACTATGTGCGGAAAATAAGTTTGGTACAAGTCAAACGATGTTTTTAAAGTGTATAAATCCCATGTGAGACGCGTCGTCACCACGACTCTATAATATGTCCACATGCATGCCATGAAGTGAATGCCTTAGTTACCTGAAAATACATTGCTAAAAGTGTCAACACAATGGTTGAGTGAGTTCATAGAGTTTATGTAAATGTTAATTCGACTACCACAAGTATAAATTTTGTATGACAATGATGTCACAAAAATGATACAATTGCTTAAGCACATGACACCGAAGCTTGACTGATTATGATGTTCGCCCCAACAGAGTATTTTGCCAAACAACTCAAATAATGATTATGTAATGAAATGCATCCGTCCGGTTGGAATCCGCCAACCCGGATGGAGGTGTCACCCTCGATAGATCTATCCACTCACCCACGCTTCTATGAAATTAACGGTTCATGTTTATGAATTGGGGACATTTAACTGGCAATGAGATAACTTAAGCAATGTAATGAATTTGATATACTTGGTATCGTAATAAAATGATGGGCAATGTATTCTCCCCCGTAGGTTTGAAATAAAGTAAAAAATTGAATAAATCGGGGCTATGAAAACTCACCTGTTGCAATGATTATGATGACAAAAGTGGATACACTGAAATGTAGCGTGATTCTCGAAACTGACCTATTATGAATGATATGATATGTAATAAGTCATGATGTAATGCTATGCATGCAATTCGGATGATATTTATACCACTTATGAATTTTGAAAATAATGCTTTTCGTCGAAAAACAATCTTTTGACGTCTTGACCATTCTTAAATTACTTTGCAAGTATTTACGTAGAAATGATATCCGACGATAATCATTTAGTGATTTATTAAGAGAATATAACTTTTCGTCGTAAAATAATGTCGTTGAAAATATCCATGAAAGTGACTAAAACGGCCTTTAAAAGCTAGTCGTAAAATGGTGCACGTCGAGCGTTAGGAAACAAACTCAACGGTTTTTGGAAAGCTCGTATCATGATCTCAAAGTTTTAGTGTTTAAGTTTCCTTCCTAGAGGTCTCGATCACAAAGAAAAATATAGGTTAAGTATGGTACTTTAGTCCAAAGTATAGTTTAAGGATGGTTTTCGGCAAAGTTTGAGTAAACGTAATTAATTCATTACAACTCCGCTAATCAAACGGTCGGTCATTTTGATAAATATACTTGGCGAACTCACTTTTATTAGAAGACATCACTTTATAAAAAGTTCTAAATCAATGTTAAAAACAACCTTCAACTTGGTCTCTAGTTTTGCCGTAATACTTGCCTATTAGAAATTTAATATAGTTTTTCTTATATAATAAAATCACGGCAACTTTGTGAAAACGTGTATAATTTAATCGTTACAAATCCGTTTTCTACGTTTTAAAGGTCCTTAGCTTTGTATCAAAGTATACTAACATATTTTTGACAAGTCGACATAATTTACAACGCCCAAGTTTCATTTTTTTACTCGTACAAAATAAGCAATACATGCTGAAATTTCCAGAAAATTATAGTTTTCGTCGCAAACTTGAAAAATTCATAACTTCTTCGTTATAGCTCCGTTTTAATCCGTTCAAGCGGCCACGGTTTCGTTTTAAAGTATATTTTCTAAATATTTAGGCCAAAAATTTTTACCTAATGTCGGATTTTCCAGATTTTGAAAATAAAGACAGACCCTTTTGCAAACTTGTCGAAATGAGTTTTTCTCGCGCCAAACCTATTCTAACCCATTCAAAACAACTCCGAAGCTATTCTAATCCTACCATACACCTTCTTAGGGTGTCATGGGTTCCTAGACATCACCAAGAATAATATATAACTAGGAGTAATTATAGGATGAATTATATATATATATAACACTTAAAAACCTTAAAAAGTGGTATAAACATCACATAACTTGCATGTTTTCTAAAATAAAATGAAATGACCATAACAATGAATATGAAATATTATGATGAATATGAATGCTTACTAGTAACTTGATGAGGTTTATGGACAATGGATTTTTCCTAATCACCCAAGGTCTATATTGCAAAACCTTAAACAAAAGTGATACTAGTGTGTTAAAAACTTGTCTTGAAATTTTTTGTGATGATCCTCCTTGGTTACTTAGGTTGGCCGGTTTGCAAGAGAGAAGAGAGCAAGGAGAGTTTTGATCTTTTTACTTGTGGAATGAAGAAGTGAATTGTGTTTGTGATATTAGTATAATACATATACTTGAGTAGATATTTGCCAAAGTCTCAATGACTCACCCCTTGTGTCGACAAGGGGTGTTTGTCATTTCTTAATACATTTTTTTTTATTATAGTATAATGTAATGTTTAGTAAGTTAAATGAAGATAAATGATAAGTTGTAGGCACATTTGAGTATATAAGGTAGCGTTAGTTAAAAATAAATTTTCACGGGTCAAGATAAAATATATTTAGGTCATAAAAATTATAAAAATACATTTCTTGCAAAATTTAAGTGAAATAATAATAATCGTGTAGAATTTAAGAAAACCGTTTTAATTATATAAATATAACAATTTATATACAAAATAAATTTAAAACACTGGGTAAACTCATAATATTATTTTTATAATCTTAATATGAGTATAAAAATATATTGGGATAATTTTTGGAAGTAATGGATCAATTGTTCAAAATAATTAATCACGCGATAGCGTTTATTTAATAAAACTTATACGTTTAATGTAAAATGCAAAACCATACATGAACTAATATGATGATAATGATGCTAATGAAATGTAGACTAAACTTAGTCTATATGAAATATCCTCGATGATTGGTTCATGAATTCACAGCTAAACCATTAAGGTTACACGAATTTGATACTCGTAAACCTAGTTTACGATAAATGATGAAATAGTGAAACTTGAGAAATGACCTGAAATTGCGAGTTGTCACATGTGTCAAGACAAGGATATAGTTACTTCTTGACCTTCACTGATGACTTTAGTCGATATGCCTATGTTCACTTGCTTAAACATAAACATTAATTCTTTGAAACTTTCAAACTCTTTCAAAGTAAGGTTGAGAATCAACTTGGGAAGACCATTAAGGCTCCACGGTCAGACCGTGGAGGCGAATATACGAGTCATGAGTTTATGGATCATCTTAAAAGGTATTTGATAGTCTCACAACTTAGTCCTCCAAATACACCAAAACATAATGGTGTATCTAAAAGAATAAATCGAATATGGCTTGACATAGTTTGGACTATGATGTATACAACATTTCCATGTCCTTTTCGGATTTTCTCTTTAGTTTGTTGCACGCATTCTTAACATGGTTCCAACGAATAAGATAGATAAGACACCATATGAAATCTGGCATGGGCAAGCCCCTAAGCCATCTTACCTAACGGTATGGGGTTGTAAGGCGCTCGTGAAGCATGACACACCTAACAAACTTGAACCTAGATTAGTTAAGTGTGTCTTTATAGGTTACCGAAAGAAACAATGGGTTACTACCTCTAATACCGACCCAAGAACAAAGTTATGGTTGCTCAAAATGCTGAGTTCTCTGAAGAAAGTCTCAACCTACAAGAAGCAAGTTGGAGTACTCTAGAACTTAATGGAATTTAAAAAGATACACATCCTTATGATAATACTAGCCAACTTCATGAGATGGTTGAACATAAAAGTGTTGAACCTGAAGATGAAGTTATTCCCGTTCGTAGGTCCATGGTATGTGTGAAAACACATACCTTTTCTATATCAAATCAGACCCAAAATAACCGGAAACGAGCCGTTAATGCCTAATATTTGCGTGTTCCTTGAGTTTAGGCATGTGCAGGTACAGATATGATAAAACAGACAAAAGAGAGACAAAACCGAAGAAAACCGAGCACGAGAATGAGAAGAGTGCAAAAGCCGATGTTGGGATGCTATTTTATGGGTTTTAGATGCTTAAAGTTACAAATCACGGAGTTCTGATCATGTTCGGGGAGTTTTCACATCATCACCTTCACTTTCCAATATTTTCAAAATTTACCCTTCACTTTCCCAAAATTTCCATTTTCACCCTCAACTTTACCATTTTGTCACTTTATACCCCTCACTTTCCTAATTTACAAAAAGAACCCCTCATAAACCTCATTTACCCAAAATACTAAAAACACCCTAACAATTTCATTATTTACACCATTGGTTCCTACAAAATACAAAAGTAATTTATCCTAAAAAACAGAACAAAACTAACACCAAAATCAAACCAAACCAATTTACCATTTCTTGGCCCAAGCGCACACCTAATAATACTTTCCCTTCGTCTGAACCCCTCCCTAATAACCTTTGAACCCTTTCACTATCTCCCACGACCCTTTCCCAATCTCGTAACCCCTCCACCTATGACCCTTCCCCTTAATTATTCCAATCAACAAACCCCCAAAGTCAAACCAAATAAAAAATAAAACCCAGAAAAATAGAACGCGCCTTTTCCCCATTTCTACTGTTTATCACCACTTACCTCTAATTACCCTGCTTACCAAAGGAATTACCCACGCCTAAAAATGCTTCCAGAAGCTCTGACAACGTGTCAGAAGGTGTGGTATCTTGCATTGCTAAGCTGGCAAAAGGGTGCGATCTCATTGGTCATGACACCTCACCTAAGCAATCATGTGGCTGTGATGAATTGTGATGACAATATTGATTGATCTATGGCTGAGATTAGTGTTGAGCAAACGATCTAATATAGAAACTGACTTTAAACAAATACTTATTAAGTATCACGCGGAATTTAATACTTAATCTTAAGAAGAAGAACAATAAACATTCAACACCTCAATATTATTATTAATACGAATACTCTAACCAGTATTAGGGTTTTACAACCTTGAAGTGTATCGACCTTAGATATAAAACATACGTATATCTAATCTAACCTAGGACCTCCTTTTATAGGCTAAGGAGTCCTTTACATAATACAATACGTAACCTACAAGATAAATATCTTTTCCATATTTATCTAATACAAACTACTAAACCGACTATACAAGACTAGCAGTGGTTACAATACAACATCCGTGGTTACACAATACTACTAGCCGCGGTTTGTCTTCATCAGTGGTTCCATTCTACTGTCCGTGGTTTTATCACCTCTGTTCGTGGTTCCAATACTTAGAATAATTCTTAATCCAAGGAACCAAAAACCCAACAATCCTCCCCTAAACTTGATACATTCCAACAGAATTCTCAAGTTTCCTTTAAGCTCAAAACATCTGAATTGGAGGATGTAGCCAAACACTTACTAGATTTAAGAATTTTCTCATACTTCAGCAACAAATTGTAAGCTTGACCATCATAGGGCAACAACATCTTGATAACACCAGGCTTCATCATCTGAGCAATAACTCCTGGATACTTATTCAGTTGAGGATAATCACCTTCTACAAGCATATGAATAACTTCTCTAGAAATAGTTAAAACATGAACTCCACAAGTTTGATATAAAAACCATCTTGTAACATGACCATTGTAGAGTCCTTTCCATTCAGGTTCATCATGAGTAGGTTCAAATAAAATCTTCAAATGATGATAAACCAGTCTCTCATGATAATCATTTGGATGTACTTCACCAAACTTATTCTTGTAAAGTATCCAAAGATTCATCAAATCATCTCTATCAAAATACTGAAGCATTTGTGAAAATTTATTATACTCATAAACTTCATTCTTGAGTCTTTGAATTTTCCAAACTCCTTCACTTCTAACTTTAAGCTTAAACTCATAAGAAATAATTTGATTGAAATCTTCAACTACTTTTAGTCTTTTAGAATCAGATGTCTCCTGAACCTCAGATTTTCTCTTTTTTCTACTTTGAATCCACTCTTCTTCCTTTTTAGAATTCATTGGACATAAATCATCATTATTAATCTTCATACACCTTAGATAAATCTCATAAATTCTTTTAAAGGAACATTTACTAAGATTATCAGGAATATGTATGCCTGAATTCTTAATAATCTTCATCAATACATTCCTCATCTATGCAATTGTAGGAGGTTTCTTTCTTATAACTTGTTTCTTTTCTTTACTGATCCTCCTTGCCCATTCACCTAAAAGTTTAGCTCTTTCCTCATCATCCAACAGTGCCCATTCTTGTGCAGTATACTCATCATGTATTTGATTAGAAGCTTGAAGGTAGTTTTGTGATTCATACCATGTAGCTAACCATTTCTGACTAGACTCCTCTTCTTCTTGCTTCCTTTTCTCTAAAGCTGCTTGTTCTTCAGCTAACATCTTTCTTACATACTCTTCATCATAAGCAACCTATTCTTCTTTACTTTTAAACTTGAACTCTAGTTCTGCAATCCCTTTACCTTTACCAATGTCTTGTTGAACCACTTTCTTCTTTAATGGATCACCAATAATCAAACTTTTACTTCTAGGTTTAGGTGCAGCAGATTCAAGAGATAAAACAGGTGCAATGATAGGTGTAGAAATAGATGAAGTTTTACTTAGATTTATCAATGTACTTGCAGCTTCTTTCTCAACTTCTTTAGGTTTAGGTGGTGATACAGAGATGGTTGTAACAATAGTGGAAGTGGTTATGATAGCAGTGGGTACAATTGCCATTTCTGAAACTACAGCAGTGGTTTCAAGAAAACTATCCGTAGTTGCAGAAACACTAACAGTGGTTATATCCTGCATCACTTCATCTTCTACCCCAATCTTCAAACTTTCAAGAACTGCCTTATTCCCATCTTTATCAGATACCAAAAATACTTGATCTCCACTATCAACATCTTCTTCCATAGGTACATCTACAGCCTCCCCTGAATTCATGCCTTCACTCCTCCCCTGTTTGGATACATGCTCTACATTCAGAGCTGAAGAGAAATCCACCTTCTTATTCTTTTTCCTCATATGCCTTAAAGCAGCAACCCCAGGTCTTCTTACTTTCTCCAAAACCAATACCCTGTGCTTTAAGCGCCTAATGTCTTTACCCTGAAACACAGAAAACTCCTGAATACTTGAGATTGTATCCTTCATTTTGGTACATTTAGCCGTCAATTCATTTAAACGTTCAAGTATATCCTCCCCACTTCGACCTGTGTGAACTGGTCCGAGAGGTGGTTCATTGGAAAAGTCATCAGGTACCAACTTAGGATCCGTCAATTCAGTTTCATGTTCCAAACTATCCTCATCACTTCGAGCTGTGTTAAGTGCTCCGAGAGGTGAATCCTTGGATAAAGTAAACATAGCACCAGACCTTGCCTGATCATCTATACACCCTATAGTAGCCACTTGGCTAGGGATTCCTCCACCTGTGTTAAGTTCCAAGGAACTCTCCACATTAGGAGTTGCCAAAGGTTGGGTCTTAATTATGTTTCCACTATCCTGACCAGCAGCTAAGCATGAATCAGTAGTGGAATCCCTTCCAATCATGTCACCTCCACTCCATGTGACAGCCTCATGAACAACACCACTAACACCAGCCTGAGGTAGCTTGGTGCCCTTCAGTCTCCTAGTCCAGACAATTGGTTTAACAGTGGTTTGGGTTTGACTAGAAGTAGGTTGAGTGTCACTAACAGTGGTTTGAGGTGTACTAGCAGTGGGTTCAGATGTACTAGAAGTGGGTTGCACGACTATAGGTTGTGATTCAAGACATTCATCAAACTCAGGATCAGTAGGCAAAGTAAGCATATGGGGAAATAAAGGAACATCTCTAATTTGTACATTTTGTGGCTAATTCCTCATATGTGCAAAAACCTTAGGAAGCATATGATGTACTTCATACTCCCTAGAATGCTCAACAGGTTCCTCTATTTGACTTTCCACAATCAGTTGAACAAACCTAGGATATAAATAGTATTTACCCTGTTTTTCTTATCACACATTTGAGAAACACTGAATAGATTATACTTAAGTCCCTGTACCAGATAGACTTTTTCAAAGTCTAAATTCCCTGTTCTGATTGTGCGTCTGCCAAGTATCTTTCCTCCCTTTGGATCATTGCCAAATGCCACATATCCTCCATCAAAAGCTTCAAAATCCTCCAGGTTGCTCCCATCCCAAGTCATGTGCCCAGAGCAACCACTATCAAAAACTCCTTTGTCTTTTAGCTCATCTTGTAGATTGCCCTGCACATGAAATTACACAAATTAGTTCCTTTTATGGACCCTAGCCAATACTGACTTGGGTCTGCCTTGTGCATCAACATAATCGAATTTCTTTAGGTCCATTGATGCACAGTTGACATGATGTAAAACCTTGGTCTTAGGCTTCCATTGCCAACTAGCTGAGGCCTTAACAGCATAAAAATGGTTTCCAGCTACTGTGTCAGTTATCACCTTTGGAATTTTTAAAACTTCAATTGAATCACTGGTGATATTTTGCTTAGCAGTGGTTTGATTTTGCTTAGCCGTTCTTACATTTTGCTTAGCAGTGGTTGGAACCCATTTTGGTGCAGCAGTAACAATTGACTTTGTATTACCATTCCTCATTAAAACTTCTCTAGGAACCATGTTTTTGTTAGGATGAGGGTTTGTTTTCTTTGAAAAGTTTTGATGATTTACCCTCCTCCAATGATTCCAAACTTGTGGTCTGTTTTTATAACAATTTCTCTGTAAGTGTTCAAAACTACCACATGTAAAACAAGCCTTTTTAACACATTGAAACTCATCTCCTAATCTATTTGAAATTAGTCCATTAAAGTTCCTTTGGTTTCCCCTAGGTATGAATCTTTTCATCTGTTCCCTAGGTACTTCCTTGTACTCTACAACTTTCTTAGCAATTTGAGCTCCAAATCTAGGCACAAGGTTGGCTTGTTTAGAATCAACTTTCTTAACTTTTTCTATCTTCTCAGGCTTAGTTGATTCAAATCTATCATCCTCAGTATCTGATTCCCAGTCTTCAATTGTGGGAGCATCAGATGACTTATCAGAACCTATCTTAAGTGTTTCAGTCTTACTAATCTCTTCTACAGGTTTGTTAAAACTGAATTCACTACTAAATGACAGTTCTTTTGCTGGTGGTGCATGTTTCATTAGAGAGGGTGGTGGCATATTGTTGTATCCAAGACCAGTACCCTCCTTGAATAGTTTTTGACCTATTGGTTTATTTACTAAATCAGAAGCATACTGTGTTTTAGCAACCCTAACAATATGTTTTTCTTTGCCTTCTAAAGCTTCTTGTTTTACACTCTCTGCCAATTCTAGTTTCTCTTTAAGCATTTTAATCTCTCTATCCTTAAGATCAATTTCACCACCTAGTATATTAATTTTATCAACATACTCAAACTCACATTTAATACAATAATTAAGCTTTTCTTCAACACTTTCTAGAGCAACTCTATAACCTAAGTTATCTAGAGACAGTCTTTCTACTTCTTTCCTCATACTCTTAGTGATAGCTTTTTGAGATTCTAAGTTATCTTGACATGATTTAAAGGAACAAGTAGAATTATTAGAATCATTAGATACCTCAGAATCTGAACCAGACGATGAAGCATAAGCCATAAGAGCAAAGTTATGCTCTTTAGAAGCTTCACTAGCAAGAAAAGCTGCATTGGGACCTTCTTCAATCTGATCACTCTAGTCATAATCACCAATGCCATCTTGAGCAACCAAAGCTGAAGAAGAAGCAGGCTCTTCAGTGGTCTTTTGAATGCCTTCAATTCTCTTAGGAGCTCGACATTCCCTAGCAAAGTGACCCTTCTTTTTGCAGTTAAAGCACTCCATCTTGCTTTTGTCGAATCCAGCTCTCCTTTGACCATCATACTTAACCTGTCTTCCAGTCCTCCTCAGAAACTTCCTTGCTTGGAGAGTCAACATAGCCATTTGCCATTGCATATTTATCTCTTCAAGATCATCAGGATCAATTTGATCTAGATCTTGATTCAAAACAGTAACACTGGTAGTTAAATCAGCCAGAAAAGCACAGATTGCACCATCACTGACATTATCACTAACAGTGGTATTGTTAGCAATAGCAGTGGTTATACCATAAGTAGCAGTGGATGCATCTTGAGGATTCATATGGTTTATAAAAACAAAAGCAATGTTTTGTGTAGAGGAAGATGAACCAGCAATATTCTTTTCAACCTCATAAACTTTCAAATTGTTGTAGAGATTGTCCAGAGTCATCTGATCAAATTCATCTTTGTTTCTCCACACAACAGTATGCATAGCCCAGTCATGTGACAAACTTCTAATAAACTTAAGATTGATATCTTCTTGAGCAACTTTGTAGTCCACAGACTTCAGTTGACTGATAAGTTTTTGAAGTCTGTTATAAATGCCATCAAGTTTTTCTCCACTTAGAGCAGTGAAGTTCTCAAGCTGATGCTTTAGCATATTCTTCCTTGATTTCTTTGTAGCTTCATTACCAGCAAACCTTGTTTCAATAGCATCCATTAATTCTTTAGCAGACTCATAATGATAAAAGTCCAGTGCAAACTCATTAGGTATTCCCATGGAGAGAATACTAAGTGCTTTAATCTCCAGTTTCCTTTTTGCCTTGTCAATCTCACTAATAATGGCTATTGCAGTACCAACTGCACTCTTCTTAGGAAGAGTATATCCCTTTTCAACGACATCCCAGATGGCATAGTCAATCATACGAATATATTGCCTCATTTACATTCTCCAAATTTAGTACTCACCCTGCTTCAGCATGGGTACCTTAGATGCAGTAACCATGTAAGTTTCGTCAGACATCTTAACTTGCTTGAACAGAACTTAACTTGACTACTTCTTGGTTACAGTTTCTAGATCACAAGCTCTGATACCACTTGTTGATCCCAGTTGAGCAAACGATCTAATATAGAAACTGAGTTTAAACAAATACTTATTAAGTATCATGCGGAATTTAATTCTTAATCTTAAGAAGAAGAACAATAAACATTCAACACCTCAATATTATTATTAATACGAATACTCTAACCAGTATTAGGGTTTTACAACCTTGAAGTGTATCGACCTTAGATATAAAACATACGTATATCTAATCTAACCTAGGACCTCCTTTTATAGGCTAAGGAGTCCTTTACATAATACAATACGTAACCTACAAGATAAATATCTTTTCCATATTTATCTAATACAAACTACTAAACCGACTATACAAGACTAGCAGTGGTTACAATACAATATCCGTGGTTACACAATACTACTAGCCGCGGTTTGTCTTCATCTGTGGTTCCATTCTAATGTCCGTGGTTTTATCACCTCTGTCCGTGGTTCCAATACTTAGAATAATTCTTAATCCAAGGAACCAAAAACCCAAGAATTAGAACCCCAGAAGGTCCTCGAAGCCCTAGAAGACCTCCTGTGCATCTATAAATAGACATGTTCTTCACAAGAGCAGATTGTCCAATTTCTTATGCTTTAAAGAGATTTTGACCATTTGTTATTTCTGTCATGTTTTTATAGCTTTAGTAGTTGTAATTTCATTTTCTAAATTGTAAACATCCTTTTATTAATGCAAATTTACTTTTTCGTATTATATCTTGTTACATGGTTTTCTCCAAATGCTCATTTGATTATCAATCTTGTCTTAAGCTTGTTATTACCAGTTTTTTAAACACACAGAAGCCTATCTAAGCTTATGTGAATTCGAATTTTCTCAAAGCTTTTTCTCAATTTCAGATTTTACAAAAGTCAACATTAGTCAAACTTTTAAAGTCAAATCGGTTCTAAGTAAGTTCCTGATTCTAGTTTGTTAAATAGGTGAGTTTTATGCTTATTTGTTGATTTCAAGTCAGTTTCAGTTGTGTTCCCTTCTGTTTTGGAAGTTTAATTGAATTTGGATAAGTAAAGGAGTGTTTGGTTTTGTTATAATTTTTAGGTTCAAGTGAATTTGGCCATTCCAGTTTGAGTTAGTTTAGTTTGAAAACTGTTTTTAAAACCTTCTCAATCAAGTTTCTAAGTGTTTCAAATCAGATTTGTCACTTCCATTAGTTTCATGAAATCTGTCAAAACAGTGAATCTGTCCCAACCTTTGCTGTTCAGCAGCTCATTTCATGGTTCAAATCAGGTGCAAATTTAGTTTAGTTTGCTTTTTATTGCTGTTTTCATAGCCAAATTCATCTGTTTTCAGTTTTATGTTTTAGATATTTGATTTTGTAGCTTAATCCTTAGCTTAAAGTCTTTAGTTTAGCCTATTTTTCTGCTGCAGTTGCCTTGTTCTGTCCAAATAGCTTAAGTTTGAGCTTATTATCTGCTTATTTAGTGGGATTAGTAGTATGATTTTTGGTTCTATCGGTAGCCCTTGGTATAAGCTTAATCTCTTTTTCCTTTACTTTGCCTTATGAGCTTATTCTAGTGCTTAACTAAGTCTGATGTTTCCACCCTTTCTACCCTGCCCTTTGTTTGCTGCAGCCTTTTCTGTCCAAGCTTAGCGTATTTCAAGACTGCATTTATGCTTATCCTATTAATGTTTTTGCTTGAAGTTTGTTTCCTCTATTAGATTTAGATGCTAGCTTCTTTTGTTTTACCCTTATGTAGTCAGTATTGCTTATTTTCCTGCTTATTTTAGGTCTTCAAAAGCCCATATGCTGCCCCCTAGAGTCTGCTGCTACAATAGATTCTTTAGTGCTTTTTGCCCCTTTTGTCTTAGCTTATTGCTCAGCTTATATACTCATTTAGGTCTCACTTAAATTACTTGGTCATCCCCTTAGCTTATTGTAGGATCCATGTTTTCCCTTTAGCTTTTAAGTGCTTAAATTCTCTTTTAGATTGTTTAGATTTGCTTAAGTTCATAATCTGTCCATCTATAACTACTTATTACAAACTGCTTTTTCAGGTTTTTCATTTTTCCTAAATTTAGATCAGCTTAAATTATTTTTCTTCAAAATTTCATATTTTTCCAAAATGTTTTAATATTTTTAATAATTAGTTTTTACGTTTTTAGTTTTTAAATCATAATAAATTAATAAAAACTCAAAAAAATATTCCGCTTTTTCCTAAAAACTTATTTTGTCGTATTTTATGTAGTAAAAATAAATTTACATTTTTAGGGTCGTTATTTCATAACTTTTACGTTTTAGGCTCGGGTTTCACCCGAGCGCACTCGTTTTTACGTTTTCTTTACGGTTTGAGTTTTAAAAGTTTCGTTTTATCAAATTACATTTCTTATGAGTTAAAATTAGTTTAAGTTTCATAAAATTAGCTTAAATTCCTTTGATTTAGTTTTAAATCGCATTTTTAAAATTCCCGTAATTGCGTTTTAGGTTTAAATCGCATTTTGGGATAAGTCTGCTTTATGTTATTGTTTTATATGCTTATTTAGTTCGTTTTAGTTAATGTTTCATTACCATAGTGTAGAATCCCATTATTCCCCCTATTTTCCCTATTCAAAATACGTGAACGCGGCGTGAGTTTAATTCTCCATTTATCCTTCGTTAGGAGAACGACCCGAGAAATACATACCTTTGTATTTCTTCAGAGAATATATGTACTACGGAATCTAAACATATTAGTCCACCAGGACACATTCTGCACCTGATTGGATGCGTTTATATGTCAAATCAGAGGAGCATGTGTTAGGGGATCATGGTGAACTACCTAACTATAAAGCTGCATTATCAAATCCTGAATCTGAAAAAATGTCTTGAAGCTATGAGCACGGAAATGTAATCCATGAGAGACAAAAATGTATGGATTTAAGCTGACCTACCTCCTAACACTAAAACCGTTGGGAGCAAGTGGCTCTTCTAAAAGAACAATGACATGGATAGAAAGGTACACGCCTATAAAGCTCATCTTGTAGCAACGGTTACACTCAAACCTACGGTGGAGATTATGAGGAATCCTTCTCGTATGTAGATAACATCAAAGATATTAGGATTCTTATATCCATACTCGCGTATTATGACTATGAGATTTTCATGAATAGTAACCTAACTGAAGAGGTTTATATGGTTCAACCTGAGGTGTTTGTCAATCTACAGTGTCCTAACCGTGTATGCAAGCTAGAATGATCAATATATGGATTAAAGCAAGCATCAAGGCAATGGAATAAAGGTTTGACGAGGAGATAAAAAGTATGGTTTCTTTCAAAACCTTGGTGAACCATGTGTATATCGAAAGGCTAGTGAGAGTATTGTTGCATTCCTAATCTTATATGTCGATGGCATATTGATCATTGGAAACGACATTCCAATGTTACAAGTTAGTAAAGCCTATTTTGGAAAGTGTTTTTCTATGAAATATTTAGGAGAAGTTGCATATATTGTATGAATCAAGATCTACAAAGATAGATCCAAGCGGTTGATTGGACTTTATCAAAGTGCGTACATTGATAAAATCTGAAAAATATTTTATATGAAGAATTACAAGCGTCGAAGTATCCTAATGCAAGTAAAACTTGAGTTGAGTAAAAATCAAGGGCCCTCTACACCTACAAAGGTGGAACACATGAAAAATGTTCCTTATGAATCGGCTATAGGATCAATCATGTATGATGTGAGTTGCACTAGACCTAATGTTGCATTCACTCAGAACTTAACAAGTCGATTTCAAGTAGACCTAGGTGAAAGTCACTGAACTGCTGTGAAGAAAATTCTGAAGTATCTCGGATATAATAAAGACATGTTTCTTGTTTATGAAGGACATACCGAAGAAGAGCTCAGAGTTACCTGTTACACTAATGGTGCATAGCAGAGAGAAAAAGACGATTCAAAGTCAAAAACCAGATGCATTTTCATTTTAAATGGAGGTGTTATAATTTGGAAGAATATAAGCGAAGCATTAAAGCAATGTCTTCTACAAAAGCTGAATTTGTAGCTGCTTCAAAAGCTGCAATGGAAGCTATTTCGATAAGGAAGTTTATTGATGAGCTTGGAGTTGTCCCCACCAATAAAGAACCTATGGAGATGAAGTGCAACAATAGTGACGCAATAATTCTGAGCAACAAGCCTGGAGCTTAGAATGGTGCCAAACATTTTAAAAGGAAAGTTCACTATCTCCAAAAGGTTATAGCAGATAATGAAATTAGACTTATCAAAGTTCACAGAGTTGACAACGTATCTGATCCATTTACTAAGGTGTTCCCTTTAACCAAGCATTTTGATCATGCTAGTAGTATTGGACTTAGACAAGCTAGAAGTATCATGTAAATCTGTTTTATTTTTTAGTGTTTTGATATTGGGATATTTCAAACAGTTATTATCTTTGATGAATTAATATACGTGGTATTGAAGTTTTCATTCATATATTAACTGTTTCCTATATTGCCATGTTTAATGCTTAATTAATTTATTACTCTCAATATGGCCATTTTCAATCAATAGTATGGGAATATTATTGAATTAATACAAATGTGAGTGCTTGGTAATATATCACTTGTGTGATTAATATTAAAGGATGTGTTCACCAAAATCATATGTTATCCACGTGTTATGGATATTAGACTTCCCCAAACCCTAGACTTGAGATGCAATGAGGTCTTGAATGTGTGGATATTTCTTCTTGACTATAGTTAAACAATGTCCTGAATAAGTTAGTTATAAAGACTATTATCTGATGTTATGTAAAGCACATGAATGATACGTGCAATTAAAATAGAATTTGTTCCTCCACTTGTCTTCTGGAGTATGATACTAATGGGCCCCTCACTAAATTAATTAGATGTTCGCATGGTCATGCCCAAAGTGTAAATCAAGATGATACTTGTTTACGTTTGTGAATCTAGCTTAATTTGTAAAACGAGAAACAGAACTGTTAAACAAATGGAATGACTATTGATCCATACCCATAGTTTAACCGATATCGGAAACAAAGGGATGTATATTTATAAACCGTTTGACTGAGCTGCTTTTCGAAACCACAATCAAGTATTTCTAGGAGCAATTTGGTGTTGTAAGATACTTAACACTGTTAGTATGATTTATTAGATTATAACTTATCGCATGTGGAATCTATTGGTTATGCTCTTAAGTATAATCAGTAATTTATACGCCTGGGAATACGTGAGCCTATTGGGGCATACATGTATATCCCGAGAAATATGTTTTAATTGACATAATTAATACATTAAACATTATATTTTAATTATATTATGTCATGAAATGTTTAAAAGAATGTTAATTATAACGTTAGACGTTATAACTAATTAACTAACATTTAAATAAAAAGTGAGGGACTTATTAGCTTGAAAATCAAAAACTAAGGGGTGTTTGTTTGTTAGGCCAGTCGAACAAGGACCAAAAGGGTGGAAGATTTTTGATAACTTGGAGTTTAAGTTAAGTAATTAATATGTGTTTTACATTATTAATTAACTATAGACTTGACGATCGGTTTGTAAATCCTAAGACGATTGGGAAGGTAATATTGTCCAACAAGTTTAATGACTATATAATGAATCCTTGTGATTCATTTTTCACTAATCATTCTCCAAAACCTAAAGCTAAAACCAAACACCCCTTTTGTTTGTCCAAACCGATGGGCACCCTATTCCAAAGGGATAGTTTGATCGCAATTTCCAAACCAAACCAAGAACATGCTTCGTTGGTGATTTTCGTGATGTGTACTAGCATATGCATGTTCTCATGAAGTGTATGTATGCAATGATAGAGATAACCTACTTTCGTTATTAGTGTTTTGTTCGAAGTGATTCAAAGTTTCAAGATTCAAGAATGTTACTTGTCTTAGTAATTCAAGTAACTTAAGGTTAGTAATTAATGTGTTAATTCTTTATATGTTAACCTTTAAACATCAATCTAGACCCAATCCGCTGCATACTCGTGGTGATTAATGGTTAATCTTGATTGTCAAGTCCTAATAGTGGCATCATGAGCCGGTCATTTGATGTTTATGGGTTACACCACTTAAAACGTAAATTAGATCTTGAAACTTGTTTTTTTGTGTTTTTTTCATTGAATCTTTTTTTTGTAAAGCTTAGGGTTTTATTTTCTTGCTAAAAATTCGACCATAAGGGTTCTAAAATTGTTTCTTGAAAACATGAATCAAGTCCTAGCGATTCGTGGAAACAACCCAAATCGTGGAGAAAATGTCAACCTAGCTCGCGGTTGAGCATTTGTTATAGGTGCTAATGAAGCCCGCCAGGATCCGAACATCGTTACGGGTACGTTTTCCATAAACGATCATTATGCTAACATATTTTTCGATTCTGGTACCAATTATAACATTGTTTCTACTAAATTCATGACCCTGTTAAAAATGAAACCCAATAATCAAAACGTTAGCTATGAGATTGATGTAGAAAATGTTCAAAGGGTAGAGACCAATAAGATTCTTTGGGGGTGCAAACTATATTCAAAAGGTTATTTTTTCGTTATTAGTTTAATACCTTTCGGTCATGGGAGCTTTGATGTGATAATCGGAATGGACTGGTTATCAAAGCTTGAGGCCGAAATAATTTGCCACGAGAAGATATTTCGACTTCCATTACTGAACGGCGAGGTACTTAGAATTTATGGAGAGCGACCTAAAGGGAAACTAAAGCACCTTACGTGTATGAAGACAAAATAACAGAAAATAGAAGAAATCCCTGTGGCAAGATATTTTCCTAAAGTATTTCGGGAACACCTATTGGGATAACCCCTGCCTCGCGAAATCGAGTTTCGAATACATCTAATTCTTGGAGCGATGCCAGTTGCCAAATCACCATAGCTCTTGACACCTATAGAGATGTAAGAGTTACCTAATCAACTCAAAGAACTCCAAGACAAAGATTTTATTCGACCTAGTTCTTCACCATGGGGAGCACTAGTGTTGTTTGTTAAGAATAAAATAGTTCATTTCGAATGTGTATAGACTACAGAGATTTGAACAAGCTAACGATCTAAAACCGCTATCCCCAACCTAGAATCGATGACTTGTTTGATCAGCTAAAGGGTGCACGATACTTCTCAAATATAGATCTTTGTTTTGGTTATTATCAGTTGAGAATGAACGAGGCTGATATTGCTAAAACCGCATTCGGAACTAGATACGAACATTTTGAGTTTATGGTTATGCCATTCGGATTGACAAATGCTCCTACTATATTCATGAATCTAATGAACCGCGTATGCAAGCCATATTTGGATAAGTTTGTTATGGTTTTGATTTACAATATTCTGATTTGTTCAAAATCGAAAAAAGAACATAAAATACATTTGAGGTTAATTATGGAGTTGCTCGGTAAAAACAGAAAATGTACGATAAGTTTTCAAAGTGTGAATTTTGGCTACACGAAGTACATTTCCTTGGACACATGATTAACAAAGATGGTATTCATGTGGACCCTAGCAAGATTAAGGCCGTGAAGAATTGGAAACCACCAAGGATGCCAACAGAGATTCGTTCATTCTTAGGATTGGCAGGGTATTATAGACGAGTTATCGAAAATTTTTCTAAGATTGCCAAACCTCTTACCTTGTCGACTCAAAAGGATAAGAAGTTTGATTGGGGCAATGAACAAAAAGAGACCTTTCACACGTTGATAGATAAGTTGTGTGATGCAATGATTCTATCACTTTCTGATGAACCGAATGATTGCGTAGTTTATTTTGACGCGTTGGGTTAAGGCTTAGGATGTATGTTGATGAAAAGGAAGAAAGTGATTGCATAAGGGTCAGGTCAGTTGAAAGTTCATGAGAAGAACTATACCAATCATGACCTAGAAATAGGCACTTTGGTATTTCCTCTCAAAATCTGGAGAAACTATTTGTACCAAACAAAGAGTGTTATCTACGCTAACCATAAGAACATTCAACACATCTTTGATCAGAAGGAGTTAAACATGCTTGCGAGACGATGGATCAAACTTTTCAGCGAGTATGACAACAAGATTCGCTATCACCTATGAAAAGTGAAGATAGTAGCTGATGTACTGAGCAAAATAGAAATAATTAAACCAAAACGGGTTCAAGCTATGAGCATGACGATCCATTCGGGTGTCAAGGCTAAGATACTCAAAGCCTAGAGTGAAGCTTCCAAAGACTTCAACACTCCAATAGAAATGATGTGAGGATTAAACAAACAGTTGGAAAGAAAGGATGATGGTGGACTTTACTTTGTAGATCGAATTTGGGTTCCTTTGGAAGGAAATGTGAGAACTTTGATCATGGATGAAGCACATGCAACAAAGTACTATATTCATTTGGGAGCATATAAGATGTACTACATTCTTTGAGACATGTATTGGTGACCAGGGATGAAGAATGATATAGCCATGTATGTTAGCAAGTGCTTGACTTGATCAAAGGTTAAGACTGAAAACCAGAAACCCTCAGGATATCTTCAACAATTGGAGATTCCGGAGTGTAAATGGGAGAAGATAATCATAGATTTTGTTACTAAACTACCTAGAAATAGTAGTGGGCATGATGCAATTTGGGTCATTACAGACAGACTATGCAAGTCCACGCACTTCATAGCTATCTGTGAGGACTACAAGATGGAAAAGCTAGCTCGGATCTACATCAGCAAGATTGTTGCAAGACACAAAGTTCCTGTAACTGTGACAACTCGCAATTTCAGGTCATTTTCAAAATTTACTATTCATCTCGGGAATTTACTATTCACCGGTTACTATTCAAATTTTACTATTCACCGTTTTCGAAGTCGAAGTAATATTCTGAGAATGTATTTCAAAATTTACTATTCACGAAACACTATTCATTTCCGGAGAAAAACACTATTCAAGTTTCACAATTTCATCGTTTATCGTAAACTAGGTTTACGAGTATCAAATTCGCGTAACCTTAATGGTTTAGCTGC
>BPTQ01000009.1:211850992-211965156 GCA_019973895.1 Chrysanthemum seticuspe | reverse complement strand
TCAAGTTACTAATATGGTTCTGGTAATCAAGTTACTTATATGGTTCTGTCGATCAGGTTACTTATATGGTTTTGGCGATCAGGTTACTAATATGGTTCTGTTAATCGGGTTACTAATATGGTTCTGTTAATCGGGTTACTAAATACTATATTTTTAAGATTCATACCGTTTTGACAATTAAACGTACTGATTTGTAAGTCAAGTCTATTTGTATATCAAACGTTTATCAGTACTTACAGTATTTTCAACAACTCGTACATAGAGGGGGTTTTCATCATATTTTTGTTAACTTTTACCCCGATACCTTGAGTGGACTACGTTACAAATACTACTATATTACCGTTTTCACCTATGTGACTTTACACCCGCGTTGGAGATTTATCATACGAATTGCATGCATAACATTACATCATAACTTATTGTAGAACATATCATTCATAATAGGTCACGGTTAGAGGTTGCGCCCACATTTCAGTGTATCCACTTTTGCCATTATATCATCATAAACATTGCATCAGGTGAGTTCCATAGCCCCATTTTCAATTGTTTTTATACTACTTTTGGGGGAGATACATGCTCAACAACTTTTATGACATTCATGACTATTTGCAAACTATATGTTTATCTGAACTGAATGTTTAGTCATGCAAATTAACAGTTTTGCCATACTTAGAATTTTTATATCATAAATCATTGGGCTAATTGTCTTGGTATAATCATTGGGCTAATTGTCTTGGTATAATCATTGGACTAGCGGTTTTGGTATATTCATTGGACTAGCTGTCTTGGTATATTCATTGAACTAATGGTCTTGGTATAATCATTGAACTAATGGTCTTGGTATATTCATTGAACTAATGGTCTTGGTATAATCATGGAACTAATGGTCTTGGTATAATCATTGAACTAATGCTCTTGGTAAAATCATGAACTAATGGTCTTGGAACGATTTGGAACCACACTCATATGTGTTATATCAAGTAACAATTGATACATTAAGTTATGCACTATTTTGTGAATTCATTTGACGATTTCTGTTTGAACATAAACTATACACATTTTGGCAGTGGGTTGTAAACACACAGGTTGCAAGTTTTGTATGGGCGGAACTTGGAACTGAGTGGATTTACAATGCCTTTGCTGCATGAACATTTTCTAAAGGTTTTTCATTTCAACACAAACTCTATGAACTCACTCAACCTTTGTGTTGACACTTTTTAGCAGGTTTTATCTCAGGTATCTAAGGCATTCACTTCATGGCATGCATATGGACACATCATAGAGTCGCGGTGACGACGCGTCTCACTTGGGTTTTATGAACTTTAAAAACATCGTTTGGCTTGTATCAAATTTATTTCCGCACACGTTGATTTTCATTTGGGACCTTGATGAGTGTGTAAATACTCATCATTTTTAATCAATTCTGAACTGCAAAACGTCTAAAAATGCTCAGAAATGCATCAAAACACTGAAAATATTCCAAAATTACGTTTTATATGTTTCAGATGCAAAATGTTTAAAATCAGATGAAAAATGAGCAAAGTTTGCATAATTGGCAGTTTCAGTCCCCCAAGTTTCTAAAATTGTCAAAAATAGTCCCTGAGTCAAAATTTCAAAAAGAAAAATCATCAAAGGTCCTTTTTAAATCATAACTTGTCAAATTTGGTCCTTTGGTGAAAAATGTGAAAAGTTTGAGAAATTTACAAAAATGGTCCTCCAAGTTTGAAATTTGGCAGATTTGGTCCCTGGAAAATGTGAAAATGGCAACTTTGGTCCTTGTATTATTAATACTTGTCAAATTCAGTCCTTGGAGCAACTTTGAGATATTGGCAGTTCTAGTCCTTGAAGTTTCAGAAATTGCATATTAAGTCCTTATGTTATTAAACCTCCTTATTCCACTTGGACTTGTCAATTCTATTTTTGACCTTGCCTTTCCCTTGTGACCCAGCCATTGAACCCTGCCTTTTGACCCCCTGGTATTTAATATCCCAGTCAAACCTTGTTGACTCCCACTTTCCCTCTCTCCCTCACGGGGTAACCAAACCACCATCATCACCCCTGCTACCTTCACTGCTAACACTCCATCTCCTCCATCATGCCCTACTCTACCCCCCCCTCCAAACACAACAAGCCAAAGGTTCATTAAATGCCTCTAAACCTAACACTCAATCTCCACTGTCAAAATCCCTTATTCCCGCCAAAATAACAATTTGGCCAAAAGTCACAAAAAGTCATCCTATGGCCCAGAAATGAAGTGGGATTATCTCAGGGACACGTGGCAAGAAGTTTGGAGTATAAAAGAGAGAAAGAGAAGAGATGAGGAAAAAAAAGTAGAGTAGTGTAGAGTAATGCATTATTTCCTTTAAAATTTAGTTTATGTTTATTGTATTTACAGCTTTCAGTAGTTTAATGTTTTATTAAAGTTTTTGTAATCTCAATTTCTTGTACTCTCTTTTCAGCTTTAATAAAAAGTTTCCAAGTCTCATTTTTTTGATCTTGCATTTCATAATTTGAAAACTAAATAAACTGTTTTTAAGATTGAAATAAGCTCATATAAGCTGTCTATAGCTTTTGTGAGCTTATTTGTGTTTACTTGTTCCATTTAAATCATTTGCATTCACAAAAGCTCTCAGTCAACGAAAGTCAACTGTGTTACTGTTTTGGTTCAGAATTGGATTTGGGTTGATTACTGGTTTTAATGTGTTCTCTAGTTTAATTATGTGTTAAATAGCTATCTCTGAATTGCTGTTGGTAAGTTTCCTTCTAGATCAGTGGTTAATGCATTTTCATGAATTAATAAAGGGGTGTTTGGTTCACTTGTTTAGACTGCTGTAGAGGTAAATTTTATGGATTAGATCTGTTGGTCTATGCTTATCAGAGTTGATTTAATGCATATCTGTCCTTAGTTTGCTTTCAGTTGAGCTTTAAGTCAAAATATACTTGTAACTGCTCTTATCTCCTTATCTGTTGAAATCAGCTTCTGTCATCATCTCAAATGGGTTTAGAATCAGTTTAGCATGGTTGCTATAGTTGCATTTCAGCTTATCTCATCTTATTCTATCCATAAGTTGCTTCCAAATCTCATTTTAGTCAAACTGCTTATCTGTTTTGAAAGTCAAACACCAGGTCTGAAATCAGTTTTTTGCAGAACTTGAAGAGATTGCACTGTGTTCATTTTAAGTAGTTAAGGTTTGATGTTTGGTACATTTGCAGTTAGCTAGGTGGACTTTAAGACCACCTTTGTAGTTTTAGCTTTAGCTTATTTAATAAGAAGTTAGAGTAGCTTAAACTAGCTTCCCCATTACTGTTCTGCACATCAGCAGTCCTAATGTCAACTTGGCCTGTTTTTGTGTGATCAATAACTTGTTCATTGCTGGTCCATATTTGCTGAACTTTTGGATTTAGACTCTCTGATAGGTTGCCTTTAGATCCCCACTTTTTGTTTTCACACTTGCTTATTAGATAAGCTGTTGCTACAGCTTAAAGTAGAGGGCATATTTCTGTTTGGCTTAATAGATCAGATTTCTTAAATCCTTGGTTACATGATCATTAGGTGTTAGAATTAACTTAAACCTGTTGCTTTAGAGTAGTTTAGCTATACTATAGCTTATTTAATCATTGGGTTCACCCTTGTGCTTATTTGCTTAATCAAAAGTGCTTATTTCATTGTCATTTACACTACAGCTTCAGATTCTCCCACATAGGGCCATGTTTTTATAATTTTTACAGCTTTAGAATATCATATTAGTATTTCCCTGAAATTTTCATAATTTTTGGACACTGTTTGCTATTTTTCTAGATTAAAATCAGTTTTTAATCATTTTTAATTAGTTTAAATTGCATTTAATTCAGAAAAAGTTCCAAAAAATAGTTTTTCAATTTTAATTGTTTTAGATAAATATAAAAAGCACAAAAAATATTTTTCCTTATTTTTCTCCTTTTATTTGGTATTTTTAATAATTTAAATTAGTTTTAAATAGTTTTAAATTAATAATAAATATATAAAAAGTCTAAAAAATATATTTTCTGTTTTAAAATTAGTTTTATCATATTTTAGATTTTTCTAAGTCTTAACTTTATTTTTCTAGTCTTATTTCATATTTTCTTTTATTTTAGAGTATTATTAAATAGTTTAAAATAGTTTTTAATTAATAATAATTAGATAAATAGTTTTAAAAATAATTTTATTTTTCTAATAAATTTCTTTTATCATTAGGTTTGTAAAAATGTATTTTTCGTATTTTTAGGACTTTTTATTTCTTAAATCTCACGTTTTTATTTGTACGTTTACGTAATTTTTATTTAAACGTAAGTTTTTAGTTTTAAGTCTTAAACATTCATCATTTTAAATATAGTGATAGCGTTTATTTAATATCTTTTATCTTTTTAACTTTCTTTAATTTACATTTAAGCCGTTTTTAATTTGTTGGCTTTTTCCGTAGTTATAATATATTCACAAACTCCTTTTCCGTTCAAATCTCGCGATCACTATACGTGAGGTGATCCATTGCACAGCTCGCTGGGACATAACGACCCGGGGAGACACTATACTCCCCAGATCTTCATTGAGTTCGTGCTTAAGCAGTTTTAAGTTTTCTTACGTTTGCGTGAGAGAACTTGACGGTTTTGCGCGAATCAAATTTTGGCGCCGCTGCCGGGGAGCTGTGCGTGCTGATTGTCTTCCGTTTAGCAGATTAGTGATTTGGATATTCACTCCTTGTTTATACCATCTGTATGTGTTTATATTTTCTTTTAAATATCAAAAACCCAAAAATATTTTCATTCTTTGTTTTTATCATAATGTTTTTCAAAAATACCAAAAATATCCATCTTTACCCTCTCACATCTTTGATTCTTCATCCCTACCCCTCTGAAAGCCTTTGATTCTTTCTATGTCTTATCCTCACCCTCTTGGTTGTCAATGGTGTGGTGGTCTTTATAATGGTGGCAATTGCCCCAGTTGTAGCATGGTGGAGTCAGGAAACGGGTCTGTCTATAACCAAGATCCCTATTCCTACCATAACACAACTGATTTATTCCATCAGCTACCACACTGTGATACTCAGCAGTTTTACTGTTGTGAGTACTGTGGTGGTTCACACTCCAGTTCTGATTGTCAATCGGGAAACACGCTTGTCTATGAGCAGGTTCCTGATAACAATTATGACTACAACACATACCACTCACAGCCACATCAGTTCTACTGTTGTGAGTATTGTGGAGGTCCTCACTCTAGCTCGGATTGTCAAACAAGGAATCCATTTCCTTGTTACGATTACGACTCTTCGTATCAAGACCAACCTCCACAATACCAAATGATTCAAGCGACTCCTCATGAAACTACGACAGATCTTCTACTAAAGACTCTGGAGTTATTAAAAGAACTTAAGGAGGAGTCGGCTATGTCCTCCCATGATAATCCAAATGAAAAATCAATGGAAGTATTGTTAGCTGAAGAACAGGCTGCTAGATTAGATTCCCAGATTGCCAGTGAAAACTCTGTTAGGGAATCAATTGCAAAAGAAAAAACGGCCAAATCTAGCTCTCGATTCCGTTTCATTCCTGATGACGATGATGATGAAGATATCCTTGATATCCTACAATTTTATAACGGTTCATCAAGTTCATCAGTTGAAACTCCTTCCATGAAGAATCAGGGAGAAAAGACTATGATGGAATTACTAGCAGAAGAACAAATGTTAAGTATTAAACATATGTATGCTAGTCCATCTAATCTCCCTCAGTCTGTTGTTATCACACCTGATATTCCCACTCACTCTCTAAACATGGGGGATGAGCTTCTTAGCACTATTCCAGAAATGGAATCGTCTAGTGTTGAGGACCTTATCCCAATCCCGAGAGAGTCACAGGGAATTTCTGATCATCTGTGTGATATCCCTTTCCCTCTTGAGTGTTCTCAAGATCATTTTGAATCTTTCTCTGATCTTAGCGACGATTGTGCTTCCTATGGAGACATCGAGTACGTTGAGGCATCACTTCCTCAATCTGATGCTGATCCCTTTCTTGAGGAGTTCTCCGGTGAACTCACTCACATCAATCCACTCTTTGATTTCGAAGCCGATCTGGGAGAGACTGAAAGTCTCATTGATAATGATCGTTCACTCACTTCTTATCCCAACAATCCAAATGAGAATGTTGACCACTTTGTTCCCGAAACATTCAAGGCTACTTTCACCAATCCTCTATTTGAATTCGACTCTGAATTCACTTCAATTTCTGAGAATCCACTCTTTGATACTCAGATTGAGGATAGTGATGAGTCTGCAATGGAACAAGAGTTCACAAATTCACATCCTGTGAATGATTCTCTTCATGAGGAGTTCTCCGGTGAACTCTCTCATATCATATCTCCGCTGGAGTATGATTGCGTGGATGGCAAAAATCATGATCGGGGGGAGAGAATCTCAATTTGCATAGTTATGACAAATCTTCCCAACCTCCCTCCCGAGATGCCTTCCAACCCAAAGAGCTCTACCGATAAAATCCAAATAAGTGCAACTGCACTTAATCCCGAGGAAGAAGATCTATTTATGATTGTTATCATGATCTTCCTTCTTTTCTTCACCTACTCGGTGACTTCCTTTCTTCTTCACTCCTTCGGGAATGAAGACACTATCTTTGATCCCGGCATTTTCAATTATCATTTTTGAGCCGGTTCTATGTATATCTCATCGGTGTGGAACTTTCTCGTGCTTCAAATGTTTGTCCAAACATCTTGAATGAAAGTCCGATGGAGATTGTTTCTTCCACTTTGCTTCCCCATGAACTAATGAATTCGGGGTCGAGTCAAGCTAGCGACTCGGAAATCAAAAACAGTAGCACGCACCATATGGGTTTTCACCCATATTTCTGTCTTCTTACCCCCTTTCTACCACCTAAGTGTGGGGGTGATGCCCCACATGTTATATATATCTTACAAAAAAAAAAAAAAAAAAAAAAAAAAAAAAAAAAAAAAAAAAAAAAAATCTTCTAAATAATGGCCGTAGTATTTCCCTTTTACGTTCTTTGTTTCGGCATAACCGCCGGTACTTTGAATATTGAGGGCAATATTCATTTCTAAGTGTGGGGGGGAATTCTCACGAATTTCATATATTATCTACCCAATTCCCCCGTTTTTGGCCAAATTTTTTTTGGAGTAAGTGTTTTACACTTACTCATTTGGTTATCAGTCCGCCATGTTTGATAAACAAAAGGATTGGCTAATCCAGGAGCAAACGGCTCTTGGTAAAGATTTATCAAATCCGTTTACGGCTTGCAATTTGCCCAAAATTGTATGGTATTCAGCTCACCATATCCTAAACAGTGAAGAGTTGGCTAGCCCGCAAGGTTATGGCTTGTGGTAAAGGCAGTGGAAAAACCATAATTGGTAATCAGCTCACCAAAGATAATATTGATAATTTATCTAAGAGTTGGCTAGTCCAGAGCAAACGGCTTCTGGTAAAGACAAAATCAAATCCGTTGAAAGCTGGTGGTTTGCTCAAAATCACATGGTTATCGGTGTACCATGGTTCTTACTTGAACTGAAACATTTGGCTACTCCAGAAGTAATGGCTTTTGGTAAAGAGATTAAAATCCATTATGTTTTCTCAAATCATTGCTAGGGACTAGCAATATCTCAGTGTGGGGGATTGATGAGTGTGTAAATACTCATCATTTTTAATCAATTCTGAACTGCAAAACGTCTAAAAATGCTCAGAAATGCATCAAAACACTGAAAATATTCCAAAATTACGTTTTATATGTTTCAGATGCAAAATGTTTAAAATCAGATGAAAAATGAGCAAAGTTTGCATAATTGGCAGTTTCAGTCCCCCAAGTTTCTAAAATTGTCAAAAATAGTCCCTGAGTCAAAATTTCAAAAAGAAAAATCATCAAAGGTCCTTTTTAAATCATAACTTGTCAAATTTGGTCCTTTGGTGAAAAATGTGAAAAGTTTGAGAAATTTACAAAAATGGTCCTCCAAGTTTGAAATTTGGCAGATTTGGTCCCTGGAAAATGTGAAAATGGCAACTTTGGTCCTTGTATTATTAATACTTGTCAAATTCAGTCCTTGGAGCAACTTTGAGATATTGGCAGTTCTAGTCCTTGAAGTTTCAGAAATTGCATATTAAGTCCTTATGTTATTAAACCTCCTTATTCCACTTGGACTTGTCAATTCTATTTTTGACCTTGCCTTTCCCTTGTGACCCAGCCATTGAACCCTGCCTTTTGACCCCCTGGTATTTAATATCCCAGTCAAACCTTGTTGACTCCCACTTTCCCTCTCTCCCTCACGGGGTAACCAAACCACCATCATCACCCCTGCTACCTTCACTGCTAACACTCCATCTCCTCCATCATGCCCTACTCTACCCCCCCCTCCAAACACAACAAGCCAAAGGTTCATTAAATGCCTCTAAACCTAACACTCAATCTCCACTGTCAAAATCCCTTATTCCCGCCAAAATAACAATTTGGCCAAAAGTCACAAAAAGTCATCCTATGGCCCAGAAATGAAGTGGGATTATCTCAGGGACACGTGGCAAGAAGTTTGGAGTATAAAAGAGAGAAAGAGAAGAGATGAGGAAAAAAAAGTAGAGTAGTGTAGAGTAATGCATTATTTCCTTTAAAATTTAGTTTATGTTTATTGTATTTACAGCTTTCAGTAGTTTAATGTTTTATTAAAGTTTTTGTAATCTCAATTTCTTGTACTCTCTTTTCAGCTTTAATAAAAAGTTTCCAAGTCTCATTTTTTTGATCTTGCATTTCATAATTTGAAAACTAAATAAACTGTTTTTAAGATTGAAATAAGCTCATATAAGCTGTCTATAGCTTTTGTGAGCTTATTTGTGTTTACTTGTTCCATTTAAATCATTTGCATTCACAAAAGCTCTCAGTCAACGAAAGTCAACTGTGTTACTGTTTTGGTTCAGAATTGGATTTGGGTTGATTACTGGTTTTAATGTGTTCTCTAGTTTAATTATGTGTTAAATAGCTATCTCTGAATTGCTGTTGGTAAGTTTCCTTCTAGATCAGTGGTTAATGCATTTTCATGAATTAATAAAGGGGTGTTTGGTTCACTTGTTTAGACTGCTGTAGAGGTAAATTTTATGGATTAGATCTGTTGGTCTATGCTTATCAGAGTTGATTTAATGCATATCTGTCCTTAGTTTGCTTTCAGTTGAGCTTTAAGTCAAAATATACTTGTAACTGCTCTTATCTCCTTATCTGTTGAAATCAGCTTCTGTCATCATCTCAAATGGGTTTAGAATCAGTTTAGCATGGTTGCTATAGTTGCATTTCAGCTTATCTCATCTTATTCTATCCATAAGTTGCTTCCAAATCTCATTTTAGTCAAACTGCTTATCTGTTTTGAAAGTCAAACACCAGGTCTGAAATCAGTTTTTTGCAGAACTTGAAGAGATTGCACTGTGTTCATTTTAAGTAGTTAAGGTTTGATGTTTGGTACATTTGCAGTTAGCTAGGTGGACTTTAAGACCACCTTTGTAGTTTTAGCTTTAGCTTATTTAATAAGAAGTTAGAGTAGCTTAAACTAGCTTCCCCATTACTGTTCTGCACATCAGCAGTCCTAATGTCAACTTGGCCTGTTTTTGTGTGATCAATAACTTGTTCATTGCTGGTCCATATTTGCTGAACTTTTGGATTTAGACTCTCTGATAGGTTGCCTTTAGATCCCCACTTTTTGTTTTCACACTTGCTTATTAGATAAGCTGTTGCTACAGCTTAAAGTAGAGGGCATATTTCTGTTTGGCTTAATAGATCAGATTTCTTAAATCCTTGGTTACATGATCATTAGGTGTTAGAATTAACTTAAACCTGTTGCTTTAGAGTAGTTTAGCTATACTATAGCTTATTTAATCATTGGGTTCACCCTTGTGCTTATTTGCTTAATCAAAAGTGCTTATTTCATTGTCATTTACACTACAGCTTCAGATTCTCCCACATAGGGCCATGTTTTTATAATTTTTACAGCTTTAGAATATCATATTAGTATTTCCCTGAAATTTTCATAATTTTTGGACACTGTTTGCTATTTTTCTAGATTAAAATCAGTTTTTAATCATTTTTAATTAGTTTAAATTGCATTTAATTCAGAAAAAGTTCCAAAAAATAGTTTTTCAATTTTAATTGTTTTAGATAAATATAAAAAGCACAAAAAATATTTTTCCTTATTTTTCTCCTTTTATTTGGTATTTTTAATAATTTAAATTAGTTTTAAATAGTTTTAAATTAATAATAAATATATAAAAAGTCTAAAAAATATATTTTCTGTTTTAAAATTAGTTTTATCATATTTTAGATTTTTCTAAGTCTTAACTTTATTTTTCTAGTCTTATTTCATATTTTCTTTTATTTTAGAGTATTATTAAATAGTTTAAAATAGTTTTTAATTAATAATAATTAGATAAATAGTTTTAAAAATAATTTTATTTTTCTAATAAATTTCTTTTATCATTAGGTTTGTAAAAATGTATTTTTCGTATTTTTAGGACTTTTTATTTCTTAAATCTCACGTTTTTATTTGTACGTTTACGTAATTTTTATTTAAACGTAAGTTTTTAGTTTTAAGTCTTAAACATTCATCATTTTAAATATAGTGATAGCGTTTATTTAATATCTTTTATCTTTTTAACTTTCTTTAATTTACATTTAAGCCGTTTTTAATTTGTTGGCTTTTTCCGTAGTTATAATATATTCACAAACTCCTTTTCCGTTCAAATCTCGCGATCACTATACGTGAGGTGATCCATTGCACAGCTCGCTGGGACATAACGACCCGGGGAGACACTATACTCCCCAGATCTTCATTGAGTTCGTGCTTAAGCAGTTTTAAGTTTTCTTACGTTTGCGTGAGAGAACTTGACGGTTTTGCGCGAATCAGACCTACACTTTGTAAACTCTGATTATTTTATTAAATCAAATGATGTGTTTTTCAAACGACACTTTAGGTCGTTCAATATAACTGTGATTTTGATGTTATGACAGTCAATCCCCAGGAATTCAATTCCGCTGCAAAACAGGTAATTTGGGGGTGTGACAGATTGGTATCAGAGCTTCGGTTATAGAGAACTAGGTTGCATCATTGACCCTAGACTATAACTACATCATCATAGCATCTCATCATTTCATCATAAGTGCATAGTCACTATACATGCGGTTTCATACGCACATTTTGCGAGTTATTTACTGTCATTTCAAAGCGATTGTCACATTAAGGCCTTTAGATACCCATCCCATCATACTCACATCAGACTTTGACATGAAGAATTCCCTGTCATTCCCTATCACAATTTTAACATTAGTTGACTTTACACCAGACTTACCACACATATTATCCGATGTGGACACTGAACCCTTTGAGTAGGGAGAAATGGAACCTAGACCATCACGATCACCATTGATTCACTGTAGGATCAGGACAGTTTTTATCATTCTGTTAGGACAGATCATACCATTTGGTAGGACTTACAGGCTTAGTCCTAATGGACCTATTAGTCATACATTTGATTTGCCGCTTGGGAAGCGTGCATGAATTGACACACCACTACCATCTACCACTAAGACTACAGAAATTGCACTATCTTATAGATGTGAGGACTGTGAGAGTTTCAAAGCTGTTGTTGCTAGACAGCCTACTGCTCCTACACTTGAGACATGATTAGACCACCGATAGGAACAGATAATAAGTACATTTCTAGCTAATGTAATCTTTATCATTTATTATCTCCACGATAATCACGACCTTTGTTTATTTTATTCCTTATTCCAATTGCCCAATTTTTAATCATTTCGCGACAATACATCACTATCTTACTAGGGGTTAGGCCAACTTTATTCTTGACCAATTAGAAGACTATTACAATTCTATGAGGTTCTCTCATGTATCCTACAAACCATTCAACAAATTATATTTCAAGTTATTTTGCTACTATTTCATGAAATTAGTTCATTTAATTTTATTTCGAGCTATTTTACCACCATCTTAGAAACATTGTTTCATAAAGTTTTAAAACAAGCTGTTTTACTACCACCCTATCAATTGGTTTTCAGTCATTTTATCAACTATTTACTATCATTACGCGAAACGATTTTCATGTTACTCTGAAAAATTGTTTGAGCCATTATTTTACAAAACAAAACGTTGAATACCATCTAAAACTTTGGAGAAACATAATAGTATTTCAACAAAACCAAACATCACATCATTTGTCCTCGATTATACATAGCCTGATCACCTATGTATAATTCAGGAAGAATTATGTCATGAAAGTAACAAGCATCATTTCAAATCTCTTAAAACAATCTTCACTCAAAAGCAAGGATTTGTAAACAGATAAATTGCCCATAAACACCTCTGTTGTCAACACCCTATAAATACCTACGCCATTCGTCACTCACTCAACCGATAAGTTGAATGTTTTTTTTACTAGTGACCTTTCTAGGAAAGGCTTTCTATACCATCTACGAGGAGGATTCCTCGATACAAGAAAACAATGAAAGGATTTCGGAAATTACCAACAAGGACTAGAAGTAGGTAGTGAGATCTTTCAAAACCTAACAAAAATCTTAAGACATCACGAGACATTCCGAACCACTATTTTGGACTAGAAGCCAAATTATATCATTTCAAAAGTACTAGCTAGACCGAGTTACAAGATTTAGTACGAAGCGTATACACACTAAGCAACACTATAGGGATCAACCAAGTCTTCTAGCTGAAACTGCACAACATTCCATTAAACATGGCCTCAACAATATGTGAACTTCCCTACAATGAGTTTCCCTTAAAGGAAAATTTGGTTAAATTTAGGTTATAGATATAAACTTTCCCTAAGGAATTGTGTCCTCTAGAAATTAAGGATAACCTCACTTTCATATCAAGAGATGCAACAGGTTTGAACATAACAGACAATCAATGACACTCCATCTACAAGTGAAATTAGAACAAACATTCTTCGACATAGTATAAGCTGATATCTATGTTTATGCTAGCATGATAACAATCTAAGTGATGAAATAATTTTAGAAGCACTCAATATCGGGACAGATTTGAAAAATCAATCACTACACCACACCACTTAAATATTTAAGGTTTTGTGACTTTACAAAATAGAGCATGGAAACACTTCGATAATCAAACAATAAACATTTTAGTCATGGAGACTAAGCACCATAGGAAAGTAAGACTCAAGTAATGACATTCGCTAGAACTAGAAACGCGAGGAATCATAACTGTTACCCATAATCTATTATATTCTATAAGGTCCTTTTCGACAGATTTAACATTTTGAAATTTGGCATGAGACACGTGGTATCAGTTCCACTTGTACCTATTACAAGCTATTCGATTCACCTTAGACTTCTGACAATCATTTTAAGATTCCTTTGGAATTCACTAGGACATGATTACCGCTTATTATCCTCAGCTCAATGGTTAGAGTGAGAGAACAATTCCCACATTAGATGATATGCTCAAGCATGTATGACTTTCTAGAAATGATTAGGCAAATCATTCTTCATCGACAAGTTGCTTTACAACAATAGTCAACACATGAACATATTGACTACACCAATTGAGACCCTCTATGGTTGAGGTGTCAATCACTTATTCATGGGTCAAAATCAGGAAAGTCAAACTCATTAGTTCATGACTTATTCATGAAACAACACAAAAATCGTACAAATCAAGAATCAGTTACAAGTAACAACATATAGCTAGATAAGCTACGTCGATATACAACGCAAAATATTGGAAATATGTTCCATAAGTCGCAAACCATTAGAATTTCAAGTTGACAACAGATTTACGTTCAAAGTCCCGTCTTGGAAAGGCGTGATACGATTCAGAAATACATTGGACGACCCAATGCGACTCAAATATTCTCACCTTTTCACAAGTAACATCGTAGAACCTAACATGGACTGAATTCAGGGACTGAATTCCTTTTTGGTTGGGCGAATGTGACAACTCGCAATTTCAGGTCATTGTCAAAATTTACTATTCATCTCGGGAATTTACTATTCACCGGTTAATATTCAAAATTTTACTATTCACCGTTTTCGAAGTCGAAGAAATATTCTGAGAACGTATTTCAAAATTTACTATTCACGAAACACTATTCATTTCCGGAGAAAAACACTATTCAAGTTTCACAATTTCATCGTTTATCGTAAACTAGGTTTACGAGTATCAAATTCGCGTAACCTTAATGGTTTAGCTGCGAATTCATGAACAATCATAGAGGACATTTCATATAGACTAGGTTTAGTCTACATATCATTAGCATCATATTAGTTCATGCATGGTTTTGCATTTTTTATTAAACGTATAATTTTTATTAAATAAACGCTATCGCGTAATTAATTATTTTGAACAATTGATCTGATACTTCCAAAAATTATCCCGATATATTTTTATATTCATACTAAGATTATAAAAATAATGTTATGAGTTTACCCAATGTTTTAAATTTATTTTGTATATAAATTGTTATATTTATATAATTACGACGGTTTTCGTAAAAACTACACGATAATTATTATTTCACTCAAATTTTGCAAGAAATGTATTTTTATAATTTTTATGACTTCAATATATTTTAGTTTGACCCGTTAAATTTTATTTTTAGCTAACGCTACCCTAAATGCTTAAATAAATACACAAGTTACTAATTATCCTTAAATAATTACACATTATACTACACCTAAATACTTAATAAAAAAAAAATGTGTGCTAGCCTCCTACTAATACCCTTGTTGACAAGGGTATGACTCACATCAATTGGATACCAAATATCTAGTCTAAATATCCAAGTAAACTTATTATATCATTACAAAACACATACAAGTATTATATCTTAGTGTGAAAAAAATAAAAACTCTCTCTTCTTCTCTTGCATAAAACCGGCCATAAGGAGTTCAAGGGAGGACATCACAAATTTTTTCAAGTCAAGTTAATTCACAATCTAGACACACTCTTAGTTAAGGTTTTGAAATAAAAACCTAGGGTGTTAGGATTAACCTTTGTTCACTTCACCTCATCAAGTTACTAGTAAGCATCTCATATTTATGTTCATCTTTCATATTTATTTTGTGTTCATTTCATTATATTTAAGGAAAACATGCAAGTCATATTGATGTTTATACCACTTTTTATGGTTTTTAAGTGTTATATATATATATATATATATTTCATCCTATAATTACTCCTTGAAACATATCACTTTTGGTGATGTCTAGGAAACCATGACACCCTAAGAAGGTGTATGGTAGGATTAGAATAGCTTCGGAGTTGTTTTGAATTTGTTAGAATAGGTTTGGCGCGAGAAAAACTCATTTCGACAAGTTTACTTTAGGGTCTGTCCATATTTTTGAAATCTGGAATTTTCGACGGTAGATAAAAATTTTTGGCCTATATATTTGGAAAATATACTTTAAAACGAAAACGTGGCCGCTTGAACGGGTTAAAACGGAGTTATAACGAAGAAGTTATGCTATTTTCAAGTTTGACGACGAAAAATATTTGTTTCAGAAAATTCAGCATGTAATCTCGACTTTTTACGAGTCAAAAATGAGTCTTAAGCGTTATAAAATGTGTCGACTTATCAAAAATATATTAGTATATATTATCACGATTTCGAGGACATATAAAACGTAGAAAACGGACTTGTAACGATTAAATTACACGTGATTTAACAAAGTTGCCGTAACTTTATTATATAAGAAAAACTAATATATTTCTATTAGACAAATATTACGGCCACGAAGGACCATGTTGAGGGTCGTTTTTAACATCGATGGAGTACTTTTTATAACATGATGTCTGCTAGTAAAAGTAAGTTCGCCTAGCATATTTTCCAAAATGTCCAACCGTTCGTCAAGCGGTGTTGTAATGAATAAAATACGGTTACTTAAACTTTGCCGAAAACCACCCTTAAACAATATTTTGGACACAAGTACCATACTTTACCTATATTTTTCTCCATGATCGAGACCTCTATGATGAAAACTTAAATGCTAAAACTTTGAGATAATGATACAAGCTTCCCAAAACCGTTGAGTTTGTTTCCTAACACTCGATGTGCACCATTTTACGACTAGCTTTTCGACGCCGTTTTAGTCACTTTCATGAGATTGTCAAATGACATTATTTTATGACGAAAAGTTATAATTTCATAAAATCACTAAATGATTATCGTAGGATATCATTTCAACGTAAATACTTGTAAAGTATTTTATAATATGACGAGATGTCATAAACATACATTTCGACGTTAAACATTATTTTCAAATGTACAAGTGGTATAAATATCATACGAATTGCATGCATAACATTACATCATAACTTATTGTAGAACATATCATTCATAATAGGTCACGGTTAGAGGTTGCGCCCACATTTCAGTGTATCCACTTTTGCCATTATATCATCATAAACATTGCATCAGGTGAGTTCCATAGCCCCATTTTCAATTGTTTTTATACTACTTTTGGGGGAGATACATGCTCAACAACTTTTATGACATTCATGACTATTTGCAAACTATATGTTTATCTGAACTGAATGTTTAGTCATGCAAAGTAACAGTTTTGCCATACTTAGAATTTTTATATCATAAATCATTGGGCTAATTGTCTTGGTATAATCATTGGGCTAATTGTCTTGGTATAATCATTGGTCTAGCGGTTTTGGTATACTCATTGGACTAGCGGTCTTGGTATATTCATTGAACTAATGGTCTTGGTATAATCATTGAACTAATGGTCTTGGTATATTCATTGAACTAATGGTCTTGGTATAATCATGGAACTAATGGTCTTGGTATAATCATTGAGCTAATGGTCTTGGTAAAATCATGAACTAATGGTCTTGGAACGATTTGGAACGACACTCATATGTGTTATATCAAGTAACTATTGATACATTAAGTTATGCACTATTTTGTGAATTCATTTGACGATTTCTGTTTGAACATAAACTATACACATTTTGGCAGTGGGTTGTAAACACACAGGTTGCATGTTTTGTATGGGCGGAACTTGGAACTGAGTGGATTTACAATGCCTTTGCTGCATGAACATTTTCTAAAGGTTTTTCATTTCAACACAAACTCTATGAACTCACTCAACCTTTGTGTTGACACTTTTTAGTATGTTTTATCTCAGGTATCTAAGGCATTCACTTCATGGCATGCATATGGACACATCATAGAGTCGCGGTGACGACGCGTATCACTTGGGTTTTATGAACTTTAAAAACATCGTTTGGCTTGTATCAAATTTATTTCCGCAAACGTTGATTTTCATTTGGGACCTACACTTTGTAAACTCTGATTATTTTATTAAATCAAACGATGTGTTATCCAAACGACACTTTAGGTCGTTCAATATAACTGTGATTTTGATGCTATGACAGTCAATCTCCAGGAATTCCATTTCACTGCAAAACAGGTAATTTGGGGGTGTGACAGTAATTATTAGATCCGATCGTGAAGTCGGTTCACATCGTGATTTTGGCATACACTACAAGATGCATTAGGAACACATTGGATATGAGTATGGCTTACCATCCCCAGACTGATGGTCAGAGTGAACATACTATCCAAACTTTGGAAGATATGATTAGGGCATGTATTATTGATTTTGGAGGAAACTGAGATACACACCTTCCCTCAATAAAATTCTCTTACAACAATATTTAACACTCGAGCATTAAATGCGCTCCATTCCAAGCGATGTATAGAAGGAAATGTTGATAACCGATTATATGGGCAAAAGTCGAAGAAACAAAATTGATCAGATCAAAAAAAATTCAGGAGACTACTGACAAAAAATTTTAGATCTAGGAAAAATTCAAAGCAGGAAGAGATCGCCAAAAGAGCTACGTTGATAATCGGCACAAGCCTCTAGAATTCAACGTCAACGACAAGGTATTACTTAAGGTATCACATTAGAAGGGTGTTGTACAATTTAGAAATAGGAGTAAACTTGCATCAAGATTCGTAGGACTGTTTGAATCGTTAAACAAATTGGTCCTGTAGCATATTGTTTGAGGTTACCCCAAGAACTAAGTGACATTCATGACACTCTTCATATGTCGAAACTGAAGAAATGTCTAGAAGATGCAAAACTACACGTACCAGTAGACGAGATTAGGATTTAAAAAGGCTTATGGTTTGTTAAAGAGCTGATCGAAATGAGATCAAGAGATTAAAGCAGAGCTGGATTCCTATCGTGAAGGTTCGATGGAATTCACGACGATGACTGGAATATACTTGAGAACGTGAGGACGAGATGAAGCGTAATTACCCCCCACCTATTCTCGAGTAAGCAGTCATTTATTTATATATATTGAATATTGATTTGTTTATTTTAAGCGATTTCGAAGACAATTTTTCAAAGATGTTGAGTTTCTTTTCTTCAAATTTGATACTTAACTTAATCTCATGACAGTGTTTGTTTGATGATTTGTGAAATTAAGTTAGACTCAATTGTTACTTAGGTATGGTTAGATTCAACTTGTTACTTAGCTTAATCTCGTGACAGTTCTTGTTTGATGAGATGTGAGATTAAGCTATATTCAAGTTGATGCTCAGCTTAACCTACATAAAAATTTTCTTAAGGTTTTTGACGACTATGCTCAAGGATGGGAAAGCTTGCCCCATTTAGAGTTAACGGCGAGGAATTGAATTCCGGGACACAATCCTTTACATGGATACTGTAGCAACTACCTATTTCAGGATAAAAACCGATAGAACTTATGACATATTTTAGCTAATTCTATGTTTATCGAGTTAGTATTATATTTGTCCGATCATTTTGTGCTACATGTTATTTTTTCTAGGAACCTAGCCTTACAAACGTATCCATGACCTACGATTTTATTTAAACATCATTTAAACGTCACGATATGCTCTGTCAATTTAAAATATCAAAGTCACTCACTTTTAAAAACTTAGGACATTTAATAATTAAAATTTTTTTGATCACCCGGTGAACTCAAAATCGCGTAAATCTTTTACGTTTTATAATTATACTTTTATTTAACTATGCATACATTTATCCTTACACATTTATATACTTATACATTTCATTTTTTTAACCTAAATATTTAAATTCACATTTAATTACCTAATCAACAAATATTTATACTATATATTTTACACTTAACTTACAATTAACTAACTACTCTTATTTTCTTACAAAATACATAAGCAATACTTGCCAAAAAAATTACATCACCAATGATGTCATCCCCATTTTCTTGCTCCATCTTCGACGTCTAACCCTCCTTCCCCCCACCTCAAAAGGACCAATTCCTTTCTCTTTCACTTACACACTCTTTCATTTTATACTTTCCACAAACATCCCATCATTTCATTTGGTAACCTTCTCTAAAACACCATCTAACACACACACTTCTCATACACCAACTAAGTTTATCCTTGCCTATCCTCCTTTATTTAAGAAAAATCACCATTTCAATCCTTATAACCTTTTGTACAACTATCTACCCTTGAAAAGCAACCAAAGCACACCATAAAAAACTAAATCACCATAGCCCTAAGTCTCATATAACATATTTTTGAGTTCTTTGAGGTAAAATATTAGGTGCAAGACGACTTGTGTATATCTTGCACCAAAAACCCTTGTTTTGCAATTTTTATGGTTGATTTAGATATGCAACTTAAAGAGAGATTTTTTGATGAATAAGATACTGCGATAATAGCTTTAAATTTTTGTTAAGATGTTTTAAAAATGATTTGTGTTCATGACTAGGTGGTTGGGTCATTGGGTAAAAGAAAGTGCCTTAAAATGTAACCAAGAAAGTTGATGATTTTGTTATTTTAATCACTTTTGAGTTCATGCAATAAAGTTAGATTTTTGAATCATATCCCATCGAAAATGTATGTAAATGATGTTAAGACATGTCTAAAATGAGATTTGGGCTGGTCTTGGTCCTTAATGAGAGTTTGGTTAGTTAAAAGTGCATGTAAAGTTGTCTTAAAACATCAACAGCTTGTTGAGTTTTAGTTTGTGTCAACTTGATTGAGTCATAACTTGATCAGAAATCAATGGTTAATGTGATTCTTGAGTATAGAGTGAAGTACTTTGAGTTAGCTTTTCAACCATACTGAGTTTCAAAAAAGGCCTTGTCATTTTGTCACTCAAATTGGTGAAACAAACTGAAGTATCAAAACAATCCCGTTTTCTAGATTTGATGTAGTGATTTACTTGGACAACATCTCACACATACTTGTAATTGGTAACTAGAAATTAATATGACAGTTAGTTCTAATTATTAAATTGAGTCTCCCTTTGGCCCAAATGCAAAACTTTCATTCATACCTTCTATTAGTTTAAATGCTTTTGTATGTATAGATTCAAACACTTTTGGTATTTGGGTCTAAATGGTCAAGCTAAATCCCTTTATAGAATCTACAAAAATTTAAGAACACACCTAAGACGTAATATTTGATATGTGTAAAGGGTTTGGTCAGTAGCACATTTTAACTTGTGAAACGTTCATATGAAGTGACGTTAAAATTGGGGCAGATTCTTGATCACTCTCATTCATCATCACTCTCATCACCCGTTTCAGCACTAAGCATTGATAGCTTTGTTTGAGTTCTCATTTTCTTATTGTGAGTTTTTGATTTTCTTTTTCCCTTTCTTAATATTTTTTAATTTGCTGCTAGATTAAATTTTGACCCTATGCGCTTCTAGGGTAGGTCCACTTGGTTTTGAGCTTCCCATAGAAGAGCTAGCTAACCCTACATACAACTTGTATACCTCTATATTGTTTTTATCAAGATCCAATAACCTTTAAAGTTTAGGAATTAGCACAATAGAAGTTGTGCTAGCATCTTTAAATGTCTTCCTGAAATATTGTGATTACGCATAAATTCAGATATCATCAGCTTGATGAAGCATATGGAAGGTATACATACTTTCTTTTTCTTTTCCTTCTTCTTGTTGATCACGAATTCGACCGGCTCTGTCCAAATCATCACTACATATTCGAAGTTACATGAATTCAGGATACCGTACATGATTTATTAGAGTGTTAATCCACCTTGATCCATAATTGTTTCTTTCCCCATAATGAAACAGTTGAGAATTGAGAAAAGCGTAGCTTATCTTTAGAGAAGACACTTCCTCTTAAACTCGGATAATCTGGCGAATCGCTCAATAGATTTGTCATAGCCCAGAACAAAGAAGAATTTCATTAGTTGCTTTGAAGTCAATGGAGCTTCAAACTCTTGATGATTAGCATGAGTTGCAATGGGGAGAAACAACACAGTGCGAAGAATGTCAGTTGTGAGATCATACACGTGTCCTTTCACCGTTGTCCTGATAGTTGGAGTTTTGACTTCATCAAGAAGTTCAATATGGTACCAGAATTTTTGTATGTATATCATGGGAATCTTTGGAGTTAAGAGTGAGAGTGCAGGATATATAGGATGATTTTTGGGAATTTTCGATGATGATGGGGTGGTCACCTATAAAGGAATGTGGTATAATTTGAAAGTAAGAAGTACCAATCCTGAGAGTTTAATTTTTTGGGAGGATTTGCTTATTTGTGAGTTGTGGTTTGTCACACCCCGCTAAAGGCATAGAACACATCATACTTTAATTAAAATAAATAGTATGAGAATTACAATAATTGTTTTAGCCACATATCGGTAAATTAAGCATAAGTTTTAGTGTCCCAAAAACATTGCCTATAAAATTTGCTAAAGAACGTAATAAATGAAAAGACTCCAATGGATGACTCCATGAAAATGCCTTCATAAAATGCTTACTGACGATCACCGGAAATGCTTGAGAAAAATGGTCAACTATGATAATTGTTGGTGAGTACACATGTTTTATATAATAGAAAAAACCATTGTAAATAAGTTCTCATGGAAAAAGTCATATCAATCTATCCTATTACAAGTCATGCCCATACAAAACTTGTAACATATAGATTCATACACCAATCCATCATATTGAAGTAATTCCAAAAATAGTAAGTCAAAACCCCTTAGTTGTAAATGTATGAAAAAAATAAATGACACGTAAAGTAGTGTTATACAACCAACGCCCCTACATAAATACTATGCAATTTTGTAGACAAGTGAACGAGAGGTTGAATGACCTCTAATAGTGATATCCATAATGCCTACACCCGTAAACAAAGGGCACATGAATGGTGTATAATAATTGGAGTACGCGCGGTACTCCAAGGGGGACTAACAATGCGAGGGGGTACATACGGTACTGCCCTTAGGGTACGTCGATGTCCTACACATCAAACACAAAAATATATACTATTGCAAATGCCTATGTCTATAAAAATCATACATATATAAAGTAATACGCGAAGATACTACGCATCAAAAAGAATACACGAAGTCTACATTTTTATTAAAGTCTTTTATGTCATAATAGTAATACACAAGTCTAGATTTTATCAAGCCACACGTATATAACAAGAATACGAAATTCATAAAAAATAATACAACCAAGATTTAGGTCAAATGATAATCGTGCATTTCACCCCAAAACATAGTAAAAACAGTAAAAGTGGAAATGTGATTACTCACAAGTATAAATAGTGAAACAAGGGTTCATTCAAATACGGCTCAAATGACTACTAGGCAAACCCGGTGATTACGCATATTCAACTATGGACCTAAGACAAGTAAAATATAACTAATTAGACTCTACACGATATACTCGGACAATATTGTATGTCTATTATTTAAGTTATTTATGAACTTGTCTAAAAATGTCACTTTTTCTATTATACATAAAATCACCAATTCTAGCCCGTTTTTAATACCACTTCGGCCGATTGTTTGCCCAAGTTAATTTTTTTTTCTAGACTAACCTTTAAAGATCTTTTATGAGCAATTGGGATTAACAATAACAACGATAATAAGATGCACAACGGATTAAGAAAACATCATTGTTATTATTAAGGTTCTTCGTCATCATCTCTAACAACTACTACAATACAAACACTCCAACAGCCCCAACCCTACTTGATCAAGTGTAGGACGGTTATCTAACCTATAACAGGGATCAAGGTAAACCTCGATTACCTTAGGGCTGGACAAAACAATAAAACCTGTGCATTTACAATAAGAACTATATGCCTAGACTTACACACACATACACCTTTGGTGTTTTACATCTTTGAAACATACTCGTACACCAATAATCAATCCCTATATCTTTATATAATAGAGATATTAGGGTTACAAAATACTACAAAGGATAAAATATAAAATCTTCTTTATCAAGCAAGTCCGTTGTGTTTCATTCTTCATCATTTGAAGAATTATTCCTTTGTCTTCTTAAGTCCTTCATCTTTTACATGTTTTGTCTTATCAACTCAAATATTAGACCCAACAATCTTCCCGTAGTTGATAATGACAAAACTACGTAATCACGAACTTCCCCTGAAGCTAAAATATATGAAAGATAACATGTAACACCCCCGAAAATCTTAATGACAGCGGAAGACTAATTTAGGTGTTACTTGAATGGAGATCATAGTCAATAATTATAGAAAATGACTCGAAAGAGACGTTTTATTAAAATAGTTATCATTCATAAAAAACTTATAGTTTTTTACAAAACGTTGTAAATAGATCAAGTGTTTTTCCCAAAAGAAAGATCATGAGTTTGAAAGAAATGACAACTTTTATGTTTTACACCACCAGATAAGCCTTGCCATGCCCCATTCCGCGCCTTGGTCATAATCTTCACTGTTTACCTGAGATAACATGCTTAAAAAGGTCAGCAATAATGTTGAGTGAAGTTCATAGGTTTAAAATAAGTTGAGCACAAGTACAAGATCATGATCATTGTAAACCAACAATATCATAAGAAAAATCACAGATTATTATGCGCTAAGCTCATGAAACCAAAACTTAACTGCATACACCGAATTACCAGTGTACGTAAGTATGCCCCAAAGGAGGTAATAGCCAATTACCTAAAGAAATTCAATATGGTGCGCCCCGGTAATTTCTCTATAACCGAAACGGGGTTCGTTAATCCCTATACTACTATTCACGATATCTGCGTTCACTCGCGGTGACTAATGGTTCATGATCAGGGGACTTGTGGCTAAATACTTAGGCAGTACCAATAATCAAGAAGATCAAGCATTTATGAAAAACCTTGTGTTCTAGTTTAGAGCATGTATCTCCCTCGCGGGGTTTGTAAAATAATGTAAAAGCGAGGCTATAAAATCACCTTGATGATAGTGAACACGCACAAATAGACCAAGCACAATGTAGCGGAGGTTCCAACTCGAAACCTAAAATGATGAGAGGGCAAGTCTCAGTAAAATGAACATTTTGGTTCGCGACCAAAATAATAGAGTATTGAATATTCTTATTCAATAGATCATTGGATTGTCCAATCCAATAGTGTGCGTGCATGCTTAACGTTTTAAATTAATTTACGTGCTACATTGCCTTAATTAGTGATCCTCACTTACGCATAAGTGAAATGTTCCCCCGTTGTGATCTTAATAGATTTGTTGAGTATTTTAACGTATTTAAATTCCCCGTGTGTTTTATCGGATTTTTATATATAATTATAATCTTATAAATATATATATACGTAATACGTTTAACGTTATCCAAAAATAAAATACTCATATGATCAAAATACTCGTTTTTACGAAGTTATGATGGGTTTATAAGTTTTTCTAAACTTTTCCTGAGTTTACACATTTTACCCTCAAGTTATAAAAAGTATGAGTTTAGTCCCTCTAATTTGAGAAGTTTACACTTTTCACCCGAAATATACTTTATAGTAAAACTTTCAGAAATGACACTTTCAACCCATGATAAAACTGATTTTTATGAAAACAGTCCCTTTATTTAGCTTTTTGCGCATAAAAACCTTCACTTTTCAAACTTGTCACATTTAATCCAAACTTATATTTACACTAGTTTAGGTAAATTACAGAATCGGTCCTTGTGGAATCTATGCACACACATGCATGCGTTTTAGTACCCTTTAGTTTTCAAAATGGACATTTTCAGTCCATAGACTTCCATAAGATACTTATTTTATACATTTTCTTCCCTTTAACATTTGAAATGTTTCCATATTCGACCCTTGGTCTCACATTTTGCAAAACGCATCCGAAAACATTTTTATAAATCAAAACTTGTGAAAAAATGTTCTCAGCTTATTTTTAGTTCGAAATGAGTGCTTATCGACTTGTTTCTAATCTATTGGGCCGGGTTGGACTCGACTTGGACTTGTTGTGGGCTTATTGGGCTCGGTGTTTGGGCTTTAGGCCCATAAATGTTTACATGAGTTTTATAGTAAACGAGGGAATGAGAGGTCCTCATATGGTTTCTAGGTTGATCACGAGTGTCGTGTTTTTGTGTTTACGTGCCCATAAGGCATGAATGTAGCACTTTTTCTTTTACAAGCGCATGTATATAAAGGTTAACTATTCATTTGGTGCGTTTAACTATCTAACGTGTGATATATGTTCATAAGCTAAGAAGTGTGGGTGTGTCGATTATTTGTTGTACAAGTCATACGAATAAAATGTTTTACCTAGGGTGCGTTTATTTATTTACGTGTGGGACAAACAAGTACCAAAGTGACAATGGTAAAAATGAATCGAACATGGTTTTTGAATAACTTACAACACTCGTATAGAGTGGGGATGAAAGCAACGAGACGAGCTAAATGAGAGTGCTAGCAATACCCGTTTTCTCCTTATAATATTACCCGTATCCTTATTTTCCCAAGTTTCTCCTAGTTTCCACCTTTCAACGTTTTCTTTTCCCTGTGTCGACTTCCACAATGGACGATTTTTTTTGTTGTAAGTTGAGAGAGTTTGTGAGTGATAAGATGAATGGTATGTGTGTTTGTGATATTCTTGGTCAAGTCTTGGTGTAGTTTATAAGGTAAACATTAGCATGGCCATCCCATTATTTAATCTCCTAGCTCTCCTAGTTCTAGTCCTATTAGTAATGTGTTTCTTTGAATGTGACCATGTTTGTGGAATGGTGCTAGATGTGGGATTTGAGTTCTAAGCATGCCATGGCTTGTCAAGCTATTAGAAACATAATATCCAATGGTTCTTGAGGTCAAAGTGGGTTTAGGTTATTAAACTAACATTTGTAGGGTGGTTAAGTATGGTGGGTTGTCTCCTTTGTTCACTCTCACATGACACAACATGAGACTAAAAATGTTGCTTGACTTGTTTTTAGTTTGGTAACCCTTGGCTAATTTGGTTTCATTTCTTGTTCGGTTACAAAAGTAGGAAACACAAAACATTTTAAGATTAGATCTCCTAATACTTATTCACGACACACACCTAGGATTCCAAAGGAGGTTTTTTCTAGTTTGAATTTGGTTTGGTTTGTTAGTCTTGGCTCTCGACAGATTTCACAAAAGGAAGTGGGACACAAAAATTTCACTAGTAAGTTTACTAGTTGTGGTGTTGGGCTCGGTACCAAGACAAGGCCCAAGGTGAAAAACAAAAGGCTCGTTTGGGCTTGGTTGTGGGCTCGAGTGAAATGTTTAAGCCAGAAGGAAAATAGCACTATGTTGGCTTGAGTGGTTAATGTGGCTTAAAAAAATAATATAGCGCGGGCTTGATCCGGTCACAAGGCCCATTTACGTGTCGGGTTGAGTTACAAGGTGGTATAAAGTCCAATGAGTTCCGAGGCCCAATACGAATTTGAATATATTTTTATTATAATTAAATTCGTATTTTTTTACAATTTTTTCACGTATTCGTTACGTATTTTAAAATTATCAGGATCGTGGGGAATTTTATTCTGATCACAACGGTATATTTATGAACGCTCAAGCTGCGTTCATCATGCATATGCCAAATGATATGCAAATGTGACGTTTAGAAAATTTCATGATGAAATAGATCGTGTTTAATTTCTGATTAAAGCGTTAAGTACATTGAAATTTTTCGGGAGCTTACAGTACCTACCCCTTAAGAGAACCGCGTCCCGCGGTTAAACTCGCGGAGGCTGTCATGGGTGATCTAGATGAACAGGTGGGGATACTTGGAACGCATTACATCCTTGCGCTCCCAGGTGAACTGTGCACCTCGTTTCTTGTGATTCCATCAAACTTTAACGATAGGAATGTGGCTTTGCTTAAGCCTCTTGACTTCTCTGTCCATTATCTCGACGGGTTCTTCGACAAAGCTAAGTTTGTCATTGAGCTGGATGTCCTTGAGTGGTACGACTAGAGTTTAATCCGATAGACACTTCTTAAGATTCGAGACATGGAACGTGTCATGTACTCGGCTAAGTTCTTCGGGAATTTCAAGTTTATATGCCACTGTCCAATTCTTTGAAGAATTTTGAACGGTCTGACGTATCAAGGTTTGAGCTTTCCTCATTTTCCAAATCTGACCATCCCTTTCTAGGGTGATACATTAAGCATTACACGGTCTCCGACTCGGAATTCCATTGGTTTCCTTCGAACATCTGCGTAGGTCTTTTGTCTATCTCGAGCTGCTTGCAGTGATTGCCTAATTTGCATTATCTTTTCAGTTGTCTCTTGGACAATTTCGGGGCCTGTGATTTGTACCTCTCCAACTTCCGCCCAGCAAACTGGCGATCGGCATTTTCTTCCATAGAGTGCTTCAAAAGGAGCAGCTTTAATGTTGGCGTGATAACTGTTATTGTAAGAGAATTCAGCCAGAGGTAAGTGCTTATCCCATCCTTTTACAAAATCAATCAACCATGCTCCTAGCATGTCTTCCAGAGTTTGGATCGTTCTTTCACTTTTTCCATCTGTTTGAGGATGATATGCGGTACTCATATCCAAGTTGGTACCCATGGCTCTTTGAAGTGTTTGCCACAATCTCGAGTTAAATCAGCTATCACGATCAGATATGATAGAGATTGGTACACCATGACGAGAAACAATCCCTTTGATGTACAGTCTAGCGAGTTTAATCATCTCGTCGTTCTCCTTGATTGGCAAGAAATGAGCGGACTTCGTAAGATGGTCTACAATGACCCAAATGGTGTCAAAACCATTAGATGTTCTCGGCAACTTTGTGATGAAATCCATTGTGATTCTTTCCCATTTCCACACGGGAAATTCCGGTTGGGTTAACAATCCCGGTGGCTTTTGATGTTCAGCTTTGACTTTCAAACATATCAAACACTTACTGGCGTATTCGGCGATATCAGCCTTCATGTTAGGCCACCAGTACAAAGTCTTTATATCTTGATACATCTTGTTGGGACCAGGATGTATAGAATATTTCAATTTATGTGATTCATGCATGATGAGTTCTCGGATACCTCTGTAGAGTGGAATCCAACTTCGATTTTTGAAACATAACGTTCCGTCCGATGTCTTCACGAATCCATTCTCATTCTCCGGCATGCCATAAATCTTCTGGTTCGGCCTATTTTCTTCTTTAAGTGCTTCGATCTGAGCTTCAAGAATTTTTGATGGTAGGGGTGAATTGATTACCATTCCCAATGATCTCACTCTAAGTGGCTTAGGGCGATATTTTCTGCTCAATGCGTCGGCAACGATGTTCGCCTTTCCAGGATGGTAACGGATCTCGCATTCATAATCACTAAGCAATTCTAACCAGCGACGTTGACGCATATTCACTTCTTTTTTATCTAAGATGTGTTGAAGACTTTTGTGATCAGTGTACACTATACACTTTGTTTTGTACATATAATGTCTCCATAATTTGAGTGCAAATACCACAACGCCAAGTTATAGATCGTGTGTAGTATAATTTCTCATGAGTTTTGAGTTGTCGTGATGCGTAAGCAATCACTTTGTTCCTTTGCATGAGAACATCGCCTAAACCCATGTGTGAATCATAGCAATATACTACAAAATCTTCGGCTCCTTCCGGTAGTGCCAAGATAGGTGCTTCGCAAAGCTTGTTCTTTAGGAGTTGAAAAGTTGATTCTTGTTCGTCTCCCCATTCAAATTTCTTCGTTTTCTGTGTTAACTCGGTCAATGGTTTGGCTATCTTTGAGAAACCTTCGATGAATCTCCGATAATAACCTGCAAGTCCTAAGAATTGACGAATTTTAGTCGGGTTGGTGGGTACTGGCCAATTCTTTACTGATTCGATCTTTGCGGGATCTACATGGATTCCTTCACTGTCGATCACATGACCAAGAAATTGGACTGTCTCAATCCAAAAATCACATTTGGAAAACTTTGCATACAATTCTTCATCCTTGAGTAACTTCAGGACAGTTCTCAGATGTTCCGCATGTTCTTCTTTATCACGGAAGTAGATGAGAATATCGTCGATGAACACAATGACGAATTTATCCAGATAGGGTTTACAGACTCTATTCATGAGGTCCATAAACACAGCTGGTGCATTAGTTAAATCGAATGGCATTACTTGGAATTCATAATGACCATATCGAGTTCTAAACGCGGTCTTGGATATATCTTCTTCTTTTACCCTTAACTGATGGTATCCAGATCTTAAATCAATCTTTGAGTACACACTCGAGCCTTGTAACTGATCAAACAGATCATCGATTCTTGGCAAGGGATAGCGGTTCTTGATCGTGAGCTTGTTCAATTCTCTATAATTGATACACATCCAAAATGATCCATCTTTCTTCTTAACGAATAAAACAGGTGCTCCCCAGGGTGAGGAACTTGGTCTAATGAATCCCTTTTGAGATAGCTCTTCTAATTGTTTGGGCAATTCTTGCATTTCTGAGGGCGTTAAACGGTATGGTGCTTGTGCTACACGAGTAGCTCAAGGGATAAGATCAATTTGAAATTTGACTTGTCGAGCAGGTGGAAGTCCAGGCAAATCTTCTGGAAACACCTTAGGAAATTCTTTGACTACAGGTACATCCTCTAGTTGTTTCTCTTCCGACTTCTTTTCCGTTACTTGAGCTAAGAAGGCATAACATCCTTTTTCCATGTACTTTATCGATTTCGAATAGGATATGATACTTAAGTACTTTCTACTTTGATCTCCTTGGATGACTAAAGTTTCACCGTTGATCGGGATATGAACGGTTTTCTCATCGCAAACAATCCTAGCACGGTGTTTGGACAACCAATCCATGCCAATTACGACATCGAAACTTCCAAGTTTGATTGGCAAAAGATCTATGAGGAACGAGTGATCTTGTAAAAGATTAGGGCAATTACGGATTACAGTGTCGGTTCCTATTATCTTTCCGTCGGCAAGCTCTATCTCATAAGTTGTATCTAAGGCGACTGGGGATATTTCAAGTAATGGTGCAAAAGTAGTAGATACAAAACTCTTATCGGCTCTAGAGTCAAACAAGATTTTTGCAGAATGATTGTTAAGAGAATACGTACCCGTCACAACATCAGGGTTCAACGGCGCATCTCCATCTTCTAGCACGTACACTCTTGCACGCGCATTGTTGGTTTGAGCGGCATTCAACTTTGGGAATTGGCTCTTGAAATGACCTTTTTCGTTACACCAATAACAATTCATGTTTGCCATAGTGTTTCTGTTAGGTCACCATATTAGTAACACAAGCATCAATATAAGAAATAGAGGAGAGGAGATCGGATGAACACAATCACAAACACACGTATAAGAATAATAGAAAGGTTATGCGTAGGTGAATGAGATAAATGAACAACCAACCCTCAAGTGAGGGCATTACAAAGGTATTTATAGGAGAGGGAGCTAGGGCAACACTCCTAGTCCCTTCCTTTCCTTATTGGACTTGGGCCAAGGCTTATGGGCCTTCTACATAAGCCTTAGCTTAATAACTAACATAAAGGCCATATTAAGCTAACTATTACATATGAATCACTAACACTTGAAATATGGTCTAGGAGTGATTCCAACAATCTCCCCCTAAGTTTTAGGGATGAATTAAAGAGTGATAAATGTTGAAGGTGCTGATGTAATAGTAGCTTTGACGTCTTCTGATATTCTTCTTTCTTGTGAGAAGAAGTGTCTTGATTCGAACATTCTCCCCAGTGTAGAGAAATTGTTTCTTTTGAAGAGTTCTACTTTGACGTCATCTTTTACTTTGTTCTTTGTTCTTTGTGATGGTAGTGATAGTATGTTGTTGTTGTCTGCATCAGGTCTGCTTTGTTGCTCCAGTGTCTCCACATCTTTCTCCAACATGCTCACACGCTCTTTAACGTTGGATTACAATACTGATGAAGTTCTCTTAGTCTTTAAACTTTGTAGATTGTTTGTTTTGACGTAGAATCATTCTGACTTTTGTGTTGCCTTTTGAGAGAACTTGCATTAGTGATGATGTTGGTACGAGCATGTGAAGAATCTGCACGATCAGTCCGCTCCAGAGCTTCCATAAGAAGAAAACATACACACGGTTAGTAATAAGCGGATTCCGGCACTTATAAGTTCGAATTACGAGGGTGTTAACAGCATATTGTGAAAACACGTCTCTAATTCTCACAAAGGCCGTTCCTGAACTTGAGTCCCACAAGTGAGATAACACGATGTACCGAAGTACACCTACAGTTCAGATGAGTCGCTGAGGTACACCGAAGCATCACCTCACGACTGTAGACCGTTTGAGACACACTAAGCGTAATCCACGAGGAGTTACCGAAGTGACCTGCTGTCAGGGCTGTTTGATGTTGACCCTGGCAGGAGTTTCCATTCAATCACTGAGGATCACAATAGTGAACCTCTCATAAATGTTCTCGACAGATTGCTAGGATCTGTGTACGACTCGATAACGTACCACTATTGTTCTTATTGTTGAACAACAAGTGATGAAATGTCAAGTGTACCTATGAGATCTTATAATGAATCTCGTGGCTCTAGACTCAATAGTGCACTTTGGTTTTCCTGAGCGGAGACTAGGGAGAGGGTCTCCTTCTTCAATATCAGCAATCTCTAAGAGAAAGCCGATAGTTTATGTAGGGTACCTTGTGAGAGTGAAACAAGCTTCTGTTGAGAGAAACTTGAGTGTCTAAGAAGGTTTAGTGCATGCGTCACTGGGTCCATGACGACTTTTAATCTTCAATACCGGCGTCATCAAGTGACAACCAGTAGCATATGAATTGAACCCGGTGTCTGCCCTAAGTTGAATAATCTGAAGGGCTATTTCTTTTCACCCTTTTCTTTGCTTTTCTTTTTAATTCTTCAACTCCTTCTTTCTCCGATTCTCATTTTCTCCTTTTTATAATCATACCTAAGGACTTCTAAGTACTAACTATTTGTGATGTCCTTGGGTAGATCCCTTCAGCTCTGGCGGATCATAGGACAGTTATTCCTATCCTTAGTCATCTTATAACTCCATGACTAACCTACGTTGCCATAAAACTATTTTTCTTGAAAAATCTCTCAAAGTGGTTATGATTGAAAAACATTTTGTACCACTGTAAGAATTTGATCATTGGCAGAAATACTCCCCCTCCACACGTGCTTAAGTGTTTCGACAGAAATTTGTACGGTGAGAGAAGAGCGGGCACTTTTGAATTGATCGACTCAAGATAGACAATTCCCAGAGGGACACGGTTATGTTGCATAGCTAAAGAGTTACATTGTCCGCTTTTAGGTGACAACTAGCTCTAATAACTACCTTGAAGGTGTGGACAAACCTCGAAAGGTTGTCAAACCCGTCAAAGTTCATGTCTATCAAGAGTTTCTCGAATAGGTACAATTTACTTGGATAAGTCTTTAGAAGACAAATATTTTCAATGTATGGCTATTTAGATCCCGTTGATTCATAGGTTAAGTCTTTTCACACGACGATTCTATAGCAAATCAACATATTTCTTATCATAATAATTTTCTCCCCCTCAAAAGTGGCATATATAAATGTTATTTTTGATAACGTTTTGATAATAAATATGACCATTTCGAGTTTTGTGGGAAGATTATCACGAAGAACAATTTTGCGAACAAAGTTTTTAGCAAATACTCCCCCTCAACAAGTAATACTAACTTTTGAGGTTTTGAAAACGTAAGGGGAAGTACTTGTTCTTTTGAGCAAGACTTTGAAAAATGAAAGGTTTGATAAGTTTTACCCAAAAGTAAGAAGCTTTCGCTCCTTTTATAGGATTGTGGTACTGAAGCGTACCACAGGGTCCTTTCATTACAAGAACGGGTTGTACACTGTTATGTGTGCACAAGCCATTGTCAATATAAAAATCACACATCCAAATTAATATGAAACTGAAAACAGTTTAAGGGGTACCCGGTAGTCCATCAATTTTTCCAGGAATGCGAACAGGGCGTTGATAGCCTGTGAGAGTAAACCTGGGACGACCACCTACACAGCTCTCCAGAGTTCTGAGCTGGTCCATTCTGTAGAACCTTTCAGCTATTTGAGTGATGATCCTCTTAACATCCCGTCTGTCCTTAGAATTCCTTTGGAGACCCAATGCCTTCATGTACCTCCTTTAACCGATAAGCTAAGCCGTCCTTAACCTTCTTCAGTGTGTGATCTCCAAACTTGTGAAGATCTCTACACGCCATCAAGCAGTTGCGTTGTAGTTCACTACGGTAAACTACTCCGAATGGTTTGCTGACGAGAGTGTATTGTGGAAGCTGGTTGATGTCAGGAAGTTCTAGCTGAGGTCTGGTGAAGTTGACACGGGTCTGATACCATTCAACAGCAAGTTGTAAATCTTCTACACGTTCTTGGATCACTATGCTTCTGATGAAGATGAGTAAGGACTTGATGTATTCACGTTGAATTTCAGTCGAGAATTGTCTCATTCTGCCCTGTACCTTGGCAAGATACAGATGTTCAATGTCGTTGAGAGACAAGTTCTGAAAGTCCGCTTCACAGAATTCATAGTCCCTTTTGTCTTGTCTCTTGACCACAATAGTCTTGAGGAAGGTGTACTCCCATTTAGACGAAAGAGTGACTTGATTAACAGCAACGATCCCTTTATCACTGTACACTTCATGTGGAGACTTGCGAACCTGGCAGCTTTTGTAGTAGATTCGTCGGCGTTCTGGCCAATGGTGAATCCCGTACATTGCATCAATATCATACTGTTCGACGTTGTTGGAAAACATGCGGGTAGCCTTTTCTTCGATGGCTATGCAGTTGGAGTATATGGCTGCCGGGAACGGAAGTGTAAGTGATGTAGCGTATTTCTTTGAACCATCGCTACCGTGTAGAAGAAATTGCAAATCTTTGTTGAAGAAGTATCGAAATGGAATCCTAGGTTGATCTGGTTGGCCAATTGCTGGTAGAGGTTTAGACCAGTCGGTGTAGTATGGAGGGTTGTCTCTTTTGGTGAAGTCGATGTTTGCTTCAGGGTTGAGCCAATCAATGTTGTTAGACATGGCTCGTGCTATGTTTTCAAGGTGATATTCAACTTCAATAGCACTTTCCGAGCTGTCTTTTTGAGTAGTTGAAATGCTTCATTCTTGATTCGTTTCAACTCTGATTTCGTCATCTTCTTCACACGAAACTTCTCTTGCAGAAACTTAGCATGCTCCAACGTACGACCTTCTACCATATCTGGATCATCAGTAAGAGCGGGAGTGGTATCAACAAGTGTAGAGAACCATTCAAACTCGGTGTTATCTTCGTCTAGCCATGACACGATATCAACCTTATGAGACTTCTTCTTCTTATTTGGCCTTGATGAGGATGATGGTTGCTTTGTTGAACCGGGAGAGGTGGGTTGTTGTTGGGGCTCAGGGACTTCCTCATCGTCACCACCAATATACTCAAAGTGATCACCGATTTTCTCTGACTGGGGTGGTAACTCAGAGTCCTGAGGTTTGTCAGTAGAATAGCGTGGAGGAGATCTTCTTGTTGTTGGAGTCCTTAGGGGTGGTGGTGGCACAGAGGAGGGTTCTCCAGACTTCTTTAGACGTTTAGGTGCAGAGTCCTTATCCGTATCATTGTCATCTCTTAGTCGTTTAGGTTGATCTGTTGATTCCTTGCATGATGATCTGAGTTGATAATCTAGTAGACCTTCAAACAATTTAGCTTCATCCGAAGTAAAAGCTGCAGATCATTTTGACATTTGCATCACCAATTTAGCAATTAACTCAGTTCCAGAAAGATCAGATTCTTTGGCCATTATATGTTTAACCAATGCGACGATGTTTGGAGTAAGTTGTTTGGAGAATACTTCTCTAGTCACACCAGGGACAGTGTCGAGAAGAAACTTGTGAGTATATTCTCTTGCCGTCTTCTCCATTTCCTTTTGGAAATCTCCTTTGATAAACTTCTGGATTTGTTCCCTTTCTGTCAATAACTCTTTTATCCCGTCTTGAAGAAAGTTGATTCTGTCAGCGAGTTGATTTAGCTTTTTGTTGGTTACATCCTTCTTCCGTACTTGCTTGACAGCTTTAACAATTCTTGTCTTTGCCCGAGATATCCAAGAGTCTATTGGCTTCTTTATAGATTTGGATGTGGATCTGGTTGTTCCTTTGGATGGTGGGGGTGAAGAGTGAGAAGATGAATCAGATGATGAGGAGTCGTGAGGTGATTCAAGGTCATTAGGAGGTTCAAAAGTTTTCTCCTTAGAGCGTGTAGGACTGTCAAGAAGATAATCATCATACTTCACATCGTCATCTTGTCCAGATTTAGCCTCTACTTCAGCCTGAATCTGGGGCCTCTTCATCAGCTTTGGCATGAGCTGCAACCTCTTCATCAGCTTTTTCCCTTATAGAATCCTCCAGGCGCTTTTGTTGTTGCTCAAGAGTGGTGGCACCAGTTCCCTTATCGGGTTGATTAACCGCATCAGGAATTGGTGTAGATTGGACACCACCACTTGACCCTCCGGGGCCATGCATTTGTTCCTGTTCAAACTCTTTTGCCTTGTGTTGGAGTCTAATGATTTTGAACTTCTTCATGTATTCAGTATCTAGTGGCTCTTCATCTGAGCTTTCTTCTTCTTGCTCAAGTACTGGAGTCTTCCCTTTGCCTTGGTCAGCTTTTGGACTGGGAGGTTTAGCTACTGTTGGAGTGACATCGGTTGCAGTTTCAGAGTAGGTAACCTCCTCGTCTGATTCAGTTTCATCAGAGCTTTCATCCACTAGCTTTCTTTGTGGTTCAGACTTGGGAATGGGAATAGGAAAAACTTTCTTAGAGGGAACTTTACGTTTGCGTCCAGGTTTCCTCTTAGGGAACTTTCTTTGACTCTCAGTGCTTGCAACACTTCCTGCACTGCCTCTCCTGGTTTTCCTAGTAGGTGTGCCAGAAAACTTGTCATCGAGAAAACCAACTTTGCCTTCATCAACTGCTACCAGATACCTTTTGTATGAGTAAAGCTGTTTGATTTCATCAGAGAGAAGGTGATCCGGCAGCACAGCACCTTGTTTCTTTGTTGTTGATTCCTTAAATCTGACTGTTAGAGTAGGTTCATACAACATGGAGTGATTGTTTGGGTCTTCGAGTCTCAAGGGAATATAGAGATTTAACCCAAGAGCTCTCTCGATCAGCAGTTTTGTGTATCTGATGTATGGGATCTTGGTGCCTCGCTTTTTGAGGAAACACATCATGTCATCCCGTATCAGAGCTTCAAGTTCGATATCTTTCATGTTGACCAAAGCCCAAAAAATCTGTAGTTCCATGAGCTTGGGATGCTCATAACCACTATCCCGTCCAGAAACAGATTTTGTGATGATGATGAAGAGGGTTCTCCAGGGCTGATGAATATTCTTCAGATCAACGTAAGAGTGCTTGGTGATTACCCCTGTGGCTTCGTCATAACCGATGTCGATCATGAATTGCAGAACGACCTCTTCAGAAGGTGTAGCGTTGTACTCAGTTGGTTCAATGACAGGAATGAGGAGAATAGCCCGCAAGTCTGCTGGTGTGATGGTGACTTCCTTGTGATTGAGAGTCACAGTCACAGCACTTTGCCCTTTAATCTGCTTCATTGTGTGCCAGAATTGCTGTATGTAGATCTCCGGAACTGTGGCAGAGTTGGTGAGCATATTCTGATAAGAATGGTTCTTCAGAATGTCCACTACTACCAAGCAAGAAGACTCTGAGCATGTGAGGGTATCAAACTCAACACGGAGGTTGTTCTTTCCAATCTTCATCGGATAGCCATTAGGGAATATATCAGCAATGGTGAGAACATTTGGTGCTTCCACATTCTGCATTTGAGCGTCCATGTCGTGATCTGAAAGATATTTAGCCAAAAGAACCAACATATCGAAAGACATTATGTTAGTCAACATATGGTTTTATTGTCTAATTATTGAATGTGATATGTCGATGATTGTTACGAGTCCAATGTCACTTATTTGTCCGATAGTTCAATGACGTCGTGATAAATTTCGTGAGTTGATTAACTTTAAGTTTTAAAGTCCATGTTTTCACTTATTATTCACAACTTGTTTAAACATTTAAGCTTATAGTGACATTATTGGTTCCGTGGCGTTGTGATTTAATTATTTGCAAGTTTGCACGCTTAATAATTCATAATTAAGGACAAACTAGGCTTAGGCATAGAAATGACAAGCTTATGCGTAAACATGAATGATATATGCGTAAACGCAAGCTTATGCGTAGGTTCTTGACTTACGCGTAAGAAATATTACACGTAGGAAAAGGGGACCTTATGCGTAGAGCTTACGCGTAAGCGTAAATGGAACCTTACGCGTAAGGCTTACTCGTAAGAGCCAACCTTATGCGTAGAGGTCACTGTTTACGCATATCCTTCACAGGATACGCGTAGTCCCTTATGTAGAACCTTACGCGTAAACGTTACGCGTAATATTTCTCTTAAGCATAACATGCTACGCGTAAGGTGATTCTTATGCGTAGATGGCAAATACCCTTGATTCTAAATTTTCACGCGTAATAAACCTGAAATAATTTCATCATAGCACCAATAATAACTTATACATTCAATCTCTAACAGATTTAAGCATGAAAACATATTAATGCAGATATGCGTAGAACATATTTACGCGTAAGACTAGAACCCTAAGGTTTAAATTTTACGAATAAGTGTTCTAGCCATAGGAATTCCACCAAAATTTTTCTGGGATATCTAGGAAGCATATAGTGTTGTTCTATCCAAGTTTTATCATCAAATTCTCAACGAATCAAAAATAACCAAATATCAAGAACATAAACCCTAATTTCTAATTAACGATCAATTAGTGTTTCTGGGTTGATTCTAGACATGGATATGATCAATTCATCTTGTAAACAACATCACACAATAATCTTTTTAACCAAAAACGTTCACACATGAAAACCCCCAAACTAACGCATGAACCCTAATATTCAAAATCAAACAATTCGTATTTCTGGGTGAATATTGATGATAAAAATGGAATCATAGTGATTAAATAAACGTTTTGACATAACCATTTTAACCAAAAACACTCAAACTAGATTACGTGTTCATACGCTTATGCGTAGAACACCAAATCACTCATAAGTGGAGATCTAACCGTTGGTTTTTCAAGAAAATCAAAACCTATGTTTAGAGACTTGTTACAAACACAGAAACACTTACAAATTTGAGATCAAAAACACGGATTTGATGAATGATTTTTATGCGTAGGATGTGGTTTGGTCAGATAATAAATGAGGTGAATTAAATAAGTTTGGTGGGTGTTTTTATTAAAATAACTTTAAGCTTTTGACAGTTTTAGCCCCTCCACCTTAACCATTTACATCCAACGCCCATAACTTCCATTTTGTTACCAAACGAAGAATATTTGGAAAGAATTTTGACGACACTCCCCCTCGACTTAAGAAATAATGAAGTTTTTATAAATTTTAGTCCGAGGAGTGTCAGTAAACCAGAAAAGTGACCACCATTTAAAGAAACAACCGGGATAAGGTAACATCCAAGTACAAGGTTTTCAATGAAACTGAAAAGTATTTGTTTTCTCTCCCTCAACACTTGATCAAGAAAATAATGAATTTTGAAAGATTTGAGTGTTGACGGAAAAAATTGTACTTGCCATGTTAATAGAAATATGGATAGAAGAATATTTTTGTTGTTTGATATGATTTTATAATTTTGTATTTTGTTTTTGAAAAATATTTACAAAACAGGTTTTGTTGTTTGATTAGTTTTTAAAAATGTTTTAAGAGTTCATCTTATTCCTCTTGAGTCAAACACCGCATACCAATCCGGTGGACCAACTCCTTAAACCTAGCAGGAGCTAAGGCTTTGGTGAGGAGATCTGCCAATTGGTATTCTGTACCCACAAAGTATAATTCAACTGTACCCTATTCCACGTGGTCCTTGATGAAATGATATCGAAGATCGATGTGCTTTGATTTCGAATGTTGTACTGAGTTGCACGAGATCGCAATAGCACTCCGATTGTCGCAGTACATCGGGATTTTGTGAAACACGTAACCATAGTCTTTGAGTTGTGTTCTCATCCAAATGACTTGAGCACAACACGCAGACATGGCTACATATTTTGCTTCTGTTGAGGAGAGCAATGTACAATCCTTCTTCTTCGATTGCCATGACACCAGTTTATCACCAAGAAATTGTAATGCTCCTGAAGTACTTTTCTGTGAATCTATGCATCCTGCGTGATCAACATCTGAAAATTCTATTAGTTCAAAACCAGAATCCTTCGGATACCAGATCCCCAAAATTAATGGTTCCCTTGATGTATCGGAGGATTCTTTTAGCCTCTGAGAGGTGGGTTTCAGTTGGGCTTGACTGATAACGAGAGCAAGGATATACGGCAAACACAATATCAGGCCTGCTAGCTGTTAGATACATGAGAGACCCAATAATACTACGGTATTTGGTAGGGTCCACCAATTTCCCATGTAAATCAGCATCTAGCTTCTTGGTACGAGCCATTGGTGTGGCATATGTGTCACAGTTTTGCATTCCAAATTTGTTTAACAATTCAAGGGCATATTTGGACTGACTAAAGAAAATACCACGGGGTGATTGATGAACTTGCATTCCTAGAAAGAATGTGAGTTCACCCATCATTGACATTTCAAAATGTTTTGTCATTAATTTTGCAAAAGCATTTGAGTATTTTAAATGTGTTGACCCAAAAATGATGTCATCCACATAGATTTGAACGATTAAGATGTGAGCCCCGTGATTTTGTATGAAAAGTGTGGGATCGACCGAACCTTTGGTGAATTTATTGGCAATGAGGAAGGATGATAACTTATCGTACCACACCCGAGGAGCTTGTTTGAGACCATACAGAGCTTTGTTCAGTTTGTAGACATGGTTCGGGAATTCGGGATCAATGAATCCTTCTGGCTAGCTGACATAAACCGTTTCTTTCAGTTGCCCATTCAGAAAAGCAGTTTTGACGTCCATCTGAAAGACCGTTATGTTCATATGAGCTGCGAAAGCAAGAAAAATCCGAACAGCTTCAAGACGAGCAACCGGAGCAAATGATTCTTCAATGTCAATACCCTCTTCCTGTCTATAACCCTTAGCCACCAGACGTGACTTATTTCTGATTACGTTCCCTTCAGCATCCAATTTGTTCTTCCAAATCCATTTTAGACCAATGACGTAGACCCCTGTTGGTCTTTCAACCAGTTCCCATACTTCAAGATGTTTGAATTAGTTGAGTTCTTCTTGCATGGATTCAATCCAGTTGTTTTTTGTCATTGCGTCTTTAATGTTTTTAGGCTCAGTTTGGTAGACAGTGAGTGCATAAATGCAATGTTCACCATCTGTGTGAAGACGTTGTCTTGTAACGACTGGTAGATTCGGGTTGCCAATAATGTTCTCAAGAGGATGGTCTTTTGTCCAACGATGTGTAGAGGGTTGATGTTGGTATACATTGTGCAGATTTTGAGGATTCAAATGGTTTGTTGATGATTTCGCGACATCAGGTGCATCAGTTTCATTGGCAAACGGGTTAAAGAACGCATTTGGATCAAAATCTGCAAGTGGGGGTACTTCATTAAGAACATCAGCAGTTGGTTCAGCGTCGTTGGAAGTAGTTTGTTCAACTGTTGTTGTAGAGTCAACTGGTGGTGCTTCTTCAACAGTAGTAGTTATAGTAGATGTATCAGGTATAAGAGTATGATCAGGTTGAGCAGCGGAAACAGCGGATACACCTGGAGCACATTCATCAATGTCATCACTAAACAGCGGAGCAAATAGCTTTTCCATTTGTTGATGAGTAAGCTGGGGGCTTAGTTCAGCTGATGATGGGGTTTGAGGGAAGTTTAAACGGTTGTGACCGGGTTCCAAGCTGTTATGCTCAGAAGCCATTTCTGTAAGTTCATCAAAATTAGCATGAATCGTTTCCATAACCTGCTTTGTACGACAATTCCAGATCCGGAAACCCTTAGAATTTTCACAATATCCTATAAAGACTCCAATGTCAGCTTTGGCTTTGAGCTTTCCAAAGTCATCACGATCATTATTTGGGTAGCAAAGGGATCCAAATACATGAAAGTGTTTGAGATTCGATTTATGGTTGTGGATAAGCTCAAAAGGTGTTTTGTTGTGGCGTTTAGTAATCATTGAACGATTTTGAGTATAGCATGCAGTTGATACAGCTTCTGCCCACAAGTAATCTGGAAGTTTAGCATTGATTAACATTGTTCTTGCAGCTTCCACTAACATACGGTTTCGTCTTTCAACAACTCCGTTTTGTTCTGGTGTACGTGCAATAGATGTCTGATGCTCAATTCCCACTTTCTCATAAAATTCTCGAAGAGTTTGGTTCACAAATTCAGTTCCTTTGTCTGTTCTGATTTGGCGGACGGTGTTCCGGAGCTGAACTTGAATTTTCGTGAGAAAGGTGATGATCATCTGTGGAGCTTGATCTTTACTTCGAAGAAAGTAGACCCACGTCCATCGTGAGTACCAAGATGTAGCGTTTGCCGTTAATCGTTTGCACGCGCATCGGGCCACACAAATCCATGTGAAGAATATGAAGCACATGTTGAGAGAGGTGTGTTCCACCTTTGAAGGAAAATGAGCACGAGTGCTTTTCCCTTGTTCACAAGTTGAGCATAAATGTTAGGAATTGGAAATTCCATGTTAAAGTGTCGGTCACCCCAATAATGGTCTAGCATATGTTAGCTCGTAGATTTTTCATTGTTTACGTTATTTAATAGTTAATTAGTTAGTTGGTAGCGTAGTTTAGTTTAGAGCAACACCGTGGAGGAAGGACGGGTCTTTACCCACTTTATGCCTGATCCACATGCCGATAGGAGGTCGTGTATTGTGTAACTATAAATACCCCTTCCATCCATGGAAGGGGTGTGGCTTGGCAATCTAACCTTTTACATTTTATTGAAGCAACTCTCTACCAAGAACACCATCTCTCTACTTTCTCTCCCTAAAATGGTTATCATGTATTTCCATCATCCAAGACCACCCGAATCAACAACACAATAAATATATCGATTCTACAAATGGTACCAGAGCCACGGTTTATTGTGTTTTGTTGATTTGTGTGTTTTTCGTGTCATGTTTTTGAAGCTGGTTTAACATGTTTTTTTTCGGACCTGAAATATTCTTTATTCATTGTGGTTAACAGTGTCTTGATATTGTTTCAAATGGTCAAAATATGTATTTTGCTTACTCATTATTCAGTCGAATATGTCCAAAATATTATGTCCAAACTGTTTTACACTTGTCAATCACAAAATATGTTGTACATCAGTTTCAATGTTTATTCATCTGGTCAACTTAAAAGTAAAAAAAAAAAGTGGTCAAATGGTATGATTTTTTTAGGGTCATCTGGTCTTACGGGTCAAAAGAAAAATTACTTTATGCATTTTTCTGGGTTGTGCAATCTGGTCGGAAATTTTGGTCGGAAAAACTCATCTGAAAAAGTCTTATGTCTTCATAGCGACTTGTTCTTTTTTTTTGTCCAGATTCATTGTATCTAAAATGTAGCGAGTTGTGTGACCAAAAACAGACCTAGCAACTTGTTATTTAACAAGGTTGCATGTTGTGTAGCGACTTGTGTTACTGAAAAAAAATGACAGCGACTTGTATTTACTTGTCGTAGCAACTTGTTATTTAACAAGTTAGCAACTTGTCATGAAGCTTTTCTAGCGACTTGTCAAAACAAATGGTGGCGACTTGTGAAGCAAAATAAAGATGAAGCGAGTTGTGTCTTTATAATATTTAGCGAGTTGGGTTTTGATGAAAAAATGTAGCGATTTGTAATGAAAAAAACCTAGCATATTGTTACTGAACAAGGAGCGACTTAGTGTCAAAATACTAGCGACTTGATATTAGTGCTAGCGACTTACATAGAAAGGATGAAGAAGAATGGACTTTTTTTGACCTTGGCCACAACATACCATTTACCAATTATCATTCAACATATTGACCTCAAGTTTTGACATCAACCATCACTAGTCCATTGGAAAACATCAAAACAGATTCTAATACATCTCCAACATCACTGCCTACCCATACTCAAATCCTTTTCAATTTCAACAACTCCCTATCTAATCTAACTCATCCTCCATCTAAACCTTGACTCAAACGTAATTTAATTTCAAGAAAGATCTCAGCTTCGGTTCGCTTTTAATCTTTTCAAGATTTTTTTGAACCATTCTCATCATTGATCGATTGTTTGTTATTCGAACTTCAAAAGAAAAGGGAAATAACAATAATTTGTTATCTCCTTTCCTCGTTCGTTGGTCCAAAATAAAAAGGGTACACGATTTTAATTAATACCTACCTGGAACATGTTCGTGAAAACCTCTACCATCCCTGTGGTATTATGGCCGCGCTCAAGCCATCCCTGTGGCGACTTTTTGATGGTCTTGATGATGTTTCTAACGTGTGTACTGTGTAAAGGATGGAGCCGTTTAGATTTTGATTTGATGTTCGACTTGGGTTTGAGATTGGGATGCAGATATTTTGGTGGCGGATAAAATTAATAACCTGTGGATGAGTTTTGGTTTGAGAGTAATTAGGGTTATGACACATGATATGATACGTTTTTATAACCAATGTGTTTAGGGCAATGTTTTTGGAACAGGTCATGATAAGCCAAGTTGGGCCGTGTAGATTTCTAAGTGGGCTTTTGAAGTCTTTAACTGATATTAGTTTGAGGCTACAATACTTTAGACATGTTGTATCGGGTTTGAATTATTAATGGTAAGCCATATATATTGAAAAGTTGGACCCGGACATTGATTAAACGTATGAGGACTTAGACTTTGGCCTAACTCTAGCTCGAGATTGATATTTGGACTTTGTCTTGGACTAGTGTCTTATTATGTTCGTGAGCTGGACTTGTGATAAAGGATGTAACTGTGTCTTGTTGAACCAAATATTAACTGATAATTTCGGGAAAAATATTTAATCTGGATTTGCATTTTGGTAAGGAGTTGTACCAAATATGGGCATGTATGCAAACTGAATGTGTTAGTATATGTGATGACTTGGATATTGGATAATGGAAAGATGGGTTTTTTTTTTTTTTTAAATTGTTTTATTTCTATGAGATTTGATGCTGAGTTTTGGTGTGATGATGAGCTTTGATCTTATGAAGGTTGATATTTATGAGATTTGTCGATGAAATTTGTTGTGATTTAATTTGACGATGAGATTTGATGATGAGTTATGATGCTATGATTCGTTATGATTATGAGATTTGGTACTTTGGTATATACTTTTTCACAGAGAATATTTTGTCATCGGCCTGAATTATTATTGGAACGAGGTTGACTACGGGGTTGTTTGTACGGTATCTCTTATTTGAATTTGAAGTGAGGTTTTTCCGGGCTCGTTTACTTATTTCGTCTTCTTTCTTTCTACCCTTCCGCGAAGATGACTTGTTTGGGCATTTTATTGAGTATGATAAAGACTTGGCTATTTAGTTACGGTTGTGATTCTTTCTCGCTTTACCCACAACGTAGCTATCACTTCGGTGTGTCACACAGTTGAGAATACGTCAAGAGGTTTTGTACATTGGGTACATTGTTTCTTTCTCACGAGGATTATTACAAGTTTAAGTAACAAATCTGGGGAATTCTACTTCATGATCAAGTTTGGTATATAGGGTTTACTTCTCCATGTGGTCACTATGATAGCCGACAGAATGTGTGAATGATGTGTTTACCAAAGTGTTGATTAGATGGTTGATGATGTTGTTGATGTTGGATAATGAACCGTTGATGAACCGCTGCATGTTCCCCTAAAACAGATATTCACCGAAACCAAAGTTGTCATAACACATTCAAGCTGACATTGTTTACGGTTCTGTCTTGATTTTGTAAAATCCCGCGAAAGAATCTATTTCTCGGTTTAAATCATAGACGTGTAAAATCCCGTGACAATGGAAACAACCTGGTAATTGTTGAGTGCATTTCCGGATCTATCTTACAGTTTGTTCTTGGTTTTGTAAAATCCCGTGAAAGAAACTATTTCTCGGTTTAAACTATAGAATTGTCAAATCCCGTGATGAAGGAGCCATCCTGGAGAAAGGGAAAGTGTAATTCTGGATCTTTCTGATGCTGGTTCTATGATTTCTGCTTCGAAGAAGGGATAAAAGGGTGTACTTCTTGAATTGGATGTGTGTTTGGATATTCGTCATGGCAGTTTGGTTATTACATAGTTTTACGGGGTTACATGCTTCTAACCATGGTCGGGATGAAACCATTATCATAGATCACTTAAAACGTCAAAGGAGGCTAGATGTGAGATTTTAACCAGAAGATGTGACAACGGGGTTAATTCACTATTATCTATTTGAGGTTGAAGTGAAATATCACGGGCGAGTGTACTTAGTATCTGAAGGTATCGGGGATGGTTGGATGAAGAGTCTTCAAGATCCTTGTTCGAGCTTATTATCAAAAACGAAGACTTGGAAATCTAGTTGTTGTTGGGTGTCTTTTACCTTTTCTTTTACCACTTGGGGGAATTGGGCTCATACCACCACAAAATAACTATCACTTTAAGGAGTTACATTGTAGTGCTCAGTGTCACATTCAATTGTGGATTTTCAAGAGGTAATGTACGTCTTATACTAGATGGTTGGTTGGTTGAAGAGTATAGAGTACATAGAGAGTACTTAGAGATGCTAATGGAAATCGGCACCGCTCTTTGTTTCATATGTGCAAGTTTAAGTCACGAGTTCGGGTTAGTTTACTTCAGGGTCAAATTCATCATATTGAGTTTTCTCCATCAGCTGTTACGACAAAGAGACTACTGAATGATAATGGGGTTGATCACATGTTTTGCCAAACGAGATTTATAAGAGAGAGATTATGACGTCTGTTCACATCAGTTCAGGCCTCGTACTTTAACATTATGACGTATGAACACAACAGTTCATGCCTCGTACTCTAAAGAAAAGAAATGTGTACGCTTCAGTGCGCATTATCTTCGGAAAAAGAGAAATCTTCTCATTATGACCATTCTCATCAACATGCTTCATACTTTTTCCATGCGCTTTCAGTCATCAAGTGAACCGGGCTGCTGTTGATTGTTTTCTTATTCCACTTGCTCAACTATAATGAAGATGGACAGATCATGTGCTAATGTTGCAGGGGAGAAGTGTGAATAGACTACATTTGGATGATTTCACTTATTTAATCAAGAATGGCATCTCCGTATGCAATTCTTGAGGGGGAGAAGAAGTATGATCATTCTGCATGGTTGATTGATATTTGAGAATAAATGGTCAAACGGCTCCAAACTCATGTAAGAACCGAGCTTCTTATTATCGGATCATCTTTACATAGAGTTTCTTCTAAGAGCCGTTGGTTGACATCTTCACTCGGATTGATGAGTTTATTGACAAAATGCTTCCGGTTAATGCTTCACGTATACATCAACATGATGATTCCGAACAATCTCTCTGTTCTTGTTTGATGTGATTGGTAGTTTGGTGTTACCATCTTGTGTGATCATTGCTGCCTGATTGCTGATTTCCTTGATGAACATCTTTCTGTTCTTGTTTGATTGGGAGGGATTTTAGTTAAGGGGATTTTCAAGATGTAAGTTAATTGGGATGTTTTTTAGTGGGATGCTTTTTGGTGTGAGTTGAAAATGTTAAATTTCTATTCCCCAACTGGACAATCTTGAAGAAGGTCGAGTCTACAGTCGGTTCTACATTTTCTGCTACATGTTAGAAGACTAAAGACGAGTTGCATTTAACGATCTAAAGACTTCTTAATTTGGGTTGTTATCAAACAGATTGTCGGTTTTGGGGAGAGCACTAATTGGGGGAGAGTGAAAATTCAGATTTAATCCCCAATTAGACTTGCTCAAATTATTCAGCATGTTGATTCCCACAAAGACTTCAAGCGATCTTCTTAACAGATTTCAAGTATTTGGGCTTTCAAAGAGTTGCTGATTCTGAAGTATCAAAACCAGCAAGGGGGAAGCAGACACGCATCTAAACGTGAGTAAACTTGATGAACTTAATACTTCTAAGTAATTGAAGATATCCCGGGAAGACAAATGTTATTACCGCAGAGAAACTCAAGGTTTGACTCATGGCGAGTAAACTTGATGAACTTAATTCTTCTAAGTGAATGAAGACATCCCGGGAAAACAAATGTCATGACCGAAGAGAAACTCAAGGTTTTACTCATCAAGGCGTTTAGTGTTATTATTCCAACTACGTGGGGTGATTGGGTCCAAACCGTCAAGTTTTATCACACAAGCTAACCACTTGTGAATGGTCAACCATAATAAACTTCAAACAGCTCAGAAACCAATGCAATGAAGATCAAGAGCAGTTTAGTGTTTCCCCACGTCGTTAAGTCCCATCGAGCTGTGCGACTGAATAATCAAACGTGTAGTGATCGGGTGATAATGAACGGGAAAAGGTTTGTGATTGATACTAGATGACAGAGGAAAAATGAAAGAAAATTAAAAAGCTAAATTATAGTAAATAAACGCTATCACTATTTTTAAAATGATGTTTTTGATTTTTTTCTTTTATAAACTTAAATTAAAAACTACGTAACGTACAAAAGAAAATGTGAAATTGAAACAGAATTAATCCTAAAAATATAAAAATGAACTTTTTACAAACCTAATGATAAGAGAAAATTTTTAGAAAAGGAAAATTATTTTTATGACTATTTATTTAATTATTATTAATTAAAAACTATTTTTACCTATTTAATAATACCCTAAAATATAAGAAAATATGAAATAAAGCTAGAAAAGCGAAATTATGACTTAGAAAAATCTAAAATAACTAAAGAGAATTTTCAAAACTAATTTTGTATTTTTCTGATTATTTTTCTATTTTCTATGGATTAAAAACTATTTAAAACTAATTAAATTGCTAATAAATTACAAATTTAACTAAGAAAAATCTGGAAAAATTATTTTTTTTGCTTTTTATATTTATCTTAATCTATTAAAATTGATTTTTTTTTTGAAGCTTTTCTGATTTAATTGCAATAAAGGCTAATTAAAAAGTCCTAAAAACTGATTAAAATAAAGAAAAATAGCAAACAGTAATGGAAAACTATGAAAAAATCAGGAAAAGTCTAAATTAATATTCTAAATCTATGAAAAATATAAAAACAATAGCTTATGTGTGAGAATATGAAGCTGCAGTGAAAAGTGCTTATAAATAAGCACTCAAAATAAGCTAGAGACTACCACAGAGAACCAAATGATCACAGGACCTAAATTATGCTAAAACTACTAGAAAGCAACCTAAACTAACTACTCTAAACCTCTGGGGAGCAGGAAACAAGTATTGATGTGAATTGCACTTAAGAACCAAAACAGTTTTTAGCTACTACTTTGTAGCTTGAAAATAAGCTACTCAAATAAGGTGAAACTCAAAACCAGATGTCACAGTCTCAAGTAGACCTGGCCAGGAACTTATAAACCAAAAATGAGCCTGAGATGAGCTCAAATGAGCTTTTGACAAGCTCTGCACAAACCTGAGAAAACTGCTATGGTGACTATGCCCTGTCACAGGGCATAGGAGGGCTTATTGAACAGCTTATTTAGACCTTATAAGAGCTTCCAAAAATTCAACAAAAATAAGTTTAAGAACCTTGACCAACTGAACTAGAAAAACCCAAAATTTCACTTGAAGTGATCCAATAATGAATCAATGAAAAATCAACCAAGTTGGGTGAAAACTGAGTTTTTCATTTTTTTTTACTTTTGACAGAAATGATATTTTTGACTTTTGTGAGATTTGATCTTAACTCATGAACTGATATTGATGTATTAAGCTAAAATGAAACTAAAATAAGCTACTTCACTGAATTCTAAACACAAATCAAGCTTTTGCTCTATGAAAATTTCAACAGTTATGAAACTAGGACAGATTATTGTTGATTTTGACTTTTTGAGTACACAAATGAGATTTGATGACTGCAATGAATACAAGTGAACTTAATAAACCTAAAACAACATGTCTTAACCAATGAACAAACCTCAAACACAGTTTTGATAATTTAACCAATCACTACCTTAACTAACTGATTTGCAGTTAAACTGAGCTAACCACTGAACTAGCTTATATTATCACTTAAACTGAATCTAGTTATCCTAATTACAACTAAATAAACAGGTTTAAGCTATTAATGACCACAGATACAGATTATGCAATGATCTTGGAATTGAACTTACATTTGGTCCTAGCCACTATGGCTTGCCAAAGAACACAAGTAACCACTATCCTAAACCAATTATCAACCCATATCAACTCTACATCACCCAATTTCCATTCCCATATTTGCTTAACCAAGATTTCCTCACAGGTTGACATTCGTTGACCAAATGCAATTATGCTTAAAAATGAATTATAAGCTTACTCAAAGCTATGGACAGCTTAAGTGAGCTTATTTGAGTTAAGAATAAGCTACTTGGAGCTTGAGTATGAGATCATTTTTTAAACTGCATAAGTAAAAGAAAACTTAAAAATACGAAACTTGGATAAACTTTGAATTGATACTGAAAAGTAAAGTACAATGATTAAACAACTTAGGTTCAATACAAGAAAGCTTAAAGTTACAAATTTTGAAACTAATTAAGACAATTTAAGTAAAAACGACATACAAGGAATTTTAAAACTAATGACTACTCCTCTCCCTTGCTTCTCTTCTCTTATTTATACATCAAATGGTCTTCTCTCTCTCCTCTGAGCATTTCCCACTTGTCTTTGGAGCCATTGGATGACTTGAGACAATATTGGCCATTGATGAGTTTTGGCGGGAAAATGGGATATCAACAGGTGGAAGGATTGAGTGCAAGGGGGGGGGGGGGGAAAGCATTTAATGTTTCTTGGCTTGGGGTGTTTGGAGGGTAGGAATAAGGTGGGTGTGATGATGATGGAGTGTGGGTTGGAGTTGCAGGTGATGATGAGGGGGAAGGGAATCCCGTGAGCGGTTTTAATTATTTTAAATGTGGGCGGGTTTGGTTTTTTAAACCGTGGGTAAAGGGATAACGGGTAAAAGGTTTGGACTGGACCGGGTCAAAGGGTGTATTGGGCTTGGGCTTAGGTGGTTAAATGGACCGGATAGGATTAATAATGGATCCATGGTGTATTGAGGGACCAATCTTGCCAAAACTGAAAATCCAGGGACCAATAATGTACATTCTGAAAATGTAATCCAAGGGCCTTTCTTGCCATCATTCAATAATCAAGGGACCAAAATTGACATTTCTGAAACTCAAAGGATATTTTCTGTCAATTTCTGAAATTTTAGGGACTAAAGTTATAATTTCTCAAAACTTTTGACATTTTTCACCAAAGGACTAATTATGAAAAATTATGATTTCAAAAGGACCTTTGGTGACCTTTCTTTTAAAATAAGTGCTCAGGGACTATTTCTGACAACTTTTGAAACTTGGGGGACTAAAACTGCCAATTACGCAAACTTAGCTCATTTTTCATCTGATTTTAAACATTTTGCATCAGAAACATATAAAATACACTTTTTGGATATTTTCAGTATTTTGATGCATTTCTGAGTGTTTTTAAATGTTTTGCAGTTCAGATTTGACCAAAAATGATGAGTATTTACACACTCATCATGGGGGAAGTGATGTTAGTGAAAGTTTATGAAGATAAATGAGGTACACAAGTATGACATATTCAGGGAAGATAAATGTGTAACATGAGGGAGGTGTTATCAGTTATTCTCTCGTTGGGAATGTGTGTACTTCGGATTCTTGAGCTTCATACACATTCATCAGGGACGAAAGATGTGAACATAGGGGAGGTGTTCTTCATTACCCTTATGATGTGTATTCGGGAGAGTTCTTGGATATTGGTGTACTTCGGGTTCTTGAGCTTCATACACGATCATCAGGGATGTAAGATGTGAACATTGGGGAGGTGTTCTTCATTACCCTCATGATGTGTATTCGGGAGAGTTCTTGAGCATTATACAAAGACACTGACTGCATCAATTCAACTACTCGGGGGAAGTGGTATCTTCACACCTGTTGGAATGGATTGCGTCAGAATTAAGTGGTAATGAAATTTGAGAAGAGTTATTTATGTGTGGGATGATACGTTGCTGTTCTTGTTGATGATATAACCTCGAACGAAGAATCACGGTGATTATTCTTGAAAGGAGCAGCGGGATTTATGATAATGGTGTGCTTATCTGTGCACCTGGCTAAGGCAAGCTTGAAATAGAGCTTCGAATCTGCTCAGCTAAAGGATTTTCGGTTTGCGGGGAAGCTTCCAAAGTCTGACTTTCAGATGGTTCAATTTCTTTCTTTGATTCAAGACCCCTGGAAGCTTTGGTGGTGAATGTTTAAGAGTTGATGACTTCTATCTTCTATGACGTGCTGCTCGATATCCTTATCTCGGTACTCGTATCATCATCTTCTTTAACTATATCATCTTCTCTATGTTTGTATATATTTATTAAAAACCAAATACAAAAATATAAAACCTTCAAAAATCCATAAAAAACAGAAAATTTTGAAAAATACCAAAAATATGTTTTCTCAAGACATGTCTTCTGGTATTGATAACATCTACGGTCTTAGAAATGTCATTCAATAATGGCGCGGGACCATAGATGAAGTTCGAGTAGGAGGTGTAAATATTCTTTTCTAAACATGTCAAAAACTATGGCTTACAGTTATTTCTGACTGTAACCCGCGCTTCAAAAATGGCTTGCAGTTACTTCAGACTGTGACCCGCGCTTAAACCATGGCTTGCTATTATTTCTGATAGCAACCCGTTCTTCAAGAAAGGAAAGTGCTACTCTTAAATGTTTTTCAAAAATTTCGTGCACTTATCCTAAAATCAAAATGAGGAAAGTATGTCGAAGGACTGCTGTTCCTACACAAATGTTTTTCCGTCTAAAAATTCTTCAGAAAAATATTTGTTGTATTAAAAAATTGGTGGAAAATGAGTTGCTTGAAAATCAATCAGATTCTGTGTTTTCGTAAAAATTGAAAACTCAATCAATGACTTCAGCGCTTTTAAACTCTTCAGAAAAATGAGTCATTGATTGAGGGGGAGAATGTTTTTAAATTTATATCATCTAACGGACTTTCTTAATTATCCTATGTGCTTAATTAAAATATATAAGTGCCTATGTTAAAGGACTAGGTTTCTAGGATGTGATTGTTAGGATTAGATGATTATAGTTTGATGAACACATTATTCCCATACCTTATATGAACTGATTGATATGTTGAATTGACTTGAATTAGTCGATTGTTGTTTGGGTGATGTCGACCACCATATATCTGTATGTGTGTTCACTAACGTATGCAGGTATATTGGTATATAAGAATGTTCCCGATCCGGATCCCACAATTGAAGATGATTGGATGCCGAAAGGAAAGGGTAACTATATCTTGGGTTGACAAATGAAGAAACGGAGCTTAATTAGACTTCTATGTAGAGTTGGCATGAATGCAACATAAGAGGTCTTACTGCATCAGCAGACGGTTTTCTTCATCATCAAATGAACAAACGGAGCTTAATTTGACCTTAGTTGGCATTAAAATGCAATGTAAGAAGTCTCACTGCATCAGCAGACAGGTTTTCTTCCAAGCCCTACAGCAACAACAGAAGCTTCTCAACCACCTAACGTATCTTTGTGCATGATACCATTTTTGAACAATTTTGAAATAACTTTGAATAAAATTGTTTTGAAAATGGAAAAATATTGTTTTGAAAATAAATTGGATTAAAGTTAGAAAATCACCGGACTTCTTTTTATCAAAACATAAGTCACTCAATCATCGACTACTGTCATGGATTGAGGGGGAGAGTGATTTAATATAAAATATTTTCAAACAATATTTCATCTATCAAGTCCGTTTGTGCAAAACAAAGTGGTGATCTAAAGATTTAATGTTATGTCATGGTATGATTTTCTTTAAAACTCAAAGATCTTGCAAAATGAAATTTTTTCTGTTCTTGTTTGATTGTGAAATTGTTTTATTTTACTTAAAGATCTCTTAAAAATTTCATACCTGATAATAACAATCTTTAATGTCTTAAAATGGTCCTTATCTGTCATTTTTCAAAATTAAATCTTGCCACGTCTTTCCCCAAAATTTTCTAAATGATTTAAATCAGTTGGGATCACAAATCTCAAATGCTTTGATATTTTTGATCGAGGGAGAGATCGTGATTTAAATCTCAAATATGTTTTAATGAAATCGGTTTTAGTCCTTTATAGGCACTCCTGCCTCCATGTGCCAAACAATTTCAAATACACAATGCACATGTTGAGGAGGAGGATTTATCCAAAAATATGATGAGTATTTAAACCTGGCCACATATTCTCCAATGTTTTATAAACCTTATTAAATCACTTGGGATCCAAAATCTCAAAGGGTTTGATATTTTTGATCGGGGGAGAATTTGTGATTTAATAATGAAATCTGATAAATGATGATCGATTTGATTCAAATGTGCAGGCTGCTCTCTCATATGTGCTAAACGCTTTGGAATCTCGAAGCACATATTGAGGGGGAGCAAATGGTTTCTTAATGGCTTTTGTGATCGTGAATGTGCTTTAAAAGAACTCTTTCCTCTATGTGATAAAATGTTTTCAAATATCCTATGCACATATTGAGGGGGAGAATTTTACCAAGAAAATCAAATGGCTTTTTCTATGAAAATTGTGATCAAAAAAAATATTTCAAAGTCCTCTTGCCTCCATGTGCTAAATAATTTCAAAATCATATGCACATGTTGATGGGGAGGTTTTCTAAATGATCAAAACTATTAAGGTACAAAATGCTTTGATCTCGTATCACAAGTACCTTGATTGTTTTTCCAAATGATTTTTTCAATTAGTTTCGAGAAGGAAAGAATAATACCAAAAGACCGACCAATTTACTTTATGCATGGTGTTATAAGGATGGTTAGGTTAGGTATTCGTTCCCACGATCCGCCAGAACCGGAGGGATCTACCCAGGGACAATCCACTAGATAGTGTAGAGTCCTTAGGTATGATGAAAAAAGGAGAAAAATGAGAAATGGGAAGAGTGCTGACTGAGACAGAGCTAGTACTGGAATAAACCCAACAAGGTTCTAGTTATGAAGTCTCGGTAAGCACTGAAGGGGTTGAAGAATGAAAAAGAAATGAATGTGAAAAGGGTGAAAAGAAATAGCCCTCCAATAATTCAACCTTAGGGCAGAAACCGGGTTCAATACATTTGCTACTGGTGGTTACTAAGGTAACACTGGTATTGAAGACAAGACGTCATGGACCCAGTGACGCACTGCACTAACTTCCCAAGCTACTCAAGTTCCTCTTAAAAGGGCTTGTTTCATTCTCACGGGGAACCGACATAATCTATCGACTTTCTTTTAGAGATTGTTGATATTGAAGAAGGAGACCCTCTCCCTAGTCTCCGACATAGGAACCAAATGTGCACTATTGAGTCTAGAGCCAAGAGATCATCCGCAATATCTCATTAGGACACAAAATTAATGAAGACTTGCTGTTTCACACAACGTGGAAAGTAAGAATATATTAAGAGTCCTACGCTTTATCCTTGTGGTATTGCCAGAACATCCGAGTGATATGTAAAATATTCACAATGAAGATGGAAAGCCTTCTAGAGCCAACATCAAACAAGCTCTTGGTAGGTGGCATGTGAGATCTTCTCGTAAGATCAAGCTTGTGACAACTGGATAGAAACGATGGGGCGATTCACTCGTGAATCAACCTTGGTCCAGGATTGGAATTGATGTGCAAACCTTCTTTTCTCTAGCACGTCGAATGTGTACTCATGTTTTCAAACATAAAAAGTATCTCTGATTGAAAAAATACTTTCGGAAAAACCGTTCGATGTGCGAATCTCTTCTATTGACTAGCATGTCGAATGTGTACTCTTTTATATACAAAAAGTATTTTTGGTTGAAAATTGATCTTTCTCATAAAACCTTCGTCGTATTGTAAAACTCTTTCATCAAGCAATACGCGATTGTTTTTCAAATCAATTTTTCATCAATCAGTGAATCTCAATTCGCTGGTTCACTCACTCCGTGTTGTCTTCTTTGAGACGTTCCGGTTTGAGAACAGCTAGAACAGCTGCGAAAACCTGTCAAGGAGGTTCTTCGGAACTCTACCTGATCACAGGCAGTAGATGTACTGATCAACGGGGAACCAAGGGCCGTGTACCTCAATTCAATGAAAGTGATCAAAGACACTTTCGTGTGTTTTATTGCTAACTGTTGTTTGCAGGTACATTTGGACGGTTGCAGCTGATCAAAATTGAGGAGTCAATCCAAAGCCGCATGTTCACAGCATCCACACTTAATTTGAAGAAATCATGACTGGTGCATATCTACATAACCTGGCTCTGATATTACATACTATGCTTCTGCTTCGCTGCTGCAAATATCATGACCAGTAAGGCTTCCGCTACTCTAATGGAAAGATGTCGTGATTCAAAAGTGTGAGCATGTCGGTCCAAAAGTCACAACTTCACATGATGGCAACACAATAAAGGGTGATCCAGAGATTTACTGTGGCTGATGATCTCAAAGAAAGCTCGAAGATCATCAAAGATGTGGATCAGTTCAAAGACCTCCACTGAAAGTACAAAACTATGCGGACTTTGAAGATTCGCTACTAAAGCACAAAGATTGCAGAAATGAAGAATTCAAGTCTACGAGCTCAAGAACGAAGTCAAAGATAGAATGCTAGGAAGAAAAATGTATTTCATGGGGTGACCTCCCTTAGGGGGAGATTGTTAGGAATTGGAAATTCCATGTTAAAGTGTCGGTTACCCCAATAATGGTCTAGCATATGTTAGCTCGTAGATTTGTCGTTGTTTACGTTATTTAATAGTTAATTAGTTAGTTTGTAGCGTAGTTTAGTTTAGAGCAACACCGTTGAGGAAGGACGGGTCTTTACCCACTGTATGCCTGATTCACAGGCCGATAGGAGGTCGTGTATTGTGTAACTATAAATTCCCCTTGCATCCATGGAAGGGGTGTGGCTTGGCAATCTAACCTTTTACATTTTATTAAAGCAACTCTCTACCAAGAACACCATCTCTCTACTTTCTCTCTCTAAAATGGTTATCATGTATTTCCATCATCCAAGACCACCCGAATCATCAACACAATAAATATATCGATCCTACAATAAATGATCTTTGGAATATCGGAATCTCGGGAGACCTTCAACAAGTTTGTGTCGAGCAAGGTTGGTGATGGTTTGAAAGTTTAAATGTGAGAGACGACGGTGCCATAGCCAGGATTTTGTTGATGTTGCCTTTGAAAGTAGACAGATGGGAGATGAAGCAACCATATCTTGCATTGAGATTGTGTATAGACTAGAATTGCGGGAGCCAGACATTAGATCGTTTCCTTGTAGATCACGAATTAAACAAGTTTTCTCCCTAAAAGCAACTTCCAAATCTCCATCACATAATTGACCGACGGAAAAGAGTTTGTGACCGAGGCCTTCCACATAATAAACCCTGCTAATTTCAATATTGCCATTGATATAATCTCCGTAGCCGATGATAGCGGCGAAGTGATCATTCCTAAATCTGACAGTGACAATGAACTTTGCAATAAAGTTTGATAACAATTTAAGATTAGGTCGCAACTTCAAAGTCCTAGGGTGTTCTTCTACTTCAGCATTCTTTATTGATCTTTTGTTAGGTCGCAACTTCCTATTCTTCCTTGTATTGCTCCTAGGCTGTGAAGTGCGGACGTTTGGAAAAGAGGCAACTATTCCTGTTTCAGTAGAGGGAAGCACATTAGTATCTTGTGTTTTGTCAGTAGGCAATCTGGTTTCACGTTTGCTAAGTGTTACAGGTGCAATTTTCTTAATGATGCTAGGCTGAACTTGTTCATACTTTCCTAACATTTCCCTTAACTTAATGATAGTGTGCACCAAATCTTGATTTTCATAACGAAGATTTCCAGAAAAATTCATGACTTCTTTAGTGTGTGCAAGATAATGATCAAGTTCGTTTGATGCTTCATTTCGAGTTTGTTTGAGTAAATCAAATATGACACCATATTCTTGTTTAACTTTTGCAAGTTCTTGTTCATATTTTGAGATTTGACATTTCAAAGACACGTTTTGATCATCCAGTTGCACAATTTTAGGATTAAACGTTTTTTATTTCAACTGGTGAATTTTGTTTTGCAAAGCAAGTTGACGATTTTGACAATCTTTTTGACACTATTGAAGAAGGCGTTTTGAATTTGAAAGTTCATTTAACAATCATTCATTTTCAACTTTTAAAGACTCGATCTGATGCACATTATCAATATTCTCAACAATATCAACAGAATCAACAGAATCAGCAGAGATATGATCAGGTGCATATGCAACAGATTGTAATAAAACAAGATTATTGATATCAGCACAGATAACATCTTCCAAGAGTCGATCAACATGTTTTCTCAGCAATTTCTTTTTACGTTTAGTATTTGAGATCGATGTTTCTGTTTTCTCAAAAACTGTTTTCATGAGACCAAGTTCCTTGTGAAAATCCCTTTCCCAATATAGTGCACAAGTTTTCAAATTTTTGACATGGGGTAAAAGTCTTTTCTGAAGAATGTCTCTTTGTTCTCGCGCCGTTGGCGATTGAAAATGTTCAACTTTTATTTCGGAATGAAATTCAATCTCACGTTCTAAAATTTTAAGGTCAGATAAGAAAGTGTCAAAGTATTTTATAACGCGACAACTTTCGGCTTTTGTTTTAACTTCACTAAGTGAAGGTAAAGGACCATTAATTTGTGTACCATTGTGTTTGGGACTAACTTGAAAAACTGGTGTGATAACAAAAGGTTTGTTAGAAGTATCTTGTTGCTTGACAAAGGTAACGGCTTTTGAATAGTTAAATGGTTTGTTATAAACGTCATTTTCCATTTTTGACCGACTCTAGTCATCTGCATCTAATTCCTCCATGCGATTATATTCAACAACAGTCATAATTGAATCATCAATTCTATGTTCTGCACTGTAAACTTCAGGATTTGGTTTGAATGCTCTGTTTGAAAACTTAGGTTTGTAAACAGCAAGAATTGGTCCATGTCCATTTGGATTAGGTTTAAAAAGTAAACTTTTGAATGGTTGTGATTGACTCACCATGTTTGTAAACAGCATTTCGAAACTCTTTGATTTTGGTTTGTAAATCGACAATTTCTTCAAGATAGTTATCTATTCGTTTCGTGGAATGCTGTTTGTACTCAGAGAACTGTTTTTGACAAGTTAACAACTCTGCCTTCGCTTTTTTAGTTTCCAAAGTAAGAGCATTAATTTGTTGTTTATGTTCATGTTTCAGTTGTTCTATTTGAGACAATAAAGCATTCTTGGAAGCGGCTAGATCACATATCTGCCGTTCTAATGATTTTTCGTTTTGATGAGATTTAGCAAAAGCGACTTCAAAACCTTTTTCACGTTTTTCTTGAGTTTTAAAAAAATTGATTTGTCGAATTAAGCATTCATTATCACTAATTAACAGTGCATTTTTCTCTTTTAATTTCGTGCAAATTTCCTAACGAGAGTGTTGGTCTTTAATTAAGGTCAGGAGCTCAATTTCTCTATTAGACAGAAGCTCATCTTGTTCAACGTGAGTCTCAACGTGATCATTATTTAGATCCTCAAATATAATCACGGAGTCAACTTGATTATCAATATTAACCTTAAGGTCATCTTGATCGTCAAATATAACTACGGTATCTATTTGATAATCATCGGAATGAGATGTGGATTGCTCATGTTGAACACTCTGATTCTTGTCGGATGGAGAAATTGGCGGAGATATCAGATCAGGGATGAGTATATTTTGTTCCGGTACCAGAGACAAGCCATCAGTGTCATACACTGGGCCTGTGTCACTGATGTGTAGAGCTTGCATTTGTGCCATCAACATCACTGCTGCATTAGCCTGCAAGTCTTCCATATCATCATCAGAATCTGCATCTGCCATAAAGCTCTGTTCCTTGTTGGTAAGAGTTCCACCGGCTTCATCCTTAAGAGCCAAGAGCAACGCCTCTTTGTGATAAGCACAGCCTCTTGTCCTCGGCTTAGGACATGCATTAGCCAGATGACCCTTCTCATTGCAGTTATAACAACGAAGACCATTAACCCCATTCTAAGCATTCCCTTGTTCAACCACTTGACCCCTTTGTTGTTGCGGAGCACCCATGTTATTCCTTCCAATAGCATTAAACCCTTGACCACCTCCCATCTGACGACCATAACCACAGTTCTGAACTTCAACGCGTCCATTGTTCACAACAGCTTGATTTCTTGTGTTGGATGAGGAACGCATGCGATTGTTGGATTTGTTTGTATACCGACCGAAGGCTTTAGCAATCATAACAAATCCTTGTTGCAATTCATCAAAAGCAGCAGAGTCCTCATCAGCTTCACTGTAAAGTGCTTGAGCATTGTTGTTGTTGTATGGAACCAATTGAGTTTGTTGAGGTTGTTGTTGTGACTTATCATATGGTGTAATGGTTGCAGTTGGTTGAGGAGCGGGTTGCGGAGCTTTTTGAGGAGGAAGATTAGTTTGAGCCCACAAAGCAAGTTGTTGATTATCAGGAATTGACTGTGAAGTCGGGAGTCCACGGATAGTCCGTTCTTTGTCAACTTCTTTTTGGTTAGGCTTCAAATAGTCGTACAACAATCCGTATGTAGCATGATGAAGGTTCTTAGCTTGACGGAGAAAGATGACATACTTCTCCCATTCTGGACCAAGACTACTTAGGAACTTAGTGTTTACAGCAATTCGAGGCATGATGATGTTGTGTTTGTCCAAATCATTAATGATGTCTGAAAAGCGATGATGATATGACTCTAATGTCTCTCCTGGTTCAATCATGAAGTGTTCATAGGCCAAGTAGATTTTGGATTCCATGTCTTCCAGATTGAGTGTTGTGCCTTCCATTAGAAGATGAATATGTTCCCACATTGCTTTAGCTGTCTTTTGAGCATCAACACTTCGAAGGATCAGATTGGGTAGTCCCAAAAGGATGTATTGCATTGCTAGTTCATCGGCTTCAAAGTGTAGAAGTTCATCACCAGTGAGGTCGGATATAGTTGCAATGTTGGTGACAGCATCTCTTGGTGGATTGGCATCTCGATCTGCGGGTGTAATAACAGTAGGCATCTGAAATGGACCTTCCATAATGACTTCTTTAAGAACTTTCCATGTGGCTTCTTTAGATCACAAAACCTAAAGAACCTTATCACCCATTGATCATAATTACCGGGAGTGAGCATTGGAGGTCGATCAAGTGAACCAACTTCATGAATTGATTATTGGCTACTTAATGCTTCACACATCTTGCCAAACCATGTTGGTTCCTTCATAGTACTCCTGGATGGATGTTGATTGTAGAAGTTTGTGTAAGGTTGTACTTGAAGACTAGGTGGTGGTTGAACCATTTGTGGTGGTGGAATTGCTCCAAGTTGTGGAGTATGTTGTTGATTAAATTGTTGTTGATAAATTTGTTGTTGATGATTAAATTGTTGATGTTGTGGACTTAGTTGTTCTTGATGATAAGTGTAAGGAAAATAGTTAGAGTATGGTGGTTGTGACATGTTGAAAAACTTGTGTTGTTAAATGGATCTTTGTAGTCGAATGAACCGTTGTTGATGAAGTATCCTTAGGCGTAGAAATCACAGAAAAGCAAAGTACCACTTATGCGTAAAAACACCAAAGATACGCGTAACAGCAATAGTTACGCGTAAGAAATCAGAAAACACTAAAGTTATGCGTAAACAGAAAGTTAAGCGTAGAAAACTTAGGCGTAGGATTCCCTTATGAGTAAGACAGAGCTTAGGCGTAAGAAGAATCTTATGCGTAATGAGTTCTACGCGTAAGCTTAAGCTTAGGCGTAAGTTTAGGGTTTTACCCAAAAGATCTTTTACACTATCACAGTGCAAAAAATATCCAAAGTCGAAGTGTTTTCAGGCTTATCCAAGCAAGAAAAACACTGAGTAATCCATGAAACTATAGATCAAACCAAGGAACATTTACGCGTAAGATTAGGGTTTTACTTACGCGTAGAAATAAGCCAAAAATGATTTCTGCCAACTGATGTTTCCAAACCAGATTTTTGTGATGAAATAGCTTCAATATCACCAAAAGAACACAAAAGTGTGAAACTTGATGATCCAAAGCTTTAAGACACGTTATGCGTAGAACTACTACCACGTACAAAACCAAGTTTAAAAACAATGATCCACACGTAAAGTTTGAAACTTTTTGCCAAAAATAGATATTTTAACACCTAAAAACATTGAAAGTACAAGAATCTTAGATTAAAAAGTGTAAAAAATGAGTTTTTAAGCGTGACAAAGTGATAAGCTCTTTTACGCGTAAGACCAAAACTTCAAAAACAAATTATGTTCACCCAACTATTTGGCAAATGATACCACTGTTAGGTCACCATATTAGTAACACAAGCATCGATAAAAGAAATAGAGGAGAGGAGATCGGATGAACACAATCACAAACACACGTATAAGAATAATAGAAAGGTTATGCGTAGGTGAATGAGATAAATGAATAACCAACCCTGGAGTGAGGGTATTACAAAGGTATTTATAGGAGAGGGAGCTAGGGAAACACTCCTAGTCCCTTCCTTTCCTTATTGGACTTGGGCGCCTTAGCTTAATAACTAACATAAAGGCCATATTAAGCTAACTATTACATATGAATCACTAACACTTGAAATATGGTCTAGGAGTGATTCCAACAGTTTCCCCTTCCTGGGTTTCGGCAATATTTTCCTTGATGACCTACCTTGTTGCACTTGTCACACTTCACAGTACAAGGTCTAGAATGGTGCATCAAACATCTGTTACACTGGGGATGTGGTCGTACATACCCTTTTCCAGCAGTGGGTGCAGCATAAGCCCTTGCGGCTTCTTGCCTTCGTTTTTGCCATTTGTGATGTTGGTTTCTGTTGTGGTGATACTGGTTGTTGTTATTTCGGTTGTTGTTGTTGGATTGTTGTTGGTTGAAATTTGAGCTTTTCCGATCATCAGGCTTCTTTTTGTTGTCACTTGAGCCTTGTGCATTTGTAAGATTTAATATCGGTTCGATAAGGCGGTGGGATACAATGACAACTTCTTCAATAGTCTTTGGATTCGAAGCGATGACATATTGTTAGGTCACCATATTAGTAACACAAGCATTAATGTAAGAAATAGAGAAGAGAATGGATCGGATGAACACACACACACACACTTACGCGTAGGAATATAAGAAAGATTATGCTTAGAGTAAATGTGTAAAGTGAACAACCAACCTTCAATAGAAGGTTTACAAGACTATTTATAGGAGGGAACTAGGGCAACACTCCAAGTTCCCATCCTTTCCCTTATTGGGCTTGGCCTAGGATTATGGGCCTTCTATATAAGCCTGAGCTTAATAACAAACATAAAGGCCATATTAAGCTAACTATTACATATGAATCACTAACACTTGAATAAGGTTTAGGAGTGATTCCAACAATCTCCCCCAAAGTATTAGTGATGAATGAATGAGTGAAAAACGTTGTAGGTGCTGATGTAATAGTAGCTTTGACGTCTTCTGACATTCATCTTTCTTGTGAGAAGAAGTGTCTTGATTCGAACAATTTTCCCAGTGTAGAGAAATTGTTTCTTTTGAAGTATTCTGCTTTGACGTCTTCATTTTCTTTGTTCTTTAGTTCTTTGTTCTTTGAAAGTGATAGTATGTTGTGGTAATCTGCATCAGGTCTGCTTCGCTGCTCCAGTGTCTCCATGTCTTTCTCCAACATGCTCACATGCTCTTTAACGTTGGATTACAGTTTATGAAATTCTTTAAGTCTTTAAACTTTGTAGATTCTTTGTTGACGAAGAATCATTCTGACTTTGTGTTGCCTTCGATTATGAGAGAACTTTCATAAGTGATGTTGTTGGTATGAGCATGTGGAGAATCTGCATGATCAGTCCGCTCCAGAGCTTCCATAAGAAGTAAACATATGAAAGGTTAGTAATAAGCGGATTCCGGCACTTACAAGTTTGAACTTCGAGAGTGTTAACAGCATAGTGTGAAAACACAACTCTAATTCTCACAAAGGCCGTTCCTGAACCGTTGTCCTACAAGTGAGATAACGCGATGTATCGAAGTACACCTACGGTTCAGATGAGTCGCTGAGGTACACCGAAGCATCACCTCACGAATGTAGACCGTTTGAGACCACTAAGCGTAATCCACGGGGAGTTACCGAAGCGACCTGCTGTCTGGGCTGTTTGATGTTGACCCTGGCAGGAGTTTCCATTCAATCACTGAGGATCACAGATGTGAACCTCTCATAAATGTTCTCGACAGATTGCTAAGATCTGTGAAGGACTCGATAACGTACCACTGTTGTTCTTATTGTTGAGCAACAAGTGATGAAATGTCAAGTGTACCTAAGAGATCTTTTGATGAATCTCGTGGCTCTAGACTCAATAGTGCACTTTGGTTTTCCTGAGCGGAGACAAGGGAGAGGGTCTCCTTCTTCAATACCAGCAATCTCTAAGAGGAAGCCGATAGTTTACGTAGGGTTCCCTGTGAGAATTAAACAAGCTTCTTTCGGGAGAAACTTGAGTGGCTAAGAAGGTTTAGTACATGCGTCACTGGGTCCATGACGACTTTTAATCTTCAATACCGGCATCATCAAGTGACAACCAGTAGCATATGAATTGAACCCGGTGTCTGCCCTAACTTGAATAATCTGGAGGGCTATTTCTTTTCTCCCTTTTTTTTGCTTTTCCTTTTAATTCTTCAACTCCTTCTTTCTTCGATTCTCATTTTCTCCTTTTTTATAATCATACCTAAGGACTTCTAAGTACTAACTATTTGTGATGTCCTTGGGTAGATCCCTCCGGCTCTGGCGGATCATAGGACGGTTATTCCTAACCCTAGTCACCTTATAACTCCATGACTAACTTATGTTGCCATAAAACCATTTTATTGAAAATCTCTCAGAGTAGTTATGATTGAAAAACATTTTGTACCACTGTAAGAGTTTGATCATTTGCTAAAATACTCCCCCTCCACACATGCTTAAGTGTTTAGACAGAAATCTGCACGGTGAGAGAAGAGTGCACATTTTTTAATTGATCGACTCAAGATAGACAATTCCTTACGAGACACGATTACGTTGTATAGTTAAAGAGATACATTGTCAGCTTTTAGATGACAACTAGCTCTAATAACTACCTTGAAGATGTGGACAACCTCGAAAGGTTGTCAAACCCGTCAAAGTTCATGTCTATCAGGAGCTTCTCGAATGGTACGATTTACTTGGATAAGTCTTGGAAGACAAATTTTTCAATGTATGACTGTTCAGATCTCGTCAATTCATGGGTTAAGTTATTTCACACGACGATTCAATAGCAAATCAACATATTTCTTATCACAATAATTTTCTCCCCCTAAAAAATGGCATATATAAATGTTATTTTTGATAACGTTTTGATAATAAATATGACCATTTCGAGTTTTCTGGGAAGATTATCACGAAGAACAAGTTGTTTGAACAAAGATTTTAGTAAATACTCCCCCTCAACAAGTAATACTAACTTTTGAGGTTTTGAAAAACGTAAGGGGAAGTACTTGTTCTTTTGAGCAAAACCTTGAAAAGTGAAAGGTTTGAAAGGTTTTACTCAAAAGTAAGAAGCTTTCGCTCCTTTTATAGGATTCTGGCACTGAAGCATACCACATGGTCCTTTCATTACAAGAACGGGTTGTACACTGTTATTTGTGCACAAGCCATTGTCAATATAAAATCACACATCCAAAATAGTATGAAATAGAAGCTGTTTAAGGGGTACCTGGAAGTCCATCAATCTTTCCAGGAATGCGATCAGGGCGTTGATAGCCGGTGAGAGTAATCCTGGGACGACATCCTACAAAGCTCTCTAGTATTCTGAACTGGTCCCTTCTGTACAACCTTTCATCTATCTGAGTAATGATCCTCTTAACATCCCGTCTATCCTTAGAATTCCATTGCTTTGGAGAACCAATTCCTTCATGTATCTCCTTCAACCTATAAGCCAAACCGTCCCTCACCATCTTTAATGTGTGATCACCAAACTTGTGAAGAACTCTACATGCCATCAGGCAGTTGCGTTGTAGTTCACTGTAGTAAACTACTCCGAATGGTTTGGTGATGAGAGTGTATTGTGAGAGCTGGTTGATGTCAGGTATTTCTAGCTGAGGTCTGGTGAAGTTGACACGGGTCTGATAGGATTCAACAGCAAGTTGTAAATCTTCTACACGTTCTTGGATCACTATGCTTCTAATGAAGATGAGTAAGGACTTGATGTATTCACGTTGAATTTCAGTCGAGAAATGTCTCATTCTTCCCTGTACTTTAGCAAGATACAGATCTTCAATGTCGTTGCGAGACAAGTTCTGAAAGTCCGCTTCACAGAATTCAGAGTCCCTTTCGTCTTGTCTTTTGACCACGATCGACTTGAGGAAGGTGTAATCCCATTTAGACGAAAGGGTGACATGCTTAACAGCCACGATCCCTTTATCACTGAACACTTCATTTTGAGATTTTCGAACCTGGCAGCTCTTGTAGTAGATTCATCGGCGTTCTGGCCAATGATGAATCCCGTACATTGCATCAATGTCATAATGTTCCACGCTGTTGGAAAACATGTGGGTAGCCTTTTCTTCGATGGCTATGCAGTTGGAGTATGTGGCTGCCGGGAACGGAAGTGTAAGTGATGTAGCGTATTTCTTTGTACCATCACTACCGTGTAGAAGAAATTCCAAATCTTTGTTGGAGAAATAGCGAAATGGAATCCTAGGTTGATCTGGTTGGCCAATTGTTGGTAGAGGTTTAGACCAATCGGTGTAGTATGGAGGATTGTCTCTTTTGGTGAAGTCGATGTTTGCTTCAGGGTTGAGCCAATCAATGCTGTTAGACATGGCTCGTGCTATATTATCAAGGTGATATTCAACTTCAATAGCACTTTCCGAGCTATCTTTGAGTAGTTGAAATGCTTCATTCTTGATTCGTTTCAACTCTGATTTCGTCCTCTTCTTCACACGGAACTTCTCTTGCAGAAACTCAGCATGCTCCAACGTACTACGTTCTACCATATCTGGATCATCAGTTGGAGCGGGAGTGGCATCAACAAGTTTCGAAAACCATTCAAACTCGGTGTCATCTTCTTCTAGCCATGAGACGACATTAGCCTGAGGCGTCTTCTTCTTCCTCTTTGGCTTTGTTGAGGATGATGGTTTCTTTGTTGTTGAAGCGGGAGAGGTGGGTTGTTGTTGGGGCTCAAGGACTTCCTCATCGTCACCACCAGTGTACTCAATGTGATCACCGGTTTTCTCTGTCTAGGGTGGTAACTCAGAGTCCTGAGGTTTTTCAGTAGAAGAACGTGTAGGAGATCGTTGTTGAGCTGGAGTCCTTTGGGGTGGAGGTTGCATGGAGGATGATTCACCAGTTTTCTTCGGGTGTTTAGGCTCTCTATCTTTATCCTTATCTTCATCGTCTCTTGGACGCTTAGGCCTTTCAGCTTCTTCTCTGCATGCTGATTTAAGTTGGTATTCCAGCAATGCTTCAAACAATTTACCTTCATAAGAAGCAAATGTTGCAGATCGTTTCGACATTTGAGATACCAGCCTGGAAACCAATTAAGCATCTGAGAATATTATGGGAACAACTGGATTGATGTTTTTTTGCATAGGTGTTGATCTCATAGTTTGCTTGGCCAAATGCAATAGATTCGGATAAAGTTGTTTGGTAAACATCTCCCTTGTAACTCAGGAACGATGTCAAGAAGGAACTTGTGAGTGTAACCTTTGATCATCTCGTTCATTTCCCCTTGAGGATCATGTTTCATGAACTTCTGGATGTACTCCCTTGCAGCTGACATCTTGTCATTCTCGTCATGAAGATACTGAACTTGGTCAGCGAGAAAATTCAGCTTTCTGTAAAGCATGTCTTTCTTCCTGACCTGCTTGACAGCTTTAACGATCCTTGTCTTTGCCCGAGAAGTCCAAGAGTCTGTTGGCTTCTTTACAGATTTGGATGTGGATTTGGTTGATCTTCTGGATGGTGGTGGTGAAGAGTGAGAGGATGAATCTGATGACGAAGAGTCATGAGGAGGTTCAGGGTCCTTAGGAGGTTCAGAAGTTTTCTCCTTGGAATGAGTTGGACTGTTGAGAAGATAATCATCATAGTTTACTTCGTCATCTTGTCCAGTTTTAGCCTTTTCTTCAGCCTGAATCCTGGCCTCTTCCTTTGCTTTGGCATGAGCTGTAGCCTCTTCATTAGTCTTTTCTTTCTCAGACTTTTCTTTTTCTGGTTTTTCAGAATCATAGGTGATGGTCTCCTCCTATCGCTGTTGTTGTGGATCGTGAGTGGTGGTACCAGTTCCCTTATCGGGTTGATTAACCGCATCAGGATCTGGTGTGGTTAGTGCACCACTTGACCCTCCAGGGCTACGAATTTGTTGTTGTTTGAATTGTTCAGCAACGTGTTGGAGTCTCAAATTTTTCACCTTTTTCCTGTAATCTTTGTCAAGTTGCTCTTCATCGGAACTTTCTTCTTCTTCTTGCTCAAGCACCGGAGTCTTTCCCTTGGCACCTTTGGGACTTGGAGGTTTTGCTACTTTCTCAGTTTCAACGTTTGGAGTTTCAGAGTAGAAAACTTCTTCATCCGTATCAGTGTTTTCCGAGTCTTTGTCGACTAGCTTTCTTTGCGGTTCAGACTTGGGAATGGGTATTGGAACAGCTTCCTTAGATGGAACTTTCCTTCTGTGTCCAGGTTTCCTCTTAGGGAACTTCCTTTTACTCTCAGTGCTTGTAGCACTTCCTGCACTTCCTCTTCTGGTTTTCCTGGTAGGTGTGCCAGAAGGCTTATCATCGAGAAAACCAAATTTGCTTTCTTCAACTGCTACCAGATACCTTTTGTATGAGTAGAGCTTTTTGATTTCATCAGACAGAAGGTGATCCGACAACACAACACCTTGTTTCTTTGTTGTTGATTCCTTAAATCTGACTGTTAGAGTGGGTTCACACAACATGTCATGATTATTGGGGTCATTGAGTCTCTTGGGGATATCAGGGTTATACCCAAGTGATCTTTGGATCAACAGTTTTGTATATCTGATATAAGGGATCTTTGAGCCAAGCTTTTTGAGGAATGTCATCATGTCGTCCCATATCAGAGCTTCAACTTCGATATGCTTCATGTTGATCAAAGCCCAAAAGATTTGCAGTTCCATGAGCTTGGGATGCTCATAGCCATTGTCATGACCGGAAACAGATTTGGTGATGATGATGTAGAGAGTTCTCCAGGGTTGAGGAATATTCTTAAGATCCACATGTGAATGCTTAGTGATTACTCCTGAAGCTTCGTCATAACCAATATCGATCAGGAATTGTAGAACAGTCTCTTCAGTTGGTGTGGCATTGAGCTCGGTTGGCTCGATGACTGGAATGAGGAGAACAGCTCTTAAATCAGCAGGTGTGATGGTGATTTGTTTGTCATTGAGAGTCACCATCACAGTGTTTTGTCCTTTGATCTTTTGCATAGTAGTCCAGAACTGGTGAATATAGATCTCAGGCACTGTAGCAGAATTGGAGAGCATGTTCTGATAGGGATGATTCTTCAGAATATCCATAGCAATTAAGCAAGAGGACTCTGAGCAGGTGAGAGTTTCAAAGTCAACACAAAGATTGTTCTTTCCAATCTTCATCGGATAGCCATTAGGGAAGATATCAGCAATGGTGAGAACATTTGGTGCATCCACATTCAGCATTTGAGCGTCCATGTCGTGATCTGAAAGATATTTAGCCAAAAGAACCAACATATCGAAAGACATTATGTTAGTCAACAAATGGTTATATTGTATAATTATTGAATGTGATATGTCGATGATTGTTACGAGTCCAATGTCACTTGTTTGTCGAATAGTCCAATGACGTCGTGATAAGTTTCGTGAGTTGACTAACTTTAAGTTTTAAAGTCCATATTTTCACTTATTATTCACAACTTGTTAAACATTTAAGCTCATAGTGACATTATTGGTTTCGTGGCTTTATGATTTATTTATTTACAAGTTTGCACACGTAACAATTCATAATTAAGGTTAAAAAAACAAGGCTTAGGCGTAGAAATGGCAGCTTATGCGTAAACCGGAGTGATATATGCGTAAACGCAGGCTTATGCGTAGGTTCTCAACTTACGCGTAAGAAATATTACGCGTAGGAAAGAGGGGACCTTATGCGTAGAGCTTACGAGTAGACGTATATAGAACCTTATGGGTAAGGCTTACTCGTAAGAGTCAACCTTATGCGTAGAGGTCACTGTTTACGCATATCCTTCACAGGATACGCGTAGTCCCAAATGTAGAACCTTACGCGTAAGATTGCTCTTACGCATAACATTCTACGCGTAAGGTGATCCTTATGCATAGTTTTCTAGAAACCTTGATTCTGAATTTTTCAAACGTGGAAGACCTGAAATAAATTCGTCATAACACAATCATTAACATCTACAATCAATTGTTTTCTGATCAAATCATGACTACTCATATAACAGTTACGCGTAATAAGACTTACGCGTAAACCTAAACCCTAAGTTTCAAGATTACGCCTAAGTTAAGCCATAGGATTTGTACCAAAATGATTCTGGGAAGTCTAAGAAGCCTTATGAGTTGTTTTATCAAAGTTTTAACATCAAACATGTCATGAATCAAAAATACCCAAACCGTATGAACATAAACCCTAAGATTTAATACTATCACAATTGATGTTACTGGGTGAGTTCTGAGTATGGGTATGATCAATTCAACGTGTATACAACATCTTCTAACCATCTAATTAACCAGAAACACTCATACATGAAAATAGCCAAATCCACGCATAAACCCTAGTTTTTAGAAATCATTCAATTCATGTTTCTGGGTGAGTTTTGAGGATAAAAATCGTATCATTGATGTTATAGAAACGTTTTGACACTATAATTTTAACCACAAACATACAAACCTGATTACGCGTCTTCACAATCTGGGAGCTGATCACTCCATATATGTTATATCTGCAATGGTTACTATTGGTTACTACAGGCTACTATGGATATATGATTTGATTTGATTTGTTTTGTTGGCTCGTGGTGGATAACTGACCCTTTTTCCTATGTTTCATTTACCCTACTCTATTCCTTTGATATACCAGATTTATTGACTAACCTTCCTTACTTTGTTCTCAGTTCAGTTTTATTATTATTGTATCGTTATATCTGTTCACTGGGCTTTTTAAGCTCAGCCACATTTCTTTTCTTGCGGCAGGTACATAAGCTAGGAGCTGGGGATTGTTTGGGGTTGAGAGTAGGATGCTGTGTGTGGATTGACCTTACTCATCTTAGACTTTGATTACCATTGTTATTTTGTTTTGGAGACTTAGACGTTGTAGCGTTTCATTTCCTTTGGACACCTTTTGGAACTTTTGTACTGTTCAAGTCGTGTTGACTTGTTATCCTTTGACATTTATTATAAGACTTACGCTTGCATGGTTTATATGTATTGTTCTGATTTGGCACCATAAATGTGATACTTTTACCCTTATCGGGTTGGGGTGTTACAATTATGGTATCAGAGCCCAGGTTTACGACTTGTAGTCAGGACCTGTGACATATGGACCCTAGGATTTGACCCGTAGAGCTTAGGTTTGACCTGTGAGGACTTGGGTAGACATTAGGCTTCCGTTTGTTTCGATCTTTTTCGATTCTTTTGATTTTCGCCCAGGTTTGACTTCGATGTTCTTTTCTCTTCGTTGATTAAACCTTATTCTTTTCGTGTTTTGTTATTCTATCTTCGCGCATTCCTTTATCGATTTAAGATGGAGACTACTCGTGAAGTCGAAGGTGATGGTACCGACCCTGTGTTGCTGCAACAGTTTCTGAGCTGGAGAGGGTCGTGAAGCAGAAGCCGCACCAACTGCAATGCTGCTAGAGGGAACTGGACGAATCAACCAGAGGCGCAAAGACGGAGACGAGATTCAACTGGTGGACACTTGGAAGACGTGGGAGCAGAAGAAGTATGACCGGCATACTTTAGTCATGTGGTGAAACTACTACCAAGATTCGCGCATATTGTGGTTAACAGTCCAACCGTTGAGATGTTGAGGAGTTCATCTGCTTCATATGATTGGGCGCGTTTGGATGATGGAGTCCTAGGGCTTGATTCTTCGGTGTTACTACGACCTCGCGTTGTGTTCTAAATCACTTGAATAAATTTTGTTCTCTGTGAATGATTTTCCGTTCTGTATAAATTATGTGCATGCCGAATGATTGTTTTGTTCCGGAAGATTTGATGAACTGTGGAAGACCTGATGCTATTGCCGATGTGTGTCAGTTCGATGGTAACTGCTATGTTCCGTCATGTTCCTTATATGTTTTGCTTCTCTAATTTCGAATCCGTAGTGATGATTGTTTCGGACCAACCCTAAGATGTAGAATGGACCGTTAGGTGGTTGATAGGATGATTTTCACGACTTGGGATAAAGTATGGTCATCATGAAGGTATGCTCATATGATGTTGGTATTATGACGCTTGGCCAACGTAATAATACTTACATCATATGACGTACCCTCATTGTGATCATAGGATATCTCGAGGAGTACCTTAGAGCTTAGAATTTCTGGCACCTGATTAAGATTTTCTGAGTTAGCAAGACCTTGGGATCATTATACCTATACGTTTGATCTACCTTCATCCTTATATGATTGATACGTTTGAATTCTCGGCACGTATTCATCTCTGAAAAATTTCTATCGTTTGATCTCTGTAATCTGGTATGTGTCCGTTTTTCTCATTCGTGTTTATTTCAATTTTCGAGGACGAAAATTTTTTTTAGAGGGGAAGAGTTGTAAAACCCTAAAATCTCAAACATGTTAAATGACCTTTATGCCCCTCGAGTCGTAATCCGTAAAAATAAACAAGACCGATAATTTCGCTAGCTACTTAATGGTAAATGAGTTACATAGAACCTCGAATAATAATACTTACTTTAACTTACAAATAAAAATATATCGCACATCAAATGTTGCATGGGACTAATTAAAATTACATGTTGATAAATTAAATAAAAGGTGTAATAATACTATTATGGTAACTAAATAAAAGGCATGATTTAGTCTTCTAATATCCCCCATAATCAGCTCTAAAAAAACGCCAATCCCTGATTTCTTGGCCCCCTTTTACACGTTCAACTCTCTTTTAAAAATCACCATATCTCATTCAATGTTCATCTAGAAATAAAAAGGAGAAACCATAGCCTCAAAATAAAAACATACGGCAATAATTTTTCTCCATCCTCCATCCTTGTTTTCCTGTCGACATACAACCAGTCCAAGACGAGTTTTGAGGTCCTTGTAAGGCTGCTGTCATCACGTGTTTGGTAAGAGGTGCTTGGGTGCTTTGAATCGTTGGGTTGCTGATTTCTGTCGTGGGTAATAAGGACACAAAAATGAGTCCCTTGGTTCAGTTTTGTCCATTGTCTCTTCTCCCTCACTCGCTACAAAGGTTCCGGGCGACGGGGTTGAACTCATTCCTTGATTTTGCTTTCATTCTTGATTTGCTTCGAATAAGGTATAGATATTCTATCCCTGTTCAGTAGGGGTTTCTCATGATTCGTTACATCTTTCGATATTGGTTTTGAACTGTTATCCTTTGCTCTGAGCCTTCTTACTAGGGCTTCCCTATAACTCTGCTATGCTCCCTTTGATTGAATCTCCTATGTGAACTGTTTAATGTGAACCACTGATATGAACCTTCTGATTATGAACCTTTGATATGCACTTTGATTATGAACTTTTGCTATGGACTTTTATATGAACCTTTGACTTTTGAACCTTTGATATGAATCCTTATGATATGACCTTGCTTTGACCTATCAGTTTGAGACCCGAGCCATTAACTAGGCATGGGGGTTCCATGTCCGTGTCATTGATGCACCAATGACATGACTCTAGTGTGTACGAGTGATGTTACACACCGTCCCTTTCTGTTATCTGATTATGAGCTCGATATATATTGTATGGCCACTATTTGTCTGCAGGGGCGTATGGATGCATCCTAGATTTGTTCTGTTATCTGATATGTTATGATTTGTCTGGTGAATGATGTCGTGTGCAATACGCGTCTTCACAATCTGGGAGCTGATCACTCCATATCTGTTATATCTGCTATGGTTACTATTGGTTACTACAGGCTACTATGGATATATGATTTGATTTGATTTGTTTTGTTGGCTCATGGTGGATAACTGACCCTTTTTCCTATGTTTCATTTACCCTACTCTATTCATTTGATATACCAGATTTATTGACTAACCTTCCTTACTTTGTTCTCAGTTCAGTTTTATTATTATTGTATCGTTATATCTGTTCACTGGGCTTTTTAAGCTCAGCCGCATTTCTTTTCCTGCGGCAGGTACATAAGCTAGGAGCTGGGGATTGTTTGGGGTTGAGAGTAGGATGCCGTGTGTGGATTGACCTTAGTCATCTTAGACTTTGATTACCATTGTTATTTTGTTTTGGAGACTTAGACGTTGTATCGTTTCTTTTCCTTTGGACACCTTTTGGAACTTTTGTACTCTTCAAGTCGTGTTGACTTGTTATCCTTTGACATTTATTATAAGACTTACGCTTGCATGGTTTATATGTATTGTTCTGATTTGGCACCATAAATGTGATACTTTTACCCTTATCGGGTTGGGGTGTTACAGTCGCAGTACATCAGGATTCTGTCGAATACGTAACCATAGTCTTTGAGTTGTGTTCTCATACAAATGACTTGAGCACAACATGCCGACATGGCTACATATTTTGCTTCTGTTGAGGAGAGTGATGTACAATCCTGCTTCTTCGATTGCCATGACACCAGTTTATCACCAAGAAATTGTAATGCTCCTGAAGTACTTTTCCGTGAGTCTAAGCATCCTGCGTAATCAGCGTCTGAAAAAGCTATTAGTTCAAAACCAGAATCCTTCGGATACCAGATCCCCAAGTTAATGGTTCCCTTGATGTATCGGAGGATTCTTTTAGCCTCAGAGAGGTGGGTTTCAGTTGGTCTTGACTAATAACGGGAGCAAAGATATACGGCAAACACAATATCAGGCCTGCTAGCTGTTAGATACATGAGAGACCCAATAATACTACGGTATTTTGTAGGGTCAACCAGTTTCCCATGCAAATCAGCGTCCAGCTTCTTGGTATGTGACATTGGTGTGGCATAAGTATCACAGGTATTCATTCCAAATTTGTTCAGAATTTCAGAGGCATATTTAGACAGACTCAAGAAAAAACCACGGGGTGATTGATGAACTTGTAGTCCTAGAAAGAACGTAAGTTCACCCATCATGGACATTTCAAAATGTTTCTTCATTTGTTTTGCAAAAGCGATTGAATACTTTTTATGTGTTGACCCAAACATTATGTCATCCACGTAAATTTGAACAATTAAAATATGTGCCCCGTGATATTATATGAAAAGAGTTGGGTCGACCGAACCTTTGGTAAAATTATTGGCAATGAGGAAGGATGATAACTTATCGTACCACGCCCGAGGAGCTTGTTTGAGACCATACAGAGCTTTGTTCAGTTTGTAGACATAGTTTAGGAACGCAGGATCAACGAATCCTTCTGGCTGGCTGACATAAACCGTTTCTTTTAGTTGACCGTTCAGAAAAGCAGTTTTGACATCCATCTGAAAGACCATTATATTCATATGAGCCGCGAACGCGAGAAAGATCCGAACAGCTTCAAGACGAGCAACCGGAGCGAATGATTCTTCAAAGTCAATACCTTCTTCCTGTCTATAACCCTTAGCCACCAGACGTGACTTGTTTCTGATTACGTTCCCTTCAGCATCCAATTTGTTCTTCCAAATCCATTTGAGACCAATGACGTAGACCCCTGTTGGTCTTTCAACCAGTTCCCTTACTTTAAGACGTTTGAATTGGTTGAGTTCTTCTTGCATGGATTAAATCCAGTTGTATTTTGTCATTGCGTCTTTAATGTTTTTAGGCTCAGTTTGGCAGACAGTGAGTGCATAAATGCAATGTTCACCATTTGTGTGAAGACGTTGTCTTGTAACAACTGGTTGATTTGGGTTGCTAATAATGTTCTCAAGAGGATGGTATTTTGTCCAACGATGTATAGAGGGTTGATGTTGGTATACATTGTGCAGATTTTGAGGATTCAAATGGTTTGTTGATGATTCCGCGACATCAGGTGCAGCAGTTTCATTGAGAACGCACTTGGATCAAAATCTGCAGGTGGGGGTACTTCATTAAGAACATCAGCAGCTGGTTCAGCGTCGTTGGAAGTAGTTTGTTCAACTGTTGTTGTAGAGTCAACTGGTGGTGCTTCTTCAACAGTAGTTGTTGTAGCAGGTGTATCAGGTATAAGAGTATGATCAGGTTGAGCAGCGGAAACAGTGGATACACCTGGAGCACGTTCATCAATGTCATCACTAAACAGCGGAGCAAATAGAGTTTCTATTTGTTGACGAGTAAGCTGGGGGCTTAGTTCAGCTGATGATGGGGTTTGAGGGAAGTTTAAACGGTTGTGACCGGGTTCTAAGCTGTTATGCTCAGAAGCCATCTCTGTAAGTTCATCAAAATTAGCATGAATCGTTTCCATAACCTGCTTTGTACGACGATTCCAGATTCGGAAACCCTTAGAATTTTCACAATATCTTATAAATACTCCAATGTCAGCTTTGGCTTTGAGCTTACCAAAGTCATCACGATCATTATTCGGATAGCAAAGGGATCGAAATACATGAAAGTGTTTGAGATTCGGTTTATGGTTATGGATAAGCTCAAAAGGTGTTTTGTTGTGGTGTTTAGTAATCATTGAACGATTTTGAGTATAGCATGCAGTTGATACAGCTTCTGCCCACAAGTAATCTGGAAGTTTAGCATTGATTAACATTGTTCTTGCAGCTTCCACTAACGTTCGTTTCGTCTTTCAACAACTCCGTTTTGTTATGGTGTACGTGCAATAGATGTCTGATGCTCAATTCCCACTTTCTCATAAAATTCTCGAAGAGTTTGGTTAACAAATTCAGTTCCTTTGTCTATTCTGATTTGGCGGACGGTGTTACGGAGCTGAACTTGAATTTTCGTGAGAAAGGTGATGATCATCTGTGGAGATTGATCTTTACTTCAAAGAAAGTAGACCCAAGTCCATCATGAGTAGTCATCGACAATTACCAAGATGTAGCGTTTTCCATTAATCGTTTGCACGCGCATCGGGCCACACAAATCCATGTGAAGAAGATGAAGCACATGCTGAGAGTTGTATTCCACCTTTGAAGGAAAATGAGCACGGGTGCTTTTTCCTTGTCCACAAGCTGAACATAGGTGATCTTTAGAATACCGGAATCTCGGGAGACCTTCAACAAGTTTGTGTCGAGCAAGGTTAATAGTGTGAAAGTTTAAATGTGAGAGACGACGGTGCCATAGCCAGGATTTTGTTGATGTTGCCTTTGAAAGTAGACAGATGGGAGATGAAGCAACCATGTCTTGCATTAAGATTGTGTATAGACTAGAATTACGAGATCCAGACATTAGATCGTTTCCTTATAGATCACGAATGAAACAAGTTTTCTCCCGAAAAGCAACTTCCAAATCTCCATCACAGAATTGACCGACTGAAAAGAGATTGTGACCGAGGCCTTCCTCATAATAAACCCTACTAATTTCAATATTGCCATTGATATAATCTCCGTAGCCCATGATAGCTGCGAAGTGATCATTCCCGAATCTGACAGTGCCAATGAACTTTGCAATAAAGTTTGATAACAGTTTAAGATTACCTGTCATGTGTCGGGAACATCCGCTATCAACAATCCAAAGGATGATCTGTATCACCTGCATTACACACAGATGACATAGATGGAATAGAGGTAGATGTAGAACCCGATGAGTTAGAGGGTTCCTCAGCAGTTATAGTAGAAATACACACATCAATGATTTTAGGCATCTATTTAAATCCTAGTGTATTATGTATCCATTTCTGCCATCTCCAACTAGTCTTAGCTTTAGTCTTAGTGAATGCACTAGGTGGTACTACATTCCTTGGAGGTGATACTGGAACTACAGGTACATCAATGCGTTTCTTAGAATCTAAGGAGGTCGGTTTACCAAGCACAGAATTAGAAGCATTAGTGGGCCTAGAGGTATTCCGATTCTTAGGATTCCGTAAACGAGACAAGATAGCTCTAGCAACACATTTGTCATGACAATCAGAAAGCATACTTTTATGACAAATAACACAAGAAGCATCAGACTGAATATCAAAAGTACTTAAAGGTTTAGCATTCATTACAACACTTTTTCCATTACATTTGTCAGACGCAATATCTAAAGTGGGTGCAACATGAGTCTTATTCAAAATCCTAGGGTGTTCTTCTACTTCAGCATTCTTTATTGATCTTTTCTTAGGTCGCAACTTCCTATTCTTCCTTGTATTGCTCCTAGGTTGTGAAGTGCGGACATCGGGAAAAGAGGCAACTATTCCTGTTTTAGTAGAAGGAAACACATTAGTATCTTGTGTTTTGTCAGTAGGCATTCTGGGTTCACGTTTGCTAAGTGTTACAGGTGCAATTCTCTTAAGAATGCTAGGCTGAACTTGTTCATACTTTCCTAACATTTCCCTTAACTTTATGATAGTGTGCACCAAATCTTGATTTTCAGAACGAAGATTTCCAGCAAAATTCATAACTTCTTTAGTGTGTGCAAGATACTGATCAAGTTTGTTTGATGCTTCATCATGAGTCTGTTTGAGTAAATCAAATATGACACCATATTCATGTTTAACTTTTGAAAGTTCATGTTCATATTTTGAGATTTGACACTTAAAAGACACGTTTTGATCATCCAGTTGCTCAAGTTTTGGATTAAGATTTTTTGTATGCAACTTGGCGATTTTGTTTTGAAAAACAAGTTTTTGATCGTGAATATCCTTTTGACACCAACTAAGATGACAGTTTTCATTTGAAAGTTCGTTTAATAATCGTTCATTTTCAACTTTTAAAGACTTGATTTGAAGCACATTATCAGTATTCACAACAATTTCAACAGAATCAACAATATCAGCAGAGAGATGATCAGATGCATATGCAACAGATTGTAATAACACAACATTATGGATATCAGCACAGATAACATCTTCCAAGACTCGATCAACATCTTTTCTCAATAGTTTCTTTTTACGTTTAGTATTTGAAATCGATGTTTCTGTTTTCTCGAAAACTGTTTTCATGAGACCAAGTTCCTTGTAAAAATCCCTTTCCCAATATTGTGCACAAGTTTTTAAATTTTTGACATGGGGTAAAAGTCGTTTCTGAAGAATATCTCGTTGTTCTCGCGCCATTGGCGATTGAAAATGTTCAACTTTTATTTCAGAATGAAATTCAATCTCACGTTCCAAAATTTTGAGGTCAGATAAGAAAGTGTCAAAGTATTTTATAACGCGACAACTTTCGGCTTTTGTTTTAACTTCACTGAGTGAAGGTAAAGGACCATTCATTTGTGCACCATTGTGTTTGGGATTAACTTCCGAGACTGGTGTTATAACAAAAGATTTGTTGGAAGTATCTTGTTGTTTGACAAAAGTAACGGCTTTTGAATAGTTAAATGGTTTGTTATAAACGACATTTTCCACTTTTGACCGACTCTCGTCATCTGCATCTAATTCCTCCATGCGATTATATTCAACAACAGTCATAATTTAATCATCAATTCTATGTTCTGCACTGTAAACTTCAGGATTTGGTTTGAATGCTCTATTTGAAAACTTAGGTTTGTAATCAGCAAGTATTGGTCCATATCCATTTGGATTAGGTTTAAAAGTAAACTTTTGAATGGTTGTGATTGACTCACCATGTTTATAAACAACATTTCGAAACTCTTTGATTTTGGTTTGTAAGTCGACAATTTCTTCAAGATAGTTATCTATTCGTTTCGTGGAATGCTGTTTCTACTTTGAGAACTGTTTTTGACAAGTTAACAACTCAGCCTTGGCTTTTTGAGTTTCCAAAGTAAGAGCGTTAAGTTGTTGTTTATGTTCATGTTTCAGTTGTTCTATTTGAGACAACAAAGCGTTCTTGGAAACGGCTAGATCACGTATCTGTCGTTCTAATGATTTTTCGTTTTGATGAGATTTAGCAAAAGCGACTTCAAAACCTTCTTCACGTTTTTCTTGAGTTTTGAAAAAATTGATTTGTCGAATTAAGCATTCATTATCCCTAATTAACAGTGCATTTTTCTCTTTTAATTTCGTGCAAATTTCCAACCGAGAGTGTTGGTCTTTAATTAAGGTCAGGAGCTCAATTTCTCTATTAGACCGAAGCTCATTTTGTTCAACGTGAGTCTCAACATGATCATTATTTAGATCCTCAAATATAATCACGGAGTCAACTTGATTATCAATATTAACCATAAGGTCATCTTGATCGTCAAATATAACGACGGGATCTATTTGATAATCATCGGAATGAGATGTGGATTGCTCATGTTGAACACTCTGATCCTGGTCGGATAGAGAAATTGGCGGAGATATCAGATCAGGGATGAGTATGTTTTGTTCCGGTACCTGAGACAAGCCATCAGTGTCATACACTGGGCCTGTGTCACTCATGTGTAGAGCTCGCATTTGTGCCATCAACATCACTGCTGCATTAGCCTGCAAGTCCTCCATATCATCATCAGAATCTGCATCTACCATAAAGCTCTGTTCCTTGTTTGTAAGAGTTCCACTAGCTTCATCCTTAAGAGCCAAGAGCAACGCCTCTTTGTGATAAGCACTGCCTCTTGTCCTTGGCTTAGGACATGCATTAGCCAGATAACCCTTTTCATTGCAGTTATAACAACGAAGACCATTAACTCCATTCTGAGCATTCCCCTGTTCAACCACTTGACCCCTTCGTTGTTGCAGAGCACCCATGTTATTCCTTCCCATAGCATTAAACCCTTGACCACCTCCCATCTGACGACCATAACCACGGTTCTGAACTTCAACGCGTCCATGTCACAACAACTTGATTTTTTGTGTTGGATGAGGAACGAATGCGATTGTTGGATTTGTTTGTATACCGACCGAAGGCTTTAGCAGTCATAACAAATCCTTGTTGCAATTCGTCAAAAGCAGCAGAGTCCTCATCAGCTTTGCTGTAAAGTGCTTGAGCATTGTTGTTGTATGGAACCAATTGATTTTGTTGAGGTTGTTGCTGTAACTGATCATATGGTGTAATGGTTGCAGTTGGTTGAGGAGCGGGTTGGGGAGCTGTTTGAGGAGGAAGATTAGTTTGAGCCCACAAAGCAAGTTGTTGATTATCAGGAATTGACTGTGAAGTCGGGAGTCCACGGATAGTCCTTTCTTTGTCAACTTCTTTTTGGTGAGGCTTCAAATAGTCGTACAGCAATCCGTATGTAGCATGATGAAGGTTCTTAGCTTGACGGAGAAAGATGACATACTTCTCCCATTCCGGACCAAGACTACTTAGGAATTAGTGTTGACAGCAATTCGAGGCATGATGATGTTGTGTTTGTCCAAATAATTAATGATGTCTGAAAAGCGATGATGATATGACTCTAATGTCTCTCCTGGTTCAATCATGAAGTGTTCATAGGCCAAGTAGATTTTGGATTCCATGTCTTCCTGATTGAGTGTTGTGCCTTCCATTAGAAGATGAATATGTTCCCACATTGCTTTAGCTGTCTTTTGAGCATCAACACTTCGAAGGATCGGATTGGGTAGTCCCAAAAGGATGTATTGCATTGCTAGTTCATCGGCTTCAAAGTGTAGAAGTTCATCACCAGTGAGGTCGGATATAGATGCAATGTTGGTGACAGCATCTCTTGGTGGATTGGCATCTGGATTTGCGGGTGTAATAACAGTAGGTATCTGAAATGGACCTTCCATAATGACCTTCTTTAAAAACTTTCCATGTGGCTTCTTTAGATCACAAAACCTAAAGAACCTTATCACCCATTGATCATAATTTTCGGGAGTGAGCATTGGAGGTCTATCAAGTGAGCCAGCTTCATGAATTGATTGTTGGCTGCTTAAGGCTTCCCACATCTTGCCAAACCATGTTGGTTCCTTCATAGTATTCCTGGATGGATGTTGATTGTAGAAGTTTGCGTAAGGTTGTACTTGAAGACTAGGTGGAGGTTGAACCATTTAAGGTTGTGGATTTGCTCCAAGTTGTGGGGTATGTTGTTGATTAAATTGTTGTTGATAAATTTGTTGTTGATGATTAAATTGTTGATGTTGTGGACTTAGTTGTTGTTGTTGTTGATGATAAGTGTAAGGATAATAGTTAGAGTATGGTGGTTGTGACATGTTGGAAACTTGTGTTGTTAAATGGATCTTTGTAGTCGAATGAACCGTTGTTGATGAAGTATCCTTAGGCGTAGAAATCACAGAAAAGCAAAGTACCACTTATGCGTAAAAACACCAAAGTTACGCGTAACAGCAAGAGTTACGCGTAGGATTAGCTTACGCGTAAGTAATGAGAAAAACACTAAAGTTATGCGTAAATAGAAAGTTAGGCGTAGAAAACTTATGCGTAGGATTAACTTATGCGTAAGGCAGAGCTTAGGCGTAAGATAAATCTTATGCGTAATGAATTCTATGCGTAAGCTTAAGCTTATGCGTAAGATTAGGGTTTTACCCAAACGATCTTTTACACTATCACAGTGCAAAAGATATCCAAAGTCGAAGTGTTTTCAGGTTTATCCAAGCAAGAAAAACACTGAGTAAGCCCCGAAACTGAAGATCAAACCAAGGACAAGTTACGCGTAAGATTAGGGTTTCTCTTACGCGTAGAAATTAGCCAAAAGTAATTTCTGTCAAATGATGTTTCCAAACCAGATTTTTGTGATGAAATAGCTTCAATATCACCAAAATAACACAAAAGTGTGAAACTTGATGATCCAAAGCTAAAAAAACACGTTATGCGTAGAACAACAACCACGTACAAAACCTAGCTTAAAAACAATGATCTACGCGTAAAGTTTGAAACTTTTTGCCAAAAACAGATAGTTTAACACCTAAAAACGTTGAAAGGACAAGAATCTTGGATTAAAAAGTGTAAAAAATTCAATTTTTAAGCGTGATAAAGTTGGAACTCGTTTTACGCGTACGACCAAAAACAAAAAATTCAAAAACAAATATGTTCACCCAACTATTTGGCGAATGATACCATTGTTAGGTCACCATATTAGTAACACATGCATTCATGTAAGAAATAGAGAAGAGAATGGATTGGATGAACACACACACACACACACTTACGCGTAAGAATATAAGAAAGATTATGCTTAGAGTAAATGTGTAAAGTGAACAACCAACCTTCAATAGAAGGTTTACAAGACTATTTATAGGAGGGAACTAGGAGACTAGGACAACACTCCAAGTTCCCATCCTTTTCCTTATTGGGCTTGGCCTAGGCTTATGGGCCTTCTACATAAGCCTAAGCTTAATAACAAACATAAAGGCCATATTAAGCTAACTATTACATATGAATCACTAACACTTGAATAAGGTTTAGGAGTGATTCCAACACATATCCTTCGATGCTTCGAGGTAAACCTCCGATCAAAGCTTCCAAAAGCTTATCATTTTTGGGAAACATATGAGGACATAGAGCTCTCAGCTCATGGAATCTCTTAAAGTATGTTTTGAGATCATTACCTTTGGCAGCCAAGTTGTAATACTCATTTTTGAGCTTCTTGATCTCAGTTCTCGGGCAATACTGTTTCATTAACAGTTGTTTCAGATCTGACCATGAAATCTTACAAGCTTCTTCCATTCCAATTGGTTGAGCATGGCCTTTCCACCAAGATAATGCATCTTCTAACAAAGTTCCAGTCGCAAACTTGACTTTGCAATCATCTGTGTAGTCACTTAGCAGAAATACAGTCTCGGTTCTCTCAAACCAATGTAGTAAACCAATAGCACCTTCAGTACCCTTGAAGAATGTCGGCTTGCAGTTCATGAACTCTTTGTAACTACACTTACGAGTTATAGTGTGTTAGCCTCGCTTTTTTATAAAGATAACGTCGTGAATTAGATTAAATGCGTAGTATACTTTGCCCATAGGGACTAGTATTGTTTAAGTGGCAAAGTAATGGTTTGTTGAGCCTATAAATACCCCTCATGACTCTCCATGAGGGGTGAGGTGAATCATTATGTTAGTGTATTGTGTGTTTTATCAATAAACTCATCTTGTGTTTTCTTCTCCCTCTCTCTACTTTCTCTCTCTAAAAGGATGAAGATCTTCATCTTCTTCCACCAACCAAGGCCTCCCAAAACCACATAAATCTATGTTAAACGGTCCTAACAAGTGGTATCAGAGCCAAGGTTATTGTTTGTTGATTTATTTTGGTTTTCGAATCAAGTTTTAGGCTATTTTGTACAATTTTTTTGCGGTCGAAAATTTTTTTTCCGTATATTTTGGTAAACAGTTTTAAACTATGTTGATGTATCCTTGGTCAAAAAGTCTTGTGCTATCATGTTTACAATATCTGTCTTGCATCTCAATATGGTCCAAACAAATTTTGTTGTATCATTTTTATGACTTTTGTTACCAATATCCGTGAAGTATATGTGGTCAAACCGTCATTTTTGTGGTCAAACTGGTCAAAAAAGAGCACTTTGAATGCGTTTTCTGGGTTTTTATGAAGATTGACGGAAAAGTGGGCGGAATATATCGTCGGAAAAAATGGTCAAAGGGTCAAAACCCTATTTTTACGCATAAGGAGCATCTTCAGAGATATTTACGCATAACCGTGAAGTTATGCGTAAGGAATTGTTATGCGTATGTTTTTACGCATATGCCTACGCTTAAGGTTGAACTTTTAAGACCATCGTTTACGCATAAGACTCTCTACGCTTAAGGTTGAACTTTTCTACGCGTAAGAAAAAAAAATGTTACGCGTAAACTTAATAGACCACGACCACTGAACCAATATACCATAGACTCGACCTCAGTTCAACAACCGATCATCAGTCCATAAACACATTAACTGATCCGAGTATCAACTCCAACTACACATCCTATCTATCACTCCCCAACATCCATCTTAAAGATATCTCAGATTGGGTTTAATTTTCACTAATCTTTTAAAGATTGTTTTTTGATTGAAAATCATCTTCATCGATCTTTTTGAAGCACATTCTTCTAATTACTATCCGAATTTATAAAGATTGAGGTATAACAAGTGTGTTACCCTCATTCTTAGATTCGTTTCAATAAAAACGGAAACATCAAACCACAACATAACCTTACCCGAGACCCAATCAGGATCTTGAAGCCACATAAGACACAATCTTGATTCGAACCATAATGAAAATAACAAGGAAGAGGTACGGGAGTGTTTGTGTGAGATGTTTTAGATTCGCAATGAGTTCATAAGGTTAGTTTTCTAAATATTGTGATTCGGTAAGTTTGATAAAGATTGAGATCAGGATGAGTATATGTGTTAAGAGGTGGGAGGCGGATGAGTGTGTATGTGTATGTGTTTTCTTTGAAGTAATACAAGTTTCTTGTTTCATCTTTTTCTCTCGACATACGAGTTACATATATTCAAGTCACCATCTTTCCATCTTTCTTCTTCATCTTTACGCATAAGTATTTGTGTTTGGTTTATGTGTATACTTGTGGTAAGATTGTGTATTCGTGATAAGGTTGAGAAAAACAAGGTCATACAATTGGTATCTGTTAGCCTTAATAGTTTTATTAGAAGTGATGGTCATTCACGTTTAGGAACTTTGTATCGTGTGTTAGATATCGTGATAGAATAGTCAACGGGCTCGTGGATTGGACTAAGCTAAATGGGCTTTAGTTTAGTTAAGCTAGCATTGAATAATGGCGTGTAACCCATGTCCAAACCCAAGTCCACGAAGCCCAAGCCAAGCCCATGGAAAGCCTTTAGGGCAACATGTGTCTTGTACTATAAATACCCCTCAAATGGCCATTTGAGGGGTGTGCTTGAAAGTGTGTGTGTGTGTGTGTTTTTCTTTATTGAATATACAACATCTTGTGTTTATCTTATCTCACATATACACGAATTTATATCTTCAAGTCACCATCTTTCTCATCTTATTTCTAAGCTTTATTTGTGTTTGTTTCACGTGGTTATACTTGTATACGTATTGGGTTTGCTTGGTAAAGTGATAAGGTTGATAAAACTAAGGTCCTACAATTGGTATCAGAGCCTAACAATGGTTTAGGAGTGTTTGGTTGAAGTTTTTGTTTGTGTAGTATACGCGTAGTTTCGTTCTCAAAGTTTCACGCTTAAAGCTTTAATTTTTGCACTTAAAAATTCAAGATTCTTGTGGTTTAAGGTTTATTTGGTGCTAAAGTTTCAGTTTTTTGCAAAAAGTTCGAAGCTTTACGCGTTTTGGTTAAGTTTTGAGCTCGTTTTTGGTTCTTTGGTCATTTCTACTCGTAACTTTTCTAGGCACTTTGGGTGAAAAAGGTCAACATTCTTGGGTTATTCGAGTGTTTTTAAGGATATCTGTGCAAGAGATATTGGTTGAATCGCTGAAAAATTTTTACGAGTAGGTCAAAACCCTAGTTCTACTCGTAAGAAAGTCAACTACTCATAAGGTTCTACTCGTAACTTTTTGGTGAAGTTTCTTCGAGCTATAACGGTGACTCAGTGCTTCCCTCACTTGGATAAGTGTGTGGAACACTTCGACTTTTGGATATCTCTTACACTGTGATAGTGTAAAGGATTTTTGGGCAAAACCCTAATCTTACGCATAAGTTTCGACTTACGCGTAGAATACTTTACGCATAAGCATTTTTCTTACGCCTAAGTTTTTCTTACGCATAAGCTAAATCTTACGCATAACTTTTTCTACTCGTAACTTTAAACCTACGCATAAGATCCTACGCCTAAGGAATCCTACGCCTAAGATCCTACGCATAAGATCCTACGCCTAAGTTTCTACTCGTAACCTGTGTTTCTACGCCTAAGCTCTTTCTACGCATAAAGATTTAAAAAAAAAAAAAAAAAAAAAAAAAAAATTTAAGTTTAACTGTGAAAATTTTAAATTTAAATTTTTGGCGGGAAAACTTGAGTAAAATTTAAATTTTTGAGGAGACTAAACGTTCAATTTTTACGCGAGATTCAAATTTTGGTTTAACTGTCAAAATTTTGGTCAAAAATTCAAATTTTTGGGCCTAAATTCAAATTTTTCGGGTCAAATTTGGCGTCAAAATTGTCATAACTCAAAATTTTCATACGACCTTAGAATTGAATTTTATAGTGAATTTCAAATTTTGGGCGAAAATTTTTTAAGAACCGAGTTTACGAGTATGACTTTCGGAAACACCTCAACTGAGCTTAATCTTCATCAACCACAACTCCTTTATCGTTGAATCGATCCTACATCAACTTTATCAGATCATACCTTCATCAATGGCTACTCAACAAGACATTCATGCAGCCGGTGCCGAAAACCGACCTCCTATGTTGGCAAAAGGTGGTTATCTTCAATGGACAAGTCGAATGCTCCGTTACATCAAGACCAAACCTAATGGCAAACTCATGATTAAATCTATTCAGGATGGACCCTTCCAGCCTCGACAAGTTAATGAACCTGGAAATCCTGATGCAACACCTCCCACCGCACCATCTTCTCGTCTTCAATACGAATCTGAATACACTGCAGAGGATCAGAAACAAGTCGAAGCAGATGACATGGCAATTCATATTATTCAACTGGGTTTACCAATTGACATCTTTGTTGCGGTATACAGTTGTGAAACTGCTTTCGATATGTGGGAACGTGTTAGACGGCTTTGTCATGGAACAGAAATTGGTCAACAAGACGTGGAGAACAAGCTGCTAACTGAATGGGAAAAGTTTACTTCCACTCCAGGGGAATCCATTGAATCATACTATGGAAGGTTTTGCACTTTGATGAATGAGCTAATCAGAAACAAGCTGACACCCAGAACTATCGTTCAAAACATCAAGTTCCTGAATAATCTACCAGAAGAATGGGGACGATATGTCACTATTGTCAACCAAACAAAAGACTTACATCAGGTGAACTTTGATCAACTGAATGATTTTCTGAAACAAAACCAAGCTGAAGTGAATGAAGTCAGGAAAGAAAGATTGGCAAAGAATCATGATCCATTGGCACTCATTGCTAAGACTCTATCTTCAGTGAATACACAACAACAAGCTTCATCATCTTCCAACAACAACAACTTGCAGCCACAACAACAATTCTATCCAGATCCACAATACCAGGAACAAGAAATCACTGATCTCGAATCTGATCAAGAAGACCCTATGTCCCAAATAATTTCTCTCTTGGGTCAAGTAATCAAAGGTCGCTATTCCACACCTACTAACAACAACCAAAGGATATCATCAAACACTCGCAACAGGCAATTAGCACAGCCGGGTGTGAATATGGGTAATCAAGGTCAAATGGTCGGAGTTATTGGGAATCAGCAGGGATATGCTACTGGATTTCCTATGGGTAATCAGGCGGTTCCGAATCAGGGTAATCAGATGAGACAGAATGTTGGGAATAGAGCAGTGGGTAATCAGAATCGGAATGTTGCAGCTCCAGTCGTTGGGAATCATGGAAATGTGAATCAGGGTAATCAGATTAAGTGTTATAACTGTCAAGGAATGGGTCACATGGCAAGGAATTGTCCTACTAAGCCAAACAAGAACGATCTTGAGTATCTTCAGAAAACTGTCCTGTTGGTACAAAAGGAATGCGCTGGATTTCAGTTGAGTGCTGAGGAACATGACTTTATGGCTATTATGGATGATTTGGAAGACCTCGAGGAAATTAATGCGAACTGCATCTTCATGGCAAATCTTCAGGAAGCTAAGTACGACACTGAGTCAGACTCACCTCCTGTCTATGACGCCAACGCCGTATCTGAGGTACCAATCATTGATCCATGTTATAACAATGTCATATTTGATGTGTTTACTCATGACGAACAGCATTCTGTGACGCCATCACCTACTTATGATACATACCTGGACAATCCGAGTTGTAGCAATACTACCTCTGAAGCTCCAGATGTGGATCCTAGTGGAGGCTGTGTGGCACAAAATACTGAGACTGATGAGGAAACACGTGCTTATGTTGAATCATTAATCAATCAATGTGGCATTGAAGCTGAGAAAGTTAGAACGGTCAATCGCGAAGTTAAGGCCGCGAATGCTAAATTGACCGCTGAGCTTGAGAGTTACAAGAGCATGCCAAAGCCTATGAATTTCATACAAACAAAATGTCCGAATTAGAAATTGGTTATCGAGATTCTGTTTTAAGAGAAAAACAATTGCAACTCAAATACGATACACTTGATGTGAATCTGAATTTGAAAATCAAATCTTTAAACAAGGAAATTTCTGATCTAAATGACCAACTTTCTAAACAAAAAGCACTGTTTTTTGATCTTGAAAAAGAAAAGAAACAGTTGATTGCTGATTTTTCAAAACGAGAAGATTCTCTTCTTGATGAAATTCTTGATAAAACGGAAAAAATCAAAACATTGGACAATTTGCTTCTTACAACGGGTCATTCAGCTAAATCAAACAAGATGCTTTCTAACCAAGTAAATCCACGTTTTCATACTTCACATAAGATGGCACTTGGTAATGACCCTTCTTCGTTTCTCAAGAAAGCTCAGAAATCTCAGAATGTGTTGCACAATGGAAAACCTTTGCATGAACCTATAATTGTGCATGATTCTCTTGAAACATTGGAACTATCTGAGGAGAGTAGATCTAAAATGAAACAAAAACATCCGGAAATCAAACTGATTGATTATAACAAATGGAAACAAATTAATGTTCTTCCTTTTGTTTCTCAAAAAGGACAGTCAACGTTTTCCACCACACCAAGTGTTTCAAACAAAGTGTCAACACCAGTTTCAAAATCAGTTTCAAAACCAGTTGTTGTCTCCAATTCTCTTTCGAACATTGAACAAATGTCTTCAAACAATCCTTTTAATACAAGTGAAGCGCGAAGTATTTTGGAAAATGTGAAAACGAGAATTGCAGATCTTCAAGAGACCGTTAAAACTAAAACCAATATTAGAACAAACATCTGGTTTAATAGTTTTGATAATGAACAGAAAAAGTTTTTTGAAACTCAAATTGCCCCTCAGCTGAATAACATCAACTCAAGGGTAATTCATTTTGAACAAGCCTTTTTGAAAGAAACAACTGACTTTGTCAAGGACCATAAATCCCTGGTAAAGCAAGCTAATGACAGTGTTGAACACATCAAAGTTTTGGAAAATTTAAATGATTCTCTCTCCGAAGATGTTCTAACTACTGATATTATGTCCATCATTTTGCAAACATATTCTGTTGAAGATCATGAAAGACTCCAGGATGAGACCTCCGAAATTGTTTCAAAATATGAAAAAGCTCTTATGAAACTTGAAAAAGAAAATATCTCATATTTTAAACAACTTGATCGAAAAACTGAGGAATGAAAGTATGACAAATTGTCGTATGAGCGTGCCTACAATGACATGAAAGATAAAAATGATCTTTTGAGGGCTCAGCTGGAAAGTCAAAAAGGAAAGGCAGTGGAAACTGTGATTACAAAACCATTGACTGCGGAGAAAGCAAATGTTCCCAAACCGGTTTCAAAACCAAAAATGTCTGTTTCTTTGCCTCCTCCAAAAGTCAATGAGAAAAATGTTTCATCAAAACCAGTCACTCCACCTGTCCCACCTAAACAAAATGTTGATAAAGGGAAAGCGGTTATTGAGAATCCTAAAGTTTTAGCACCTGGCCTTTTTAAGATGAGTACCACTAATGCGTCTGCCTCCACATCTAAAGAGACTAGGATAGCTGAAACCACCTCCCTTCATAAAAATGTGAATCCTAATGCGTGTGCCTCACCTTCTACAGGACTAGAAAGCACCTCTAGGAGCAGCAGACTAAAGCCTAAGAGCAATACAAGGAACAATAGAGTCTCGACTGCCTCTAGGAGTAGTAGCTTGAATAAAGAGAAGAAAGTAGAAGAACACCCTAGGAATTTACAGCTTTTGAATAAGAAAGACATTTCATCTGAATGTACTAAACCTATGAAACTTGCTAAGTCTAATGAATGTGTTGAATCTCTTTGTTTAACTTGCAAGAAATCTTTAAATGTTCAAGATGATTGTGTTTCTAAGAATGTGAATGATAAGCCTGTTAAGAAGAACGTCCCAAAAAGTAATTACGCTAAACGAGTAGGAAGACTAGTTGCAAAACTTAGGCTTTACACTACTGACAGGAACCAACGTGTATACTTTAGGGATGATATTTGGAAACCCACGGGTAGAACTTACACACTCCAGAATGGTACAATGAGTGATAAACCAGAATTCCATGTAGAAAACCTCTCTAAGTGTGATAAGGATTTTACCTCTAACCCAAAGGAACCTAAATCAAAACGGTTTCCACAATATTCTTTTTCTGTAACTGGCAGGTTATCGAAATTTGTCTTTGGATCGTCGACTCGGGTTGCTCCAAGCACATGACCGGGAATCTGAAGCTGCTGATCAATTTCGTCTGGAAATTCATGGGAACCGTACGTTTCGGAAATGATCATGTAGCAGCTATCATGGGTTATGGAGATCTACCTTTCGGAAATTATTTGATCACTCGGGTTTACTATGTCGAAGGGTTGGGACACAATTTGTTTTCAGTCGGGCAGTTCTGTGATGCAGATTTAGAGGTTGCTTTTAGGAAAAATGCTTGCTTCGTTAGAAACTTGGATGGCACTGATCTCTTAACTAGGAATCGTGATACAAACTTGTATGCTATCGACATTAACCAAATGGCCTCTTCATCACCAATATGTCTTATGACACGAGCATCTGGAACTCAGTCCTGGTTGTGGCACAGACGGTTATCTCATATCAATTTTGACACCATCAACAATCTTGCCAAAGACAACATCGTCAATGGACTTCCAAAGTTCAAATACACCAAGGATCACCTATGTCCATCATGCGAACAAGGAAAAAGCAAAAGAGCATCATATAAACCCAAATCCGTACCTAGTTCGGAAGCAAAGTTGCATATGTTGCACATGGACTTATGTGGCCCAATGAGAGTTGAAAGCATTAACGGGAAAAAGTATATTCTTGTTATAGTCGATGATTATTCGAGATATACATGGGTTAAGTTTCTGAGATCAAAAGACGAAGCACCAGGCATCATCATCACCTTTCTGAAGCGTATTCAAGTACTTCTTCAAACTCCAGTAAGGATTGTAAGAACAGACAACGGCACTGAATTCACAAATCAGGAGTTAAGAGCTTATTTTGAAGATGTTGGAATTACTCATCAGACATCAGCTGTTAGAACTCCACAGCAGAATGGGGTAGTTGAAAGAAGAAATAGAACTCTTGTGGAAGTTGCTCGCACGATGCTAATCTATTCCAGTGCACCGTTATTTCTGTGGGCTGATGCTGTTGCCACTGCTTGTTTCACTCAGAACCGATCCCTCATCCATCCAAGATTCAATAAAACCCCATATGAGCTTGTGAACAACAGAAAACCAGATATCTCTTACTTACACGTGTTTGGCGCTTTGTGCTATCCTACGAATGACAGAGAAGATCTTGGAAAATTGAAAGCTAAAGGTGATATTGGAATCTTCATTGGATATTCAGATAACTCGAGGGCATTCAGGGTGTATAACAGAAGGCTAAGGAGGATCATGGAGACGATGAATGTGAAGTTTGACGAACTTTCACAAATGGCTTCTGAGAGACTCGCTCTAGAACCCGCACTAAACCGACAGACTTCTGGACACATCAGTTCAGGACTCGTACCTCAAAGAGCTCAATCAACTTCGTTTGACAATCCTAAAGAACAAGAATGGGAGAATTTCTTCGAGTTAATGTTCGATGAATACTATGGTGGAACTTCGACAAATGTATCAAACCATCATTCCGCTGCACCCGCTCAAAATCATCCTCCAACACCAACAGAAGATGCATCTACAACGGTGGAAACCAATGCACCAACTCCATCAACATCATCTACACCTACTCAAGTTCTTGCACCCGTTCTACCAGCAGTTGATGAGCAAAACCAAAACCAGAACGATGCAACGTTAGATGACGACTTATTTGAAAACCCGTTTGCTATGGAATTAGCTGAATCTTCTTCAAGCTTACGAGAACCATCTAACTCGCATACGTATAACCAACGGTATCCTTCTACTCTGAAGTGGACAAAAGACCACCCAATTGAACAAGTTATTGGTGAACCTTCAAGGCCAATTCAGACGAGACGCCAACTTGCCACAGACTGCGACTTATGCATTTACCTTTGCTCAATTAGCAATCTAGAGCCAAAGAACATTCGCGAGGCAATGGCAGATCCCGCATGGATAAAAGCAATGCAGGAGGAACATCTTCAATACCGTCTACATGACTCTTGGGAAAAGGTTCCAAGACCCATTGACGTTCGCGTCATCGATCTTAAATGGTTATGGAAGAACAAACGGGATGAAGAAATGACTGTTATTCGCAATAAAGCTCGTCTTGTGGCCAAATGATACAGACAGGAAGAGGGAATAGACTTTGAAGAGTCATTCGCGCCAGTAGCTAGACTAGAAGCAGTCAGGATATTCTTGGCCTATGCAGCTCACAAAAACATCACGGTTTATCAGATGGACATTAAGACCGCATTCTTGAATGGAACTCTGAAAGAAGAAGTGTACGTGAGTCAGCCAGAAGGCTTCATAGACATGGAACATCCAGACTACGTCTACAAACTCAAAAAGGCAATCTATGGTTTAAAACAAGCTCCGAGAGCGTGGTATGACGAACTGTCCTCTTTCCTTATCCAAAACAATTTCACCAAAGGAACAGTTGATCCTACCTTTTTTACACAAAAATGCAAAAACGACATTTTGATTGTTCAGATTTATGTGGACGACATCATCTTTGGGTCCACTAATCCGAAACTTTCAAAACATTTTGAAAATCTCATGAAAAGCAAATTTGAAATGACCATCATGGGGGAACTAAAATTCTTTCTTGGTTTACAAATACATCAGTCCCCTCGTGGAATTTTTATAAATCAAGCTAAGTATACAACTGAGATTTTGAAAAATCATGGTATGGATAACTGTGACTCGGTCGGAACACCAATGGTAACCTCACCAAAAATTGGAGCCGATTTGTTTGGGAAACTTATTGATCCAAAGAAATATCGGAGCATGATTGGTTCTCTCATGTATCTTACTGCTAGTCGACCAGATATTCATTTTGCTGTTTGCTTATTTGCACGGTTTCAGGCAAAGCCTACCGAACTGCACCTCAAAGAGGTTAAACGGATCTTTCGGTACCTGAAGACATCCATTCACATGGGACTTTGGTATCCGAAGGAATCCGGATTTTATCTAATTGCCTTTTCAGATGCGGACCACGCAGGTGACCAAGTTACAGCAAAAAGTACATCCGGAGGAGCACAATTTTTGGGTGAAAAGTTAGTCAGCTGGTCTTCAAAGAAACAAGATTGCACTGCACTTTCAACCGCTGAAGCTGAGTATGTGTCTCTATCTGCGTGTTGTGCTCAAGTTCTATGGATGAGAACACAACTCACAGATTATGGCTTTACTTTCGATAAAATACCTATGTATTGTGACTCGAAAAGTGCCATAGCCATATCATGCAATCCTGTTCATCACTCAAAGACTAAGCATATCCGTGTCCGCTATCATTTCATCAAAGAGTACGTCGAAAATGGTACCGTTGAATTATTCTTCGTGAAGACAGATTACCAACTCGCCGATCTATTAACTAAAGCCCTTCCAAAAGAAAGGTTTGAGTATTTAGTTCGACGAATTGGAATGCGAAGCCTAACCCCTGAGGAGTTAGAACGTCTTCTCGAATCTTCTTGAAAATAATTTTCCAAAAAGCTTCGCTGTAAATATTTTTTGAAAAACAAAATACAAAATTTGAAAAACCAACAAAAGCAAAATATAAAAATATAAAACCTTTCAAAAATACAAAAACAATAGAAAATAAAAAATCCAAAAATATTCTTCTACGACATGTCTCTTGTATAATCGATATTCTGTACGTTTCTAGAAATGTCATTCAACAATGATACGGGCATGTACAGATGCTTGAGCGAGAGTTCTTTAATGTTTTTCAAAACATGTCGTTTCTAAAATTTCTTAATAAAATGGCTTTCGTATACATCAGTACGAAACCCGGACTAAAATGATGACTTTTGATTATTTTCAAATCAAAACTCGTGCTTTGATCGAAAAATGAGGTGTACGCTTCAGTGCACTACATTTCAAAATGGTGAGAAATCATCATCATCTTGAGCACCTTTTCAAGATTGTGCAATTTTTTGTGCTCAAGATAACTCCCTCTAAAAACCCTTTAATTGAATATGCTTTATTAAAGGGGGAGTATAAAACAAAAATGTTCCAAATTCATGCTTAAATCAAATCCGTTTGTCTCCCCAAAAGATTCTAAAATGATGTTTAATCCGTTGATATAAAAAATATCACGAATATGCTATTTTTGAGGGGGAGGAGACGTGATTAAAATGTGATCCAAATCGTTGTTTGAATCTCAAAAAGAGCTCGACTCAGACGGAACCAATGAATTGACGAGCAATTATGTACCATCTCGAGAAACTTTCTATGGACTTGACCAGGACGGGTAATAATTTCAAGCTAGTTCTCTAGTGATGTGAATGTGTCTCGAATCGGTCCAGTTCATTTAAAGTCGATCAATTCAAAAAGTGCGAACTCTACCCTCTATGTGCGGATTTCTGTCAAAACTTATAAGCACATGTGAAGGGGGAGTTTTTCTGAAAATATAAAACTCACGGACTGTTTCAAACATGTTTTCTATCATAAACACTCTGAGAGATTTTCAAAGAAAATGGTTTTATGGCAACAATAGGACAGTCATGGAGTTATAAGGTGACTAAGAATAGGAAATTCGTCCTATGATCCGCCAGAGCCGGAGGGATCTACCCAAGGACATCACCAATAGTTAGTATTAGAAGTCCTTAGGAATGATTGAAAAAAGGAGTAATGTGAGAAAGGAGAAAGAAGGGGTTGAAGAATTAAAAAGAAATGTAATGAGAAAGGGTGAAAAGAAATAGCCCTCCATATTCAACCTTAGGGCAGAAACCGGGTTCAATTCATCTGCTACTGGTTGTCACTTAGTTGACACTGGTATTGAAGACAAGCCGTCATGGACCCAGTGACGCACTGCACTAAACCTTCTAGCCACTCAATTCCTCTCAAAAGGGATTTGTTTCATTCTCACTGGGAACCCTGCATAATCTATCGACTTTCTCTTAGAGATCGTTGGTATTGAAGAAGGAGACCCTCTCCCTAGTCTCTGCTCAGGAAAACCAAAATGCACTATTGAGTCTAGAGCCACGAGATTCACCAAAAGATCTCATAGGAACACATGACATGACATCGCTTGTTGTTCATCATTAAGGGCACAAGTGATATATTATAGAGTCCTACGCAGATCTTAGCAATTTGCCAGAACATTTATGAGAAGTTTCACATCTGTGATCTTCAGTGATTGAATGGAAACTCCTGCCAGGGTCAACATCAAGCAGCCCTGACAGCAGGTCACTTCGGTAACTCCCCGTGGATTACGCTTAGTGTGTCTCAAACGGTCTACAGTCGTGGGGTGATGCTTCGGTGTACCTCAGCGACTCATCTGAACTGTAGATGTATTTCGGTACATCGAGTTATCTCACTTGTGGGACTCCAGTTCAGGAACGGCCTCTGTGAGAATTAGAGACGTGTTTTCACACTATGCTGTTAACACCCTCGAAATTCAAACTTGTAAGTGCCGGAATCCGCTTATTACTAACAATGTTTTATGTTTTCTTCTTATGGAACCTCCGGAGCGGATGGATCGTGCAGACTCGCCACATGCTCATACCAACAACACATGAAAGTTCTCATCATAATAAGAGGAGATGATTCTTCGTCAATGTCAAAGAATCTACAAAGTTTAAAGACTCCAGAACTACATCATTGGTAACCAAAAGAAAAATAGAAGTGTGAGCATGGTGGAGAAAGAAATGGAGAATGACGTGGAGACACCTAACCAACGAAGTTGACAATGGCAGACAACCACATTATCTGATCACAAAGCATGAAGGAACAAAGAATCAAGACTATTCTATATCTACACGCAAAGTTCTTGCTCGAGAAAAGTAAAGACCTAATCAAGTGGAGCATCATTTGAATGACCACCCCTTAGGGGGAGATTGTTAGCCTTAATAGTTTTATTAGAAGTGATGGTCATTCACGTTTAGGAACTTTGTATCGTGTGTTAGATATCGTGATAGAATAGTCAACGGGCTCGTGGATTGGACTAAGCTAAATGGGCTTTAGTTTAGTTAAGCTAGCATTGAATAATGGCGTGTAACCCATGTCCAAACCCAAGTCCACGAACCCCAAGCCAAGCCCATGGAAAGCCTTTAGGGCAACATGTGTCTTGTACTATAAATACCCCTCAAATGGCCATTTGAGGGGTGTGCTTGAAAGTGTGTGTGTGTGTGTGTTTTTCTTTATTGAATATACAACATCTTGTGTTTATCTTATCTCACATATACACGAATTTATATCTTCAAGTCACCATCTTTCTCATCTTATTTCTAAGCTTTATTTGTGTTTGTTTCACGTGGTTATACTTGTATACGTGTTGGGTTTGCTTGGTAAAGTGATAAGGTTGATAAAACTAAGGTCCTACAGTATCAATCGCCTAACAATGGTTTAGGAGTGTTTGTGTTACGTTTTTTGTTAAAGTTTTACAAAAAGTTGCGTTTTCCTTTAAAAACGTAAGCTTTTGGCATAAAGCTTTGATTTTTACGTGTTTTTAAGGTTAAAGTTGTAGTTTTTATTGCTCACTAAGTGTTTTGGAAGAAGTTTGTGCAAAAGAAATCATTTGGAATCGTGTTTTTGGGTGAAAATTAGTGTTTTTGCAAAAATATGGGCATTCTGAGCGTAAGAAAATCAAGTACAGAAAGTCAAAGCCCTAGTTCTACGCGTAAGCAGTGAATTCTACACATAAGGTCTACGCATAAGAAGTGAAATCCTACGCTTAAGCATTTGGTTACGTTTCTTCGTGCAACAACGGTGACTCAGTACTTCCCTCACTTGGATAAGTGTGTGGAATACTTCGACTTGTGGATATCTTTTACACTTGGACGAGTGTAAAGGATTTTGGTTTTAAACCTAAACTTACGCATAAGCCTAAAAACTTACGAGTAAGCACTTCTACGCATAAGTTAATTCTTATGCGTAAGGTACTCTACTTTTAAGATTTTAGTCTACGCATAAGCTTAAGTTTAACCTTAAAGTTTACGCGTAAGGTAAAGTTTACACATAAGCTTCATCCTACGCCTAAGGAATCCTACGCATAAGCAAATCCTACGTATAAACACCAATTCCTATGCCTAAGAACAAGTTTACGAGTAAGATTTTCAACAAAACTTCAAACGGCCATAACTTTTGAACCGTAACTCCGTTTTCAGCGTTCTACCCATCAAAACGATCGTGAGAACGAGGAGATTGGTACGCCGAATAAAATTATGGGTCAAACTTCAAGTCCTAAAAACGCTCCGAACAGAAGTCATTGAGGTTTTTAAGTTTTTAGACCTAATTTTCACTACAACAACCGAGATTAATCTTCATCAAACACAACTCCTTTATCGTTGAATCGATCCTACATCAAATTTTTCATCAAATACCTTCATCAATGGCTACTCAACGAGACATTCATGCAGCTGGTGCCGAAAACCGTCCTCCTATGCTCAAAAAAGGTGGATATCTTCTATGGACAAGTCGTATGCTTCGCTACATCAAGACCAAACCTAATGGAAAACTCATGATTCAATCCATTATGAATGGACCCTTCAAGCCTCGACAAGTCCAAAACCCTGGAAATCCTGGTGCAAAACCTCCCGTCCCACCATCTTTTCATGTTCAAAATGAATCAGAATACACGGACGAGGATAACAAACAGGTTGAAGCAGATGACATGGAAATACACATTGTCCAACAGGGTTTACCAAGAGACATCTTTACTTTTGTAGACAGCTGTGAAACTGCTTACGATATGTGGGAACGTGTTAGACGGCTATGTTATGGAACATAAATTGGTAAACAAGACATGGAGAACAAGCTGCTAACTGAATGAGAGAGGTTTACATGAACCCCAGGAGAATCCATTGAATCCTACTATGGAAGGTTTTGCACTGTCATGAATGAGCTTATCAGAAATAAGTTGGCATCTAGAACTATCGTGAGTAACATCAAATTTCTCAACAATCTTCCAGAAGAATGGGGATGATATGTCACTATTGTCAACCAAACAAAGGACTTACATCAGGTGAACTTTGATCAACTCAACGATTTTTTGAAACAAAACCAAGCTGAAGTCAATGAAGTTAGGAAATAAAGATTGGCAAAGAATCATGATCCCTTGGCACTAATTGCATAGACTCCAACTCCAGTGAACTCACAACAACAAGCTTCATCATCTTCCACTAACAACAACTTGCAGCAATACATTCCACAACCACAAGCTGTTATCCCTCAACAACAATTCTACCCACCAGAACAACAAGTCATTCACACAACAGTATCCACAATACCAGGAACAAGGAATTCCTGATCTTGAAGCTGAACAAGAAGAGGCTTTGTCAAATGCATTTGCTTATTTGACTAAAGCATTCAAAGCTCGCTATTCGACACCAACTAACAATAACCAAAGGATTTCATCAAACACTCGCAACAGGAAAATTGCACAGCTGGGTTTGAATATGGGTCATCAAGAACAAATGGTTAGAGTTATTGGGAATCAGCAGGGATATGCTACTGGATTTCAAATGGGTAATCAGGCGGTTCCGTATGAGGGTAATTATTTGGGTCAGAATGTTGGAAATCAGATGGGGCATGTTAGGATTTAGTAAATCCAGTTATTAAAGTGTAGGTCACCTCAAGTATATGTAATCGTTAGAAAGCTCATAGCGGTAGTTATTTAAAGTTAAGTTGTATTTAGTTAAATAACACCGTGGAGGACGGACGGGTCTTTACCCACTGTATGGCTGATCCATAGCCCGTAGGTGGCGATTTGTGTAAGACTATAAATACTCTCTACCTCCCAAGGTAGAGAGTTGGAGCTCATAATTATACTTTCACTTTCTCTCACTAAGTTCCCAAAGCTCTATCTCTTTCTCTCTCTAAAACCATAAGTTATACGCCTACTTGTGATCATGTATTGATGTGTTTGTGAAATCCAATATGTTACAAATGGTATAAAGAGCCATGGTTTGATCACCTCTCTTACTTATCCTTTGATTTCTAGTGGTTTTATGTGGTTTTTGAGTTTAAAAAAGTTTAGTGGTTTTTGCATCAATTAGATCAATTCTTGTGTTAAAGTTTGAATTTTGAGTGTACTTTTGTGTTTAGAATCATTGTAAGTGCTTGGGTTTGGAATTGGAAAGCTTGAATCACTATGGTTGAGCTTGTTTTGGATTGAAAAGTGTGTTTTTGAAGTTTTTCAAGGTAGCGACTTGTGTCTCGTTGTGAATTTCTTCGTAGCGACTTGCTTCAGTAATTTCTAGCGAGTTGTAGTGTTAGTCGTAGCGACTTGAGCTTAGCGACTTGTCTATTGAGACAAGCCAACAAACAGTACAAGTTAGTGGATTCTCCACTACGGCTAGCGACTTGGTGGGGTTAGTGACTTGCTTTAATTATTTCTAGCGACTTGTACTTATTGTTCTCAGCGACTTGATCTTAGCGACTTGGATACTTAGCGAGTTGCTCTTAAGCGACTTGTATGCTTAGCAATTTGGTTCGTTAGCGTCTTGTGTTCAGCGACTTGGGTTTTAGCGACTTGTGCTTAGCGACTTGATTCACAGCGACTTGAGGTTTAGCGAGTTGCTACTTAGCCACTTGGTGCTTGTTAGGTCACTAGATTTACCACACAAGTTTACTAGAAAGAGATTAAGGCGATTGAACAAGAAATCAAACACAAACACACGATATAAAGACACGGTTATGCGTAGAGTGTAGTGAAAGAAAATAACTTGAACAACCAACCCTCAAGTGAGGGTTATTACATAGTATTTATAGGCAAGGAGTTAGGGCAACACTCCCACTCCTTCCCTTTTCCTTATTGGACATGGGCCTAAGCTTATGGGCCTTCTACATAAGCTTGACCTTAAACAAACATAAAGGCCATAATAAGCTACCTATTACATATTAGTAACAAACACTTGAATTAAGGTTTAGGAGTGATTCCAACAATCTCCCCCTCAAGTGTTGGTGATGAAAAACGGTGAAGGCGTTGATGTAATAGTAGCTTTGACGTCTTCTGACATTCTTCTTTCTTGTGAGAAGGAATGCCTTGATTCGAACAATCTCCCAAGTGTAGAGAGATAGTTTTCTTTGAACAGTTATGCTTTGACGTCATCTTTAACTTTGTTCTTTAATCATTGTTCTTTGTGATGAAAGTGATAGTATGTTGTTGTCTGCATCAAATCTGCCTCAGGTCTGCTTCACCGCTACAGTGTCTCCACGTCATTCTTCAACATGCTCACACGCTCTTTGACGTTGGAATTCAGCACTGATGAAGTTCTTTAAGTCTTTAACTTAGTAGATTCTTTGATTTGACGAAGAATCATTCTGACTGTTGTGTTGCTTTTGGATAGAACTTCCATTAGTGATGATGTTGGCGTGAGCATGAGAAGAATCTGCACGATCATCCCGCTCCGGAGCTTCCATAAGAAGAAAACATTTAAAACGGTTAGTAATAAGCAGATTCTGGCACTTACAAGTTTGAACTTCGAGAGTGTTAACAGCATAGGGTGAAAACACAACTCTAATTCTCACAAAGGCCGTTCCTGAACTGGAGTCCCACAAGTGAGATAACACGATGTACCGAAGTACATCTACAGTTCAGATGAGTCGCTGAGGTATACCGAAGTATCACCTCACGACTGTAGACCGTTTGAGACACACTAAGCGTAATCCACGGGGAGTTACCGAAGTGACCTGCTGTCAGGGCTGTTTGATGTGGACCCTGGCAGGAGTTTCCATTCAATCACTGAGGATCACAGTTGTGAACCTCTCATAAATGTTCTCGACAGATTGCTAAGATCTGTGAAGGACTCGATAACGTACCACTGATGTTCTTATTGTTGAACATCAAGTGATGAAATGTCAAGTGTACCTAAGAGATCTTTTGATGAATCTCGTGGCTCTAGACTCAATAGTGCGTTTTGGTTTTCCTGAGCGGAGACTAGGGAGAGGGTCTCCTTCTTCAATACCAGCGATCTCTAAGAGAAAGCCAATAGTTTATGTAGGGTTCCCTGTGAGAATGAAACAAGCTTCTTTTGAGAGAAACTTGAGTGGCTAAGACGGTATAGTGCATGCGTCACTGGGTCCATGACGACTTTTAATCTTCAATACCGGCGTCACTAAGTGACAACCAGTAGCATATGAATTGAACCCGGTGCCTGCCCTAAGTTGAATAATTTGGAGGGCTATTTCTTTTCACCCTTTTCTTTGCATTTCTTTTTAATTCTTCAACTCCTTCTTTCTCTGATTCTCATTTTCTCCTTTTTATAATCGTACCTAAGGACTTCTAAGTACTAACTTTTTGTGATGTCCTTGGGTAGATCCCTCCGGCTCTGGCGGATCATAGGACGGTTATTCCTAACCTTAGTCACCTTATCACTCTATGACTAACCTATGTTGCCATAAAACCAATTTTCAAGAAAATCTCTCAAAGGGTTTGTAAATGAAAAACATGTTTGAACCACTATGAGAGTTTTGTCTTTTAGCAGAAATACTCCCCCTCCACATGTGCTTGAGAGTTTTGACGGAAATCTGCACTGTGTGGGAAGAGCGCGCACTTTTGAATTGATCAACTCAGGATAGACACTCCCCCGCGAGACACGGTTACGTTGCATAGTTAAGGAGTTACATTGTCAGCTTTTAGGTGACAACTAGCTCTAATAACTACCTTGAAGGTGTAGACAAGCCTCGAAAGGTTGTCATACCCGTCAGAGTTCATGTCTACCAAGAGTTTCTCGAATGGTACTTTCTACTTGGACAAGTCCTTTGCGAGACACGTTTACATTACTAGTGAACTAGCTTGAAATTATTACCCGTCCAGGACAAGTCTTTTCGAATTACTAACAGTTAAGTACCGTCAATTCGTTGGTTAAGTCTATTACACAAAGATTCATTTGCATTTACACAACATATTTCTTATCACATAACTTTCTTCCCCTCAAAAATGGCATATAAAATGTTATTTTTGAAAAGTTAAGAATAAATATGACCATTTCGAGTGTTGCGGGAAAATGACCACTATGAACAAATTTTGAACAAAGTTTTAATCTCAAGTACTCCCCCTCAACAAGTGATATAAACGGTTGAGGTTTTGAAAATCATACGGGGAAGTACTTGTCCTTTTGAGCAAAACCTTGAAAAATGAAAGGTTTGATAGGTTTTACTCAAAAGTAAGAAGCTTTCGCTCCTTTTATAAGGATTGTGGCACTAAAGCGTACCACAGGGTCCTTTCTTGACAATAGCGGGTTGTACACTGTAATGTGTGCACAAGCCATTGAAATATATAATCACACATCGAAAGTAGTAATGAAAGAAGAAGATTAACGAGTACCAGGTAGTCCAGAGATGTCGCCAAGAGTGTGAATCGGGCGTTGAAAGCCGGTGATGTTAATCCTGGGTCGACCACCAACATAGCTTTCCAATCTTCTGAACTGATCCCTTCTATACAACCTTTCATCAATCATTTTGATGATCCTCCTCACATCCCTTCGATCCTGAGAATTCCATCGCTTAGGAGACCCAATCTTTTGACGTATATCCTTCAACCTATAAGCCAATCCATCCCTAGCCATCTTCAAAGTGTGATCCCCAAACTTGTGAAGATCACTACACGCCATTAAGCAATTTCGTTGAAGTTCACTGAGGTAAACGACGCCGAATGGTTTGATGATGAGTGTATATTGTGAGAGCTGGTTGATGTCGGGAAGATCAAGCTGAGGTGGAGTGAAGTTGACACGTGTCTGATATGATTCAACTGCGAGCTGGAGATCTTCTACACGTTCTTTGATGACTATGCGTCTGATGAAGATGAGCAGTGACTTGATGAATTCACGTTGTACTTCAGTTGAAAATTACCTCATGCGACCTTGTACTTTGGCAAGGTACATGTCTTCAATGTCGTTGATAGACAAATTCTCAAAGTCAGCTTCAGAGAATGCATAATCCCGTTCATCTTGCCTTTTGACCACAATCTTCTTGAGAAAAGTGTAGTCCCATTTGGTCGAAAGATCAACGTGTTTGATGGCAACGATATCCTTAGTACTGAACACTGCATGTTGAGACTTCTGAACCTGGCAGCTTCTGTAGTAGATTCTTCGGTGTTCCGGCCAATGATGAATCCCGTACATTGCATCTCGGTCGTATGCATCCACTTTGTTGGAGAACAAGTGATTAGCTCTTTCCTCGATAGCTATGCAGTTTGAGTATATGGCTGCTGGGAATGGAAGTGTCAAAGATGTAGCGTATTTCCTTGATCCATCGCCACCATGTAGAAGAAATTCCAAGTCTTTGTTGAAGAAATATCTGAATGGAATCCTAGGTTCATTTGGTTGGCCAATTGTTGGTAGAGGTTTTGACCAGTCGGTGTAGTATGGAGGGTTGTCCCGTTTGGTGAAGTCGATGTTTGCTTCTGGGTTGAGCCAATCCATGTTGTTAGACATAGCTCTAGCAATGTTTTCAAGGTGATATTCGACCTCGATGGCACTTTCTGAGCTATCTTTCCACAGTGGAAAAGCTTCATTCTTGATTCGTCTCAACTCGGATTTCGTCATCTTCTTCACATGGAACTTTTCTTGCAGAATCTTAGCATGCTCCAAAGTATTACCGTCTACCAGATCTTGACCTTCTTCAGGGTAGGGAGTGGAATTGACAAGTGTAGAAAACCATTCAAATTCCTCTATTGTATCTTCATCTATCCATGATACGACGTCAGCCTTGGGCGCCTTCTTCTTCTGTTTCTTAGGCCTAGATGAGGATTCTGGTTTCTAAACTTGTTTGGGAGAGGTGGGTTGTTGTAGGGGCTCACGGACTTCCTCATCGTCACCACCCGTATACTCAAAGTGATCACCGGTTTTCTGAGTCTCGGGTGGTAATTCAGAAGAATCATGAGGTTTATCAGTAGAAGAGGGAGGAGAAGATCTTTGTTGAGTAGGAGTCCGTTGTGGTGGAGGTTGCATCGAATACTGAATAGAGGATGATTCATCAGACTTCTTTGTGCGTTTGGGCTCTTTATCCTTATCCTGATCTTTGTCTTCATCATCTCTTGAACGTTTGGGCCTTACAACTTCTTCTCGGAATGAGGACCTGAGTTGGTATTCCAGTAGAGCTTCAAACAGTTTAGCTTCGTGTGAGGCAAACGTTGCAGAGCGTTTCGACATTTGTGCTACTAGCCAGTTCACCAATTCATCATCTGAGAAAATTAGGGATACAACTGGATTGATGCTTAAATTCATCGGAGTTGATTTCATGGCTTGTTTGGCTAGATGCAAAAGATTTGGATACAGTTTTCTGGTATACATCTCCTTTGTCAGTTTCGGAACGACCTCCATAAGGAACTGGTGAGAGTATCCTTTGATCATTTCGTCCATTTTCCCTTGAAGATCATCTTTCATGAGCTTCTGGACATACTCCCTTTCATCTTGCATCTTGTCGAGATCATCATGAATATACTGTATCTGATCAGCATAGAAATTCATCTTCCTGTAGAGGATGTCTTTCTTTCTGACTTGTTTGACAGCATTCCCAATTCTTTTATGAGCATGAGAAATCCAATATCGAGTTGGCTTCTTCACTGATTTGGATGTTGATTTGGTTGATCTTTTAGATGGTGGTGGTGAAGAATGAGATGATGAATCTGATGATGAGGAGACATGAGGAGGCTCGGGGTCCTTAGGGGGTTCAGAAGTTTCCTCCTTAGACATAGCCCTGTCATCAGTCTTTGTTTCATCAGCAGGTATTTCCTCAGTCTTTTCTTTTGCTGGTTCCTCAATCTCATATTCAATAGAATCCTCCAAAAGTCGTTGTTGTTGCAGAAGAGTGGTGGCACCAACTCCCTTATCAGGTCGATTAACCGCATCAGGAGATGGTTTAGAGTGGGCAGCACCACTTGAACCTCCAGGGCCACCCATTTGATCCTTTGCAAATTCCTTCGCAACATGTTGGATTCTAGTGAATTTGAACTTCTTCTTGTATGAAGTGTCCAATTGCTCTTCTTCATCATCTGAGCTTTCTTCATAAGGCACAAGTACAGGAGTCTTCCCTTTGCCATGTTCAGCTGGAGGACTGGGAGGTTTGGATACCGTTGTGGTTTCATCTTCAGCAGTTTCAGAGTGAAAAGTCTCTTCATCTGATGTAGTACCTTCCGAGTCCTCGTCAATTAGCTTTCTCGGTGGTTCAGATGTAGGAATAGGAACAGCTTCCTGAGAATGAACTTTCTTCTTTGGAGCAGGTTTCCTCTTTGGGACATTCCTTTGACTCTCTGTGCTTACTGCACTTCTAGCACTTCCTCTTCTGGTTCTCCGAGTAGGTGTTCCAGAAGGTTTTTCATTGAGATGACCAACTTTGCCTTCTCTTATTGCTACCCGATACCTTTTATACATTTCAAGCTTCTTGATTTCATTTGACAGAAGGTGATCAGGTAATACAGCACCCTTTTTCTTTGTTGACGATTCCTTGATTTTGACTGATAGGGTAGGCTCAGTCAACATATCGTGATTGTCTGGGTCATTGAGCCTTTGTGGAATATCGGGATGAAGTCTAAGTGCTCTCTGGATCTACAATTTTGTGTATCCGACATAGGGAATCTTTGAGCCAAGTTTCTTGTGAAATGACATCATGTCTTCCCATAACAGTGCTTCGATTTCGATGTCCTTTTTGTTGATTAATGACTAGAAGATTTGTAGTTCCATGAGCATGGGATGCTCATAGCCACTGTCACGACCAAAGACTAATTTGGTGATGATGATGTAGAGGGTTCTCCACGGTTGAGGAATGTTCTTAAGCTCCACATGAGAATGCTTAGAGATAATTCCTGAAGCTTCATCATAGCCAATATCAATCAAGAATTGTAGAACTGTCCCCTCAGTAGGTGTGGCATAGAAGTCGGTTGGCACGATTTCTGGAATGAGAAGAGCAGCTCGTAAGTCTGCATGAGTGATGGTGACTTGTTTGTGATTGATAGTCACAGTCACTGCACTTTGACCCTTGATTCTCTGCATTGAATTCCAGAACTATTGAATGTAGATCTCCGGAACAGTAGCAGAGTGTGAGAGCATGTTCTGGTACGAATGATTCTTAAGAATATCCACAGCAATCAGGCAAGAAGATTCTTAGCATGTAAGGGTATCAAAGTCAACCCTAAGGTTGTTCTTTCCAATCTTTCTCGGATAGCCATTAGGGAAGATGTCAGCAATTGTGAGATCTTCTGGTGCATCCACATTCATTTGAGCAGCCATGTCGTGATCTGAAATAACATTAGCCAAAAGAACCAACATATTGAAAGACATAATGTTAGTCAACAGAAGGTTTTTATTGTCTAATTATTGAATATACAGTGTCAAAGATTGTTACGAGTCCAACGTCACTTGTTTGTTCAATAGTCCAATGTCGTCGTGATAAGTTGTGTAAGTTAGTTAACTTTAAGTTTTAAAGTTTATGTTATCACTTATTTAACACAACATTTTAAACGATTAAGTTTATTAGTGACATTATTGGTTTCGTGACGATATGATTTGTTTATTAACAAGTTTGTACACGTAACAATTCATAATGAAGGTCAATCAAGGCTTAGGCGTAGATTTGGAAAAGTTACGCGTAAACAGGAGTGATATACGCGTAGACGAAAGCTTATGCATAGGATCCTAACTTACGCGTAAGAAATGTTACGCGTAGGAAAAGGGGACCTTATGCGTAGAGCTTACGCGTAGGCGTATAAAGACCTTACGCGTAAGGCTTACTCGTAAGAGTAGACCTTATGCGTAGAGGTCACTGTTTACGCATATCCTTCACAGGATACGCGTAGTCCCATTGTAGAACCTTACGCGTAATAGTTACGCGTAGGATTTCTCTTACGCATAACTGTCTATTCGTAAGGTGATCCTTATGCGTAGAGTAACAAAGACCTTGATTCTGAGTTTTATGCGTAGCAAACCTGAAATAAAGTCATCATATCAGCAATCTTAACATGTATAGTCGTTTTGAAACAGATTATGGCATGAAACACATTTTACAGTTTACGCGTAGAAAGTCTTACGCGTAAACCAAAACCCTAATATTTCAAGAGTTACGCATAACAATTCTAACCATGGAAATTGCACCAAACGTTTTCTGGTAGTTCTAAGATGTTACATGAGAGAGTTAACCAAGTATTAACATTTTATACGTGGTGAATCTAAAATACCCAAACTCAAGAACATTAAACCCTAATTTCTAATTCTGACTTAATTAGTGTTTCTGGGTTGTTATAGGGCCTGGATAACATTAATTCAACATGATATAATCATCACACAACAATCTATTTGACCAAAACCATTCACATTTAAAAATACCCAAATCGACTTAAGAACCCTAATTATGAAAAACCATCAATTTGTGTTTCTGGGTGGATTTTGAGGGTAAAAATAGTATCATTGTTGTTAAAGACACGTTTTGACACATTCTTTTCAACCACAAACACACACCAATGATTGTGTGTTCATACGCTTATGCGTAGAACACATAATCACACATATCTAACGTTTTAGCCGTTGGATTTGCATGAAATTCAAAACCTTTGCTTGTAATAACGTTAAGATTATGAAAACACTTACACTTTGATGATAAAAAACACAGATTTCTTGAACGATTTCTATGCGTAGGATAAGTTTGGTTAAGTGTAATAAATGTGAAGTGAAAGTTAGGTGGATGAGTTTTAATTAAAATGTCTTTAACCTTTTGGCAGTTTTGGTCCCTCCACCTTTTCCATTTTCATTTAAAGCCTTTTAACTTCCATTTTGGTTACCAAACAAAAGATTTTAAGAAAGAAACTTGACGACACTCCCCCTCGACTTAAAAAAATAATGAAAGGTTATAAGTTTTAGTCCGAGGAGTGTTATTTAACCAGAAAAGTTTGCCACCATTGATAAAAGAAACAGCCGGTATAGAATAACATGCAAGTACACGAATGTTTTTGAAACAGTTTGGTATTAATTTTCTCCCCCTCAACACTTGATCGGAAAAATACTGAATTTTGAAAGATTATAGTGTTGATGGAAGAAATGTACATGACATGTTGAAAGAAAATTAGATTAGAAGAATATTTTTGTTGTTTTATCAGGTTTTATATTTTTGTATTTTGTTTTTGAAAAATGTATTTACAAAAGATATTTTGGTGTTTGACAGGTTTTTAAGACTGTTTTAGGAGGTCATCCAATTCCTCTTGAGTCAAACACCTCATACCAATCCGGTGGACCAACTCATTAAACCTAGCGGGAGGCAAGGCTTTGGTGAGAAGATCTGCCAATTGGTATTCTGTACCCACGAAGTATAATTCAACTGTACCCTGTTCCACGTGGTCCTTGATGAAATGATAGCGAAGATCGATGTGCTTTGATTTCGAGTGCTGAACTGAGTTGCACGAGATCTCAATGGCACTCCGATTGTCGCAGTACATCGGGATTCTGTCAAATACGTAACTGATGAGTGTCTAAATACTCATCATTTTTGTACCAATTAAACTGCAAAAACATCTGAAAACACTCAGAAATGCATCAAAATGATAAAAATATCACAAATAAGTGTTTTATGTGTTTTAAAATGCAAAAATATCAAAATCTGGTGAAAAACGTATCAAGTTTGCATAATTGGCAGTTTTAGTCCCCCAAGTTTCAAAAGTTGTCAAAAACAGTCCCTGGTAAATCTAAATAAAGAAAAATATCATTTCAAGTCCCTAGGGATTCATGAGTTGTCAAAATTAGTCCTTGAGATTTAAAAATTGCAAATTTACAACTTAGGTCCCTAAACTTTGAAAATGTCAAGTTTGGTCCCTGGAAGTTTGAAAATGTCAACAATAGTCCTTGTACTATTGAAACTTGTCAATTTTGGTCCCTTGAAAAAACTTTGGAAAATTACAGGTTTGGTCCCTCTAGTTTGGCAGATTTACAAAATGGTCCTTGTTATTTAAACTAAGCCATGACCCTTTACCCATTTAGACCCCTGCCATATATACCCTTTGGACCCTTGACCCTTTCATTTTGAACCCCTGGTCAAAACTCAGTCAAACCCATAGCCTTTGCCGCCCACTGTGTTTCTTCCCCACCACTTGACTGCTACACCCTGCAACACCTCTCCCATCCACCTTTTCCCACCTTATCCCTTCCCTCCTCCTCCATAATCATTACACCTACACCTCACCCCCCCCCCCTAGTTGCAAAATCAGAGCTCACTGCTCAAAACAATCTTTCCCGCCAAAAAATGATCCAATGGCCAATATGTACTCAAAGCATCCAATGGCCAATTTTATTGATGGGATTTGATCAGAAGGACACGTGGAAGCTAGCTGGGTATAAAAGAGAGGAAGAGAAGCAAGAAATAGGAAGTAGTTAGTTTTTATTTTTCTTTGTATGTCGTTTTTTTTTAAGTTATCTTAATCAGTGTTTTAAAATGTAATTTGAAGCTTTAATGTATTAAACTCAAGTCACTCTATCATTGTAATTTACTTTTAAGCATCAATATCAAGGTTTTATATAAGTCCATGTTTTCAAGTTCACTGTTGCAATCTCAGTTTCAAATTCCTATTCCCAAGCTTCTAGTAGCTTATGTTTAAGCTCAAATAAGTTTGTTTAAGTTGTTTATGGCTTTGAGTAAGCTTACATTTCATTTTCAAGCAAATTTGGTTTATGGTCAACAAAAGTCAAACTGGGTCAATGTGGAGAAGAAATTGGATATGGGTTGATGCAGAGATTGGTTTGGGTTGGAATAGCTTCAAGTAGTTTAGTTATGGTTCTAGTTTAGCCTGAGAAACAAGTTGGACAACTGTGAGTGAGTATCTCAGTTTCATTTTCAATCCAGTTTGCTTATTATGCTTGTATCTGTTCTTGTAGTCTAGATTGGTTTTTATCTGTTAATTAAGTTGTGTTTAGGTTAATTAAACTTAGTTTGATCAATAGCAATAGCTAGTTTAGCAGTTGGTTCTATTTTGCTTGCAAATCAGTTGTTACAGGTGTGTTTGGTTTTGCTACTTAAACTGTGTTTAAGGATTGCTCAGTGGTAGAAACCTATTGGTTTATGCTTGTGTAGCTCATATACACTCATATCTGTCTAGATTTTGCTTCTGCAAAGGCCAAAAGTCAAAACCCCATTTAACTGTCTTAGTAGCTTAACTGTTGAGATTTTAAATAATCAAAAGCTTGTTTAGTGTTTAAAATTCATAGACATAGATTGCAGAAGCTTCATTTCATCATTTTACATCAAGATCATTCCACAAATTTGATTCAAAGTTCATAAAAGTCAACAATACAAAACTGTTTTAAAAGTCAAAAGTTGCAAATTCAGTTTTGAGCCCAAATGGAGTGATTTTTCTTGGATTCATTTCTGAGCCAAATCAAAAGAAATTGTGGGTTTTAAAACTTCACTTGGTCTATTCTCTTATTATCATTTTTGTACATTTTTGTGAATTTTTTATAAGCTCTTAATTAGCTTGTCAAAATGGGTGTAATTGCCCTGTGCAACTGACTCAGTATTCACTGAGTCTGCACAGGGTTTGTGCAGGTTTGTACCAAGCTCATCAGAGCTCATCCAGGGCTCATCTCTGGTTTAGACATAGCTACCCAGGTCTAGTGTAGGTTCCATTCTCTGTTTTTCAGTTCTAGCTTATTGTGCAGCTTATCCTTGGGTTCCAAAGTAGGTAGCCAAAATCTGTTTTTAGTATTTAGCTCAAAACCTCAAATCTGTTAAGCTTGCAATATAGAGGTTAAGGCTTGTTGTTTTAAGTTGCATTTGGGTACTTATAGCATATTATAGCTTCTGTTACAGTTTGGTGGTTTTTATATTTTTCCTAGATTCTAAATATTATTTTAGACTTTTCTTGAATTTTTCACATTTTTCTAGGTCTGTTTGCTATTTTTCTTTTTTTAAAACAGTTTTTAAGCATTTTTAAATAGCTTTTAATACAATTAAATCAGAAAAGTTTCAAAAAGATAATTTTTCATTTTTTTTAGGTTAAGATAAATATAAAAAGTCAAAAAAATATTTTTCCAGATTTTTCATAGTTTAATTTGTAATTTTGAGCAATTTATTTAGTTTTAAATAGTTTTTAATTCATAAAAAATAGAAAAATAATCAGAAAAATATAAAAATAGTTTTGAAAATTCTTTTTAGTTATTTTAGATTTTTCTAAGTCATAATTTCATTTTTCTAGCTTAATTTCATATTTTCTTGTATTTTAGGGTATTATTAATTAAGTAAAAATAGTTTTTAATTAATAATAATTAATTAAATAGTTATAAAAATAATTTTCTTTTTCTTAAAATTTTCTTTTATCATTAGGTTTGTAAAAATGTCATTTTCATATTTTTAGGATCTATATCGTGTAAGTTTCATATTTTCTTTTGTACGTCGCGTAGTTTTTAATTTAAGTTTTATAAAAACATAAAATCAAAAACATCATTTTGCAAATAGTGATAGCGTTTATTTAATATTTTTTATCTTTTTAATTCTCTTTAATTTGCATTTAAGCCCCTGTAGTTTATGTACTTTTTCTTTAGTTGTAATCAATCATATATCTTTTTCCGTTCAAATCCTCCCGATAACTACACGTTTGACTATTCTCGCACAGCTCGTTGGGACATAACGACCTGGGGAAACACTATACTCTCCTGATCTTCATTGCATTCTGTGTTTGAACTGTTTTAAGTTTCTTACGGTCGGCCATTCACAAGTGGTCGGCTTGAGTGAGAAAACTTGACGGTTTAGCACCAATCAGTAACCATAGTCTTTGAGTTGTGTTCTCATCCAGATGACTTGAGCACAACACGCGGACATGGCTACATATTCTGCTTCGGTTGATGACAGCGATGTACAATCCTGCTTCTTCGATTGCCAAGACACCAGTTTATCACCAAGAAATTGTAGAGCTCCTGAAGTACTTTTCCTTGAGTCTAAGCACCCTACGTGGTCAGCGTCTGAAAAGGCGATTAGTTCAAAACCAGAATCCTTCGGATACCAGATCCCCAAGTTAATGGTTCCCTTGATGGATCGGAGGATTCTTTTAGCCACAGAGAGGTGGGTTTCAGTTGGTCGCGACTGATAACGGGAGCATAGATAAACGGAAAATACAATATCAGGTCTGCTAGCTGTTAGATACAAGAGTGACCCAATAATACTGCGGTATTTGGTAGGGTCAACTAATTTTCCATGTAAATCAGCATCTAGTTTCTTGGTATGAGTCATTGGTGTGGCATAAGTGTCACAGGTTTTCATTCCAAATTTGTTTAACAATTCAAGGGCATATTTGGACTGACTCAAGAAAATATCACGGGGTGATTGATGAACTTGCAGTCCTAGAAAGAACGTAAGTTCACCCATCATGGACATTTTAAAATTTTTCTTCATTAGTTTTGAAAAAGCGATTGAAAACTTTTTATGTGTAGACCCAAAAATGATGTCATCCACGTAAATTTGAACAATTAAAATATGTGCCCCGTGATATTGTATAAAAAGAGTAGGGTCAACCGAACTGTTAATACAAATAAGCCGTAAAAACGTTTATTTATATTTTACGATCTTCTAATGTTTTGTCGATAAAAAAAGTAAGATCATTTTAAGGAAACAAATAAAACACATAAATGGTTTGAACTAATAGTTTTATAACACACTTACGCTTTCACATAAAACACTAAAACTAGTATAAGTGATTTTATGACTTAGATACATATGTACAACAACTAGTGTTTACATATTGGGTTAAACATATACTTAAACTAAGTATACCAAAATGGGTAAAAACTAAGTGTATGCTAAATTGGGTAAATACAAGTATATACAAAAAGGTTAAATACTAGCAAATGGTTTTGACCCATAACCCATGGTTTTATATATACCACTTAACCAAGTACATTGTATCTAGAAAGAAAACCATGGATCAACCCATAACCCATGACCCATGACCCATAACCAAAAATACCCATGGGCAAAGAGGAGCGGACCACGGATCCCTAGCTTTGTGCTAGCCGGATCCCAAGTGGAAGGGATCCGTGGGATCCGGGGAAACAGTAGGTTTTTCCTCTATAAATAGTGAGCCATTTCTTCATTATTTCTCACCCCTCTCTAACATACTTTCTCCCCTGAGTTAAATCTCACTAACCATAGATCCAAGAGATCTATGTTTGTAGTTTTGTTTTTGTGTGATCTTTTAGGTTCCTCTTAAAGGGAAGATCACCACCTTTGAAGTCGAGAAAGCTCAAGTCCATGAGTTGCTAAGCTTCCTCATCATCAAGGCTATTGAAGTCCTCTTGTTGATGATCCATTTCTTTATTCAAAGAATCTATGGGAAGTGATTATAGAAGCAGAACTGTGAACTCTGTAGAAAGTGATTACAGAAATTGTGATGTGAAGAAACTTATTTCTTTCCCTAGTAGTTGTTCTCCTGAAGTTATCGGAACTA
>BPTQ01000009.1:211719365-211850283 GCA_019973895.1 Chrysanthemum seticuspe | reverse complement strand
GTACAACTACTGCCTAGAAGAATCAAATCCTTCTCTACCTTACTCCTCCTTCTACTTCAAAAACTTACTTTCCTTTAAAAACTTTATCCTTTTAAACTTTTCCACTCCTAATTTTTTCACCCGCAGCTCACCCAAATAATTATCCCTTCCTCCTTAAAAACTTTAAGCACAAAAACAAAATAATCTTCTTTATTTCGTATTCGAGATGTATGATACTGATATCTGCTCTTTTTTGTTGTGAATACATTCTTTGTTCGAAGGATTGCTTCGATGTACATTTTGTACACATTTGTGTTTTTAGATGAGTTTATTTTCGGATCGTTTATTGTGAATATATGATTTGTTCATAGTAAATCTATATTCATCTTTCAGTATGGAGCTTACGTGAATCCTTACAGAAAATGTTTACTGTTTACAGTGAATCTGCTAAGGGCGAGAAAACGCAGATTCTATGGAAAAATTCCTTCCATAAGAACAATGGTTCGTTGAGGATTTCGAACCACCCATCTTTTATTTGAGTAGATTTTTGTGTTTACACATGTTTTACATGTAGCTTCGTTAGGAAGCTTGTTTCTTACATAAGTGTTGTTTTTTCTCGTCTATAGTCATAGTATGTAGAGCTTATGCTTTATTTCTTCTAATAAAACAAAAACACGAATTTCAAAAATTCCTCCTTCCCTATTAATAAACCCACTCGACGCCCACTTTTTTAATCCTCACCTTTTCAAATTTTCCTATTTCAAAAATTTCCTTTCATTCAAAAACTTCATCTTCCTCCTCATTCCATCTCTTCCTAAACTAAGAAGATCCGTCATCAACATGGTTTACATCGCACTCGTGCTCATCGCCCTAATACTCATCGCACTTGTGTTCCCTTTGATGAAGTTCACATACGGAGACATTTAGTTTGTGTTGTTAATCTATATTGGGGTCATTTACCCAATCCTTTGTATCATCCTTAGCATTGAAATGCAATATTATTGATTATCTATTTTATCTAGGATGTTTGTGTTATTATGTGTGTTTCATTTCTTTTGATCTATATGTGTTTTATTCTTTCGTGATACATTAGATGTCATGTATGCATGCTAAAAGAAAATGTAGGATAAAACATACTTCATGGTACAATAACCGTAAAACCTATGTTTTTATTAAAACTGGTTCTGTTACTACAGATCCACGGATCCCGGAAGTTACACTAGCCGGATCCCTTTTGAAAAAGAACCGTGGGATCCGTCCTACTGGAAAACAGTTTTCATGCAAGATTAAAAACCACTATCTTAATAAAAATAATAATCCACTCGAGCTTCAAAACCATGAGTTAGCTAAAGACTAATTGTTAATAGAATATCTAGTAACAACGTTAGATTATTATAGGTTGACCATAAACGTCTTCCCTCATTAACCCATCACTTCTTTAGGTTTAACTATGACGCATGAATACGAGTTTAATTTTTCACTCACTAGCGTCTACGCCCCGAACATTTCCCTTGAGCCCAACACACCTGGCAATCATGTCCGTGGGTTCAATAATCTCGAAAACCGTCACTTCCATGAAGGACGTATTGTAGACACCTCTCTACAATTCGAAGAAGGTATCAATACCTCCTTCCGAGCCATAGGACTAGAATGTCTTCTTGAAATCAACGAGAAGATATTTCCAAGGTTCATAATGGAATTCTTCCGTCAAGTGGAACTCGTTCGTAACGAGGATCGCTCTCTATCTCTTTGGTTTTATATCAAAAACCAAAAATTCACCTTAAGCCTTGGGCATTTTGCTCACATCCTCCGAATTCCAAACCATGGACAATGTGCCTTCACCGAAGATTGGTCTCTTGATTCTCTCTTCAATTTTCGTGAAGAAAATAGTCCATATTGTTCACACATACCCTCTCCGGAAGAATTAACACGCATGATATGCAAACCTCAACCATATTACTCCAATCCAAACATTATCCATACACGGGATATCCGAGAAGAGTATAAGCATGCTGCTCTTATTCTACGTGAAAATGTTTGGAGTCTTAGGGGAAATCGAGATATTCTTCCTGCTTGTTGTGCTCACATGTTGTACTGTTTGCTAACACAACAACCATACAATCTCGCCTACTTCTTTGCAAGGCGAATTGAAAATCTTCAAGGCTCCAAGAATAAACTCATCCCTTATGGAATGTTCTTGACATGCCTATATCACAATGTTATGCACTTCCATCCTCAATTTCAAAGTCCGTTGTACGTACTTGTGAACAAGATGATGGAACCGCTAAACATATCTCTCATGAAGACTTTCTTCATTCATGATTCCACCAATACCCATCAATCACATAATGATCCTCCTAGTGAATACACTCAAGGAACCTAGAATAGTCAAATAGGATCAATTCTACTCTACTCATTAGTTATCAATGTAATCCTATCTCTTTCATGAAATAACACATCTTACATTTGATATCCTAGTTTTAGAACTCCTTTAAACAAAGCTTGGAATATAATGCACTGTCATGATCATTGCATACCTTTAGTAAAGGTTCTGTCTAGCAGATAGACGGATCCCAAATGTTGTACTAAACGGATCCCTACATCTAGGGAACCGTAGGATCCGGCAAAACAGAAAATGCAATTGAAAGCATTGTATGTCAAACACATCCTTTAGAACACCTCACACTAAGCTAAACATAGTGTCTTAAGGTAGATTAAGACTTTATCAAGATAGGTTGACCTTTCCTACTCATTCCAACTCACATAGATCACACTCTAAGACTTTGGTAGATCTACCATTTCAATCCATCACTCTTCCGCTCTCAAAACTCACACTTCATTCTTTACTTGATCCCTCACATCTAGATTAGAAATCCTTCGATTATGACAAAATTGATCATAAATCAACCTCACCTCAAAATTGATCAAAGTTGATAAAATCCTAGCTTTCCCATCTCAAAACCATTAGGATATTTTCAAAAACACAATCCTAAGTCACCACCTGATCTCTAGGATCATTTAGTCTCATTTAACTTCAATTGACATCTTTAATGTCATCCTTGCTCATCCATTGGTACTTGTTGAAAGTTCCAAATCTTTCCATAAATAACAATCATTAGCTACACCACTCATTTCCTTCAAACACTTAAGCACCCCTTCATTTAAAACACTTAGGAGAACTGAAACACTCAAGGTGATGCAGGTCTAGGATCTTAGAAACATCATTTCCACTCTTTCATAAACTGCAGAACGCCGGATCCCTAGAACTAGCCTAGACGGATCCCTCTGAGAAGGGAACCGTGGGATCCGGATGACAGTCTATGACAAATCTTGGTAAAACAATCATTTCAACTCATCTTCCTAACTCAAATACTCCATCTCATCTTAAATGAGTTCCTTGAACAGCACAACCTCTGTAGTTGACTCTTGTGCATGTTAATCATCACATTCCAAAGAATCTTAGTGGCTTAATGCTTAAATGCACTTTCCAAATCTCTTGATTTATAAACCACCTTGTTAGGATCTCCATAGTCATCACTCTCATCCTAACTTTCAGCTTTTGCAATCCCTTCAAAACATCTCATCATGAGAAAAACCCCGAGTAACAACCTATCCACCAAAGAACCACCCATCAAAAGGGCTCGTGTTGTACACGAAATCTCTTCAACCGAATCATCTCCGGTCAAACCAACAAACCTTCATCATCCAATCAAACCAGTTCCTAGAAGGTTAGTACCCACAAAATTACCTATGCCAAACACCACCATACCTCCTAGGCCAAACAATATCATCTCCACTAAACCATCACCATTGGTTCCTAGAGCTATCTCTTTTACATCCCCACAATCATCACCTCACCTCTACAATTTAGAGGACTTGCCATCTAGGCTGTCTCATCCGCTTCCGCCGACAACATTCTCCTCATTAGGAGGAACAATGATTCAAAATCAAGGTGTTGAGTCAACACTTGCTCCGGCTTCCTTTTCGCCGTTTCCATCATATAATCCCATTTGGATTATAAGAAATCATCAAAGTCAACCACCCGACCTTATGGAAGTTGACACATCGTTACCACCATCATCATTCTTGATCGAACCATTCCTAAATGGACCTCCACCAATCCCTCCATCATTCGAGGCTCCTCAAACCACTTCAATTGATCCTTTGAATCTAGCCACTTCATTTCATCCACCACCACTACCTAGCCATGACAAAGATTGCTATCATTGTCAACATGTTGAAAGTTTGATACATGAAGTACGAGAAGACCAACGTTTCATGTTCTATCATCTCCTCGAACGTTTTGACGAGATTAAACCTAAACATAACTTGAGCTAGAGGATTATAGTGGTGTCTAAGCTTCAAGCATTAGTTGGTCTAAGAAATTCCTAGTTATGTATTGTCTATTTTCTTATTTGAGTCATGTATATCATAACTCTTGTTTTATTAAATGGAATTACATGCTACTTGTTATTTCGTTGAGCATATGATTACTTTGTATTCATATCTCATTTGTGTGAAAACATTACTTGTTATATCACCTTTTCTGATTTTAGTCATCAGCCAGACGGATCCCTCAGTATTGCCTAGACGGATCCCTACCAGAAGGGAACCGTGGGATCTGTGAAGTCAGAATGTTTTTCTTTATCACATTTGCCGTAAATTGTGAATTATACTTGTTTTCTAACCCTTGTTTTGTAGTTTTTCAATTAACACATAAAGTATTTGACATCCTAAAGCTAGGGGAGCTTGGTGTCAAAACAATACGTTGCAAAATTACTTGCATCATTTGATTTAAAATTTCATAACTTCCCGTTGCAAATATTGCAATCATCTAGGGGGAGCACACCCGTCACATAGACGTAATCCTTTGCATAAGTTAGTTGCAAATGAACTAAATTAGAATTAGTTTCTTGACGCCCTTACCTAGGGGTGGACTCGTCAAGGGGGAGTAACGACGAGATCCTTTCCCGTTACTTGCTCTCTATTTTTTTTTCCTTTCACATGTTTTTTATTAAAAATGATGTGTTGCTTTCTTTCAAACACTTTTTGTTTCGACAAAAAGGGGGAGAAGAAAGTAAAAACTACAAATTCAAACTTTTACGAATTTTAGCTTTTCCTTAAAATAATCTTATGTTTTGTCATCAACAAAAAGGGGGAGATTGTTAATGCAAATAAGCCGTAAAAACGTTTATTTATATTTTACGATCTTCTAATGTTTTGTCGATAACAAAAGTAAGATCATTTTAAGGAAACAAATAAAACACATAAATGGTTTGAACTAATAGTTTTATAACACACTTACGCTTTCACATAAAACACTAAAACTAGTATAAGTGATTTTATGACTTAGATACATATGTACAACAACTAGTGTTTACATATTGGGTTAAACATATACTTAAACTAAGTATACCAAAATGGGTAAAAACTAAGTGTATGCTAAATTAGGTAAATACAAGTATATACAAAAAGGTTAAATAGTAGCAAATGGTTTTGACCCATAACCCATGGTTTTATATATACCACTTAACCAAGTACATTGTATCTAGAAAGAAAACCATGGATCAACCCATAACCCTTGACCCATGACCCATAACCAAAAATACCCATGGGCAAAGAGGAGCGGACCACGGATCCCTAGCTTTGTGCTAGCCGGATCCCAAGTGGAAGGGATCCGTGGGATCCGGGGAAACAATAGGTTTTTCCTCTATAAATAGTGAGCCATTTCTTCATTATTTCTCACCCCTCTCTAACATACTTTCTCCCCTGAGTTAAATCTCACTAACCATAGATCCAAGAGATCTATGTTTGTAGTTTTGTTTTTGTGTGATCTTTTAGGTTCCTCTTAAAGGGAAGATCACCACCTTTGAAGTCGAGCAAGCTCAAGTCCATGACTTGCCAAGCTTCCTCATCATCAAGGCTATTGAAGTCCTCTTGTTGATGATCCCTTTCTTTATTCAAAGAAGTGTAGTGTTAAAGACATTAGTGAAAGATGTCTCAAGTGTCAAGACGAAGATATTAGTGAAGGGTATCTATTGTCTATAGGATAAGCACTTGTGGTAGGTGCTTAGAAGTCAAGACAAGAAGCATTAGTGAAAGGTGCTTAGAAGTGAAGACATAAGACATTAATGAAAGGTGTCTTGTAGATCTAATCAACGACATTAGTGAAAGGTGTCTTGTAGATCTAATCAAAGGCATTAGTGAAAGGTGCCTTAGATGTACATTCGATATGGTGTGTTTCGATGTACTAGATAGACTAGCATTAGATCCAAGGACATTGATGTCCTTGATGATGTTGTAAAGGAGTAGATCTCCTTTGGGATTAGTCGTTGGTGTAGTGTGGTAGTAGTTCCTCCATTGCAATGGAACTGGGTACTTAGCCTAGTACCTAATAAAGGGTAGGCGACGTTGTGAAGGTGTAGTTCACCTAAGGTGTGAAAGAACTCGGTGGTTAGCCTAGCACCGTATAAAGGGTAGGCGACGTTGTGTTAGGTGTGGTTCGCCTTGGTGTGAAAGAACTCGGTATTTAGCTTTGTACCGGAAAAAGATTAAGCGACGTTGTGAAGGCTTCTCCGCCATAAGGAGATTGGTGTAGTGATTACAAAATCTCGAGTAGGTGACTCGGGGAGTGGAGTAGGGCAAGGAAGGTGTCCTTGTAGCCGAACCACTATAAATACTCGCGTTGTTTTTTTGTGCTTCTTACTCTTCTCTTTTCATTACATATCCTTATATGCTTGTTTATCAACATCCAACACACACAACCAAATAGATTGACATAAGTCGATCTAAATAGTTTAAAAGGAAGTTTTAATTGGTAAAACTATTCAACACCCCCTTCTAGTTATCCACACGAACCTTTGGTGAAATTATTAGCAATGAGGAAAGATGATAGCTTATCGTACCATGCCCGAGGAGCTTGTTTGAGACCATACAGAGCTTTGTTCAGTTTGTAGACATGGTTCAGGAACTCGGGATCAACGAATCCTTCTGGTTGGCTGACATAAACCGTTTCTTTCAGTTGTCCGTTCAGAAACGCAGTTTTGACATCCATCTGAAAGACCGTCATATTCATATGAGCCGCGAACGTGAGAAATATCCAAACAGCCTCAAGACGAGCAACCAGAGCAAAAGATTCTTCAAATTCTATTCCCTCTTCCTGACGATAACCCTTAGCAACTAGACGTGACTTGTTTCGGATGACTTTCCCTTCAGCATCCAATTTGTTTTTCCAAATCCATTTGAGACCAATGACGTAGACCCCTGTTGGTCTTTCAACCAGTTCCCATACTTCAAGACGTTTGAATTGGTTGAGTTCTTCTTGCATGGATTCAATCCAGTTATCTTTTGTCATTGCGTCTTTAATGTTTTTAGGCTCAGATTGGCAGACAGTGAGTGCATAAATGCAATGTTCACCATCTGTGTGAAGACGTTGTCTCGTAACGACTGGTTGATTTGGGTTGCCAATAATATTTGCCAAAGGATGGTCTTTTGTCCATCGATGTGTAGAGGGTTGATGTTGGTATACATTGTGCAGATTCTGAGGATTCAAATGGTTTGTTGATGATTCCGCGACATCAGGTGCAGCAGTGTCATTAGCAAATGGGTTAAAGAACGCATTTGGATCAAAATCTGCAGGTGGGGGTACTTCATTCAGAATATCATCAGCCGGTTCATCATTGTTGGAAGCGGTTTTTCAACTGTTGTGGTGGAGTCAACTGGTGGTGCTTCTTCAACAGTAGTTGTTGAGCAGCGGAAACAGCGGATACACCTGGAGCACGTTCATCAATATCGTCACTGAACAACGGAGCAAATAACCTTTCCATTTGTTGACGAGTGAGCTGGGGGCTTTGTTCAGCTGATGATGGGGGTTGAGGGAAGTTTAAACGGTTGTGACCGGGTTCTAAGCTGTTATACTCAGAAGCCATTTCCGTGAGTTCATCAAAATTAGCATGAATCGTTTCCATCACCTGTTTTGTACGACGATTCCAGATCCGGTAACCTTTAGAATTCTCACAATATCCAATAAAAACTCCAATGTCAGCTTTGGCTTTGAGCTTTCCAAAATCATCACGATCATTATTCGGATAGCAAAGGGATCCAAATACATGAAAGTGTTTGAGATTCGGTTTATGGTTGTGGACAAGCTCGAAAGGTGTTTTGTTGTGGCGTTTTGTGATCATAGAACGGTTTTGAGTATAGCATGCAGTAGATACAGCTTCTGCCCACAAGTAATCTGGAAGTTTAGCATTGATTAACATTGTTCTTGCAGCTTCCACTAACGTTCGGTTTCGTCTTTCAACAACTCTGTTTTGTTCTAGTGTACGTGCAATAGATGTCTGATGCTGAATTCCCACTTTCTCATAAAATGCACGAAGGGTTTGGTTAACAAATTCAGTTCCTTTGTCTGTTCTTATTTGTCTGACGGTGTGTTGGAGCTGAACCTGTATTTTCGTGAGAAAGGTGATGATCATTTGTGGAGCTTGGTCTTTGCTTCGAAGAAAGTAGACCCAAGTCCATCGTGAGTAGTCATCAACAATTACTAAGATGTAGCGTTTGCCATTGATCGTTTGCACGCGCATCGGGCCACACAAATCCATGTGAAGAAGATGAAGCACATGCTGAGAGCTGTGTTCCAGCTTTGAAGGAAAATGAGCACGAGTGCTTTTCCCTTGTTCACAGGCAGAGCAAAGGTGATCTTTTGAATACCGGAATCGTGGGAGACCTTCAACTAGTTTGTGTCGAGCAAGATTGGTGATGGTTTGAGAGTTTAGATGTGAGAGACGACGGTGCCATAGCCAGGATTTTGTTGATGTTGCCTTTGAAAGTAAGCAGATGGGAGATGAAGCAACCATGTCTTGCATAGAGATAGTGTAAAGACTAGAATTACGCGAGCCAGACATAAGGTCATTTCCTTGTAGATCACGAATGAAACAAGTTTTCTCCCGGAAAGCAACCTCCAAATCTCCATCACAAAACTGACCTACTGAAAACAGATTGTGACCAAGGCCTTCCACATAGTAAACCTTGCTAATTTCGATGTTCCCATTGATATAGTCTCCGTAGCCCATGATAGCTGCGAAGTGATCATTCCCGAATCTGACAGTGCCAATGAACTTTGCAATAAAGTTTGATAACAGTTTAAGGTTGCTTGTCATGTGTCGGGAACATCCGCTATCAACAATCCAGAGAATGATCTGTATCACCTGCATTACACACAGACGACACAGATGGAATAGAAGTAGATGTGGAACCCGAAATGTTAGAGGGTTCCTGAGCAGTGATAGTAGACATACACATATCAATAACTTTAGGCATCCATTTAAATCCTAGTGTGTTATATATCCATTTCTGCCATTTATAACTACTATTTGCTTTAGTCTTAGTGAATGCACTAGGTGGTACTACATTCTTAGGAGGTGAAACTGGAGCTACAGGGACAACAATGCTTGCCTTCGAATCTAAAGAAGGCAGTCTACCAAGCACAGACTTAGAATGATTATTGGGCCTAGAGGTATTCCGATTCTTAGGATTCCATAAACGAGAGATTATAGCTTTAGCAGCACATTTGTCATGACAATCAGAATTCATACTTTTACGACAAATAACACAAGGTGCATCAGACTGAATATCAAAAGTACTTAAAGGTTTAGCATTCATTACATCACTATTTCTATTACATTTTCCAGACGCAATATCTATAGTGGAAGCAATGTGAGTCTTATTCATAGTCCTAGGGTGTTCTTCTACTTTAGCATTCCTTATTGATCTTTTCTTAGGTCGCAACTTCCTATTCTTCGATTGAGTGCTCCTAGGCTGTGAAGTGCGGACGTTTGGAAAAGACACAACTATTCCTGTTTCAGTAGAAGGAAGCACGTTAGCAACTTGTGATTTGGCAGTAGGTATTCTAGGTTCACGATTACTGAGTGTTACTGGTGCTAATCTCTTAATGATGGTAGGCGGAAGTAGTTCATACTTTCCTAACATTTCTCTTAACTTAGACATAATGTGAATCAAATCTTGATTTTCAAAACGGATATTACCAGCAAAATTCATGACTTCTCTAGTGTGTGCAAGATAGTGATCAAGTTCGTTTGATGCTTCATGACGAGTCTTATTGAGTAAATCAAATATGACACCATATCCCTGTTTAACTTTTACAAGTTCTTGTTCATATTTTGAGATTTGACTTTTCAAAGACACGTTTTGATCATCCAGTTGCTCAAGATTAGGATCAGAAGATTTTGCACGCAACTAAGCGATTTTGTTTTGAAAACCAAGTTGTTGATTGTGAATATCTTTTTCACACCAATTAAGACGACGTTTTGCTTTGTAAAGTGCGTTAAGTAATCGTTTATTTTCAGCTTTTAAAGACTCGATATGAAGCACATTATCAGTATTCTCAACAGTTACCACAGAGTCAACATTATCAGCAGAGATATAATCAGATGCATGTGGCAAAGAATTGAATAACACAACATTATGGATATCAGCACAGATAACATCTTTCAAGAGTCGATCAACATCTTTTCTCAACATTTTCTTTTTACGTTTAGCATTAGAAATAGATGTTTCTGTTTTCTCGAAAACGACCTTCGTTATTCCAAGTTCCTTATGAAAGTCCCGTTCCCAAGACAATGCACAATTTTTCAAATTCTTAACATTTGGTAAAAGATTTTTCTGAAAAATGTCTCTTTGTTCTCGCGCCAGAGGCGATTGAAAATGTTGAACTTTGATTTCAGAATGATATTCTATCTCATGTTGTAAAGTTTTGAGGTCAGCCATGAAAATGTCAAAATATCTGAGAATTTTGCGATTTTCAGGTTTTGAGTTAACTTCACTGATGGAAGGTAAAGGACCATAAATTTTTGCATAATCTGGTTGGGGATTAACATTAGAAGACTCATGTGTTTTGATGATAACCCTTGGTGTGTTAGAAGAATCCGTTGGTGTGACAAAAGTGACCGGTTTTGAATAATTAAAAGGTTTGTTGTAAACAACAGTTTTTAATTTTGATCGACTCTCGTCTTCTGCATCTAATTCCTCTTGACGATGATATTCAACAACACTCATAACAGAATTATCAATTTTATATTCTGCACTGGAAACTTCAGGATTTGGTTTGAATGTTTTGGTTGAAAGCTTAGGTTTGTAATCAGCAAGATTCGGTCCATATCCATTTGGATCGGGTTTTAAAGTAAACTTTTCAATAGCAGTTACTGACTCACCAAGTTTGTAAACAACAGTTTTAAACTCTTTAAGTTTGCGTTGCAAGCCAATAATTTCTTCAAGATGATTATCTATTCGTTTCGTGGAATGCTTTTTGTATGCAGAGAACTATTTTTGACAAGTTAACAACTCAGCCTTAGCTTTTTGATTTTCCAAGGTGAGAGCGTTAATTTGCTTTTTATGTTCATGTTTCAGTTGTTCTATCTCAGACAATAAAGCATTCTTCGAAGCGGCTAGATCACGCTTCTGTTTCTCTAAATATTTTTCGTTTTGATGAGATTTAGTAAAGGCTGCTTCGAAACCTTTTTCACGTTTTTCTTGAGTTTTGAAAAAGTTGAGTTGCTTTTGTAAACATTCAAAATCCTTGGTTAACAGTGCATTTTTACTTTTTAAGTCCTTATTTAATGCACAACATTCTTCAATTTGGGATTGCTGGTCTTTAAGTAACATAGCAAGATCTGGATGAGGCAAAAGTTCGGCTTGTTCAACGGAAGTCACCACATGACCATTATTTAGATCCTCAAGTATAACCACGGAGTCAATTTGATTATCAAAGGAAACCATAAGGTCATCTTTATCGTCAAATGTAACTACAGGGTCTATTTGAAAATCGTCGTAATGAGATGTAAATGACTCATTTTGAACATTCTGAACCTTGCCGGATTCAGATGTTGGCGGAGATATTAGATCAGAGATAAATATGGTTTGTTCGGGTACCTGAGACAAGCCATCAGTGTCATACACTGGGCCTGTGTCACTCATGTGTAACTCATGCATATTAGCCATCAACATAACTACTGCATTGGCCTGCAAGTCCTCCATATCATCATCTGAGTCTGCATTTGCCATAAAATTATGTTCTTTGTCTGTAAGAGATCCACTAGCTTCATCCTTAAGAGCCAAAAGAAGAGCCTCTTTGAAATAAGCACTGCCCCTAGACCTCGGATTTGGGCATGCATTATCCAGGTGTCCCTTCTCATTCCAGTTGCAGCATCGAAGACCATTCAACCCATTCTGAGCATTTCCTTGTTCCACCATTGGAGCTTTGTTGTTATTCCGACCCACAACATTAAACCCTTGACCACCGCCCATCTGACGACCATAACCACGATTCTGAACTTCAAATCGTCCATTGTTTACAACAGCCTGATTTCGTGTGTTAGATGAGGAACGAATATGATTGTTGGATTTGTTGGTATAACGGCCAAAAGCATTAGCAATCATAACAAATCCTTGTTGCAATGCTTCGAACGGATCGATGTCCTCATTAGCTTCACTGACAATTGGTTGAGCATTGTTGTTGTTGTATGGAACCAATTGATTTTGCTGAGATTGTTGCTGTGAATGATCGTTTTGTGTGACAGAGGCAGTTGGTTGAGTTGCTTGTTGAGGAGGATAACTTTGTTGAGCATATAAGGCAAGTTGTTGATTTTCCGGATGTGTAGGTGGAGCAATTTTAGCACGGAGAATCCTTTCCCGATCAACTTCCTTTTCATGAGGCTTCAAGTAATTGTACAACAATCCATATGTAGAATGATGCATATTCTTCGCTTGTCGGATAAAAATGACATACTTCTCCCATTCAGGACCAAGACTACTCAGGAACTTAGTATTCACTACAATTCTTGGCATGATGATGTTGTGTTTGTCCAAATCATTGATGATGTCTGAAAATCGATGATGATAAGACTCTAGTGTCTCTCCAGGTTCAATCATGAAGTGTTCATAAGCCAAGTAACTTTTGGATTCCAAATCCTCCTGATTGGATACAGATCCTTCCATAAGAAGATGAATATGTTCCCACATTTCCTTTGCAGTCTTTTGAGCATCAACACTTCGAAGAATTTGGTTAGGTAATCCTAAAAGGACATATTGCATTGCAAGCTCATCAGCTTTATAGTGTAGAAGTTCTGTTTGATTTAAATCTGCAACAGTAGCAATGTTCGTTTGTTCATCTCTTGGTGGATTAACATTAGGATCTCCGGGTACAATGACAGCAGGCATCTCAAATGGACCTTCCAAGATAACCTTCTTTAAGAACTTTCCATGTGGCTTCTTCAGATCACAAAACCTAAAGAACCTTATCACCCATTGATCGTAGTTTCCTGGAGTGAGCATTGGAGGTCTATCAAGTGATCCAGCCTCATGAATTGATTGTTGGCTGCTTAAAGCTTCACACATCTTTGCAAACCAAGTGGGTTCCTTCATAGTGTTCCTTGATGGATGTTGATTGAAGTCCTTTGTGTAGGGTTGAACTTGAAGACTTGGCGTTGTTTGAACCATTTGTGGTGGAGGAATTGCTCCAAGTTGTGGAGTATGTTGTTGATTAAATTGTTGTTGATAAATTGCTTGTTGTTGATTCCATTTTTGATGTTGTGGACTTAGTTGTTGTTGTCGATGAGAATAAGTGTAAGGGAAATATTTAGAGTATGGTGGTTGTGACATGTTGAAAACTTGTGTTGGTAAAAATGGATCTTTGTAGTCGAATGAACCTTTGTTGATGAAGTGTCCGTAGGCGTAGAAATCACAAGAAACCAAGTAGAACTTATGCGTAAAAACACCAAAGTTACGCGTAACAAAGAGAGTTACGCGTAGTTTTAGCTTACGCGTAAGTATGGAAAAGACTCTAAAGTTAGGCGTAGACACAAAGTTAGGCGTAGAAAGTTAGGCGTAGGATTACCTTATGCGTAAGACTAGGCTTAGGCGTAAGATTAATCTTATGTGTAGGATTTCTACGCATAAGCTTTATGCTTATGCGTAAGATTAGGGTTTTGCCCAAATGATCTTTTACACTATCACAGTGCAAAAGATATCCAAAGTCGACGTATTCTCAGGCTTATCCAAGCAAGAAAACACGGAGTAAACCACTAGAACGAAGATCAAGCCACGGATAAAGTTACGCGTAAGATTAGGGTTTTGATATGCGTAATCTTACTCGTAAAAATTATTCTACCCAAAGATGTTTCTAAAACAGATTTTTGTGATGAGATAGCTTCAATATTACCAAAATAACACGAAAGTGTGAAACTTGATGAACCAAAACTCCTAAAACAGTTAAGCGTAGAATGAAACCCTCGTATAAAAATAAGCTTAAAAACTTAGATCCACGCGTAAAGGTTGAAAATTTTTGCCAAAAACAAGTATTTTAACACCTTAAAACGTTGAAAGTACAAGAATCTTGGATTAAAAAGCGTAAAAAACGAGTTTTTAAGCGAACCAAAGTATCAAGGTTGTTCTACGCGTAGGACCAAAAACCCACTTTAAGAAACAACATTTCACCAAACTAGTTAGGCGATTGATACCACTGTTAGGTCACTAGATTTACCACACAAGCTTACTAGAAAGAGATTAAGGCGATTGAACAAGAAATCAAACACAAACACACGATATAAAGACACGGTTATGCGTAGAGTGTAGTGAAAGAAAATAACTTGAACAACCAACCCTCAAGTGAGGGTTATTACATAGTATTTATAGGCAAGGAGCTAGGGCCACACTCCCACTCCTTCCCTTTTCCTTATTGGACATGGGCCTAAGCTTATGGGCCTTCTACATAAGCTTGATCCTAAACAAACATAAAGGCCATATTAAGCTACCTATTGCATATGAGTAACAAACACTTGAATTAAGGTTTAGGAGTGATTCCAACAGTGCTTAGCGACTTGGTTCAAGGATTATAGCGACTTGGCTGATTTTTGTTTCTAATACGGTTTTCTCTTGATTTAGTAAAATCCCGTGAAAGAATCTATTTCCCGGTTTAATCATAGAGTTATAAAATCCTGTGAAATCTGTAAAAATGTCTACCAACGTGCCTACAATCATCTCTACTGTAGTTGAGGATATTCAAGCAGCTGGTTCAGACACTCGTCCTCCCATGCTTGAAAGAACTGACTACGACTCTTGGGCTCAACGAATCAGATTGTACTGTCTTGGAAAGGAAAATGGGGTCAACATTCTCAAATCCATTGATGAAGGACCTTATCAGATTGAGACTATAAGAGACATAATTGATACTGCGGCAGATGGAACCATGATCTTTGGATTGGACAGACCAAAGACGTATGATGAGCTCAGTGATAAGGAGAAAAAGAGATTCGTTGCTGATATCAGGGCTTCAAACATTATACTTCAAGGTCTTCCAAAAGATATCTACAAGCTTATCAATCACAACACTGATGCCAAGGCGGTTTGGGATAATGTCAAGATGCTTCTCTCGGGTTCTGAGTTAACTAAGGAAGACAGAGAATCACAGCTGTATGATGAATTTGAGCACTTCAAGATGAAACTAGAAGAGAGTATCTATGAATATTACGTGATATTTCACAAACTTGTGAATGATATGAGGAATATCAAAATGACTATGCCAAATATTCAGCTGAACTCAAAGTTTGTGAACAACATAAATCCCGAATGGCACAAGTTTGTCACCTCTGTGAAGCTAACCAAAGGATTGAAGAACACCAACTATGAGCAACTGTATGCCTTTCTTCTTGAGAATGAGAGACATGCTATGTTTGAACGAAGGATTCTTGAACAGTTCAAATCTAAGCAGGGAGAAACTAGTTCGTCAAATGACTCTACAACTTTTTACACCAATGTTGGAATTACCATCAAAGCTTCTCAAGTCATACCCATGGGTAATGGTAATTACAAGCTCATCCCTAATCCAGGATATAAGCCTCCTGACCCAAACACATTCATGGAAAACTTCATCAAACAACAGTCTCTCATGGTTAGTCAAAACATGAACTCTCTCCCACACACCAACAATAACCTCAGAACATCATCCAATCCACACAATCAAGCTACTGTCAAAAATGGGAAGGTTATGGTGCAACCAGTTCAAGAAAGGCAGTATGAACAGGGAAGAGGTGGAGTTGGTAGAGGATATATGGCAAATCAGAATCATGGAAGGAATCCAAATCAAGGACAAGCAAAGCCAATTAAGTGCTACAACTGTGGTGGCGATGGACATATAGCATGGAACTGCACATCTCCAAAACGTCCTCAAAATGCAGAGTACTTCAGAGACAAGATGTTACTTGTGCAAGCTCAGGATAATGGTGTTGTTTTGGATGAAGAGGAGTTGCTGTTTCTTGCTGAGGGAAATGCCAAGACATATGATGCAGATGTGGATGAGCAGCCAATTCAGGAGATAGGTCATATCATCATAATGCCTTTCAAGTCGCTGACTGTGATGCATTTGACTCTGATGTCGATGATGAACCTACTGCTCAAACAATCTTCATGGCTAGCATCTCACCTATGGTCTCTCCAAAGGTCTCCTCACCACAACAGGCTGGTCCATCCAAAGATTCAATCATTTCGGAGGAATTGTAACTATATGATGAAGTTGATGAGCAAAAGATGCATAATAAAGTACAATCTCTTGAAACTTATGAATCAGATATTGATGATGAGGGTACTTGAAATATTGTCCCATATGATCAATATGTGAAGCAAAGTGAAAGTGAGATTGTACCAAGTAATGCATCTTCTGCAGTCAATGATGACTATGTTTTTTTATGAATACACTACATGTGCCCCTGATGATTCTGTTATCTCTGAGCTTAATGCCTATAAAGAACAAGTTGCTATTTATGAACAACGTGCTAAGTTTGAGTTAACCACCCGTGAGCAGGAAATGGATAACCAAATGCGTAAAATTATTAGAAAAAGTAATTTTAGAGAAGAAGTCTTAAAACAAGAGTTAAACTCCTTACAAGAAAAGCTTTCTAAAACTGTTAAGCAAAAGCAAGAGCTGCAAGATAATGTTAAAGTTCTTAAACAAGAATTCAGTGCTAAGGAATCAAAACTTTTGAATGATTTTTCTAATCTAAAAACTTTGAAAAACAAGCTTGAAAATAAGTTGTACGTACAAGGGAATACCATTCAGACTGCTCACATGATCACTAAGCATAAAGTTCTCAGCGATAAGCATAGTACTACGATTGTAGAGAAACCTAATCTTGAGTATGGTGAGATAGCAAAAGCTGCTCAAAACGTGATATATGATGGTAATGAAATCCTTAAGCCTAGGCAGAAACCTAGTTGCGCTGAGTGCAAGGAAAAGGATAGAAAACTAGATGATGCATCTAGGGAGAAAATGGATAAGAAGCTTAACGATCATGCGTGTAAAAAGAATAACATAACTATCAAACCCCATGATTACACTAAGGAAAATTGGATCTCCCTGAACATGTTTAAGCCTCAAACTCAATTAATAGCAAGACCTTCATCAGCCAAATACACCAATGCACTTAGTTCCTAGATCTATTGCCACTAATAGCAAGACCTTAATCAGCCGATATGTTGTTTATCAGCTGTTTGCTGATTTTGAGAAAACTTGTAAGAAGAGAATCACACCTACAGGGATAACTGAGGGGGAAAGGGGTTTTGAGCAAACTAAAGAATGTTATTTAACTGAGGTCATGCCTTTCTTTAAACAATTAAAAGGTCAATTTGAGAGTCTTCAAAAAGGAATAAATTCAGATATTAAAGAAATGGAAAAGGAATTTGATGCAATGATAGTTGAGGTCAATGATTATGAACAGGAACTCAAATATAATGAAGTTGAAAGGAAGAACTTGCATATCTTAAATGAGAATTTGATTTCGAGTTGTGTTGCTCAAGATGTGTTTTATACTGTTACTAAGCACTCTATTACTGCTTCTCGATTTCATGAATTATCTATTCCATTGAAAGTTTCCCATGATCGTGTCATTGAGCTTGAAAACAAAAACTCATAACTAAATGAGAAAATTGATCAGGATGATCACGATAATTTGGTAAAACATCATTCTAAACTAGAAGTTTAACATTTTGATTTGCAACTAAAATATCAACATCTTAAAGAAAATGTCAAAACATCAAATATCAAGACATCCTCAGATGTTCCAGAGTTTGAAGCAGTTTTTCAGATAAACAAACGTGACGAACAGATTCAAGCTCATTGTAACACGATCAGAAAGTTAAAAGCCCAAATTTCACAATTAAAGGCTGAAAAGAACAATGTGACTGGATCCCAAATGCCTCCTCCTTTATATTCTCAAACTTTTCATCTTCAAAACTTGGTTAATGTTTTACAAATGGAAAACGAGGGTTTTCTAGAAGAAAATGAAAAAGTTAAACGACACTTTAAAGAGTTATATGATTCAATTAAAGTCACTCGTGACAAGAACAACGAAAAAATAACGTCTTCACAAATGGAAATTGAGAATCTGAGGAGACAGGAAAAAGGGAAACTGCCACTTGTCTTTAATGAGAATGTTGCATCAGGGTCATCCTCAGACTGCAAATATACTGTGACTGTTAAATACATTCCTCCTCATCTTAGGAATAATGAACTTGTGTTCATAACTATTTTGCTCACCTTAAGGATAGTCTAGAATGTCTCCGTGAGATTGTGGAAGAGGATTTCATAAATAAGCCTCTTGATAGATAAATTAGATTTGCGTGCATTCAAGCCAAACGATCTCAGGAGCTGCTAGAATGTTTAATAGCAACATGTCCTAAATCCTTAGGTGCGAAAGGTAAAGCTGTGATGCCTTATTCTATGCCTAGTGCCAAGCATACAAACCATTATATGCCCAGTATTAAGAAAGTGAACTCTAATGTGTTTTCAAGTAGTTCAGATCCCTGCACGTCTAGTTCAGGAATGCAAAAAGTAGATCAACCAACTAATGTTCCCATAATTCCTTCTACAGGAGTAATCAAGTGACATAAAAGCAAGCGGGTCAAAGCCTACATGCAATACCAAGCAAGATAGGACCTCGCAAGCTAAGAATGTACATTGGAAGAGAGTAGAAGATCACCCTAGGAATATTAAGTTTGAGTTGAATAAAACGAATCGTGTTGATTCTAGTATTAGCTATAAGGGTACTGTAATTAATTCGAATTCTGCTACTATCCGCAAACCATGTAATGATGACTGCTTGATTTATTTTACTAATCATGAATGTGGTGTGAATGATTTGTCTAATGCTGTCAAATGCCCAGTTAAAATTGTTAATGTTAAAAAACTAGCGAAGAAGGCTAAAAGGCAAAGGCGAAAGAAAGTTAGAAAACAGTGGAAACCTACAGGAAGGAAATTTAGTAATATAGGTTATCAATGGATACCTACTGGCCGTAAGATTAATGAGCTGTGCCCTAAATTTGTTAAGTCAATGCCCACTAGAAAATGGATGCCTACTGGTAGAACTATTCCCTTAAGAAGCGAACACACTTTGAATAGGTAAAATGCGGACACTAGCACTGCATCTATTTCTGATGATTCTATTATTTCTACTTCTGATGTGGGTGTTCCAATCACTGTTACTAACCAAATGGAACCCATTCTTGCATGGGGATTCCAATTATCCGGTTATCCATTCTTGTCTGTGTTCAACTACAGATCGTTCAAATCGTTCTGTGGTACCTGGACTCAGGCTGTTCCAAGCATATGACTGGAGATCGCTCGCGGCTCATGAACTTCGTGAGTAAATTCATCGGGACTGTTAGATTCGGGAACGACCATTTTGGTGCAATTATGGGTTATGGAGATTATGTTGTTGGTAAAAGTGTAATCTCCAGGGTATATTATGTGGAAGGTCTTGGTCATAACTTGTTCTCTGTTGATCAATTTTGTGATTCTGATCTAGAAGTGGCTTTTAGAAAACATACTTGTTTCGTTAGAGAACTCGATGGTGTGGAAATGCTAAGAGGAACTCGTGGTTCAAATCTATACACCATCTCTATCGAAGACATGATGAAGTCCTCTCCAATCTGCTTGTTGTCAAAGGCTTCGAAAACACAGTCATGGTTATGGCATCATCGGCTCAATCACTTGAACTTCGGCACCATTAATAACCTTTCCAGAAAGGATCTTGTCAGAGGATTACCCAGATTAAAATTTGAAAAAGATCATCTTTGTTCAGCTTGCCAATTGGGAAAAAGCACGAAATATGCCCACAAACCAAAACCCACAAACTCAGTAATGGAAGTTCTTCATACCCTTCACATGGATCTGTGCGGACCAATGAGAGTGCAAACGATAAATGGGAATAAATACATTCTAGTAGTTGATGATGACTACTCTCGATTTACTTGGGTAAAGTTTTTGAGGACAAAGGATGAAACTCCAGATGTCATCATCAAACTTATCAAACTCCAGAATTGTTCGAACAGACAATGGCAAAAAGTTTGTTAACAAAGACTTAATTCAGTTTTCTGAAAGTGTTGGAATCAGTCATCAAAGAAGTGTTCCACGAACTCCTCAACAGAACGGTGTAGTTGAAAGACGAAATCGAAATCTTGTGGAAGCCGCAAGAACAATGCTAATTTATTTGAAGGTTCCAATGTTTCTATAGGCTGAAGCCATTGCCACTGCTTGCTACACCCAAAATCGTTCCCTTATTCACTCCTCTCATGGAAAAACTCCATATGAACTTGTCCATAAACGAAAACCTGGTCTATCCTATCTTCGTGTGTTTGGTGCTTTGTGCTATCCAACAAATGACGGTCAAAATTTAGGTAAATTAAGAGCTAAGGCGGACATTGGAGTTTTCGTAGGTTATGCATCAAACAAGAAGGGTTACCGAATTTACATCAAAAGAACTCGGGATATCATGGAAACTATTCACGTCACGTTCAATGAGCTGTCCGGGATAATGGCTCCAGGACAATCCAGTTCTAGACCCGCATTTCAACCTTCATCAAGTAGTCCCATCAGTTCTACCCTTGTTTCTAATCCCTCGCCAGCAACTCCTTATGTACCTCCTTCAGAAGATGACTTGAAGAAATTATTTGATCCAATGTTTGATGAACACTATGAGCCAAGTGCTAATGATATGTCAATTCCATCAACAGAGGTTGCTTCTATCCCTGTCAATGAAGTTAACCCTTCAGTTTCAATGTCATTAAGTCAAGAAGCACCTGCTGCTGATCACTCTTTCTCATCAACAAATCATCAATCATCGAATGTACATCATGGAATTGTTTCTGGCACCCATGATGAAGTTAATCCCATTGCTACTATCGAAGATGCTCCATTTGAAAACATATTTGCTCCTGAATCATCATCAGAACCATCTTCATCAGGAGATATCGACTCTGCTACTTCAGTTCCTCTACAACAACCACATGAACACCTTAGAAAATGGACACATGATCATCCATTGGACAACATCATTGGAAACCCCTCTCGTCCAGTATCCACACGGAAACAACTTGCAACTGATGCCTTATGGTGCTGCTTCAACTCCGTACTCTCTAAGGTCGAACCAAAAGATGTTAAAACCGCCATGAATGAAGACAGCTGGTTCAATGCCATGCAAGAAGAAATTCATGAATTTGATCGACTAGATGTATGGGAATTAGTACCTGCTCCAGATTGTGCTATGATCATTGCTCTAAAGTGGATCTTCAAAGTAAAACTTGATGAGTATGGTGATGTTTTAAAGAACAAGGCTCGATTGGTTGCAAAAGGATACCGTCAAGAGGAGCGTATTAACTTTGATGAATCATTTGCTCTTGTTGCTCGTATCGAGGCAATCAGAATCTTCTTGGCTAATGCTGCAAGTAAGAACATGGTAGTCTATCAGATGGATGTAAAGACGACTTTTCTTAACAGAGATCTTAAAGAAGTCGTATACGTCAGCTACATTGAAGGCTTTGTGAATCCAGAGCATCCTACTCACGTCTATCGTTTGAAGAAGGCTCTTTACGGTTTGAAGCAAGCTCCAAGGGCATGGTATGATACGCTATCAAAGTTTCTTCTATCTACTGGATTTAGCAAAGGAGCTGTTGATCCGACATTGTTCACCAGAAAGTCAGGCAAATAGTTAATTCACGTTCAAATATATGTTGATGATATTATTTTTGCCTCGACTGACCCCAATGAATGTGACCGTTTTTCCAATGAAATGGGTTCCAAATTTCAAATGTCAATGACGGGACAAATGTCTTTTTTCTTGGGATTACAAATTTCACAAAGTCCCGGAGGCATTTTTATTAATCAATCTAAATATGCAAATGAGATTTTAAAGAAATTTGGATTTGATTCTTGTGACCCTGTTGACACTCCCATGATAGAGCATACTAAACTGTATGAGGACCACTCAGGGATCATGGTAGAACAAACGAAATATCGTAGTATGATTGGATCCCTGATATACCTCACAGCCAGTAGACTAGACATTCTGTTCGCTGTTTGCATGCGTGCTAGATATCAGGCTAAGCCTACCAAAAATCACCTTGAAGAGGTTAAACAGGTCTTTCGGTATCTCCAGGGAACCATCAATATGGGACTTTGGTACCCGAAGGACACCGGTATGTCACTAACATCCTATGCAGATGTTGATCATGCAGGATGTCAAGATACACGTCGAAGTACGTCTGGAGGTGCTCAGTTTTTGGGTGATAAGCTTGTAAGCTGGTCTTCAAAGAAACAAATGAGTACTTCTATTTCCTCTACAGAGGCTGAATACATAGCCATGTCATCTTGTTGTGCTCAAATCCTATGGATGAGATCCCAATTATCTGACTATGGCTTTGAATTCAACAAAATTCCTCTGTACTGTGATAATAAAAGTGCTATTGCTCTCTCACGCAACAACGTTCAACACTCAAGAGCAAAGCACATCGAAATTCGACATCATTTCATCAGGGAGCAAGTAGAAAACGGTGTGGTGGAACTCTATTTTGTGAGGATCGAATACCAGTTAGCAGACATCTTCACCAAAGCTCTTCTTAGAGAACGTTTTTAGTTTATTCTTCCACGACTTGGTCTAAAGAGTCTACAACCAAAAACACTTAAACGTCTTCAAGAGGAAGAAGACGAGTAACATGTCTTTCTTCATCCATCACTTGTATATATATTTATTCGAAAAGCAAAATACAAAATTACAAAACCTTCAAAAAGCAAATAGAAAAATATAAAACTTTCAAAAATCCATGAAAATTTGAAAATCTTGAAAAATTTCAAAAAATATTGTCATTTTATCATGCTTTTCTCGATTCGATAATATCTACGGTCTTTGTAATGTCATTCAAAGAATGACACGGGAATTTAGATATTGTTCGAATGTTCAAAAAAAAATTGAGAGAAAATGAATCAAAGGCTTATAGTCATTTCAGTCTATAACCCGTTTTTAATTAAAGAACGCAACCATGCTTTAACGTATGTTTCAAATCTCATGCTCTGATTCTAAAAACAAATGTTTGTCACCAAAAGGACACATGTTTCTTTCACAAATATTTTTCCTTCTATAAATTCTTCTGAAAAATATTTGCTATCCAATGAAAACAATGTTAAATAAAATAACTCGGACTAAATTTTTGAAATTCACTTGGACTTGACATTGGTCAAAATCTCGATCTCTCAATCAACAACTTATATCATTGATTTAGGGGGAGAATAATTTCAATTAAATCAAAAAGTTATTTGTCACGTTTTCAAAAGATATTCATGCATGTTATTGGAGTTTAAAGTCTCATAAGTGATCCTTATCGGTTAAATGTTTTCATAAGCAAGTCATAATTATCCTTAAAAGCTTTCAAAGACAATTTAAATCTATAGAGATCACAAATCTCAAATGATTTGAAAATTGTGATCGGGGGAGAATTTGTGATTTAAATTGGATTTAAACTGATGATTCGATAAATGGTTTCACAAGTGTTTAGCAAGCTTTCCTCCCCACATGTGCCAAACGATTTCAAATTTTCCATGCACATGTTGAGGGGGAGCATCCTTTTAAAACCACAAAGAATTGAAATGTGATTGATTTGTCTCTAAGTGCTGGTTCCTTCTAATATGTGCAAAACTCTTTCAAACCTCGAGGCACATATTGAGGGGGAGCAAACTTATGAAAACCTCATCCTTCCCCAATATGCTTTATCTACTTGATTTGATCAGGGAAGTGATGTTGATATCTTTCAGAAAATGGTAATAAAAGAAGTTAATTCTTCCTCTTGCCTCTGTGTGCCTAAACGATTTCAAATACACGATGCACATGTTGAGGGGGAGCTCTCTTTTTCTAAAAATATCAAAAACAATTCAGGTACAAAATGCTTTGATAATATATCACAAGTATCTGGATTGATTTTTCAAATGGTTTTAAATTGGTTTCAACGGCAGATGAACAATACCAAATAGAGCCGGAGGGATCTACCCAGGGTCAATCCACTAGATATTGTAGAGTCCTAAGGTATGATGAAAAAGGAGAAAAGTGAGATATAGGAAGAGTGCGGACTAAGATAGAGCTAGAACTGCAATAAACCCAACAAGGTTGTAGTTATGAAGTCTCGGTAAGCACTGAAGGGGTTGAAGAATGAAAAAGAATTGAATGTGAAAAGGGTGAAAAGAAATAGCCCTCCAATAATTCGACCTTAGGGCAGAAACCGGGTTCAATACATATGCTACTGGTGGTTACTAAGGTAACACTGGTATTGAAGACAAGACGTCATGGACCCAGTGACGCACTGCACTAAACTTCCCAAGCTACTCAAGTTCCTCTTAAAAGGACTTGTTTCATTCTCACGGGGAACCGACATAATCTATCGACTTTCTCTTAGAGATTGTTGATATTAAAGAAGGAGACCCTCTCCCTAGTCTCCGGCATAGGAAACAAAATATGCACAATTGAGTCTAGAGCCACGAGATCATCATATAAATCTCATTAGGACACTGTCTATGAAGACTCTTTGTTTCACACAATGTGGAAAGAGAGATTATATCTTATGAGTCCTACGTATTATCCTTGTGGTATTGCCAAAAAATCTGAGTGATATGCAAACATATTCACAATGAAGATGGAAAGCCTTCGGGAGCCAACATCAAACAAGCTCCTGGTAGATGGCATGTGAGATCTATCCAATAGATCAACCATGTGACAACTGAACAGAAACAATGGGGCGATTCAATCTTTTGAATCAATCCTGGTTCAGGTTATGGATTGACGGATACCTTTGAAAAACCGGTCGTTGTGCTTAAAAACTCTTTTCTTTAGCACATCGACTGTGTATTAATACTTCAAAATAAAAGGTGTTTATGATTGATAATTGATTTTCATTAAAACCTTCGTTGTATTGCAAAAACAATTTCTATTGAACGATACACAATTGTTTTTCAAATCTCTTTTCATCAATCAGTGAATCTCAATTCGCTGGTTCACTCACTCCGTGTTGTCTTCTTTGAGATGTTTTGGTTTGAGAACGGCTAGAGCAGCTGCGAAACCCTGTCAAGGAAATTCTTCGGAATTATACCTGATCACAGGCAGTACTTGTACTGATCAACGGGGAACCGTGGGCCGTGTACCTCAATTCAACAAAAATGATCAAAGACACTTCTGTGCGCTTTATTGCTAACTGTTTTATGCAGGGACACCCGACATTTGCAGCTGATCAGAATGGAGAGGTCAACCCATATCCGCATGCTCACACAACACATTCAATTCCTAAAGACATCATGATAAGTGCATCAACGACTCTGATATTATCACTCAATGCTTCTGCTACGCTGTTACCAATATTATGAATCAACTAAAGCTTCCGCTACTATGATGAAAAGAAATCATGATCCAGAAAGTGAGCATGTCGGTCCGAAAATCACAACAACTCATAATGGCAATACAACAATAAAGGATGAGTCAGAGATTTTATGTTAGCTGATGATCTCAATGTTGGCTCAAAACTCATCATCACGTGGATCAGTTAAAGACCTCCACTTAGATTATCCAAACATGCAATAATGAAGAATCAATGACTACGAGCTACTGAGCAAAGAACAGGAACAAGAATCCAAGAACAATCTTAATGTAATATCTGTTTGTATTCAATGTAATTTGAGGTGACCTCCCTTAGGGGGAGATTGTTAGGATTTAGTAAATCCAGTTATTAAAGTGTAGGTCACCTCAAGTATATGTAATCGTTAGAAAGCTCGTAGTCATAGTTATTTAAAGTTAATTTGTATTTAGTTAAGTAACACCGTGGAGGATGGACGGGTCTTTACCCACTGTATGCCTGATCCACAGCCTGTAGGTGGCGATTTGTGTAAGACTATAAATACTCTCTACCTCCCAAGGTAGAGAGTTGGAGCTCATAATCATACTTTCACTTTCTCTCACTAAGTTCCCAAACCTCTATCTCTTTCTCTCTATAAAACCATAAGTTATACGCCTACTTGTAATCATGTATTGATGTGTTTGTGAAATCCAATATGTTACAAGGCAGAATGTTAGGAATAGAACATTGGGTAATCCGAATGGGAATGTTGCAGCTCCAGTCGTTGGGAATTATGGAAATGTGAATCAGGGTAATCAGGTTAAGTGTTACAACTGTCAAGGTGTGGGTCACTTTGCAAGGAATTGTCCCACTAAGCCAAACAAGAAGAATTCTACGTATCTTCATAAAGCAATGTTGTTGGCACAGAAGTCTGAAGCAGGGATGCAGTTGAGTTGTGCGGAACATGACTTTTTTGCTCTTATGGATGAATTAGAAGACCTAGAGGAAATCAATGCGAACTGTATCTTCATGGCAAATCTTCAGGAAGCTAAGTATGACACTGATTTTGACGCACCTCCTGTTTCTGACGCCAATGCAGTATTTGAGGTACCAATCATTGATCCATGCTATAACAATGTCATATTTGATGTGTTTACTCATAACGAACAACATTCTGTGACGCCAGCACCCAATTATGATACATACCTGGAAAATCCCAGTAGTAGCAATATTATCTCTGAAACTCCAGATGTGGATCCTAATGGAGGCTGTGTGGTACAAAATACTGAGACTAATGAGGAAACACGTGCCTTATTTGAATCATTGATAAATAACTGTGGCATTGAAATTGAGAAAGTTAAAAAGGTCAATCGCGATGTTAAGGCCGCGAATGATAAATTGACCGCTGAGCTTGAGAGCTACAAGGTGAATGCAAAAGCCTTTGAATTTCACAAAAACAAAGAGTCAGAATTAGAAATTGGTTATCGAGATTCTGTTTTAAGAGAAACACAATTACAAATCAAGTATAACACGCTTGATGTTAATTTGAACTTGAAAATAAAATCTTTAAACAAGGAAATTTCTGATCTTAAAAACCAACATTCTAAACAACAAGCAACTTATTCTGATCTTGAAAAAGAGAAGAAACAGTTGATTGCTGATTTTTCAAAACGTGAAAACTCTCTATCTTGATGAAATTCTTGATAAAAATGAAAAAATCAAAAAATTGGAAAATTTGCTTGTTACAACAGGTCATTCAGCCAAATCAACCAATATGCTAATTAATCAAACAAATCCGTATTTTCATACAACACAAAAAATGGCTCTTGGTAACACACCTTCTTGTTTCCTCAAGAAAGCTCAAAAAGAATAGAATGTTTTGAACAATGGAAAAGCTTTGCATGAACCCATAATTGTTCATGATTCTCTTGAAACGTTAGAACTATCTAATGATAGTAGATCAAAAATGCAACAAAAGAACCCAGATCTAAAACCAATTGATTATAACAAATGGAACAAAATTTCTGGAATTACTTTTGTTTCACAAAAAGAAAAGTCAAAGTTTTCCATAACGCCCAGTGTTTCAAACAAAGAGTCAACACCAGTTTCAAAACCAGTTTCAACTCCTGTAGTTGTCTCAAAATCATTTTTGAAAATCAAACAAATGTCTTCAAACAATCCTTTTAACACAAGTGATGCTAGAAGCATTTTAGATGACGTTAAAACTAGAATTAGGGAACTTCAAGAGACTGTTAAATCTAAAACCAATATTACAACTAATATTTGGTTTTCTAGTTTTGATGATGAAATGAAAAAGTTTTTTGAAACTCAAATTGCCCCTCCGCTGAATAACATCAGTGCATGGGTAATTCATTTTGAACAAGCCTTTTTGAAAGAAACAGTTGACTTTGTCAAGGACCATAAATCCCTGGTAAAGAAAGCTAATGAAAGTGTTAAACACATCAAAGTTTTGGAAAATTTAAATGATTCTCTCTTCGAAGATGTTATAACTACCGATATCATGTCCATTGTTTTACAAATATATTCTGTTGAAGACCATGAAAGACTCCAGTCTGAGACCTCCACAATTGTTTCAAAATATGAAAAAGCTCTTGAAAAACTTGAAAAAGAAAATGTATCATATTTTAAACAACTTGATCGAAAAAATGAGGAATGCAAGTATGACAAACTGTCGTATGAGCTTGCCTACAAGGACATGAACGAGCAAAATGATCTTTTGAGGGCTCAGCTGGAATGTCAAAAAGGAAAGGCTGTGGATACTAATATTGCAAAACCATTGACTGAGGAGAAGGCCAATATTCCCAAACAAGTTTTCAAACCAAAAATGTCTATTTCACTACCTCCTTCAAAAGTCAATGAGAAAAAAGATTTGTCAAAACCAGTCACTCCACCTGCCTTGCCTAAGCAAAAAGAAAAAGTTGTTGAAAATGAAAAAGCGGTTATCGAGAATCCAAAAGTTTTAGCACCTGGCCTTTTATAGTATAAGTACCACTAATGCGTCTGCCTCCACATCTAAAAAATTTGGAACAAACGACATAAGTTTAAACAAGCACTCTAAAGAGACTAGGAAAGCTGAAACCACTTCTCTTGCTAACAAAGTGAATCCTAATGCGTGTGCCTTACCTTCTACAGGACTAGAAAGCACCTCTAGGAGCAGCAGACTAAAGCCTAAGAGCAATACAAGGAACAATAGAGTCTCGCATGCCTGTAAGAGCAATAGCTTGAATAAAGAGAAGAAAGTAGAAGAACACCCTAGGAATTTACCGCTTTTTAATAAGAAGGACATTTCATCAGAATGTACTGAACCTATGAAACTTGCTAAGTTTAATGAATGTGTTGATTCTGTTTGTGTAACTTGCAAGAAATCTTTAACTAATGTTCATGATGATTGTGTTTCTATGAAAGTGACTGTTAAGCCTGTTCAGAAGAACGTTCCAAAAAGAACTTATGCTAAACCAATAAGAAGTCTAGTTTCAAGATTTAGGTCTTACACTACTGATAGGAAGCATAGTCTTTACTATAGGGATGATATTTGGAAACCAACGGGTAGAATTTTCACACTCCAGAATGGTAGAATGAGTGATAAATCTGTATACCCTGAAGAAAACTTCTATGAGTGTGATCAGGATTTTACCTCTAACCCAAAGGGACCAAAATCAAAACGGTTTCCAAAAACATCTTCTTCTGTTCTTGGCAGGTTATCGAAATATGTCCTTGGATCGTCGACTCGGGTTGCTCCAAGCACATGACCGAAAATCTGAAGCTGCTGATCAATTTCGTCTGGAAATTCATTGGAACCGTTCGTTTTGGAAATGATCATGTAGTGGCTATCATGGGTTATGGAGATCTACCTTTTGGAAATTATTTGATCACTCAGGTTTACTATGTTAAAGGGTTGGGACACAATTTGTTTTCAGTCGGGCAGTTCTATGATGCAGATTTAGAGGTTGCTTTTAGGAAAAATGCTTGCTTTGTTAGACACTTGGATGACACTGATCTCTTAACTGGGAATAGTGATACAAACTTGTATGCTATCGACATTAACCAAATGGCCTCTTCATCACCAATATGTCTTATGATACGAGCATCTGGAACAAAGTCCTGGTTGTGGCATAGAAGATTATCCCATCTCAATTTCGACACCATCAACAAACTGGCCAAAGACGACATCATCAACGGACTTCCAAAGTTCAAATACACCAAGGATCACCTATGTACATCATGCGAACAAGGAAAAAGCAAAAGAGCATCATATAAACCCAAACCCGTACCTAGTTCGGAAGCAAGGTTGCATATGTTGCACATGGACTTATGTGGCCCAATGAGAGTAGAAAGCATTAATGGGAAAAGGTATATTGTTGTTATCGTTGATGACTATTCAAGATATACATGGGTTAAGTTTCTGAGGTCAAAAGACGAAGCACCAGGCATCATCATCACCTTCCTGAAACGTATTCATGTTAGAAATTAGAAATTCCATAGTGAAGAGTCGATCACCTCAAATATAATCTAGCATAAGTTAGCTCGTAGACATATCTTTATTTACTTGTTATTAGTTAGTTATTTAGTTATTAGTTTAGCTTAGTGCAACACCGTGGAAGACGGACGGGTCTTTACCCACTTTATGCCTGATCCACAGCCCGTCAGAGGGCGTATTATGTAAAACTATAAATACCCTCTACCTCCCAAGGTAGAGGGTTGGACCTTTCAATCTAACCTTCTCTCTTTTGTTTACTTTCTCTCTCTAGAAAGGCCCCCATTTTACTTTCTCTCTCTAAATTACATCATCTCATTTGAACCATATTGTGTTTTGTTATGTGTTTATGAAATCCAATATCTTACAATTGGTATCAAGAGCCATGGTTTGATCACTCATCTTTCATGTTCTTGGATTTCTAGTGGTTTTCATAAGGTATTTGGGTTTGAATGAGTTTAGAGTAGTTTACGTCATTTGGATCATTTCTAGTGTTAAAGTTTGGATTTTGATTGTACTTTTGTGTTTAGAATCATTATAAGTATTTAGGTTTTGATTTGGAAGGCTTGAATCATCGTGGTTGGGTTGTTTTTGGATTGAAAAGTGGTGTTTTTTGAATGTTTGTTGGAAGTGAGTTGAGTCACGGTGTGTGTTTCTTGGAAGCGAGTTGGTGTGTTGCTTGAAGCGAGTTGTCACTGAAGAGAGTTGGTAGCTAAGCGAGTTGCCTATGCGACTTGTCCAGATTCAGCATATCTAAAGCAAGTTGCCTAAGCGAGTTGCCTAAGAGAGTTGCCTAAGCGAGTTGCCTAAGCGAGTTGCCTAAGAGAGTTGCCTATGCGAGTTGTCTTCTTGCTTATTGAAGCGAGTTGTCTTATGCGAGTTGCCCACATAAGTGAGTTGTCTGCTTGCTTATTGAAGCGAGTTGTCTTATGCGAGTTGCCCACATAAGCGAGTTTTCTGCTTGCTTATTGAAGCGAGTTGTCTTATGTGAGTTGCCCACATAAGCGAGTTGTCGGCTTGCTTATTGAAGCGAGTTGTTCTATGCGAGTTGCCCACATAAGCGAGTTGTCTGCTTGCTTATTGAAGCGAGTTGTCTTATGCGAGTTATCTGTTAAGCGACTTGTCAAGGACTGTGATTTGTCAATTCCTGCGATGTGTCTCTAAACCTAACATACAAAACCCTTTTTTCAAACTCTAATTTTCCGAAATAGGGGGTATATATAAAGAATTAGGGAATATCACAAACTCAACCATAACACCAATTGATCTTCTCTTCCTTAATCATCTTCTAGTTCCTTTACTATATTCTGCTTCTCACTATCTTACGGTTTGGTCTTGATTTTAGTAAAATCCCGCGAAAGATTCTATTTCTCGGTTTAAATCACAGATTTGTAAAATCCCGTGTACACATCAACATCATGTCTTACACTCCTGATTCTGTAATTTCAGAAGTACTCAAACTGTATGATGAAGTTGACAACCATGAGAACATTAGCTACACTAAACGGTTACAGATGATGGAATCAATCGAGGACGATGTGAGATATCCGTGTTAAGAATCTAATGAGAGAGAATTGCACCAGTCTAGGCTACAGAATACCATGCATAAAGAAAGTAGCATTGAACCTTATAAACAACTTCACTCTCACCTCATGTTACTTCTACCCATAACAATGGAACGAACATTTATTGCCCTCTTCCATCAGGACTTATCCACATTAACAAGAACTTTGCTGTTAAACCTAGAGCAATTGGAGCTACAACTTGACAAAGAGAAGGTTCAAAAAGATAGTTCCAGTGCTGCACTTCAAGTGATCTACAAACATCTTCAGTCATTCATTAGAAGGGAATTCACATCAGATTATGATCAAGACGCGACTGAAATGTCTTTCAAGAGACACACTAGAATGGAAATTAGCTTGTTCACAGAGACACTTATCCATCTCATGGATAATGTGGAGAAGTATATTGAGGAAGTTACTCAGAAAGATGAAAAAGTGGATGAGAGTCTGGTGCAGTTGAAAGATATTTGTGATGAGTCGGGTAATGTATCAGTTGAAAAGTCGGGTGTTGCTGAATGCAGAATATCAGAAACAACAAAGAATGACGTAACCAGCTGCTCAGTAACTCCTGTCATACAAGAAGTGGATGCTGTGATCAGAAAGGCGAATGAATCTCGGGTACAATCAATAAATTGTAGTATTGAGACCGGTATGGCATCGGATGATGGATCAGTTGACACTGAATACAGAGGCTCATAGACAAATAAGCTTGAAACAGCCAGTAGTTTAGTGACTCTTGTCACACATGATGTGGATGCAAATATCAGACAGACAAATGAACTGGTTTCATGTGATGAGGTACCCTTAACTGATCAACATAGTGCATGTGCTTATGTACCTAAACAAACTGATCTTAATATTAAACATGATTCTAATAAATGTTCCTTGGTTGAGGCAGAGACTAATAAATTCAAAACAAAGGATATGGTTGATAAAAAGGCTTTTGATGAACTTTCAAACAAATTCTCAAAACTTGAAAAACATTGCCTTTCTCTTGAAATTGCAATACAAAGAAAGGAGGAAAGTTTTCAAACTAACAAACCATTAGAAAATCCGGAATTTCCTGAATTTCCTGAATTTTTTGAAATAAACAATTCAAAAGCTCACTTCATGCCAAAAACTCCATTATCAACAACTTGAAGAAACATATTTCTGATATGCATGTGAAAAGTAATTTGGTTAGAAGTAATTCTGATGTTAATGCTATTGATGATATTCAAATGAGAAATGATGAATTAGCAGTTTGTGTGGCCAAATTACTAAAGGAAAATGAGTCTTTGAGAAAGCATCACATAAAACTAGGTGACTCTGTCAAAGAAGCTAGAACTAATTCAATGGAACAAACAAATTCTTTGATAGCAAAAATTGATGAACTCAAAGCTCAACTTTAGGAAAAGAGTTTCGCTATTGTTGCCTTAAAAAATGAGCTTAGGAAAACTGTAGGGAAAAGTGTGAACACTAAGTTTACAAAACCATCAACCTTGGGGAAACCAGTTTCTCATCTCACTAGAAACCGGTCCGTTGTTAGGCAACCTACTGCGTTTATATCCGAAAGACCAAAATTTTCAAAAACACGGTTTGCTCCCAAGTTGATGCGATAAAAGTTTTGTCAAAACTAGTCACTTCACCTGCGTTACCTAAGAATAAGGCTTCTAGCTCCGTGAACCCTCAACAAGTAGCCACTTCTACTCCCAGCAAGGATTAGTTCGAAAACAGTGTCAAAACCAAGCATTAAAACCCATAATTCATATGATATGAATGACTTGTGGAAGAATTATTATCTAGAAGAAGCTAGGAAAATGGCACAGATTCGAAAAGACGGAATTTTAGGTGCAACACCTAGGATGATGCATTCCACGAGATTTCAAGGCACTGCTAGTAGTTGTAAACAATTTCCTAGGAACACTCAAAAGACTAGGGGTTGGCTTGCATCTAAGAGTAGTTATATGAAGAAGAATGCTAAGCATTTAGAAAATGAAACTAGAAATTCTAAGTCTTTTCTGAATAAGAAACATTTTCCTAACTCACATGCTAAGGTACAATCCACTACGACTACAAAAAGTGCTAAGTTTCAACGTGTTAAGTCTAGGACATTCAGTAAGTCATCTTCAGTGCCTAAGAAGCAAAACAAACCCAAAACTTCACCTAGATGGATACCAACTGCTAAATCATTGGAGTCTATGAATATTGATAAGTCTTCCACTGTATATAAGAAGCTTAACAATCCTAAACCTTTTCATAAGTGGATACCGTCTGGTAGAATGTTTAAGGATGCTGAACTTAAGTGGATTCCTACCAGAAAGCTGTTTACGGATGACAAAATCAAGGTTGACTGTGAAACCCCAAAGGGTTTGGAAACTAATGTCACTAACCAAAATATATACAATCAAGTTTGTAATATTAGTGCAGGTAGTCCTTACTCAGTTGCAGATACTTCGATCCTTCACTACATGGACTGGCTTAAAGTATGGATTACAAATGGATTGATATCTCATAACTCACGCGTTCAAGTAACTCAATCTTGATATTTATTCGGCTATGACGTCTGTTCAAATCAGTTCAGGCCTCGTACTTCATCATAATGGCGTCTGCAGATAACACTTCAGGCCCCATACTTCACAGAAAATAAAAGTGTATGCTTCAGTGCGCTTTATCTTCAAAAGAAGAGAAATCTTCATGTTTATGACCATTCTCATCAACATGCTTCATGCTTTTTCCATGTGCTTTCGATTATCAAGTGAACCGGGCTACCATTGATTGTTTTCTTATTCCACTTGCTCAACTATAATGACGATGACGATATCATGTGCCAATTTTGCGGGGGAGAAGTGTGAATAGACTACATTTGGATGATTTCACTTATTCAATCAAGAATGGCATCTTCGTATGCAATTCTTGAGGGGGAGAAGAAGTGTGATAATTTTGCATGGTTGATTGACATATGAGAAGATATGGTCATATGGCTCCTAACTCATGTAAGAACCGAGCTTCTTCTTATCGGATCATCTTCACATGTAGTTTCTTCTTAGAGCCGTTGGTTGACATCTTCACAAGCTGATATGATTAATGACAAAGTGCTTCCGGTTAATGCTTCACGTACACATCAACATGATGATTCCGAACAATCTCTCTGTTCTTGTTTGATGTGGTTGGTAGTTTGGTGTTACCATTTAGTGTGTTCGTTGCGGGCTGATTGCTGATTTCCTTGATGAATATCTTTCTGTTCTTGTTTGATTGGGAGCGATTTAATTTAAAGGTACTTGCAAGAGGTAAGTTAATTGGGATGGTTTTTGGTGTGATGAAGATGTTAACTATCTATTCCCCAACTGGACAATCTTGAAGAAGGTCGAGTCTACAGTCTGTTCTACATTTTCTGATGCATGTTAGAAGACTAAAGACGAGTTGCATTTGATTATCTAAAGACTTGTTCTTAATCTGGGCATTTATCAAACAGATTGTCGGTTTATGGGAGAGCACTAATTGGGGGATAGTGATAAGTCAGATTCAATCCCCAATTAGACTTGCTCATATTCTTTAGCAGTGATTCCTCGAGAAACCCAATCTCCAGTCATTCCTCGAGGCGTTGATATTGACTATTGTAATATTGCAGTTGCACTATTGAATAATAATACGCTCTTTGGTATTCCTTTGCCAAATCTTCACGGATTATTGTTCATGAAAAATGATCCGCTCTTTGGTATTCCTTTACCAAATCTTCACGGATTATTTTGCACTATGTAAATCAACCACATGAACATTAAGGAAAATGACTTCCTCATCCGCTTGAAGACATTATTTGTGAATCTTCCAGATCAGTCTCTATATGTATATCTTTAGGAAGATGGAATTGATGTTGAGGAATAATTTGTTCCGGTTCATTAAGTGGGTCAATGTACATCCGGTTGTACATTTATTCACGTGTTGGACATTTGACACAAGTTGATTACTTTGGAGTTAATCATTTACCAATTATTTGAGATTGAAGTTGACTCTCTCAAAGGCGTGTTCTTATTTGATAACTTGCTCTGGCTTAAGAATTTGAGTTGAAGACTTGGTTTATCTAGTTACCAGCAGTCAAGGTGGATGGTTGAAGACCTGGTTAACTATCACTATTAGGAGTTACTTTGTTTTAATCAGTGTCAAATGCATATGATGGTGTGGATAATCGCAAGAGGTGTTAATGTCTCATACTTTGTTTGGGTTGTGACTACTTAGAGATTTTCTTGAAGCATAAATTCTCGACACCTTTCTTCCATCATTAGGTGCAAGCTTAAGATACGAATGTGGGGAATATGACTTCAGTTTCAAGTATGGTATATCGGGTTTTCTTCATCAGTGGTCACTTCAAATTGTCTACATAAGGGTTGATAAAAATAGTCAGAGAGGGTCTTCAGCAAGTTGATTCTCACAAGAGTTCAAGTGTTCTTCTCATAAAGATTTCAAGTATTTGGGCTTATACGATGTTGCTGATTCTGAAGTATCAAAACTAGAAAGGGGCAAGGAGATAAGCATCTAAACGCGAGTAAACTTGATGAACTTAATTCTTCTAAGTGATTGAAGATATCCCGGGAAAACGAATGTCATAACCGCAAAGAAACTCAATGTTTATCTCATCGTGGCGTTTAGTGCTCTTATTCCAACTACGTGGGGGAAGAGATGTAAGAGAAAGATTTTGAAGATAAAAGAGGTACACAAGTATGACATATTCAAGGGAGATAAATGTATAACATGAGGGAGAGAGATTGTGTACATTGGGGATGCTCAGTGATTCAAAGATATAATCACTTATTCCGGAGTTGACATCCGCAGAGATTGTCATCCGCAGAGATAATCAGTGATTCGGCCTGCTTCTTCAATGTTATCGGTTATTCTTTCTTTCGGAATGTGTGTACTTCGGGTTCTTGATCTTCATACACGATCATCAGGGAAGAAAAATGTGAACATTGGGTAGGTGTTTTCATTCCCCTCATGATGTGTATTCGGGAGAGCTCTTGGGTATTGGTGTACTTCGGGTTCTTGAGCTTCATACACGATCATCAGGGTAGAAAAATGTGAACATGGGGAGGTGTTTTCATTCCCCTCATGATGTGTATTTGGGAGAGTTCTTGAGCATTATACAAAGAGACTGACTGCATCAATTCAACTACCTGGGGGAATTGTTCTCTTGACACCTTTTTGGAATGGATTGCTTCAGACTTCAGTGGAAAAGGAATTTGAGAAGATTATTTAAATGTGGGATGATATGTTGATGTTGTTCTATTTGATGATATAACCTCAAACGAAGAATCACGGTGATTATTCTTAAAAGGAGCAGCAGGATCGATGATAATGGTGTGCTTCTTTGTGCACCTGGCTAAGGAAAGCTTGAAAAAAAAAAGCTTTGAATCTGCTCAGCTAAAGGATTTTTTGTTTGGGGGGAAGCTGCCAAAGTCTCACTTTTAGATGGTTCAATTTCTTTCTTCAATTCAAGAGCCTCGAAAGCTTTGGTAGTGAAAGTTTTAGGGATGATGACTTCAATCTTCTACAACAGGGCTGCTCGATATCCTTATCTCGGTACTCATATCATCAACTTCTTAAACTATATCATCTAATCTATCTGTGTATATATTTTTCAAAAAAGCAAAATACAAAAATATAAAACCAACAAAATCAAAATAGAAAATTATAAAACCTACAAAAACCCATAAAAATCAGAAAATTTGAAAAAGACCAAAACTATGCTTTCACAAGACATGTCTTCTGGTATCGATAACATCTGTGGTAATAGAAATGTCATTCAATAATGGCACGGGACCATAGATGAAGTTCGAGCAGGAGGTGTAAATATTCTTTTTCCTATACATGTCAAAAAAATATGGATTACAGTTATTTCAGACTGTAACCCGCGCTTCAAAAATGGCTTGCAGTTATTTCAGACTGTAACCCATGCGTAAAACATGGTTTGCTATTATTTCAGATAGCAACCCTCTCTTCAACGAAGGAAAGTGCTGCGCTAAACAAATTTTCAAAAATATCGTGCACTTATCCTAAAACTAAAATGAGGAAAGTATGTCGAAGGACTGCTGTTCCTACTCAAATATTTTTCCTTCTAAAGTTCTTCAGAAAAATATTTGTTTTAACAAAATGGTGGAAAATGAGTTGCTTGTAAATCAATCAGATTCAGAGTATTCGTAAAAAATTGAAAACTCAATCAATGACTTCAGCGCTTTTTAAACTTTTCAGAAAAATAAGTCATTGATTGAGGGGAGAATGTTTTCAAATCTATATCATCTAACGAGATTATCTAATTATCCTATATGCTTAATTGAAAATGATGTTAACCTACGTTGAAGGACTAGGTGCCTAGGATATGATTGTTAGGATTAGATGATTAGAGTTTGATAAACACATTTTTCCCATGCAATATATGAATTGATTGACATGTTGGATTGACTTTTATTAGTCGATTGCTGTTTGGGTGTTGTCGACCACCATATATATGTTTGTATGTCCACTAACATATGCAGATAAGATGGTTTATAAGATTGTTCCCGATCCGGATCCCACAAAAGAAGATGATTGGATGCCGAAAGGAAAGGGTAACTATATCTTGGGTTGACAAATGAAGAAACGGAGCTTAATTGGACTTCTATGGAGAGTTGGCATGGCAAAATGCAACGTAAGAGGTCTCACTGCATCAGCAGATGGTTTTCTTCATCAGCAAATGAAGAAACGGAGCTTAATTTGACCTTAGTTGGCATTAAAATGCAACGTAAGAAGTCTCACTGCATCAGCAGATGGTTTTCTTCATCAGCAAATGAAGAAACGGAGCTTAATTTGACCTTTGTTGGCATTAAAATGCAACGTAAGAAGTCTCACTGCATCAGCAGATGGTTTTTCTTCCAAACCCTACAGCAACAACAACAATAAGCAGCTCAACCACCTAACGTATCTTTGTGCAGGACAAGTAGTAGATGATAACATTTTTTAAACAATCTTTTAAATAATATTGATTTGACAAATGGAAAAATATTGGTTTTGAAAATAAATTGGACTTAATTTTGAAAATCACCGGAATTCAATTCTTTTATCAAAACTTAAGTCACTCAATCATCGACTACGGTCATCGATTGAGGGGGAGAGTGATTTAAAATAAAATATTCTCAAGCAATAATTTTTCATAAAAGGTCCGTTTGTACAATAATATGTGGTGATCTAAAGATTTAATGTTATGTCATGGTATGATTTTCTTTAAAACTCAAAGATCTTACAAAATGAAATTTTTTCTGTTCTTGTTTGATTGTGAAATTATTTTATTTTACTCAAAGATCTCTTAAAACCTATCATACATGACACTAACAATCTTTAATGTATTTAATTGGTCTATATCAGTCATTTTTCAAAATTAAATCTTGCCACGTCTTTCCCCAAAATTTTCCAAATAATTTAAATCAATCGGGATCCAAAATCTCAATTGGTTTGAAATTTTTGATCGGGGGAGAGATTGTGATTTAAATCTCAAATCGGTTTTAAAAGGGTGATTGTTTTTAAAGCACTCCTTCCTTCATGTGCCAAACGATTTTAAAAATGCACATGATTGTCGAGGAGCATTTAACCAAAAACCAGAAGAGAATTTAAACAACGCCACATATTCTCCCATGTTTTCTAAACCTTATTAAATCACTTGGGATCCAAAATCTCAAAAGGTTTGATATTTTTGATCGGGGGAGAATTTGTGATTTAATATGAAATTTGATAAAAGGTGAACATTTGATTCAATGTGCTCGCTCTCTCTAATATGTGCTAAACTCTTTTATATATTGATGCACATATTGAGGGGGAGCGAATGGTTTCTTAATGGCTTGTGTGATCGTGGATGTGCTTCAAAAGAACTCTTTCCTCTATGTGATAAAATGCTTTCAAATATCCTATGCACATATTGAGGGGGAGAATTTACCAAAGAAAATCAAATGGCTTTTTCCATTGAAATTGTGATCAAGAATTTATTTATAAAGAACTCTTGCCTCCATGTGCTAAAAAATTTATAAAATCATATGCACATGTTGAGGGGGAACATTTCTAAATGATCAAAACTATTAAGGTACAAAATGCTTTGATCTCGTATCAAAAGTACCTTGATTGATTTTCCAAATGATTTTTCAATTGGTTTCGAGAAGGAAAGAACAATACCAAAAGACTGACCAATTTAATTTATGCATGGTGTTATAAGGATGGTTAGGTTAGGTATTCGTTCCCACGATTCCGCCAGAGCCGGAGGGATCTACCCAGGGACAATCCACTAGATAGTGTAGAAGTCCTTAGGTATGATGAAAAAAGGAGAAAAATGAGATATGGGAAGAGTTCGGACTGAGACAGAGCTAGTACTGGAATAAACCCAACAAGGTTCTAGTCATGAAGTCTCGGTAAGCACTGAAGGGAATGAAGAATGAAAAAGAATTGACTGTGAAAAGGGTGAAAAGAAATAGCCCTCCAATAATTCAACCTTAGGGCAGAAACCGGGTTCAATACATATGCTACTGGTGTTTACTAAGGTAACACTGGTATTGAAGACAAGACTTCATGGACCCAGTGACGCACTGCACCTAACTTCCCAAGCCACTCAAGTTCCTTTTAAAAGGACTTGTTTCATTCTCACGGGTAACTTACATAATCTATCGACTTTCTCTTAGAGTTTTTTGATATTGAAGAAGGAGACCCTCTCCATAGTCTCCGGCATAGGAACCAAATGTGCACTATTGAGTCTAGAGCTAAGAGATCATCCACAATATCTCATTAGGACACAAAATTAATGAAGACTTGCTGTTTCACACAATGTGGAAAGTAAGAATATATTAAGAGTCCTACGCATTATCCTTGTGGTATTGCCAGAACATCCGAGTGATATGTAAAAATATTCAGATTGAATATGGAAATTCTTCTAGAGCCAACATCAAACAAGCTCTTGGTGGGTGACATGTGAGATCTTCTCGTAAGATCAAACTTGTGACAACTGGATAGAAACGATGGGGAGATTCAATCTTGAATCAACCTTGGTCCAGGAATGGAATTGACGAATACTTTTGGAAAAACCGTTCGATGTGCAAATCTTCTTTTCTCTAGCACATCGAATGTGTATTTATGTTTTCAAACACAAAAAGTATCTCTGATTGAAAAAATACTTTTGGAAAAACTGTTCGATGTGCGAATCTCTTCTTTTATCTAGCACATCGAATGTGTACTCTTTTCAAATATAAAAAGTATTTATGATTGAAAATTGATCTTTCTCATAAAACCTTCGTCGTATTGCAAAACTCTTTCTTCTAAGCAATACGCAATTGTTTTTCAAATCATTTTTCATCAATCAGTGAATCTTAATTCGCTGGTTCACTCACTCCGTGTTGTCTTCTTTGAGATGTTCCGGTTTGAGAACAGCTAGAATAGATGCGAAACCCTGTCAAGGAGATTCTTCGGAATTATACCTGATCATAGGCAGTACTTGTACTGTTCAACAGGGAACTGTGGGCCGTGTACCTCAATTCAACGAAAGTGATCAAAGACACTTTCGTGTGTTTTATTTCTAACTGTTGTTTGCAGGTACATTTGGACGGTTGCAACTGATCAGAATTGAGGAGTCAATCCAACTCCGCATGCTCACAGCATCCACTCTTAATTGAAGAAATCATGACTGGTGCATATCTACATAACCTGGTTCTGATATTTTTATACTATGCTTCTGCTACGCTGCTGCAAATATCATGAACCAGTAAAGCTTCCGCTACTCTGATGAAAAGATGTCATGATCCAGAAAGTGTGAGCATGTCGGTCCAAAAGTCACAACATCACATGAAGGCAACACAACAAAAGGATGATCCAGAGATTTGCTGTGGCTGATGATCTCGAATAAAGCTCGAAGATCATAATGATGTGGATCAGTTAAAGACCTTCACTGAAAGTACAAAGCACTCGGACTATGAAGAGTCACTGCTATAGCACAAAGATGCAAAAGTTGAAGAATTCAAGTCTACGTGCTCAAGACTGAAGATAAAATAGAATGCTAGGATTCAAAATGTAAAACATGGGGTGACCTCCCTTAGGGGGAGATTGTTAGGAATTAGAAATTCCATAGTGAAGAGTCGATCACCCCAAATATAATCTAGCATAAGTTAGCTTGTAGACATATCTTTATTTACTTGTTATTAGTTAGTTATTTAGTTATTATTTTAGCTTAGTGCAACACCGTGGAGGACGGACGGGTCTTTACCCACTGTATGCCTGATCCACAGCCCGTCAGAGGGCGTATTATGTAAAACTATAAATACCCTCTACCTCCCAAGGTAGAGGGTTGGACCTTTCAATCTAACCTTCTCTCTTTTGTTTACTTTCTCTCTCTAGAAAGGCTCCCATTTTACTCTCTCTCTAAATTACTTCATCTCATTCGAACCATATTGTGTTTTGTTATGTGTTTATGAAATCCAATGTAACACCCCAACCCGACAAGGGTAGAAGTGTCACATTCTGGTGTTATATCAGAACATACAGTTAAAAACGGAAGTCTTAAGAATAAAGTATCAAGTCATTTAAACAATGACTTACAAGGAAATTTACATAATCCAAAATGTTTAAAATAAAATGAGATCACCAAACAATAGCCCGACAAAATAAAACAAAATGATAAGGTAACTAGGGTTGGTCCACTCAGATAATCCAACTCTCAGCCCATCGAATGCCCATCTTCAAACCTAACACCTGCCGCAGGAAAAGAAATGCGGCTGAGCTTAAAAAGCCCAGTGAACAGATATAACAAACGAAAGCTAAATAAAATCTGAAATGCAAAATGAAACAAAGGAAACGGATAACACAGTCGCAGCGAAATGAGAATAATAAGTCAATGAGGATCCTGCAGAACACAATTTTACATATACCCAAAACGAACAGATAACAAGGAGAACGAAGCAAAACAAAGCATCGATGACATATAAACAAGCACATACAACCCAGGCATACAAGACTGAAACATAAGCAAGTATAGCAGGCGTAGCATCCACACAACATATATGTCATACAATCAATTCAGGAAATCAGGAGACATACAATCCAAACAGACGTCTACAGGAAAGCGGAAGCAATTAATTAATAAGTGAGCATGGCAATTCACACAGGTCAAAACCCTTAGTTGAAGACATAATCAGTATCATAACGGTAGTCAAAACATGGCAGTCACACGTAACAAGTAGGAATACAGTATGAACACTATAATTAAATGAATTAAATACATAGCAGGGCAATTAAACAAGTTAACAAGCTAGACTTCATAAGTTGAACCATTTACCCAATCAAACCGTAGCATAAACAGAAATGCAAACATGGCAGGTCAACAACAAGCAGATAAGGACACCACGGATAGTCATAGTCCACGAGATTAATCGAACGAGGTACAAAAGATAAACAGATCAACAATCGATTTCACACAAGCACGGTTACCAGACAAATCAAAGGATCACATAACAGTAAGATAGCATATCATCAGATGACAATAGGTAAATCTTATATCGCATACATACATATTATACAGAGTAATCAGTAGTCGTATAAACATGAATATCATAATCAATCCAATGACATATAATAACCCGGTACGTGAATGGAACCATAGTCTGAAGTAACGGAATAAAAGTGTGACAGATCAATGTAATGGAGTATCTATATCTTGGTAAAAGTGAATCATATAAGGGTATTGTGTAATGAACAAGTAATACAGATTATGGTGCGTTGGGGAATACGGAAGGTACAATATAGGTTTATCAAAAGTGTAAGGGTTATCAGAAATCTACCCGAGCCCGGAAACATATCATATCATATCATATCATAAGTAGCCATTATATTCGGAGGGGTGATCTCGGAATACCATACATAATAGGAGGGGAGACCTCAGTAACAAATGGAGTAGCTAGCTCCCGGAATTGTGAAGACGCGTTTTGCACACGACATCATTCACCATATAAATCATATCATAAACAAACGTATCAGATCAAATCCCTCGAACATATCATATCTAGGATGCATCCATACACCCCCCGGAACATATCATAGTGGCCAAAATCATATACATATAGTGAGCTCATAATCATATCATATCATAATGAGGATGGTGTACAACATCACTCGTGCACACTGGAGTCATGTCATTGGTGCATCAATGACAAGGTCATGTTACCTTCATGACTAGGAACACATATTTGGCTCGGGTATCAAACTGAAGGGTCAAAGCATATTCATATCATAAGGGTTCATATCAAAGTTCATATCAGAGTTCATATCAGAGTTTCACATCAAGGGTTCATATCGAAGTTTCATATCAAGGTTCACATCAGAGTTTCATATCAAAGTTCATAATCAGAAGGTTCATATCAAAGCGTTCACATAGGAGATTCAATCAAAGGGAGCATAGCAAAGTTATAGGGAAGCCCTAATAAGAAGGCTCAGAGCAAAGGATAACAGCTCCAAACAAATATCGAAAGATGTAAACGAATCATGAGAAACCCCTACTGAAAAGGGATAGAATATATGTACCTTATTCTGAGCAAATCGCAACGAAAGTAAAAACCAAGAAAAGAAGGTCAATCCCGTCGTCCGGAACCTATATGAATTAGATAACGTTCCATAAGAATCAGATTACTCGTTTAAGACGGCTTTCCATTTTTAACAGGTTCCCACTTATAGTAATCTTTCCATTTTAAGTAACTTTCTATTTTAGGTAACTTTCTATTTTAGGCAGGTTTCCATATTTAGTAAGTTTAGTCATTAATTAAAGTCGAATAATGAAAATGAGTATTATTATAGTTTAAGGATCATTTACGACAAGTTACAAAAGTTTAGGGTTTAAAGTGTAAATGTTACAAAGCATAGGATCAAGTTACATGTCTATTTCATGTGTTATGTACGCCCTTATACCATCAAAACAACCCTAAACCTAACATTATTAGAAACGATTGAATACCAATTTAATACGCATTATTTAAGTTCCAGTTAAGCAAGTAAAAGACCAAAAGGAAGTGTGTCATGTGGTGTTTTCAAAATGGTTTTAACGGACCAGATTTGTTCCTTTATATCGACATATATATTGTGGTTTCATTCGGTATTTAATGTACGATATGCTAGATTAGCTTTAACCATTTATGCAACATGTTGATGTGAGTAAAAGCATGCGTATGGGGTTCAAATACACGACCAGAAAAGATAACCAACATCAGATTTATAAGGCTCAAGTCGACTCAAATCGTGGCTCATAATAAGGTTTTTAGACTTAGGTATTATACGCGTTATAACATAGTACTTAGGAGCCAAAAACATGCGTGTATAGGCTTGAAAAACCCACGACCAGAATGCAACAAACTTTCAGTTTCATGACATGAATATGACAACACGTTAGGTCTTGTTTCATAGTTTTTAAAATAGCATAACCTCAAGTTTTACGTCTTAGGTTTTCAACATGATTATAACATAGTTTTATGAGCAACATATATGCGTGTGAAGGGCTAGAAACCCACAGCCAGAAATCAGAAAATATGAGGAGCAAACGAGATGTTATTGTACCTTTGAAGCGTGTATATGTGAGACAAGAAATCAATGGACAGAACAAGACTAGAGCACCCCTTTTGTGCCCTTATTACCCACGACAGAATCAGCACCCATCGATCCAAAACACCCCGTTGTATGCCCTTGGCAGCCTATGAAGTCGACAGAAAAAGATGAAGGAGAAGGAGAGAGTGGTGTGGTTGCCGTATATTTTGAGTAGGAGGGTGTTAGGGTTTGTTTTGTTCTTTGCTTTTCTTTTAATGCACAATTAAGGAGTTTGTTACCACTTAAATAGGAGGAGCGTATGATTGCCTACAATCTTGGGGGGAGGCGTTTTCTTGGAGCCGAATCAAAGGGAATTCCCAAAACCAAATCATGCATTTATTCATCTTCCAAAAATATACTTTGCACACTTTATTTATTTTATGTAGTATATGATACAAATGACCCTTTTGATGTGTTACAATCAATTTTTAGTATAAGTATAAGTTTTATTTGAAAAGTCTTGTGTAAATTAATTTCTTATTATTACGTGTCCCACGATTTAACGAGCTTGTTTTATGTCGCGAGTTATTAGTTGAGGGTATTATAGTCTTTTAACGCGTTAACGATTTTTCGGTTTTACAACTCTTCCCCTCTAAAAGAAAATTTTTGTCCTCGAAAATTAAAGTCGCCAAGGTACACAAAGACGTACAAGTTCAGGGCAGATGCAACAATTCATAGTCTCACACAGGTCATAGCGAATTCGGTTCCAAAGCGTACAAAACTTATACGTAACAGATGCCGGTGAAAATCTCGCAAGGAGGTACAGAATTCTAGACAAACATGAGGAGTGCCAAATAACGGATATGAGTCCTAGTCCATTCACGTACCAACCCCAGGCATTTCCCAAGATATCGTATGATTTCAATAAGTTCAAATTATATGATCTCGATATTATCACGGTGATCAGGCGTCATAATACTTGCATCACATAACAAGTCCTTATTGTCATCATATTCTGTCCCGGGTCATGACAAACCACATAACCAATATCACACAAAACATATCACATACCGATATCAAGTAACATACCAAAGCAGACCAGATACACATACCTACAACATAAACTACATCAAACAACTTACCATATCACAAAGAAAGAAGGCCACTTACTTGCACAAAACGGTTCCTCGTGACTCATTACTGACGACCCAGAAATAAAACTGAGATATCACCAAAATGCTAAATTATTAACAAAATACCAAAGGATAAAGCTTCACGATTCAAACCGAGTTCCGAACAAATCAAGAAAAGCAATACCGATCAGAATCACTTAACAGGATATCAAACCGCCTCAAATCATGTGAAGTAGAAACGCATGACAAACGAATAGGAGTAACACAAGTCGCGCCCAAATCATATGAAGTAGATGAACCCTCTCAGCCACCGGTTGAATCTTGTCTCCGTCTTTTGCATCTTTGGTTGGTCCGTCCAGCTTCCTCCACCAGCATCCTGATGCCTCCAGCAGCACGGCAGTCGGTGTGGCTTCTGCTTCACGAACCTCTCCAGCTCAGAGACTGTTGCAGCAACACAGGTTCGGCACCATCATCTTCGGCTCCACGGGTAGTCTCCATCTAACGATCGACAAACGGATGTGCGAAGACAAAATAATAAAATCGAATGTGAAGAGAAGAAGACCAAAACAGTGAAGACAAAAGATTATCGAAGTCAAATCTGAACGACAATCAAAAGGAATCGGAATATATCATAACAGATGGAAGCCTAGTGTCTACCCAAGTCCTCACAGGTCAATCCTAAGGTCAACAAGGCGAAACCTGGCTCTGATACCATAATTGTAACACCCCAACCCGACAAGGGTAGAAGTGTCACATTCTGGTGTTATATCAGAACATACAGTTAAAAACGGAAGTCTTAAGAATAAAGTATCAAGTCATTTAAACAATGACTTACAAGGAAATTTACATAATCCAAAATGTTTAAAATAAAATGAGATCACCAAACAATAGCCCGACAAAATAAAACCAAATGATAAGGTAACTAGGGTTGGTCCACTCAGATAATCCAACTCTCAGCCCATCGAATGCCCATCTTCAAACCTAACACCTGCCGCAGGAAAAGAAATGCGGCTGAGCTTAAAAAGCCCAGTGAACAGATATAACAAACGAAAGCTAAATAAAATCTGAAATGCAAAATGAAACAAAGGAAACGGATAACACAGTCGTAGCGAAATGAGAATAATAAGTCAATGAGGATCCTGCAGAACACAATTTTACAGATACCCAAAACGAACAGATAACAAGGAGAACGAAGCAAAACAAAGCATCGATGACATATAAACAAGCACATACAACCCAGGCATACAAGACTGAAACATAAGCAAGTATAGCAGGCGTAGCATCCACACAACATATATGTCATACAATCAATTCAGGAAATCAGGAGACATACAAGCCAAACAGATGTCTACAGGAAAGCGGAAGCAATTAATTAATAAGTGAGCATGGCAATTCACACAGGTCAAAACTCTTAGTTGAAGACATAATCAGTATCATAACGGTAGTCAAAACATGGCAGTCACACGTAACAAGTAGGAATACAGTATGAACACTATAATTAAATGAATTAAATACATAGCAGGGCAATTAAACAAGTTAACAAGCTAGACTTCATAAGTTGAACCATTTACCCAATCAAACCGTAGCATAAACAGAAATGCAAACATGGCAGGTCAACAACAAGCAGATAAGGACACCACGGATAGTCATAGTCCACGAGATTAATCGAACGAGGTACAAAAGATAAACAGATCAACAATCGATTTCACACAAGCACGGTTACCAGACAAATCAAAGGATCACATAACAGTAAGATAGCATATCATCAGATGACAACAGGTAAATCTTATATCGCATACATACATATCATACAGAGTAATCAGTAGTCGTATAAACATGAATATCATAATCAATCCAATGACATATAATAACCCGGTACGTGAATGGAACCATAGTCTGAAGTAACGGAATGAAAGTGTGACAGATCAATGTAATGGAGTATCTATATCTTGGTAAAAGTGAATCATATAAGGGTATTGAGTAATGAACAAGTAATACAGATTATGGTGCGTTGGGGAATACGGAAGGTACAATATAGGTTTATCAAAAGTGTAAGGGTTATCAGAAATCTACCCGAGCCCGGAAACATATCATATCATATCATATCATATCATAAGTAGCCATTGTATTCGGAGGGGTGACCTCGGAATACAATACATAATAGGAGGGGAGACCTCAGTAACAAATGGAGTAGCTAGCTCCCGGAATTGTGAAGATGCGTATTGCACACGACATCATTCATCATTTAAATCATATCATAAACAAACGTATCAGATCAAATCCCTCGAACATATCATATCTAGGATGCATCCATACGCCCCCCGGAACATATCATAGTGGCCAAAATCATATACATATAGTGAGCTCATAATCATATCATATCATAATGGGGACGGTGTACAACATCACTCGTGCACACTGAGTCATGTCATTGGTGCATCAATGACACGGTCATGTTACCTTCATGACTAGGAACACATATTTGGCTCGGGTATCAAACTGAAGGGTCAAAGCATATTCATATCATAAGGGTTCATATCAAAGTTCATATCAGAGTTCATATCAAAGTTTCACATCAAGGGTTCATATCGAAGTTTCATATCAAGGTTCACATCAGAGTTTCATATCAAAGTTCATAATCAGAAGGTTCATATCAAAGCGTTCACATAGGAGATTCAATCAAAGGGAGCATAGCAAAGTTATAGGGAAGCCCTAATAAGAAGGCTCAGAGCAAAGGATAACAGCTCCAAACAAATATCGAAAGATGTAAACGAATCATGAGAAACCCCTACTGAAAAGGGATAGAATATCTGTACCTTATTCTGAGCAAATCACAACGAAAGTAAAAACCAAGAAAAGAAGGTCAATCCCGTCGTCCGGAACCTATATGAATTAGATAACGTTCCATAAGAATCAGATTACTCGTTTAAGACGGCTTTCCATTTTTAACAGGTTCCCACTTATAGTAATCTTTCCATTTTAAGTAACTTTCTATTTTAGGTAACTTTCTATTTTAGGCAGGTTTCCATATTTAGTAAGTTTAGTCATTAATTAAAGTCGAATAATGAAAATGAGTATTATTATAGTTTAAGGATCATTTACGACAAGTTACAAAAGTTTAGGGTTTAAAGTGTAAATGTTACAAAGCATAGGATCAAGTTACATGTCTATTTCATGTGTTATGTACGCCCTTATACCATCAAAACAACCCTAAACCTAACATTATTAGAAACGATTGAATACCAATTTAATACGCATTATTTAAGTTCCAGTTAAGCAAGTAAAAGACCAAAAGGAAGTGTGTCATGTGGTGTTTTCAAAATGGTTTTAACGGACCAGATTTGTACCTTTATATCGACATATATATTGTGGTTTCATTCGGTATTTAATGTACGATATGCTAGATTAGTTTTAACCATTTATGCAACATGTTGATGTGAGTAAAAGCATGCGTATGGGGTTCAAATACACGACCAGAAAAGATAACCAACATCAGATTTATAAGGCTCAAGTCGACTCAAATCGTGGCTCATAATAAGGTTTTTAGACTTAGGTATTATACGCGTTATAACATAGTACTTAGGAGCCAAAAACATGCGTGTATAGGCTGGAAAAACCCACGACCAGAATGGAACAAACTTTCAGTTTCATGACATGAATATGACAACACGTTAGGGCTTGTTTCATAGTTTTTAAAATAGCATAACCTCAAGTTTTACGTCTTAGGTTTTCAACATGATTATAACATAGTTTTATGAGCAACATATATGCGTGTGAAGGGCTAGAAACCCACGGCCAGAAATCAGAAAATATGAGGAGCAAACGAGATGTTATTGTACCTTTGAAGCGTGTATATGTGAGACAAGAAATCAATGGACAGAACAAGACTAGAGCACCCCTTTTGTGCCCTTATTACCCACGACAGAATCAGCACCCATCGATCCAAAACACCCCGTTGTATGCCCTTGGCAGCCTATGAAGTCGACAGAAAAAGATGAAGGAGAAGGAGAGAGTGGTGTGGTTGCCGTATATTTTGAGTAGGAGGGTGTTAGGGTTTGTTTTGTTCTTTGCTTTTCTTTTAATGCACAATTAAGGAGTTTGTTACCACTTAAATAGGAGGAGCGTATGATTGCCTACAATCTTGGGGGGAGGCGTTTTCTTGGAGCCGAATCAAAGGGAATTCCCAAAACCAAATCATGCATTTATTCATCTTCCAAAAATATACTTTGCACACTTTATTTATTTTATGTAGTATATGATACAAATGACCCTTTTGATGTGTTACAATCAATTTTTAGTATAAGTATAAGTTTTATTTGAAAAGTCTTGTGTAAATTAATTTCTTACTATTACGTGTCCCACGATTTAACGAGCTTGTTATATGTCGCGAGTTATTAGTTGAGGGTATTATAGTCTTTTAACGCGTTAACGATTTTTGGGTTTTACATCCAATATCTTACCATTCAAGTACTTCTTCAAGCTCCAGTAAGGGTTGTAAGAACAGACAACGGCACATAATTCACAAATCAGGAGTTAAGAACTTATTTTGAAGATGTTGGAATCACTCATCAGACATCAGTTGTTAGAACTCCACGGCAGAATGGGGTAGTTGAAAGAAGAAATCGTACTCTTGTGGAAGCTGCTCGCACAATGCTAATCTATTCTAGTGCACCGTTATTTCTATGGGCTGATGCTGTTGCCACTGCTTGTTTCACTCAGAACCGATCCCTAATCCATCCAAGATTCAATAAAACCCCATATGAGCTAGTGAACAACATAAAACCTGATATCTCTTACCTTCACGTGTTTGGCGCTTTGTGCTATCCAACGAACGACAGAGAAGATCTAGGAAAACTAAAAGCTAAAGGTGATATTGGAATCTTCATTGGATACTCAGATAACTCGAGGTCATTCAGGGTGTGTACCAGAAGAACTAGGAAGATAATGGAGACGATCAATGTGAATTTTGACGAACTTTCACAAATGGCTTCTGAGAGACTCGCTCTAGAACCCGCGCTTAAACTGATGGATTCTGAGAGACTCGCTCTAGAACCCGCGCTTAAACTGATGGCTTCTAATCAAAACAGATTCGCACCAAACCCGCAGACTCCTGGACACATCAGTCTAGGACTCATACAACAAAGAGCTCCATCAACTTTTGCTGCCACACCTCATGAACAAGAATGGGCGAATTTCTTCGAGTTAATGTTCAATGAATACTTTGGTGGAACTTCGACAAATGCATCAAACCATCATTCCGCTGCACCCGCTCAAAATCATCCATCACCACCAACAGAAGATGCATCTACAACGGTCGAAACCAATGCACCAACTCCATCAACGTCATCTACATCGACTTCTACAAATCCTATTCGTGAAATAGTTTTACCAGCAGTTGATGAGCAAAACCAAAACATATCATTTCAAGAAGAACCTTCACAAAACCAGAATGATGCAACGTTAGATGAAGACTTATTTGAAAATCCGTTTGCTACAGAATCTGCTGAATCATCATCAAGCTTACGAGAACCATCTAACTCGCATACGTTTAACCAACGGTATCCTTCTACTCTGAAGTGGAAAAAAGACCATCCAATTGAACAAGTTATTGGTGAACCTTCATGGCCAATTCAGACGAGACGCCAACTTGCCACCGATTGCGACTTGTGCATTTACATTTGCTCAATTAGCAATATTGAACCAAAGAACATTCGGGAGGTAATGGCAGATAATGCAAGGATAGAAGAAATGCAGGAGGAACTTCTCCAATATTGTCTACATGACTCTTGGGATTTGGTTCCAAGACCAATTGACATTCGCGTCATTGATCTCAAATGGTTATGGAAGAACAAAAGGGATGAAGAAATGACTGTAATTCACAACAAAGCTCGTCTCGTGGCCAAAGGATACAGACAGGAAGAAGGGATAGACTTTGAAGAGTCATTCGTGCAGGTAGCTAGACTTGAAGCAGTCAGGATATTCTTAGCCTATGCAGCTCACAAAAACATCACGGGTTATCAGATGGACATTAAGACCACGTTCTTGAATGGAACTCTGAAAGAAGAAGTGTACGTGAGTCTGCCAGAAGGCTTCATAGACATGGAACATCCAGACTACGTCTACAAACTCAAAAAGGCAATCTATGGTTTAAAGCCAGCTCCGAGAGGGTGGTATGACGAACTGTCCTCTTTCCTGATTCTAAACAATTTCACCAAAGGAACTGTTGATCCTACCTTGTTTACACAAAAATACAAAAATGACATTTTGATTGTTCAGATTTACGTGGACTACATCATTTTTGGGTCCACTAATCTGAATCTTTCAAAACATTTTGAAAATCTCATGAAAAGCAAATTTGAAATGTCCATGATGGGGGAACTTAAGTTTTTTCTTGGTTTACCAATACATCAATCCCCACGTGGAATTTTTATTAATCAATCTAAATATACAACTGAGATTTTGAAAAATCATGGTATGGATAATTGTGATTCGGTCGGTACACCAATGGTAACTTCACCAAAAATTGGAGCCGAATTATTTGGGAAACCCATCGATTTGAAGAAATATCGGAGCATGATTGGTTCTCTCATGTACCTCACTGCTAATCGACCCGATATTCATTTTGTTGTTTGCTTATTAGCACGATTTCAGGAAAAGCCTACCGAACTGCACCTCAAAGAGGATAAAAGGATCTTTCGGTACCTAAAGACATCTATTCACATGGGACTTTGGTATTCGAAGGAATCCGGATTTGATCTAATAGCCTTTTCAGATGCGGACCACGCAAGTGATCAAGTTACAGCAAAAAGTACATCAGGAGGAGCACAATTTTTAGGTGAAAAATTAGTCAGCTGGTCTTCAAAGAAACAAGATTGCACTGCACTTTCAACCGTTGAATCCGAGTATGTGTCTCTATCTGCGTGTTGTGCTCAAGTTCTATGGATGAGAACACAACTCACAGATTATGGCTTTACTTTCGATAAAATACCTATGTATTGTGACTCGAAAAGTGCCATAGCCATATCGTGCAATCCTGTTCATCACTCAAAGACTAAGCACATTCTTGTCCGCTACCACTTCATCAAAGAACACGTAGAAGAAGGTACTGTTGAATTATTTTTCGTGAAGACAGATTACCAACTCGCCGATCTATTTAGTAAAGCCCTTCCAAAAGAACGGTTTAACGACTTGGTTCGACGAATTGGAATGCGAAGCCTAACCCCTGAGGAGTTACAACGTCTTTTCGAATCTTCTTGAAAATGATTTTCCAAAAAGCTTCGCTATAAATATTTTTGAAAAACAAAATACAAATTTTGAAAAACTAACAAAAGCAAAATATAAAAATATAAAAAACTTTCAAAAATACAAAAACAATATAAAATCAAAAATCCAAAAATATTCTTCTACGACATGTCTCTCATATAATCGTATTCTGTACGTTTCTAGAAATGTCATTCAACACTGATACGGACATGTACAGATGCTTGAACGAGAGTTCTTTAAATGTTTTCTAAAACATGTCATTTCTCAAAAATTTCTTCAAAAAATGGCTTTCGTATACTTCAGTACGAAACCCGGACTAAAATGACGACTTTTGATTATTTTCAAATCAAAACTCGTGTTTTTAAAGAAAAAATCTAGTGTACGCTTCAGTGCACTACATTTAAAACTGGTGAGAAATCATCATCATCTTGAGCACCTTTTTCAAGATTGTTCAAAAAGATTTTCAAAATCTTTCAAAATATTTTGTGCTCAAGATAACTCCCTCTAAAACTCTTTAATTGATTATGCTTTATTAAAGGGGGAGTATAAAACCAAAATGTTCCAAATTCATTCTTAAATCAAATTCGTTTGTCTCCCCTTAAGATTCTAAAATGTTGTTTAATCTGTTGATATAAAAAATATCACGAATATGCTATTTTTGAGGGGGAGAAGACGTGATTAAAATCAAAAAGTTTAATGATTGTTTTTTGAATCTCAAAAGAGCTCGACTCAGTCATAACCATTGAATTGATAAGGAATCTAAGTCAGGAAATGTACCATCTCGAGAAACTTTCTATGGACTTGCCCAGGACGGGTAATAATTTCAAGCTAGTTTTATAGTGATGTAAACGTGTCTCGAATCGGTCTTGTTCATTTAAAGTGGATCAATTCAAAAAGTGCAAACTCTACCCTCTCTGTGCAAATTTCAGTTAAAACAATATAAGCACATGTGAAGGGGGAGTGTTTCTGAAAATTCAAAACTCTCAAGGTGTTAACAAAATGTTTTACAATCATAAACATTTTGAGAGATTTTCAAGAAAATGGTTTTATGGCAACAATAGGATAGTCATGGAGTTATAAGGTGACTAAGGATAGGAAAATATGTCCTATGATCCACCAGTGCCGAAGGGATCTACCCAAGGAAAATACCCATAGTAATGTGACAAAGGTGAAAGAAGGGGTTGAAGAATTAAAAAGAAATGCAAAAGAAAGGGTGAAAAGAAATAGCCCTCCATAATCAACCTTAGGGAAGAAACCGGGTTCAATTCATCTGCTACTGGTTGTCACTAAGATGACACTGGTATTGAAGACAAAAGACGTCATGGACCCAGTGACGCACTGCACCTAACCTTCTTGCCACTCAATTCCTCTTAAAAGGATTTGTTTCATTCTCACTGGGAACCCTACACAATCTATCGACTTTCTCTTAGAGATCGTTGGTATTGAAGAAGGAAACCCTCTCCCTAGTCTCCGCTTAGGAAACCAAAATTCACTAATGGAGTCTAGAGCCACGAGATTCATTAAAAGATCTCATAGGAACACTCGACATTTCATCTCTTGATGTTCATCAATAAGAACACAAGTGATACATTCTAGAGTCCTACGCAGATCTTAGCAATCTGCCAGAACATTTATGAGAGGTTTCACAATTGTGATCCTCAGTGATTGAATGGAAATCCTGCCAGGGTGAACATTAAACAGCCCTGACAGCAGGTCACTTCGGTAATTCTTTATGGGTTACGCTTAGTGTGTCTCAAACGGTCTACAGTCGTGAAGTGATACTTCGGTGTACTTCAGCGACTCACCTGAACTGTAGGTGTACTTCGGTACATCGTGTTATCCTACTTGAGGGACTCCAGTTTTAGGAACAGCCTTTGTAAGAATTAGATACGTGTTTTCACAATATGTTGTTAACACCCTCGACGTTCGAACCTATAAGTGATGGAAATCCCGCTAAGGAGATTCCTTTCACGAATCGAATCCTGAAGACGTGGATCATTACTTGAACTTGTTCAACGTAATTCCAACTGTCCCTTAAGGGATTCGGACGGCTGATTCGCCCGAACAAGGTGAATGGAATCAAGACATTCATCAGTAGAACAATTGTTGTAATCAATTCTTTAAGAAAAGATTACATTGATCAATTGGTGATTCGTGACTGTACCTGGGAAGCTGCTGCTGATGGATGCTCGCGGGAGGAAGAGATCGGGCAGATTCTCCGCATGCTCATACCAACAACATCATTGGAATATCAAAGTCAAAAAGAAGTGTGAGCATGGTGGAGAAAGATGTGGAGACACCTAACCAAAGAAGTTGACAAACGGCAGACAACCACATTAACTGATCACAAAGCATGAAGGAACAAAGAATCAAGACTATTTTATATCGACACATAAATTTCAAGCTCAAGAAATCTAAAGACCTTATCAAGTGGAGCGTCTTTTGAATGACCACCCGTTAGGGGAGATTGTTAGCCTTGATAATAATTAATAGAAGTGATGGTCATTCACGTTTAGGAACTTTGTAACGTGTGTTAAATATCGTAATATAATAGTCAACGGGCTCATGGATTGGGCTAAGCTAAATGGGTATTAGTTAAGTTAAGCTAGCCTTTTTTAAGTTAATGTAATCGAAGCCAAATCCAAGCCCACACGAAGCCCATGGCCAAGCCCATAGGGCTTTTTATCTCTTAGTATAAGTACCCCTCAAAGTGTCATTTGAGGGGTGTGCTTGAGTGTGTATGTGTATGTGTTTTCTTTAAAGTAATACAAGTTTCTTGTTTTATATTTATCTCTCCACATACGAGTTACATATATTCAAGTCACCATCTTTCCATATTTCTTCTACATCTTTACGCATAAGTATTTGTGTTTGGTTTACGTGTATACTTGTGGTAAGCTTGTGTATTCGTGATAAGGTTAAGAAAAACAAGGTCCTACAAAACCATATCCTTTCCCAAAATATCTTTAACAAAGTATTTAAAATACTCATTTTGATCGGGAAAGTGATGTCGATATTTTTAGAAAATGTTGATCAAAGAAGTGAATTATTTATTCCTAATCTGAGAATCTCAAGTCCTCTTGCCTCCATGTGCTAAAGCAATTTCAAATCTTTGATGCACATGTTGATGGGGAGCTTTTCTAAAATATCAAAAACAATTCAGATACAAAATGCTTTGATCTTTTATCACAAGTACCAGGATTGATTTTTAAATGGTTTTCAATTGGTTTCAATGGCAGAAGAACAATACCAAAAGACCGACCAAATTTACTTTATACATGGTGATATAAGGATGGTTAGGTTAGGTATTCGTTCCCACGATCCCGCCAGAGCCGGAGGGATCTACCCAGAGACAATCCACTTGATAGTATAGAGTCCTTAGGTATGATAAAAAAAGGAGAAAAGTGAGAAATGGGAAGAGTGCGGACTGAGATAGAGCTAGAACTGGAACAAACCCAACAAGGTTCTAGTTATGAAATCTCGGTAAGCACCAAAGGGGTTGAAGAATGAAAAAGAAATGAATGAGAAAAGGGCGAAAAGTAATAGCCCTCCATTATTTCAACCTTAGGGCAGAAACCGGGTTCAATTCATATGCTACTAATGGTTACATGGGTAACACCGGTATTGAAGACAAGACGTCATGGACCCAGTGACGCACTACATTACAACTTCCCAAGCTACTCAAGTTCCTCATCAAAGGACTTGTTTCATTCTCACAGGGAACCTACATAATCTATCGACTTTCTCTTATAGAATGTTGATATTGAAGAACGAGACCATCTCCCTAGTCTCCGGCATAGGAAACCAAATGTGCACTATTGAGTCTAGAGCCAAGAGATCATCCACAAGAATTCTCATTAGGACACAAAATTAATGAAGACTTGTTGTTTCACACAATGTGGAAAGTAAGTATATATATTGAGAGTCCTACGCATTATCCTTGTGGTATTGCCAGAACATCCGAGTGATATGTAAAAGTACTCACGATGAAGATGGAAATCCCTCTAGAGCCAACATCAAACAAGCTCTTGGTGGGTGACATGTGAGATCTATCAAATAGATCAAACTTGTGACAACTGGATTGGAACGATGGAGCGATTCAATATTGAATCAATCTTGGTCCAGGAAATGGATTGACGGATACCTTTGAAAAGTCGGTCGTTGTGCTTAAAAATTCTTTTCTCTAGCACATCGACTATGTATTAATATTTCAAAATAAACGGTATTTATGATTGATAATTGATTTTCCTTAAAACCCTCGTTGTATTGCAAAACACATTATATTAAGCAATACACGATTATTTTTCAAATCACTTTTCATCAATCAGTGAATCTCAATTCTCTGGTTCACTCACTCCGTGTTGTCTCCTTTGAGACGTTCAGGTTTGAGAACGGCTAGAGCAGCTGCAAAACCCTGTCAAGGAGATTCTTAGGAATTATACCTGATCATAGGCAGTACTTGTACTGATCAACGGGGAACCGTGGGCCGTGTACCTCAATTAAACGAAAGTGATCAAAGACACTTTCGTGCGCTTTATTGCTAACTGTTTTATGCAGGTACACCCAACGTTTGCAGCTGATCATAATTGAGAAGTCAATCCATAGCTGCATGCTCACACATCACATTCATGGCTAAAGAAATCATGATAAGTGCATATCTTCATCAACGACTCTGATATTTTCACTCCATGCTTCTGCTACGCTGTCACACCCCCAAATTACCTGTTTTGCAGCGGAATGGAATACCTTGGGGGATGACTGTCATAGCATCAAAGTTACAGTTATATCGAACGACCTAAAGTGTCGTTTGGAAAACACATCGTTTGATTTTATTAAAACAATCAGAGTTTACAAAATGAAGGTCCCAAATGAAAATCAACTTGTGCGGAAATAAGTTTGATACAAGCCAAACGATGTTTTTTAAAGTGTATAAAACCCAAGTGCGACGCGTCGTCTCCGCGACTCTATGATATGTCCGTATGCATGCCATGAAGTGAATGCCTTAGATACCTGAGATAAAACATGCTAAAAGTGTCAACACAAAGGTTGAGTGAGTTCATAGAGTTTGGTTAACAAGTAAAGCTTTTAAAAAGCGTTCATGTAGCAAAGTCCAAGTTTTTGGTCATATAGAATAGTTTGCAAGCAAAGGCATCGTAAATCCACTCAGTTCCAAGTCCCGCCCATACAAAACTTGCAACCTGTGTGTTTACAACCCACTGCTAAAATAGTATGATTGTCAATCTTGTTTGTAAGTAGGACATAGGTGCATACGATATATACATAAACTTAATGCAAAGAATCACAGCCAACTGAACCTCACGACGAAGTCTAACTTGTTTGTTGTGTTACATTGAATCACTTGAATAACAGATTATATTCACCCAAGGTCTCGTCTATCAAGGACACAAGGGTGGGGGCGTCAGCCCGATAGTACTATCAATACCTCTCTGCCGGCTCCCGCAGGAGTTAACCAGTTGCTAAAGTTTGTATGTTGTTGCACAATTGAAAACTAGTTTAGCACATTAAGGCACATATCGCAATAAACCACACATAATGTCCAAAGTGTATAAGAAGTATATTGTAACACAATTGTATAAATGGTTTGAGTATTCGCAAGAGTGAAATAAGTATTTAAGCATGTATCTCCCCCAAATAGTTTGTAAGAATTTAAACGAGTAAAAGTGGGGTATGAACTCACAGTAGTATGTCAAAGTTTAGAATATTTGTGAAAGTAAATGAAAATAGTTTGAGCATGTATCTCCCCCAAAAGTAATTGAAAATGTATAAAAGTAGGGGCTATGAAACTCACCTGATGTGATTGATATGCTAACAAAATGAAGTGCACGAAAGTGAGGCTCGGAAACTATCCGCGACCTAAAATGAATGTTATGACTCGAGTTATGATATGTTGTCGTGAATGCATGATTTTGAAAACGTATCACCCAATATGCTACTTGAAAACTAGTTATATAAAAATATTGTTACTTGAATGTGTGACGGTTTCATGTTGAAAATAAATACTTTTGAGCTAATGGTAAAAATATAGTTAAAACTATGTAACGGTTTTAGTAATTGAAAAATCAGTTTACGTCGGACTTGACGTAATATATACATAGGAAAACTAACTCGTTTTTAACATCCATTTCCCCCAAAACGTCCGTTTAGGCCCTCAAAAACCTTGATTAAAATCCTGACAGCTTACCAAAGCTGTGAATAGTGTTTTCAGCACGTTTTTGACTCAAAGTTCGGTTAACCATAACTCACTCGTTTTAAGTCCGTTTTTCAAGTTCTTTATATCCACGCGAAGGTAATGAAGAGTACTAATATATTTTTAAACTTCGGAGACTTCACAGAAATTTTAAGGCCACTGTTTGGGTCAGTTAAAATTCGGACTGCATGAATATTTTCCGGAAAATTATAGTTTTTAAATCGTAACTTGGAAACCACGTATATTTTTCGTTATAACTCCGTTTTAGTCCGTTCAAAAGGCCACGTTCATAACTAAAAATCTATTTTCTAAAACTTTAATAAAACTTATAAAAATGACTAACTTTTCGGAAAAATTATAAATTTCGACAGCGCTTCCGCGCTTATTTTAAAATTACCATTTTTATCTACTTGTTTAACCACAAACTTCACCACAAAATCCCTTGAACTACACTTCACCAATCCTACTAAAAATAAAATGCTATTCGAACCATAATAGATAAAAAGACCATTTTTGAGGTTTATGTGACTACTTATAACATATAATTAAGCATAAACCACATCAAACCTTTACTAGCAAAAGATCAAAACTTACTTTGATAAACCATTTTTCAAACTACTCATTTTTATAAACTTCTAACTAGTACATACTTGTTATAAATATTTATAGAGCACATATGGGTGATAACAATTTGATAAACATGAATAAAAACTACAACTTGAGCAAATATGATCATATGGACTTATGAAATGTATAAAAAAAATATATATGAAAAAGTAAGAGATGAAGTTTTATGCTTACAAATTGCTTGATGAGGTTTAGTGAACCAAGGATTATCCTAAACACCCTAGGTTTTTATTTCAAAACCTAAACAAAGAGTGTTTCTAGATTGTGTAGAACTTGATTAGAAAATTTTTGTGATCCTCCTTGCTAAATCAATGGTGTGGCCGGATTTGTGGAGAAGACAAAGAGAGGAGAAAAGCTTGATCTAACACACTTGAATTATTGGTTGAATGAGGTGAATGTGAAAAAGTCTTTGATGTGTAAGTATTTATAATTAAAAGATCTTGCATATCTACTTGATGCATGTATGTAATAATACATACATATATATATTATTATTATTAGTATGTAAATGTATAAATGTAGTAGAAGTAAAGTTATTTGAGGATAGTAGTAACTTGTAGTATTGTTAAATAAGATTAGTAAGTTGTATACACATTTGAATATTTAAGGTAGCGTTAGATAAAATAAATTTCACGGGTCAAGATAAAATATATTGAGGTCATAAAAGTTATAAAAATACATTTCTTGAAAGATTTGAATGAATAATTATTTATCGGGTTGAATTTAAGAAAACCGTCGTAATTTATATAAATATAACAATTTATATACGAAATAGATTTAAAACACTGGGTAAACTAATAATAACATTTTTAAAATCTTAATATGAGTATTAAAATATATTGGAATAATTTTTGGAAGTATCGGGTCAAATGTTCAAAAATAATATTTACGCGATAACGTTTGTTTAATAAGAAAATAACGTTTAATGAAAAATGCAAAACCGTGTACGAATCGTTATGAAATGCTGAATGTGGAATATGAGAAATGACCGGAAATTGCGAATTGTGACATTCTTCCCTTGTTAGAGGAATCGCGTCCTCGCGATTCGATTAATGATACTATGGCCCAAAACGCGACAAGGTTTCGAAAAGTTTATGCTCATGTATGGTCTATATGATTATGTCAATGCTCATGCATATGAGTTACACGCCCAACAAGATGCGTTCCCGTGCTATCGTGAGAAGTTCCCGTCCTAAATACATGCTTTCTTATGATTAGGCTCGATAAGACAAGCTTTCCCATTCTCAAGCAAAATTTCCAAAAGACTTTTAGGTAACCGATTTTTGCTTAATCCCACAACTCATCAAACAAGAACTGTCATACGATTAGGCTAAATCGGTTTAGGTAACAACTTGTTTCTAGCTCGATCCTTGCAACTCATCAAACAAGAACTGTCACTCGGATCAAACTGGAAACAAGTGGTTTGAAGAAAATCTTTTAAAAATTTGGCTTGATTACAGAATTGCTTACACATATGAGACTACTACTCCCTTCATTGCATGATTCTTCCTGAATTAGACATAGGTGATCAGGCTATGTATAATTTAGGAGTAACTATGCAATGCTTGGACTAATCGACTCATATGATGTTTGGTGTTGAGTCATAAGTCCGCATGTATAAAGAACGTGCACTTATAATGATATGATGAGATGCTATGATGAGGTGGTTATAGTCTAGGGTCAATGATGCAACCTAGTTCTCTATAACCGAATCTCTGATACCAATCTGTCACACCCCCAAATTACCTGTTTTGCAGCGGAATGGAATACCTTGGGGGATGACTGTCATAGCATCAAAGTTACAGTTATATCGAACGACCTAAAGTGTCGTTTGGAAAACACATCGTTTGATTTTATTAAAACAATCAGAGTTTACAAAATGAAGGTCCCAAATGAAAATCAACTTGTGCGGAAATAAGTTTGATACAAGCCAAACGATGTTTTTAAAGTGTATAAAACCCAAGTGCGACGCGTCGTCTCCGCGACTCTATGATATGTCTGTATGCATGCCATGAAGTGAATGCCTTAGATACCTGAGATAAAACATGCTAAAAGTGTCAACACAAAGGTTGAGTGAGTTCATAGAGTTTGGTTAACAAGTAAAGCTTTTAAAAAGCGTTCATGTAGCAAAGTCCAAGTTTTTGGTCATATAGAATAGTTTGCAAGCAAAGGCATCGTAAATCCACTCAGTTCCAAGTCCCGCCCATACAAAACTTGCAACCTGTGTGTTTACAACCCACTGCTAAAATAGTATGATTGTCAATCTTGTTTGTAAGTAGGACATAGGTGCATACGATATATACATAAACTTAATGCAAAGAATCACAGCCAACTGAACCTCACGACGAAGTCTAACTTGTTTGTTGTGTTACATTGAATCACTTGAATAACAGATTATATTCACCCAAGGTCTCGTCTATCAAGGACACAAGGGTGGGGGCGTCAGCCCGATAGTACTATCAATACCTCTCTGCCGGCTCCCGCAGGAGTTAACCAGTTGCTAAAGTTTGTATGTTGTTGCACAATTGAAAACTAGTTTAGCACATTAAGGCACATATCGCAATAAACCACACATAATGTCCAAAGTGTATAAGAAGTATATTGTAACACAATTGTATAAATGGTTTGAGTATTCGCAAGAGTGAAATAAGTATTTAAGCATGTATCTCCCCCAAATAGTTTGTAAGAATTTAAACGAGTAAAAGTGGGGTATGAACTCACAGTAGTATGTCAAAGTTTAGAATATTTGTGAAAGTAAATGAAAATAGTTTGAGCATGTATCTCCCCCAAAAGTAATTGAAAATGTATAAAAGTAGGGGCTATGAAACTCACCTGATGTGATTGATATGCTAACAAAATGAAGTGCACGAAAGTGAGGCTCGGAAACTATCCGCGACCTAAAATGAATGTTATGACTCGAGTTATGATATGTTGTCGTGAATGCATGATTTTGAAAACGTATCACCCAATATGCTACTTGAAAACTAGTTATATAAAAATATTGTTACTTGAATGTGTGACGGTTTCATGTTGAAAATAAATACTTTTGAGCTAATGGTAAAAATATAGTTAAAACTATGTAACGGTTTTAGTAATTGAAAAATCAGTTTACGTCGGACTTGACGTAATATATACATAGGAAAACTAACTCGTTTTTAACATCCATTTCCCCCAAAACGTCCGTTTAGGCCCTCAAAAACCTTGATTAAAATCCTGACAGCTTACCAAAGCTGTGAATAGTGTTTTCAGCACGTTTTTGACTCAAAGTTCGGTTAACCATAACTCACTCGTTTTAAGTCCGTTTTTCAAGTTCTTTATATCCACGCGAAGGTAATGAAGAGTACTAATATATTTTTAAACTTCGGAGACTTCACAGAAATTTTAAGGCCACTGTTTGGGTCAGTTAAAATTCGGACTGCATGAATATTTTCCGGAAAATTATAGTTTTTAAATCGTAACTTGGAAACCACGTATATTTTTCGTTATAACTCCGTTTTAGTCCGTTCAAAAGGCCACGTTCATAACTAAAAATCTATTTTCTAAAACTTTAATAAAACTTATAAAAATGACTAACTTTTCAGAAAAATTATAAATTTCGACAGCGCTTCCGCGCTTATTTTAAAATTACCATTTTTATCTACTTGTTTAACCACAAACTTCACCACAAAATCCCTTGAACTACACTTCACCAATCCTACTAAAAATAAAATGCTATTCGAACCATAATAGATAAAAAGACCATTTTTGAGGTTTATGTGACTACTTATAACATATAATTAAGCATAAACCACATCAAACCTTTACTAGCAAAAGATCAAAACTTACTTTGATAAACCATTTTTCAAACTACTCATTTTTATAAACTTCTAACTAGTACATACTTGTTATAAATATTTATAGAGCACATATGGGTGATAACAATTTGATAAACATGAATAAAAACTACAACTTGAGCAAATATGATCATATGGACTTATGAAATGTATAAAAAAAATATATATGAAAAAGTAAGAGATGAAGTTTTATGCTTACAAATTGCTTGATGAGGTTTAGTGAACCAAGGATTATCCTAAACACCCTAGGTTTTTATTTCAAAACCTAAACAAAGAGTGTTTCTAGATTGTGTAGAACTTGATTAGAAAATTTTTGTGATCCTCCTTGCTAAATCAATGGTGTGGCCGGATTTGTGGAGAAGACAAAGAGAGGAGAAAAGCTTGATCTAACACACTTGAATTATTGGTTGAATGAGGTGAATGTGAAAAAGTCTTTGATGTGTAAGTATTTATAATTAAAAGATCTTGCATATCTACTTGATGCATGTATGTAATAATACATATATATATATATATTATTATTATTAGTATGTAAATGTATAAATGTAGTAGAAGTAAAGTTATTTGAGGATAGTAGTAACTTGTAGTATTGTTAAATAAGATTAGTAAGTTGTATACACATTTGAATATTTAAGGTAGCGTTAGATAAAATAAATTTCACGGGTCAAGATAAAATATTTTAGGTCATAAAAGTTATAAAAATACATTTCTTGAAAGATTTGAATGAATAATTATTTATCGGGTTGAATTTAAGAAAACCGTCGTAATTTATATAAATATAACAATTTATATACGAAATAGATTTAAAACACTGGGTAAACTAATAATAACATTTTTAAAATCTTAATATGAGTATTAAAATATATTGGAATAATTTTTGGAAGTATCGGGTCAAATGTTCAAAAATAATATTTACGCGATAACGTTTGTTTAATAAGAAAATAACGTTTAATGAAAAATGCAAAACCGTGTACGAATCGTTATGAAATGCTGAATGTGGAATATGAGAAATGACCGGAAATTGCGAATTGTGACATACGCTGCTGCAAATAACATGAATAAACAAAAGCTTCCGCAACTCTGATGAGAAGATATCATGATCCAGAATGTGAGCATGTCGGTCCCAAAGTCACAAAGTCACAAAGTCACATGATGGCAATGCTACAAAGGATGAGTCAGATATTTATGGTGGCAGATGATCTTAAAGCTGGCTCAACACTCATCATCACGTGGATTAGTTAAAGACCTCCACTTGAGTAAACAAAACACGCATAACATGAAGAATTAAAGGCTACGGACTACAGAGCAATAATCTTAATCAAGAATCCAAGAACAATCAAAATGTAAAATGTGTGTATTTAATGTAAATTGAGGTGACCTCCCTTAGGGGGAGATTGTTAGGATTTAGAAAATCCGTTAGTTAAAGAGTCGGTCACCTCAAGTATATGAATTCGTTATAAAGCTCGTAGTCGTAGTCATGTTATGTTAATAAGTAGTTAGTTAAGTAACACCGTGGAGGACGGACGGGTCTTTACCCACTGTATTCCTGATCCATAGCCCTAGGAGGTGTGTCTTGTAAGAAACTATAAATACCCTCTACCTCCCAAGGTAGAGGGTTGGAGCTTAATAATATCATTTTTCTTTGTCTCACTAAGTTCCCTAAACTCTTCCACTTTCTCTCTCTAAAACCTGTACCATAAGCCCCATAATTGTTATATGTGATGTGTTTATGAAATCCAATTTGTTACACATTTTAACACTATCAAGTATTATATCAAGAGTATTAGTACTTATTCTAGCAATCTTGGAATCAAGATTATCAGCTAACGTTTTAAGTTGAACACAAATCTCACATTCACCATCTACTTTCTTCCCTTTTTCTAAATGTTTTAATTTATCTTTTAACTCAATCACTTCCTTTTCTAAACGTTCATTTTTGTTTTTCAAAATCTTATTTTTGTTAATTACTTTTAGACTAATTTTGCAAAGTTTATCATATTCACGATGCAATGATTGATCATCTAATGATGAGCTACTATAATAGAGAGATTCCGTACATACCTCGTTTGAGTCATTCGCCATAAGACAAATTTCTTCGTTCTCCTCCTCACACATTCCCCATGAACCACATACAAACGCCTTTTGGTCATCACGTTTGGGACACTTACTAATTAAGTGATTAGGATCCCCACATTTAAAACATGTGCGCTCATCCCTTACTTTCTTGTCGTCTTTCCCTTTCCGAAATCCCTTCTTGTCGTCATATGGTTGCTTGACATATCTTCCTTTTCTTCTAAAGAACTTCTTGAAATCCCGTACCGCCATGGCATACTATTCGTCATCACTTTCCGAAGAGGTTTCTTCATCGCTTGAGACCTTCTTGGATTTTAAGGCAAGAGATTTGTGCTTCTCTTTCTTTTCTTTTGAGGCTTCGAAGCCTTTAGCGAGGACAAGTTCATAGAACTTTAGATTGCCTATGAGTTCGTCGAGAGTGAGAATTGACAAGTCTTTGGATTCTTCGATGGCCGTCACCTTTGATCTCCACTTAGATGGAAGCGCCCTTAGATATCTCCTGACATGATTACGACTACAAAAAGACTCATCAAGTGCTTGTAATGAGGTAATAATAGTATTAAAGTTAGCAAAAGAGTTATCTATACTATCCTCATCCGATATTGAAAATTGTTCATATTGTTAAATAAATAAATCTATTTTATTGTTTTTAACTTGTTGGTTTCCTTGATGAGTTACAACTAAAGAATAAAAAAATTTATTTAGAGGTTTTAAGCATAGAAAATATTTCAAATTCCTTTTTGGGTAAAGCATTATATAAAACCATTTTAGCTTCACTATTTTTGGAAAGCTTTTTCTTTTGATCGTCGGAGAGGCGATCATGAGGGATGTTTATTTGGTTGCCGGTTTTATCATTTTTTGTAGTGGCTTGAAAGTCACTTTCAACAATGATGTACCAAAGATCAACATCTTTTGAGTACACATAAGTTTCAAATCTATTTTTCCAACAAATAAAACTATTTGTTTCAAGTAGTGGAGGTCGTTGCATAGATTGCCCTTCTTTTTAATTTTCAAAACTCATTGTGATCGAAAAGTTTTTAAAATACAATATACTTTAAAACTTTTGTAAACCTTGCTCTTGATGCCAATTGTGGAAAACTGGAAGGGTGGTTGAATAGTTTTCCCGATTTTAAGTTTAGTTTCGATCTTATATGAATTCGTATGGATGGATAGAAAGTATGAAGCAATATCTAATATAATTAATGAAAGCAAGTAAAGTAAAGGATAGAAAGTAGTGACACAAGTGATTTATAGTGTTTCGGCTACAACGACACCTTCCCTGCCCTATTCCACTCCCCGAGTCTCCTACTCGAGAGTTCAAGCACTATGTCGACAAGCTCCTTCAACACGGCGGAGAAGCCTCACAACGTCGCTTACACTTTTTACGGTACAAAGCTAAATGTCGAGTCCTTAAAACGACAGACCAAACTAACACAACTATAACACAACAACTATGTGAAATATGAAATACAAGATCTTGCTATAGAAATATTGCGGAGGAACAAATCAATGAAGGACCCCTTCCTTGGATGACTTCGTAAGAAGAGGGGTGAGTAACAATGAAGAAATGGCTCACTATTTATATGCAAAAATCTCTACTATAGCCCGGTTCCTACGGATCCCTCTCTTGAGGGATCCGTCCAGTGTAATCTCAGGGATCCGTGGACGCTCCTCACTATTTGAGTTATGGGTCATGGATCATGGGTCATGAATCATGGACTTTGGGTCATGGGTACACAAGTAGACACAATGTATCTAGACATTGGGTCATGGGTCTTGGGTTATGGGTTATGGATTTGCTCCATGGGTCTTGGATATTACCCATCCTAATAAAGTATTACAACAAATGAATTATTACAACAATTATGTTAAATAACTAGATGTAAATGGTTTACAAAAATAACATGTATCCTTATAATTTTACTTATGATAACTTTATATTTGTTATCAACAAAACACAAAGAGATCGCTAAATATGAATAAAAGTTTTTATGGTTTATTTGTATTAACATATATTATAATAACCTGTATAAAGGGTTAGCCTAGAAAAATATTCTAACTTGGGAAAACGGTCACTCGAAGTGGTATTAAAAAGAGCCAGAATTGGTGATTTTGTGTATAATAAAAAAGTGACATGTTTAGACAAGTTAATAAATAACTTAAATAGTAGATGTAAAATACTGTCCAAGCATATCGTGTAGAGTCTAATTAGTTATATTTTACTTGTCTTTGGCCCGTAGTTAAATATGCGTAATCGTTGGGTTTACCTAGTAGTCATAGTCCCCTCTTTACATTTTTACTTGTTTTGGGGTGAAATGCATGATTACTTGAATAAACATGATTATATTTTTATGAATCTACCGACTTGAATGAAACCTTGTTTCACTATTTATACTCGTGATTAATCACATCCCCACTTTTACCACATTTACTACGTTTTGGGATGAAATGCATCATTATCATTTGAACTAAATCATGGTTGTATTATTTTTATGAATTGCGTATTAGTTTTTTTATACGTGTGACTTGATAAAATCTAGACTTATGTATTAATTTTAAGACATAAAAACTTTGATAAAAATGTAGACTTCGTGTATTCTTTTTGATGCCTAGTATCTTAGCGTATTACTCTATATAGGTATGATTTTTATAGACATAGGCATTTGAAATAGCATACATTTTTGTGTTGGATGTGTAGGGTGCCGACGTACCCTAAGTGTCGTACCGTACGTACCCCTTCGCATTATTAGTCCCCCTTGTCTATGGGTGTAGGTATTATGGATAGCGCTATTAGAGGTCGGCCAACCTCTCATTCCCTTGTCTATAAGATGACATAGTATTTATATATGGGTGTTTGTTATATAACAATAATCGCAGTGTCATTTATTTTTTACATACATTTACAACTAAGTATTTTTGACTTACTATTTTTGGAAATACTTCATTATCATGAATTGATGTATGAATATATATGTTACAAGTTTTGTATGGGCATGACTTGTAATAAGATAGATTATTATGACTTTTTACACAGTTATTTACAAAGGTTTTCCTTATTATATAAAGCATGTGTACTCACCAACTATTTTTCACAATTGACCATTTTTCTCATGCCTTCAGATGATCATCAGTAAGTATTTTATGAAGGCATTCGCATGGAGTCATCCATTGGAGTTTTTAATTTCTCATGTCCTTTACGAAATTTTAAAGACAATATTTTGGGAAGTTAAAACTTATGCTTAATTTCCCAATGTGTGGCTAAACAAATTGTTGTAATTCTCGTACTATTTGTTTTAATTAAAGTATGGTGTGTTCTACAAATTTATGCTTGTGCCTTTTATTGTTACACTCCATGTTTCAGCTTTAGCGGGTGTGTAAGAAATTGGTACCAGAGCCTAAGGTTATAGAGAATGTCGGTTTTTCTAGAATAAAAAATGTAACTATAACCAAAATGACATTTTATTAAACATCGAACATCATACGAGTCGACTAGTCATAGCATTGCATGGTTAATCCTATTTGTTACTGTTAATACAAATAAGCCGTAAAAACGTTTATTTATATTTTACGATTTTCCAATGTTTTGTCGATGACAAACGTAAAATCATTTTAACGAAACAAATAAAATACATAAATAGTTTGAGCCAATAGTTTACTAACACACCCACGTTTTCACATAAAACACTAAACAAGTAAAAGTGATTTTATGATTTAGTAATACATATATACAACAACTAGTGTTTACATATTGGGCAAACATATACAAAACTAGTATGTATTCTAATGGATAATATAAATGGGTAGAAGTTTAAGTATTTGACCCATTGACCAAATACATTGAATGTAGTTGGGTAAAACCCAAAGTCCATGACCCATACCGATGGAGCATAACCCATAACCCATTGCATGACATGATGCATAAGTCATATATGGATATTATCCATGACCCATGGTTTTAACCCATGACCCATGGACTAGATGCATTGCATCTTGTAGATACATTGTATATACTTGGATACTCATGGTCCAATATCTAGGACCCATGACCCATAACCCATGACCCATGACCCAAAACCCATGGGCAAAGGGGAGCGTCCCACGGATCCCCAGTAATACACTGGACGGATCCCTCAAGTGAGGGATCCGTGGGATCCGTGGAACAGTAGCTAAATTTATTCTATAAATAGTGAGCCATTTCTTCATTTTGGGTTGCCACTCCCACACATACTTTCCCCAAGTGTTGTAACCTTCTAACCTCAGATCCTAAGGATCTCTCTATGTAGTTTGTCTTTTGTTTTTGTGTGATTCTCTAGGTTCCTCTTAAAGGCGAGATCACCACCTCTTGAAGTCGAGCAAGCTCAAGTCCATGAGCTGCCATACTTCATCATCATCAAGACTACTGAGGTTCTCTTGTTGATAGTTCTTTCTTCCTCCATAGAGGTGTTGTGTCAAAGGCATTAGTGAAGGATGCCGAAATAGTCAAGAAGAAAGCATTAGTGAAAGTGCTTAACGTTCGTGTCAAAGGCATTAGTGAATAATGCCAATGGAGTAAAGACGAAGGCATTAGTAAAAGGTGCCAAACGTTCGTGTCAAAGGCATTAGTGAAGAATGCCTAGAAGTCAAGTCAAGTGGCATTAGTGAAAGATGCCAAGGGTGTATAATCGATGAGGTGCATCGATATACAAATAGAGATAGGTTGTATCCAAGGATATTGTTATCCTTGATGATGTTGTAATAAGGAGTGGGTCTCCTTTGGGATAGGTGTTGTTTAGTGTTAGGTAGTAGTTCCTCCATTGTAATGGAACTCGGTATCTAGCGTAGGACCGATAAAGGGTAGACGACGTTGTGATAGGTGTGGTTCTACCTTGTGGAAGAACCCGGTGGTTAGCCTAATACCGGAAAAATAGTAGGCGACGTTGTGAAGTTTTCTCCGCCATAAGGAGTTGGTGTCGTGTAGTGTTTACGAACTGTCGAGTAGGTGACTCGGAGAGTGGAGTAGGGCAAGGAAGGTGTCCTTGTAGCCGAAGCACTATAAATAATCGTGTCGTGGTTATGTGCTTCATACTCTTTATCTTTCATTACACACTTATATATGTATCTATCAACTTCCAACATACACATCCAAATAAATTGACACAAGCCGATCTAAATATGTTAAAACAAAGTTTTAATCGGTAAAACTATTCAACCCCCCCCCCCTTCTAGTTTTCTACAATTGGCATCAGAGCTTCGTTACCAAGTTTCTTAGAGTATGTTGTACTTTAAAAACTTGATACGATCCGTGTATGTTTGAAAACTACAAAGAAGGAAATGTTTTAAAATAATTTTTTTATGTTGGATATTGATAGATTATTCTAACATTTTCTTTTCAAGAAATCTTCATGCTATGATCTCTCCAAAGCCTTTATTTATATTCAAAGAATAATGAAGTCAACTTTCAAGGAAGAACCTAAAAGTAATCGCAACCTACTTATTCTAAGTACATTTGATTACTTTAAAAGCTCATGAAGTATTCTCAGTCTTATGGTCTCCACAAACCATACCAAGAGCATAGAGGTATGTTTACTTTTCATTAGCTAGCTTACATCTACATTAATATATTGATACGATCTTTTATTTAGACGTTAATAATTGCTAGTCTCTTAAAAGTTTCTTTTCGCCACTTTCCCGACTTACTCATCATCGGGAATAGTATTCCTCTTGATCTCGTCAAACTAACACCGTCGTCACAAATCGCCCCTTGATAATTAACTTATCAAATCCCGTTGACCAAACATCTTTTCAATTAGAAACCTCAAAACTATTTTTGTTCCATAAGCTAGTTTATAACTTATTACAAAAATAATGCCAAACACCCTTTTTCTGTCCACAGTAGCCGAATCCCTCTATTTGTACTAGCCGGATCCCTAATACAAGGGATCCAGGGAAACCGTGTGACAGAAACCAGCTATACGCCTTTCAAAATCAATTATGCTCTTGTTCCCTCTCCTCACAAAACACAAAAATGACCCAAGTGATGTTTTCGTCTCAATAGGACTCCATATCCTCAAGCATCCTTCTCTAGAACATCATTGGAAGTAATTACACTAATATGTTCTAATCTTCATCATCTTCCTCCTAGGTTTTATGGTTTTTCAATTTTTTCTAATCAATTAAGAAAATTAGGTTTTGCAAAATTGATCACTAGAAAAGGTTTTCACATAACTAGGATTACATTGTGCTTACAACATTGTTAATACAAAACAAAACCATAAACCCGTCTCAACAAATTTTGCCTAATTGGAATATTTGTTTTTCTAGGACCAACCATGCATAAAGCCACCCAACAAGACCACCATCATACCGTTTACTATCTCACCCAATACTATCGAAAAGAGGAGTTGTCAAAAAGCGATCCCAAAGTCTTCAAAAGACTTGAAAAACGACTTATCCACGAAGGTCGTGTGGTCAAGGAATGTTTACTTGAAAATACCGACATTCGTCAAGTCTTCTCCGCAATCAACTTTGATTGTCTTCTTGATATTGATGAACAAATTTGTTCGGTTTTCATCTTTGAATTCTACAAAAGCGTTAGGATCATTCGAAACATCGATGATAGCATTTCAATCGCCTTCATCATCAATAAACAAAACTTCACTCTACCCCTCAACACATTTGCTCCAATCCTTAGAATTCCTTGTGAAGGAATTTGTATGTACTCTCAAGATTGGGCAATATCCACTTAATCGTTTGCTCTTGATTCCAAACCAATCTACCATACTCCTCTTGATGACCCCGCAACCGTTCGAGACACTATTTTCAAAGTTAGAGCCGACCAATCTCGTTTCAACCGCAACAAAGAACTCATTCACCGTGATCCCTTTCAAATGGAACTCTTCGAAATGCACCCCATATATAGAAAATGTGAAGAAATTCTTAGGGAAAATGTCATTAGTTTGGTCGGAAACAAAGACCATCCAAATGCATGTCTCGTGCAAATGATTTATTGCCTTATCCACCAAAGGCCATTTAATCTCGCCTATTACATGATGAAGAGAATGGTCGGGGTATTCAAAGTTTCCAACATGGTATTTCCGTATGGTATGATCCTAACACGACTCTGTGAGTATGTTAGTGCAATGCAATAATCTCTAATCAATGATGATCATTTCTCTCCGATCACGTCATGGTACCTCTTACCAAACAACCCTCTAAACGGTTCATGGTCAATGGAAGAAAACCTAAGGCTCTCCCGGACTCCTCGGACGAAGAAGAAGTAAATGTCAACCCCGAAGCCAACGTCGACTTAGACCCCTTTTGTTAGGTCACCATATTGTAACACAAGCCTCAATATGTAAGAAAGAGATAAAGGAAAGATCGGATGAACACAAACACAATATACACGAATAAGAATGAAAGAAAGTTATGCATAGGTATTAGTGAAATGTGAACAACCAACCTTCTAAGGAAGGTTTACAATACTATTTATAGGGAAAGAAACTAGGGCAACACACAAGTTCCCTTCCTTTCCTTATTGGATATGGGCCAAGGCTTATGGGCTTTCTGCATAAGCCTTGCCATTAAAACAAACATAAAAGCCTAATTAAGCAACCTATTACATGTTAATTACAAACACTTGAAATAGAGTTTAGGACTGATTCCAACAATCTCCCCCTAAGTGTTGGTAATTAATGACTTAAGTAATCTTGAAACGTTGTAGGTGCTGATGTAATAGTTGCTTTGACGTCTTCTGACATTCTTTTTCTTGTGAGAAGAAGTGCCTTGATTCCAACAATCTTCCTAGTGTGAGGATCTTGTTTTTCTTAGAAGTTTTCAGCTTTGACGTCTTCATATATCTTTGTTCTGGTGTGGATATGGTGATGTTATGTTGTTGTGATCTGCATCAGGTCTGCTTCGTTGCTCAGGTGTCTCCACGTCCTTCTCCAACATGCTCACACGCTCTTTGATGTTGGATTTCAGGATTGATGTAGTTCTCTTTAGTCTTTAAACTTTGTAGATTCTTTGGCTTTGATGAAGAATCATTCTGACTTTTGTGTTGCCTTTCGAGAGAACTTCAATTAATGTTATTGTTGGTGTGAGCATGTGGAGAATCTGCACGATCATCTCTTAGGAGCATCCATAAGAAGAAAACATAAGAATTGGTTAGTGATAAACACCAATCGATCATTGTGGTCGTTTCTCAAGGAATTGACCACTACGATTGTTCTTCTGATGAATGTCCTGATTCTATTCACCTTGGTCGGGCGAATCAGCCGTCCAAATCCCATAAGGGACAGTTGGCATTACTTTGAACAAGTTCAAGTAATTACCCACATTTTTAGGACTCGATTCTTGAAAGGAATCTCCTTAGCGGTATTTCCAGCACATACAAGTTCGAACTTCGAGCGTGTTAACAACATAGTGTGAAAACACATCTCTAATTCTAGCAAAGGCTATTCCTGAACTGGAGTCCCTCAAGTAGGATAACACTATGTACCGAAGTACACCTACAGTTCTGGTGAGTCGCTGAGGTACACCGAATCATCACCCCACGACTGTAGACCGTTTGAGACAACACTAAGCATAACCCACAAAGAGTTACCGAAGTGACCTGCTGTCAGGGTTGTTTGATGTTGAACCTGTCAGGAGTTTCCATTCAATCACTGAAGATCACAGTTGTGAACCCCTCATAAATGTTCTCGACAGATTACTAAGATCTGTGTAGGACTCTAGAATAGTATCACTTGCGTCCTTATTGTTGAACGACAAGTGATGAAATGTTGCGTGTTCCTAAAAGATCTTTTGATGAATCTCGTGGCTCTAGACTCAATAGTACGCTTTGGTTTTCCGGAGCAGAGACTAGGGAGAGGGTCTCCTTCTTCAATACCAGCAATCTCTAAGAGAAAGCCGATAGTTAGGGTTCCCTGTGAGAGTGAAAGACGCTTCTGTTGAGAGAAACTTGAGTAGCTAAGAAGGTTTAGTGCATGCGTCACTGGGTCCATGACGACTTTAATCTTCAATACCGGTGTCATCTAGTGACAGCCAGTAGCATATGTATTGAACTCGGTGTCTGCCCTAAGTTGAATAATTTGGAGGGCTATTTCTTTTCACCCTTTTCATTACATTTCTTTTTAATTCTTCAACTCCTTCTTTCTCCGATTCTCAATTTCTCCTTTTTATAATCATACCTAAGGACTTCTAAATTCTAACTATTGGTGGTGTCATTTGGTAGATCCCTCCGGCTCTGGAGGATCATAGGACGGTTATTCCTAACCTTAGTCACCTTATAACTCCATGACTAACCTATGTTGTCATAAAACCATTTTCTTTAAAATATCTCAAAGTGTTTGTGAGTAAAAAAATAGTTTGTACCACTGTGAGAGTTTTATCAATTGCAGAAATACTCCCCCTCCACACGTGCATAAGTGTTTTTACAGAAATCTGCACGATGAGATAAGGGTGCGCGCTTTTGAATTGATCAACTCAAGATAGACAATTCCCCGCGAGACACGGTTACGTTGCATAGTTAAAGAGTTACATTGTCAGCTTTTAGGTGACAACTATATCTAATAACTACCTTGATGGTGTGGACAAACCTCGAAAGGTGGTCAAACCCGTCAAAGTTCATGTCTATCAAGAGCTTCTCGAATAGGTACAATCTACTTGGATAAGTCTTGAAAGACAAATTTTTTTGATGTATGACAGTTCAGATCTCGTCAATTCATGGGTTAAGTCTTTAGCACGAAGATTCAATGACAAATTTTCACAACATATTTATATCACACAATTTTTCTCCCCCTCAAAAATGGCATATAAATGTTATTTTTGACAAAATTTTGATGTCAAATATGTCCATTTCGAGTTTTGTAGGAAGATTTACACGTAGAACCATTTGTGAACAAAGATTTTAGCAAGTACTCCCCCTCAACAAGTAATACAAACTTTTGAGGTTTTGAAAAAAAACATAAGGGGAAGTACTTGTTCTTTTGAGCAAAACTTTGAAAAATGAAAGTTTTGATAAGTTTTACTCAAAAGTAAGAAGCTTTCGCTCCTTTTATAGGATTGTGGCACTGATGCGTACTACAGGGTCCTTTTAAGCAAAACTTTGAAAAATGAAAGTTTTGATAAGTTTTACTCAAAAGTAAGAAGCTTTCGCTCCTTTTATAGGATTGTGTCACTGACGCGTACCACAGGGTCCTTTTATAGGATTGCGCACAAGCCATCGTCAATTATATACAGATCAAAATATCCAAATATTAATCAAGGAAACAAATTAAGGAGTACCAGGCAGTCCGTCAATAACGCCAGGAGTTCTCTCTTGACTTTGATACCCCGTGAGGGAGAAACTCTGTCGTCCTCCCACAAATCTCTCCAAATTCCTTATCTGATCGCGACGAAACAACCTTTCATCAATCCTCGTGACGATTTTCTTTGCATCCCTCTTTTACCTGGAATTCCATCACTTTTTTGACCCTATGCCTTCATGAATCTCCTTTAACCGATAAGCTAGCCCGTCATAAACCTTCTTCAGGGTGTGATCACCAAACTTGTGAAGCTCATTGCACGCCATGAAGCAATTATGGTGAAGTTCACTTCGGTAAACTACGCCAAACTTTGGTTTCTTGAGGATTGTGTACTGAGCAAGTTGGTTGATATCGGGAAAGTTTATCAGTGGTTTGGTGAGATTAACACGTTTTTGGTATGATTCCATGGAAAGTTGAAGGTCTTCAACACGTTCCTGGATAACGATGCTTCTAATGAATATCAGCAAGGACTTGATGTACTGCAGCTGGATGTTGGTGGAGAATTGTTGCATTCGACCTTGTACCTTAGCAAGATACATGTCTTCGATGTCATTGAGTGACAATCTCGTAAAATCCGCTTCAGTGAAGTCATATTCCTGTTCGTCTTGGTGTTTGACTTTGATTGTTTTCAGGAATGAGTAGTCCCACTTATTAGACAGGCTGACATGCATTATAGCAATGATCCATTTGTCACTATACACCTCTTTGTTAGATTTGGGTAACTGGCAGCTTCTGTAGTAAAGTCTTCTTCGTTCAGGCCAATGATGAATTCCGTACAGTGCATCGAGGTCATAATTTACCACATTATCAACAAACATTCATGTGGCTTCTTCCTCGATGGCAACATTATTGGAGAAGACTGCTGCCGGGATAGGGAAGGTGAGTGAAGTAGCGTATTTCTTGCTAACATCGCTACCATGTTGAATAAATTCTAGGTCATTGTTGAAGAAGTACTTGTAGGGAATCTTTTGTTGATCAGGTCGACCAATGGTTGGTAGTGGCTTGGTCCAGTCAGTGTAGTATGGAGTCTTGTCAGGTCTGGTGAAGTCGATGTTTGATTCAGGGTTAAGCCAGTCAATGTTGTTAGACATAGCTCGTACTATGTTGTCGAGATGATATTCGACTTCAATGGCACTGTCGGAGCTGTCTTTAAGTAGTTGAAAGGCCTCGTTCTTGATTCGTTTTAGTTCTGCTTTCGTCTTCTTCTTCACTTTAAACTTCTCTTAAATGATCTTGACATGCTCCATGGTTCGACCATCTACCGGTTCTTGGCCTTTCGGTAGTTGAGGGGTTGAATCAACAAGCTTGGAGAACCATCCGTATTCCTGAGTGTCATCTTCATCCAACCAAGGTACAATTGTAGTAGAATTTTTCTTGTGTGGCTTGGAGGATGATGCTTGTTGGTGCTTGGTTGATGGTGTTGATGAGGGCGGTTGTTGGGTCTCAGGAGTCTTTTCGTCATCACCACCGATGTATTCGAAATGGTCACCAATTTTCTCCATTGGTGGTGGGGACGCAGAGTCCTGAGGTTTGTCGCTAGTAGGAGGACGTTGTGAAGATCTTCTGGAGGTGGTGGTCCTTTGGGGTGGTGGAGGCATAGAAGAGGATTCGCCAGTTTCCTTTTTGCGTTTTGGTTCAGAATCCTTGTCCGCATCATCGTCGTTTATTGGTCGCTTAACCCTTTCAGCTGACTCTTTACAATATGTCTTGAGTTGATATTCCAGTAATGCTTCAAAAAGTTTTGCTTCATCAGAAGTGAAAGTCGCAGATCTTTGAGACATTTGGATAACCAGCTAAGATATCAATTCTGCATCACTGATAGTAGGAGGCTGAACTGGTTTGATTTCCATGACCACAGGGGTTTTAGACATTGTCTGCTTGACCAATGACATGAGATAAGGATAGAGTTGTCTGGCGAACATCTCTCTTGTGACTCCAAGGACGGTGTCGAGAAGGAACTTTTTAGTGTAGTCCCTTATCGTCTTGTCCATTTCCCCTTGGATATCTCGATTGAGAAACTGCTGGATCTGTTCCCTTTCCTCCGAAAACTCGTTTATTACATTCTGAAGAAGATTGATTCTGTCAGCAAGCTGATTCAGTTTCTTGTTAACAACGTTGCGTTTCCTTGCTTGTCTAACAGCTTTGACAATCTTTGTTTTGGCATGTTATGCCGAAGTGTCGGTTGGTTTCTTGACAAATTTGGAGGTTGATCTGGTGGTAGCTTCTTTGGATGGTGGTGGAGATGAATGAGATGATGAATCTGATGAAGATGTGTCATGAGAAAGATCTGAATCTTTAGGCGGCTCAGAAGCTTTTTCAGGGTTGTGTTCAGGATTATCTTGAAGATAATCATCAGCTTCTTTCTCTGCTTCGGCCTTTATCCTAGCCTCTTCTTCAGCTTTAGCTCGAGCTTCCTCTTCAGCTCTTTCCTTAGTAGCTTCCTCAATGTCTTAATCAGTTATCTTTTCATCCTTCTCCTTTTCCTCTTCTTCAAAATCAAAGATGATTTCATCTTCTTGCTGATGTTGCTCTGTTGATTCATGAGTGGTGGTACCAGTTCCCTTATCAGGTTGATTAACCGCATCAAGAACTGGTGTGGTTAGTGCACCACCACTTGAACCTCCCGGGCCGCTGGTTTGTTGAAGGTTAAATTCTTTAGCAGCGTGTTGAAGCCTTAGATTCTTCAGTGTCTTGTGGTAGTCTTTCTCCTCATCCTTTGGTTCTTTATCAGAACTCTCTTCTTCTTCATGCTCTGCAACTGGAGTTTTACCCTTGTCTGATTTGGGACTATGTGGTTTGTCAGCTATCTTTTGTGATGTTGTATCATCTGTAACAGACTCTGAGTAGTGAACCTCCTCATCAGACTCAGTATCCTCGGAGTCTTCGTCCTCTAATTTAGGTGCCAGTTGAGGATTAGGAATGGCACCCTTTGTTGGAACTTTTCTTTTGCGGGGAGGATTCCTCTTTGGATACTTTAGGGCACTCCCAGTGCTTGCTACACTTCCAGCACTGCCCGATCTTCTGGTCTTCTTGACTGGGATGGAGGAAGACTTTTCATCCATGAATCTGACTTTGCCTAAGGCCACTGCTTCTTGGTAACGTGAATACGATTGAAGACTTTTAATGCCATCAGTGAGTAGGCAGTCAGTCAGTACTACACCTTGTTTCTTTGTTGACGTGTCTTTAAATCTGACAACATTTAATGTAGGCTCAAACAACGCAAAATGATGGTAGGGGTCATCAAGTCTCAAGGGAATGTCCTGATTATTCCCGAGTATCTTCTGGATCAACAACTTCGTGTATCTGATGAAAGGAACCTTTGTGCCAGGCTTCTTGAGGTGAGACATCTTGTATTCCCAGATTAGGCTTGCATAGTCGATGTGCATTTTGTTGACCATGCCCCAGAAGATTTGTAGGTGCATTAGTTTCGGATGTTCATGACCGTTGTCTCTTCCGAAAACGGACTTGGCGATCATGATGTATAAATTTCTCCACGGCGGAGGAACGTTCTTTAAATCTAGTGTAGCCTCTTCAGTTGGAGTTGGCACATACTCATCAGGCTGGATAGCAGGGAGTAGAAGAATTGCTCGTAAATCAGCAACGGTGACGGTGACATGCTTATCATTAAGAGTAACTATGACAGCATCTTGACCATCCACCTTTTTCATTGTATGCCAAAATTGGTGAATGTATATCTCCGGCACAGTTGCAGAGTTTGTGAGCATGTTGTTGTAGGGATGAGACTTAAGAATATCCACAACAATTCGGCATGAAGACTCTGAGCATGTGAAGTTCTCAAAATCAACCTTGAGATTGTTCTTTCCAAGCTTCATACTATAACCAGTCGGGAATATGTCCTCCATTGTGAGCTCGTTTGGTGCGTTAACATTTTCCATGGTGATGTCCATATCGTGATCTGAAAGATATTGAGACAAAAGTACCAACATATCGAAAGACATTATGTTAGTCAAAAATTGATTTTATTGTCCAATTTATTGAATATGTTATGTTAATGAATGTTACGAGTCCAAGGTCACTTGTTTGTCCAATAGTCCAGAGTTGATGCGATAAGTTATGTGAGTATTGATTTTGATTTTTAAAGTCCAAATTTTTACTCATTCACACAACATTTTAACAATTATAGCTTATTAGTGACATTTTGGTCTTGTAACGTTATGAGTAACTTATTTACAAGTTTGTACGCGTAACATTTCATAAGAAAAGTTATAATTATGGCTTAAGCGTAAGAATGTAAGCTTATGCGTAAACATTGTGTAACCATACGCGTAGACCTAAGCTTATGCGTAGGAATCCCTCTTACGCGTAAGAAAGCTTACGCGTAGAAACAGACTCTTGGCATAAAGCTTATGCGTAAACGTAGGTTGGGAGCTTATGCGTAAGGTTTACTCGTAAGAGTAAGCCTTATGTGTAAGAATCCAAGTTTAGGCATATCCTTCACAGGATACGAGTAGTCCCTTTGTAGAACCTTATGCGTAAAGGTTACTCGTAAGATTTCTCTTATGCGTAACGGCTACGCGTAAGGTGATCCTTAAGCGTAAGTCCATTTTTACCCTGGATTCTGATTTTTCACGCGTAAAACCTAAAATAAATCATTCATAACATTTCAATTAACACTTTATTCAACCTCTTTCAAAATCACATGTTATCACATGTTGATTATGGTTACGCGTAAAGTTAGCATAAGCGTAAAGTTAAACCCTAAGGATTCAAATCCTACGCCTAAACAATCTAACCATAGGAAATGAACCAAATGATTTCTGGTAAGTCTTAGAGGCCTTATGAGTTGCTTACAAAAAGTTTTAACATCAAACTCCTCAAGAATCAAAAGTACCCAAATTAACGAATACTTAAACCCTAAATTCAAGTTTCACAATTATGATGTTTCTGGGTGAGATTCAGAGGTTTCATTGGTTAATTAACCACATGTTAAGCATATTTCAAGCCACTAATTGTCCTTAAACACTCACAATTGAAAAACCCCAATTTCACGCATAAACCCTAAATCATGAAAGTGATTAATTATAGTTTCTGGGTTGATTTGATTGTTGGAAACAGTTTTAGAATCAATATTAGAACCTTTTTAACACAATTGTTTCACAAAAAACACCCAAATGTGATAACTTGTTCATACGCTTACGCGTAAAACAAAGAATCACGCCTAGAGTAAAATCAAACCGTTGGTTTTGCATTAAATTAAAAAACTATGTTTGGAATCACTCAAAGAAACTTTAAACACTAACAAATTTGAAGATTATAACACGGATTTGAAGATTGGATTATAGGCGTGGGATATGGTTGGTGAGTATTAAATGTATGTAATAAATGAGAAAGTGATATTAGGTGAAGGGTTTGATAAAAATAAGTTTTGACTTTTGACAAATATGGTCCCTCCACCTTAACCACTTTCATCCACAGCCCATAACTTCCATTTTGGTTAAGCGTGAAGTAAGAGTTTGGAAAGAAACTTGACGACACTCCCCCTCGACTTTAGAAATAGAGAAATTTTACAAGTTTGAGTTTGAGGAGTGTTTTGAAACAAGAAACGAATCTACCATTATCAAAGAAGCAACCAATATTGGGTAACATGCAAGAACTAGGTTTTATGAAACAGAAAAAATATTTGCATTCTCCCCCTCAACACTTGACCGTGAAAAAATTGAAATGTTTGAAATAGTAAAGTGTTGAAGGAAGATGTGTAGTTGCAATGTTGAAATAAATTAAGATAGAAGAATATTTTTGTATTTTATAGATTTTATATTTTTATATTTTGTTTTTGAAATAATATTTACAAAAGAGGTTTTGGTGTTTGACTGGTTTTAAGAATGTGTCAAAAGTTCGTCCAGTTCTTCCGGAGTCAAACACCTCATACCAATCCAGTGGATCAACTCAGTAAACCTAGCAGGAGCTAAGGCTTTGGTGAGAAGGTCCGCCAATTGGTGTTCAGTACCCACAAAATATAATTCAACTGTACCCTTTTCCACATGCTCCTTTATGAAATGATATCAAAGATCGATGTGCTTGGACTTCGAATGTTGGACAGAGTTTCACGAGATCGCAATAGCACTTCGATTGTCACAGTACATCGGGATTCTGTCAAATACGTAACCATAGTCTTAGAGTTGTGTTCTCATCCAAATGACTTGAGCACAACACGCCGACATGGCTACATATTCTGCTTCGGTTGAGGACAGCGATGTAGAATCATGCTTCTTTGATTGCCATCACACCAGTTTATCACCCAGAAATTGTAGATCACCTGAAGTACTTTTTCGAAAATCTAAGCAACCTGCGTGATCAGCGTCTGAAAAAGCTATTAGTTCGAAACCAGAATCCTTCGGATACCAGATCCCCAAATTAATGGTTCCCTTGATGTATCGGAGGATTCTTTTAGCCTCAGAGAGGTGAGTTTCAGTTGGTCTCGACTGATAACGGGAGCAAAGATATACAGTAAATACAATATCAGGTCTACTGGCTGTTAGATACATGAGATACCCAATAATACTTCGGTATTTGGTAGGGCCAAACCAATTTCCCATGCAAATCATCATCCAGTTTCTTAGTATGTGCCATAGGTGTGGCATAGGTATCACAGCTTTGCATTTCATGTTTGTTTAAAATTTCAATAGCATATTTGGACTGACTAAGGAAAATACCACGGGGTAATTGATGAACTTGCTGTCCTAGAAAGAATGTAAGTTCACCCATCATGGACATTCCAAAATGTTTTTTCATAAGTTTTGAAAATTCGTTTGAGTACTTTTTATGTGTTGACCCAAAAATGATGTCATCCACATAGATTTGAACGATTAAAATGTGAGCCCTGTGATATTGAATGAAAAGTGTTGGGTCGACCGATCCTTTAGTGAAATTATTGGCAATGAGAAAGGATGATAACTTATCATACCACGCCCGAGGGGCTTGTTTGAGATCGTAGAGAGCCTTTTTCAGTTTAAAGACGTGATTCGAGAACTCTAGATCAACAAATCCTTCCGGCTCACTAACATATACCGTGTCCTTCAGTTGACCATTCAGAAAAGCGGTTTTGACATCAATCTGATAGACCGTGATGTGCATGTGAGCCGCAAAAGCCAGAAAGATACTTACAGCCTCAAGTCTAGCAACTGGTGCGAATGATTCCTCGAAGTCAATCCCCTCTTCTTGTCTATAACCCTTAGCCACCAGACGTGACTTATTTCTGATAACCGTACCTTCAGCATCCAACTTGTTTTTCCAAATCCGTTTAAGACCAATAACATAGACCCCTGTTGGTCTTTCAACCAATTCCATACCTCAAGACGTTTAAACTGATTAAGTTCTTCTTGCATGGATTCTATCCAGTTGTCATAAGTCATTGCTTCTTTAATGTTTTTGGGTTCAGATTGGCAAACGGTAAGTGCATAAATGCAATGTTCACCGTCAGTCTGAAGGCATTGTCGAGTTACGACTAGTTGATTCAGGTGACCAATGATATTCACAAGAGGATGGTTTTTAGTCCAACAATGTGTGGAGGGTTGATGTTGATATACATTGTGCAGATTAGGAGGATTCAAATGGCTTGTGGATGATTCCGCAACATCAGAAGTGGCAGTTTCATTAGAAAAAGGATTGAAGAACGCATTTGGATCATAATCTGCAGGTGTAGGTACTTCTTGGTTCAGAAGATCATCAGCTAGTTCAGCGTCATTGGATGCGGTTTGTTCGGCTTTTGTTGTAGAATCAATTGGAGGTGCTTCTTCAACAGTTGTTGTTGTTTCAGGTGTATCAGGTATTGGGTTATTATCAGGTTGAGCAGCGGAAACGTTTGATACATCTGGAGCACGTTGATCAATATCATCACTAAACAGAGGAGCAAATAGTTGTTCCATTTGACGTCGAGTGAGCTGCAAGCTTGGTTCAGCTGATGATGGGGTTTGGGGGAAGTTTAGACGGTTATGGCCGGGTTCCAAGCTGTTTTGCTCAGATGCCATTTCTGTAAGCTCGTCGAAATTGGCATGAATCGTTTCCATAATCACCCTTGTACGACGATTCCAGATCCGGTAACCTTTAGAGTTTTCATAGTTTCCAACAAAGACTTCAATGTCAGCTTTAGTCTTGAGCTTACCAAAGTTATCACGATCATTATTTGGGTAACAAAGGGATCCAAATACATGAAAGTGTTTTAAATTCAGTTTGCGGTTGTGGATAAGCTCATAAGGTGTTTTGTTGTGGCATTTGGTAATCATTGAACGGTTCTGAGTGTGGCATTCAGTTGACACGGCTTCAGCCTACAAGTAATCTGGAAGTTTTACATATATTAACATCATTTGTGCAGCTTCCACTAACATACGGTTTCGTCTTTCAACAACTCCGTTTTGTTCCGGTGTCCGTGCAATGGATGTTTTATGCTCAATTCCCACTTTCTCATAGTATTCACGAAGAGTTTGATTAACAAATTCAGTCCCTTTATCTGTTCTAATTTGTCTGACTGTGTTCCGGAGCTGAACTTGAATTTTCGTGAGAAAGGTGATGATCATTTGTGGAGCTTGATCTTTACTTCAAAGAAAATAAACCCAAGTCCATCTTGAGTAGTCATCCACAATTACCAAGATATAGTGTTTGCCGTTAATCGTCTACACACGCATCGGACCACACAAATGCACATGAAGAAGATGAAGCACATGCTGAGAGCTGTTTTCACCTTTGAAGGAAAGTGAGCATGAGTGCTTTTCCCTTGTTCACAAGCTGAGCATAGGTGATCTTTAGAATACCGAAATCTTAGGAGACCTTCAACAAGTTTGTAACGTGCAAGATTGGTTATGGTTTGAAAGTTTAAGTGTGAAAGGCGACGGTGCCATAGCCTAGATTTTGTAGATGTTGCCTTTGAAAGTAGACAAATGGGAGATGAAGCAATCATGTCTTGCATTGAGATTGTATAAAGACTTGATGTGCGGGTAACAGACATAAGATCGTTTCCTTGTAGATCACGAATGAAACAAGTTTTCTCCCTAAAAGCAACTTCCAAATCTCCATCACAAAGTTGACTGACAGAAAAGAGATTGTGACCGAGACCTTCCACATAATAAACTCTATAATTTTGATCTTCCCATTGATGTAATCTCCGTAGCCCATGATAGCTATGAAGTGATCATTCCCGAACCTGACAGTGCCAATGAACTTTGAAACAAAGTTTGATAACAGTTTAAGATTTCCTATCATGTGCTGGGAACATCCGCTATCAACAATCCAGAGGATGATCTGTATCACCTGCATTACACATAGACGACACAGGTGGAATAGAAGTAGAGATGGAACCCGAAGAGTTAGAGGGTTCCGTTACAGTTACATACGACACACACATGTTAATGATTTTGGGAATCCATTTAAATCCAAGTGTATTATGTAACCATTTCTGCCATTGTAGGATCGTGTATATTATTGTGTTGATGATTCGGGTGGTCTTGGGAGATCAAAATACATGTTTTCCATTTTAGAGAGAGAAAGTTAGAGAGTTGGGTGTTCTTGGTTGAGAGTTACTTCACAAAAGTTGAATATTAGATTTGAAAGCACCACCCCTTCCATGGATGGAAGGGGTATTTATAGTTACAAGAAATACGACCTCCTATCGGCCTGTGGATCAGGGATACAGTGGGTAAAGACCCGTCCTTCCTTCACGGTGTTGCACTATACTATTCTACGCTACAAACTAACTAGTAAACTACTAAATAACGTAAATAAAGATATGTCTACGAGCTAACTTATGCTAGATAATATTAGGGGTGACCGACTCTTCACTATGGAATTTTCTAATTCCTAACAGCCATGTCCAACTAGTCTTAGCTTTGGTCTTAGTGAATGCACTAGGTGATAGGTTCTTCCTAGGAGGTGAAGTGGGTGCTACAGGTACATCAATGATATTTGCAGAAACACTAGAAGGCGGTTTACCTAGCACAGACTTAGAAGCATTAGTGGGCCTAGAGGTATTCTGTTTCCTATTGTTCCGCTTACGAGATAAGATAGCTTTAGCAACACATTTATCATGACAACCAGAAAACATGCTTTTATGACATCCAACACAAGATGCTTCAAACATAACATTCAAAGTACTTAAAGGTTCAGCATTCGTTACATCACTTTTTCTATTACATTTGTCTAACGCAATGTCTAAAGTGGGTGCAACTTGAGTCTTATTCAAAGTCCTAAGGTGTTCTTCTACTTCAGAGGTCTTTATTGTTCTTTTCTTACATCGCAACTTCCTATTCTTCCTTGATTTGCTCTTAAGCTATAAAGTGCTAGCGTTGGGAAAAGAGGCAACTATTCATGTTTCAGTGGAAGGAAGCACATTAGTATCTTGTGGTGTGTCATTAGGCGTTCTAGTGTCAATGTTAAACATTCCAGGTGCAAGTGCATTAGTTTTACTAACCTTTTCTTGGTTAAGTTTTACCAACTCTGTTTTTAAGTCATGGATAGTGTGTAACAAAGCTTGATTTTCAGAGCGAGTGTTTCCATTATTTCGTAAAACTTCTTTGGTATAAGAAAGACGATCATCAACATCTTTTGACGCTTGAGCACGAGTCTTTTTAAGTAAATCAAATATGACACCATATTCAGTTTTCACTTGGGCAATTTCTTTTTCATATTTTGAAATTTGACACTTGAAAGACACGTTTGCATCATCCAGTTGTTCTATTTTTGCATCAAGAGATTTTGAACGCAACTGGTTGATCTTGTTTTGCAAAGAAAGTTCACGATTTTGACAATCTTTTTGACACCATTGAAGACGACGTTTTGCATTGGAAAGGTCATTTAACAATCACTCATTTTCAATTTTTAAAGATTCGATTTGTGACACATTATTGATATTCTTAATATTTTCAATAGAATCAACAGCGATATAATCAAATACATATGCAACAGAATGAAGTAACACAACATTTATGGTATCAGCACAAATAACGTCTTCCAAGAGTCGGTCAACATGAATTATCAACAATTTTGTTTCACGTTTAGTGTTTGAAATCGATGTTTCTGTTTGCTCAAAAACTTTTTTCATAAGACCAATCTCCTTCTGAAGATCCCGTTCCCAATATATGGCATACATTTTTAGATTTTGGACATGTGGTAAAAGCCCTTTCTGAAAAAAATATCTCTTTGTTGTCGCGCAAATGGCGATTGAAAATGTTTAGTTTTAATTTCAGAATTAACTTCAATTGCATGTTTCAAAAGTTTGATGTCAGACATGAAAGTGTCAAAATATTTTAGAACCTGTCATCGTTCAACTAATGGCTTTATTTCACTAAAAGAAGGTAAAGGACCATTAATTTGTGCAACATTGGATCGGGGACCATCATTAGGAGAGGACTCAGAAGTAGGCGTGATAACCCAAGGTGTGTTAGAATTATACTGTTGTGCGACGAAAGTTATGGCTTTTGAATAGTTAAATGGTTTGCAATAAACAACATTTTCTATTTTTGACCGACTCTCGTCTTCTGCATCTAATTCCTCCATACGATTATATTCAACAACAATCATTATTGAGTCATCACTTCTATGTTCTGCACTGTAGACTTGAGGATTTGGTTTGAATGCTCAATGTGAAAAACGTGGTTTGTAATCAGCAAGAGTCGGTCCATATCCATTTAGATTTGGTTTAAAAGTAAACTTTTGAATAGTTGTGATTGACTCACTATGTTTATAAACAACATTTCGAAATTCTTTGATTTTGTTTTGTAAGTCGACAATTTCCTCAAGATAGTCATCTATTTGTTTCCTCGAATACTTTTTGTACTCACAAAACTGTTTTTGACAAGTTAATAACTCAGACTTTGCTTTTTGAGTTTCCGAAGTGAGAGCGTTAAGTTATTGTTTATTGATACGCTTACACAGCGCGTTCGGGGTCAAAGGAACTTCCTTTTCGTCGAGCAAGTTTTTCAACACCCTAGGCAGTGAACCTAATCGTTGTAGTATAGTATTGGTGTAAGCCACGGGAATTGATATCGTTCTCTAGGGGGATAGGAATGCTAGTGAGAAGTTACTACGCTAAGGTTAGGGTTGTGGAAGATTATTTTTTATCTTTTTGTGTTTTTTTTAGAAAAGGAAAAGTACGAATCTCGGGGTTTGGATTTGGGGGGTTTGGTATTTCTACCGATTACTCTACTTTTATCTAATTATCTAAACTAAGGTGGTGGTAGTCTATGTCTAATTATTGTGTGCTCGTATGATAGTTTAAAGATGTGTTTACTTAGGTTTTACTACTCCTTACTTATCTCCTATTGGTGGTTGAATTGTCACGTCCTTATTCCTAATTGCGTTGTGTGTCTAGAGTTGTAGGGTATGCGTTTCTCGCTAACTATTTGAAGTTACCAAAGGGTCTCGTCTACAAAACCCACAAGGGATGATAAACTCTAACTCTAAGGCCTCTTTGGATAGTTTAGCTTACAACAACTCAAAGTGCTATAACCTAAGGTTCACAAAGATTAATCAAGCATTAAGTACACAACAAATGACCTATCGCATTACTAGATCATTAATCAACTAAGATAAGAAACAACCAATCAATATTCAATAATTAAGTTTCATATTCCCTAAGCAAACACACAAGTAAATTAGCCGGACATGGAGAACATGCAAGCATACACACAAATAATTGAATACATAATTAAATAAATGAAGTAAACAACTTATCTTGGTGTAAGATAGGGTTTAGAACCCTAAAATACGACCTTGGTTCGGTTTAGGTTTTACTCCAAAAGTTTACCGAAAAGACTACTCTCTAAAACTGAAAAATTCGGATTCTATATATAAGATTACATGTGCGACGGCGTCACCTTATGATTTGTGACGCCGTCATGTCGCCATCATTAGGGTTTCGTCTTGGCCACGTTAATCTTGCGACGGCGTCACCTTATGCTTGTGACGCCGTCCTCTTTAGCTTCTGACGCCGTCTGGATTGAATCTAGGCCGTCTGAGTTGCGACGGCCTACTCTTTTAAAGCCCGACGCCGTCCTTCAGAACTTAGCAATTTCTCTTTTGAGCCGTCACAAATTCCTCCGACGGCGTCACAGATTAAGTAGTGACGTCGTCCCCTTGTAATTTAGCAGCTTGAGTGTCTCGATTCTTGACTTTGGCCATTTTCTTCATATATCCGCGCTTTTTCGTCCAAATAAGTGCCATTACAGCAGTTTGCCTTCAAGAGACCTAAAAAGTGAAAAGGAACGATATTAAGCAATAACGGATACAAAAGTGATCAAATAAGGGCTTAAACGACCCCTCAAAAAGGTACATTTTAAAACCTTATCAAATATCCTTACACTTGGTATTTACTTGTCCTCAAGCAAATGTGCTTTTAGCCAATTAATTTATAAGTTAGGGGTCATGAAGCATTGGTTTAAAACAGTCCACAACACATGTAAGCCCCGCAAAAGTCATAACAAGCACGGAAATTACATACTAGCACCCCACATGGGGTGTTTGGATTCTCACATCTCTCGGGTGTATATGAAATATAACAAATTGGAAATGGAAGATAAACACTCATTAACCGGTCCTAGTACATAGATTACCATAGGCTTGAGAATAGATCAAACATCCATCGCTTTGGCGTAAGCACCTAGGAAAGACTATCAAAGAGGTCTTTAAAGGGTTGTAACGTTAGGCTTACGGTAGGGAAACAAAGGGTTTGGTGGGATAGGCTATTTAGTGGTGGCAAGTCAAAAATCTAAATGTTACATGCATACGAAGAATAGCGTTGCTAAGCCAAGACTCGACACTCTAAACTCTAGATAACTGAAATAAACAAACATAAATTTAAAGATAGATGTAGGATGATGGCCCGTATGTTTTTTTTTTTTTTTTCATACACTTTTACTCTAGCATCCTCTACGATAACATCAAAATAATAGGGATTTATAGCATATCCCTACACTTGAGTTTTTATTACTCTAACACTAATATGACCCAAATAGAAAAGATCAAAATACTTGGGGTATGTTATTATGCAAATTAGGGAAATTAACGTTCCCTTTCAAACATTTTATAAACTTTAACTTTTTCTCATGAGTCCCAATCGTCCCAAAACTGTGTACAAAAGATATGACTCAACTTAGCAACTCATGCAAGCAACTAGATAATTGAACTAAGGGTTTTGGGTGATAACAATAATGCACTAAAAGTGAGTGCATACAAGGTAGGCTAAGGCGATTTGGGTGTACATTTGGGAGTGGAGTGTAAACAATGCTCTTCATTGATATTCCGGAAAACCAAAACATCACGAGAACCGCGAAAAGGATAGGCTCTAAGGGTTTAACTAGGGGTATCGTGTACTAAAGATGAGTACAACGCAAGGGTGTGGGGGAATTACTCAACCGATGTGGAAGAAGTAATTATATTACGGGTATCAAACAAGGGTTATCCTAATGCCTCTTATCATTTAGTTATTCCTAACTACACAAGTGTAGTCTTACTAGCGATCTCAGGATGCATCACAAAACAAGTTCTAGAATCTAATATACTACCAGTTCACACTCTAAGCATTAAAGATGAATGCTTTAATTCCTACTAATCTAAGGGCGATCCTCACATTTTTGGTGGAATTTCAGTGGTAAAGGGTTTTGTGCTAGTCATATAACTTCCTATCCGTGAGACGCTTTTGTTAAGACTAATGGCCCACTCCTATATATTATGAAAAATTTTAAATTTGGTGCCAAAATTACCCTAACCGACATTTTCTCATGGTTTATTACGCAAATGCAATTGGACAAAGCAAATAATCAAGGATAAGCATAGTTTCAAAGTTCCAGTTTTATTTTCCCTCCCTACACTTAAACTTAACATTGTCCCCAATGTTCCCCGAAAGTATCAAAGTTATGATAAAAGAAGGTAGTCAAAAACGAAAGAAACTAATACTCCCCTGATTAGCTCGGTAGGATCCGTGTGTGAAGTAGTGGTTAAATCCTTTCCAAGAAGAATGTATGCGTGAAAAACTCCTTCTAACTTTATATATCTTCTTCTTGATAAACAAAACCTGCACACTTGAAGAAAACAAACGAAACCTTCGCGTAAAATCGGCGGTAATAATATATAAGACTTGATTTAAACTAGGATATAATGCTTGTGGAATGGATGGTTACAGAATTTTTAAGAAAATTAAGACCTGGAAAATTCCAAAAATTTATAAGTAGCTTAGAAAACGAGAAAAAGTAGTCTGATGTTTTTACTCCTTCCTGACGCCGTCAGGTTGCAATCCTGACACCGTCAGGTTATCCTGACAAAAACTGGTCTGCGATTTCCTGGAAAAATTTCTGGAAAATTTACATCTTTAGAATCTGAAAAAAAAAATTATGCAAAACATCCATTATGACTCGATACAAGCATTTGACTCGAACAAACATGCAAATATATCTTTTAATTAATTGTTATTCTCATGTTCACGTTTCTTATGAAAACGTGTGTAATCCTCCCTACACTTATCCTTTATGTAAAATACCTTTATATGCAATTAAGACGAGGTTAAAAACAAAATAAAGCATTTTTACAAATTTAAACATGAGATTTAACAATCAATAAAAGATATATGACACACAAATAAAAAGGAAAAGGAAAAACACATGGGTTGCCTCCCAAGAAGCGCTTGTTTTTGTTCGAGTCACGAGCCTGACTCTACCCTTATTTAACAGATAAAGGGGAAATTTTCCCTACACTTAAGTTTAAGTGCGGGTGATAGTAGCGATACACACCCTTAGGGTGGAAATTTGCTACGTGGGGAGAGGGTGATGGGTGATTTATATGCTCAAAGGAGTGTACTCCATTCATTATAACCTTACCTAAGTCTATTGGTATAGTGGGTGAATCAAATCTCTCTCCTAAAAATGGATCATCTTCTATCAACTTCAAAAGATTCTTAGTTAAGGATCCATCTTGACCTAATAAACCAGGTTTAAACCCACAATGTTTCTTGTTATCAACCATGAATTGGTGATATAAGTGGGTAAGGCCATGAGTTACTCCTATATTAGCTTCCACTCTACATGGATTAGAGTCTACCACCTTTATCAAGCAACTACCCGGATCATTTATTTTGATGGGTGGATTGGGGCCTAATTCAATTCCAAGATTCACATCTGAAGACGGAAAATTGGGTAAGGTTTTTGGTTGAGGCTCCGTTTTATCAAAATTAGGAACTTCCCTAGGACTAAGAGAGAGGTCATGACAACAATCATCTAAACCTACATTCTCTATAGGCATTTGGTCCAAAGGTTCTATATCAATCGGGGTTTCTATAGTCTCTTCTACTTCTTCCGGGTAAGTTATGGGCGGTGTGTGTTCCTCAAGTGATGGTAGGGCTTGTGGGCTTGGAGTTTTCACCTCACTTTCCATTATATCTAGATCTCCTATGCATTCAACTCTAATCATCTCCTTCCTAAGCAACCTTTTCGACTGAACCTTCCAAATTGAGTATAGGTCTAAACTTTCATTTTTCGGGTCCCATGTTCCACTTCTAAATTGGGCGTGAATCTTAAAGATTTCCCATGCATCTTGAACACCACGTCCCCAAATATCCCCATCCGCTATATAGTCAAGTCTCATTTGGGTTTCGTGGTTGATACGAGTGTAAAAGAATTGGAGTGGAGACAACAAATCAAGACCATGATGAAGGAATTTTTGTAGTAAGTATTTAATTCGAGTCCATGCATCGGGAAAGGATTCATCATGATGTTGTCGGAACCTTAAGATCTCATTTTGGAGTGGAAAGGGTAGATTATGTATTGGATTATGTCGATTGGGTGAAAATTTTGGCGGATTCGCGTTCTCCATAACGGCTAACGGAATAGTCAATGGATAAGTTTTACGAACAAAGGCACAAAGAAGGGGGATAGACTAAAAGAAAGCTAAAAATGAGAAAAAAGTTTACTTGATAGGAATCAAGCAAAGAAACCTAAACGAGGTGGACTACTAACTAGCTATTCTATTCCCCGGCAGCGGCGCCAAAAACTTGATACGCTTACACAGCGCGTTCGGGGTCAAAGGAACTTCCTTTTCGTCGAGCAAGTTTTTCAACACCCTAGGCAGTGAACCTAATCATTGTAGTGTAGTATTAGGGTAAGCCACGGGAATTGATATCGTTCTCTAGGGGAATAGGAATGCTAGTGAGAAGTTACTACGCTAAGGTTGGGGTTGAGGAAGATTATTTTTTATCTTTTTATGTTTTTTTAGAAAAGGAAAAGTACGAATCTCGGTGTTTGGATTTGGGGGGTTTGGTATTTCTACCGATTACTCTACTTTCATCTAATTATCGAAACTAAGGTGGTGGTAGTCTATGTCTAATTATTGTGTGCTCGTATGATAGTTTAAAGATGTGTTTACTTAGGTTTTACTACTCCTTAATTATCTCCTATTGGTGGTTGAATTGTCACGTCCTTATTCCTAATTGCGTTGTGTGTCTAGAGTTGTAGGGTATGCATTTCTCCCTAACTCTTTGAAGTTACCAAAGGGTCTCGTCTACAAAACCCACAAGGGATGATAAACTCTAACTCTAAGGCCTCTTTGGATAGTTTAGCTTACAACAACTCAAAGTGCTATAACCTAAGGTTCAAAAAGATTAATCAAACATTAAGTACACAACGAATGACCTATCGCATTACTAGATCATTAATCAACTAAGATAAGAAACAACCAATCAATATTCAATAATTAAGTTTCATTTTCCCTAAGCAAACACACAAGTAAATTAGCCGGACATGGAGAACATGCAAGCATACACACAAATAATTGAAGACATAATTAAATTAATGAAGTAAACAACTTATCTTGGTGTAAGATAGGGTTTAGAACCATAAAATACGACCTTGGTTCGGTTTAGGTTTTACTCCAAAAGTTTACCCAAAAGACTACTCTCTAAAACTGAAAAATTCGGATTCTATATATAAGATTACATGTGCGACGACGTCACCTTATTATTTGTGACGCCGTCGTGTCGCCGTCATTAGGGTTTCGTCTTGGCCAAGTTAATCTTGCGACGGCGTCACATTATGCTTGTGACGCCGTCCTCTTTAGCTTCTGACGCCGTCTGGATTGAATCTAGGTCGTCTGAGTTGCGACGGCCTACTGTTTTAAAGCCCGACGCCGTCCTTCAGAACTTAGCAATTTCACTTCTGAGCCGTCACAAATTCCTCCGACGGCGTCGCAGATTAAGTAGTGACGCCGTCCCCTTGTAATTTAGCAGCTTGAGTGTCTCGATTCTTGACTTTGTCCATTTTCTTCATATATCCACGCTTTTTCGTCCAAATAAGTGCCATTACAGCAGTTTGTCTTCAAGAGACCTAAAAAGTGAAAAGAACGATATTAAGCAATAACGGATACAAAAGTGATCAAATAAGGGCTTAAACGACCCCTCAAAAAGGTACATTTTAAAACCTTATCATTTATGATCATATTTCAGTTGTTCTATTTGAGACAACAAAGCATTCTTGGATGCAACTAGATCACATATCTGTTTTTCCAAAGATTTTTCATTTTGGTATGATTTAGCAAATGCGACTTCAATATCTTTTTCACGTTTCTCTTTAGTTTGAAAAATGTTGAGTTGAAACTTATAGCATTCATTGTCCTTAGTTAACAGTGCAATTTTATCTTACAATTGCTTATTGATGTCATTGCACTTTTCAAATTGAGATTGGGTGGTCTGAAATAATTTGGTCATGAGCTCAAGATCTGGATTAGATGAAGGTTCGTTTTGTTCAACTTGAGTCTCAACATGATGATTATTTAGATCCTCAAATATAACCACGGAGTCAACTTGATTATCAATATTAACCATAAGGTCATCTTGATAGTCAAATATAACTACGGGATCCATTTGATTATCATCGGAATGAGATGTAGACAATTCATATTGAACACTCTAAGCCTTGTCGGATGCAGATGTTGGCGGAGATATCCGATCATTAATGATTAAGTATTGATGCGGTACCTGAGACAAGCCGTCAGTGTCATACACTGGGTCTGTGTCACTCATGTGGAGCTCTTGCATGTTTTCCATTAACATCACACCTGCGTTAGCCTGCAAGTCCTCCATGTCATCATCAAAATCTGCATTAGCCATAAAGCTCTGTTCCTTGTTGGTAAGAGTTCCACCAGCTTCATCCTTGAGAGCCAAGAGTAAAGCCTCTTTGTGATAAGTGCTGCCTCTTGTCCTTGGCTTGGGGCATGCATTAGCCAGATGAACCTTCTCATTACAGTTATAACATCCGAGACCATTAACCCCAGTCTGAGCATTTCCCTGATCAACCACTTGAACCCGTTGTGGAGCACCCATGTTATTCCTTCCATTAACATTAAACCCTTGACCACTATTCATTTGACGACCATTTCCATGATTCTGAAGCTCAACCCATCCATTGTTAACACCAACTTGATTCCTTGTATTTGACGAGGTGCGAATGCGATAATTGGATTTGTTAGCAAATCGTCCGAATGATCTTGCAAGCATAACAAATCCATGATTCATGCATCGAAGGCATCTGCATCCTCATTTGATTCACTGTAGAGTGCCTGATCATTGTTGTTGTTGTATGGTACCAATTGAGTTTCTTGTGATTGTTGTTGTAAAGGATCATATGGTGTAATCTGAACAGTTGATTGTGGAGGGTTTGTGAAAACAGTTTATAAGGTTGGGAATTAAGGATAACATGCTTGAGCCCTGATAAGGATTTAAAAGGTACCATTTTGAGGGGTCGTTTAAGCCCTTATTTGATCATTTTTGTATCCGTTCTTACTTAATATCGTTCCTTTTCACTTTTTAGGTCTCTTGAAGGGAAATTGCTGGAATGGCACTTATATGGACGAAAAGGCGCGGATATACGAAGAAAATGGCCAAAGTCAAGAATCGAGACACTCAAGCTGCTGAAACATAAGGGGACGGCGTCAGGTGTTATCTGTGACGCCGTCGCATCACTTTTGTGACGGCTCAGTAGCCAAATTGCTTATTTACAAGTGACGGTGTCAGGCTTTAAAAGAGTAGGTCATCGCAACTCAGACGGCCTAGATTTGATCCAGACGGCGTCAGAGACTGAAGGGGATGGCGTCACAAGCATAAGGTGACGTCGTCGCAAGACTAACATGGCCAAGACGAAACCCTAATGACGCCGACCCGACGGCGTCACAATTCATAAAGTGACGCCGTCGCGATTGTAATCTTATATATATAATCCGAATTTTTTAGTTTTCAGTGTGTAGTCTTTTGGAGTAAGAACCTAAACCGAACCAAGGCTGTCTTGTACAGTATTTTAGGGTTCTAAACCCTATCTTACACCTAGATAAGTACTTTACTTCATTAATTCAATTATGTCTTCAATTATTTGTGTGTATGCTTGCATGTTCTCCATGTCCGGCTAATTTACTTGTGTGTTTGCTTAGGGAATATGAAACTTAACTATTGAATATTGATTTGGTGTCTCTTATCTTAATTGTTAATGATCTAGTAATGCGATAAGTCATTTGTTGTGTAGTTAATGCTTGACTAATCTTTGTGAACCTTAGACTATAACACCTAGAGTAGTTGTAGGCTAAATGATAACGCTACACGCGTCGTTCGGGGTCAAAGGAACTTCCTTTTCTTCGAGCAAGTTTTATAACAGCCTAGGCAGTGAACCTAATCGTTGTAGTGTAGTATTAGGGTAGGCCACGGGTATTGATATCGTTCTCTAGGGGAGTAGGAATGCTAGTGAGAAGTTACTACGCTAAGGTTGGGGTTGAGGAAGATTATTTTTTATCTTTTTTATGTTTTTTTAGGAAATGGAAAAGTACAAATCTCAGGGTTTGGATTTGGGGGTTGGTATTTCTACCGATTACTCTACTTATCTAATTATCTAATCTAAGGTGTATGTATTCTATGTCTAATTATTGTGTGCTCGAATGATAGTTTAAAGATGTGTTCACTTAGGTTTTATTACTCCTTAATTATCTCCTATTGATGGTTGAATTGTCACGTCCTTATTCTTAATCGTGTTGTGTGTCTAAAGTCGTAAGGTATGCGTTTATCCCTAACTCTTTGAACTTACCAAAGGGTCTCGTCTACAAAACCCTCTAGGGATTATAAACTCTAACTCTAAGGCCCTCTTTGGATGGTTTAGCCTACAACCGCTCTAAGTGCTATATCCTAAGGTTCACAAAGATTAATCAAGCATTAATTACACAACGAATGACCTATCGCATTACTAGATCATTAATCAATTAAGATAAGAGACAACCAATCAATATTTAATAATTAAGTTTCATAATTCCTAAGTAAAAACACAAGTAAATTAGCCGGACATGGAGAACATGCAAGCATACACACAAATAATCAAAGACATAATTGAATTAATGAAGTAAAACACTTATCTTGATTTAACTTAGGGTTTGGAACCCTAAAATACTGTACAAGACTGCCTTGGTTCGGTTTAGGTTTTTACTCCAAAAGACTACGCACAAATACTGAAAAATTCGGATTCTATATATAAGATTACATATGCGACATCGTCACCTTATGATTTGTGACGCCGTCGGGTCGCCGTCATTAGGGTTTCATCTTGGCCACGTTAGTCTTGCGACGGCGTCACATTGTGCTTGTGACACCGTCCTCTTCAGCTTCTGACGCCGTCTGGATAAAATCTATCCGTCTGAGTTGCGACGACCTACTCTTTTAAAGCCTGACACCGTCACTTGTAAATAAGCAATTTGGCTACTGAGCCATCACAAAAGTGATGTGACGGCGTCACAGATAACACCTGACACCGTCCCCTTGTGTTTCACCAGCTTGAGTGTCTCGATTCTTGACTTTGGCTATTTTCTTCGTATATCCGCGCCTTTTCGTCCAAATAAGTGCCATTACAGCAATTTGCCTTCAAGAGACCTAAAAAGTGAAAAGGAATGATATTAAGTAATAACGGATACAAAAGTGATCAAATAAGGGCTTAAACGACCCCTCAAAAAGGTACATTTTAAAACCTTATCAAATATCCCTACACTTGGTATTTGCTTGTCCTCAAGCAAATGTGCTTTTAGCCAATTAATTTATAAGTTAGGGGTCATGAAGCATTGGTTTAAAACAGTCCACAACACATATAAGCCCCGCAAAAGTCATAACAAGCACGGAAATTACATACTAGCACCTCACATGGGGTGTTTGGATACTCACATCTCTCTCGGGTGTATATGAAATATAACAAGTTGGAAATGGAAGATAAACACTCATTAACCGGTGCTAGTACATAGATTACCATAGGCTTGAGAATAGATCAAACCTCCATCGCTTTGGCGTAAGCACCTAGGAAATACTATCAAAGAGGTCTTTAAAGGGTTGTAATGTTAGGCTTACGGTAGGGAAACAAAGGGTTTGGTGGGATAGGCTATTTAGTGGTGGCAAGTCAAAAATCTCTATGTTACAAGCATACGAAGAATGGCGTTGCTAAGCCAAGACTCGACACTCTAAACTCTAGATAACTGAAACAAACAAACATAAATTCAAAAAATAGATGTAGGATGGTAGCCCGTATGTTTTTTTTTTTTTTTTTTTTTTTTTTTTTTTTTTTTTTTTTTTTTTCTTACACTTTTACTCTACCATCCTCTACGGTAACTTCAAAATGATAGGGATTTATAGGTACATCCCTACACTTGAGTTTTTATTACTCAAACACTAATTTGACCCGAATTGAAAGGATCAAAACACTTGGGTTACGTTATTACGCAAATAAGGGAATTTAACGTTCCCTTCCAGTCATTTCATAAACTTTAACTTTTTCCCATGAGTCCCAATCATCCCAAAACTGTGTACAAAAGATATGACTCGACTTAGCCACTTATGCAAGCAACTAGATAATTTAACTAAGGGTTTAGGGTGATAACAATAATGCACTAAAAGTGAGTGCATACAAGGTAAGATAAGGCGATTTGGGTTTATATTTGGGGGTGGGGTGTAAACAATGCTCTTCATTGATATTCCAGAAAAACCAAAACATCACGAGAACCGCGAAAATGATAGGCTCTAAGGGGTTAACTAGGGGTATCGTGTACTAAAGATGAGTACAACGCAAAGGTGTGGGAGAATTACTCAACCGATGCGGAAGAAGTAATTATATTACGGGTATCAAACAAGGGTTATCCTAATGCCTCTTATCATTTAGTTATTCCTAACTACACAAGTGTAGTCTTACTAGCGATCTCGGGATGCATCAAAAAACAAGTTCTAGAATCTATTATACTACCGGTTCACACTCTAAGCATTAAAGATGAATGCTTTAATTCCTACTAATCTAAGGGCGATCCTCACATTTTGGGTGGAATTTAGGTGGTAAATGGTTTTTGTGCTAGTCATGTAACTTCCTATCCATGAGACGCTTTTGTTAACAATAATGGCCCACTCCTATATGTCATGAAAAATTTTAAATTTGGTGCCAAAATTACCCTAACCGACATTTTCTCATGGTTTATTACACAAATACAATTGGACAAAGCAAATAATCAAGGATAAGTATAGTTTCAAAGTTCCCATTTTATTTTCCCTCCCTACACTTAAACTGAACATTGTCCCCAATGTTCCCCAAAAGTATCAAAGTTATGATAATGGAAGGTAATTAAAAACGAAAGAAACTAGTACTCCCCTGAGTAGCTCGGTAGGATCCGTGTGTGAAGTAGTGGTTAAATCCTTTCCAAGAAAAATGTATGCGTGAAAAGCTCCTTCCAATCTTTTGTTTCTTCTTCTTGATAAATAAAACCTGCACATTCGACGAAAACAAACGAAACCTTCGCGTAAAATCGGCGGTAATAATATATATAAGACTCAAATAAACTTGGATATAATGCTTGTAGAATGGATGTTTACAGAATTTCTGGAAAATTAAGACCTGGAAAATTCCAAAAATTTATAAGTAGCTCAGAAAACGAGAAAAAAGTAATCTGTTGTTTTTACTCCTTCCTGACGCCGTCAGGTTGCGATCCTGACGCCGTCAGGTTATCCTGACAAAAATTGGTCTGCGATTTTCTGGAAAAAATTCTGGAAAATTTACATCTTTAGAATCTGGAAAAATTTCTTCAAAACATCCATTATGACTCGATACAAGCATTTGACTCGAACAAACACACATATATATCTTTTAATTAATTGTTATTCTCATGTTTACGTTTCTTTGAAAACGTGTGTAATCCTCCCTACACTTATCCTTTATGTAAAATACCTTTATATGCAATTAAGATAAAAACAAAATAAAGCATTTTTACAAATTTAAACATGAGAATAAATAATCAATAAAAGATATATGACACTAACAAGTAAACAATTAAGCATGGGTTGCCTCCCACGAAGCGCTTTTCTTTATTTAAGAGTCTTGTAGCTAGACTCGTAGTCGTGCCCTTACGTAACTTCATTACCGTCACCTCCTTTCTTCGCTTTCCCTTCGCGAAAGGGCGCAGACGTTGTATGCTTACCGTGAATTCCTTGCCAACGTCGTCTATTATGGTGACGGTTTTATCCTTTAGATTGGTTTCCTTCACTGTAAAAGGCCCAAACCATCTTGGTTTGTTTCTACCTTGTAATGCCCTTATCCGTGATTTGTACAAAAGTACTTTTTCTCCCTTTAGAAATTCCTTAGGGTTCCTTTGTGCCTTTGGTATCGAAGTGGGATTATTTCCCAACTTCTTATCGGGTTTCCACAATGTTGCATACAATCCTTGAACCATGAAATCCCTAAGCCCTTTTTCCCAATCATTCATTTTCTTCTTAACAATATTGCCAGGGGCTTGTGTATTTCCACCCGTAATCATCTCCATGATCTTAAGAGGATACCTTGGAACGATGGGTATCCTAGCATACCCTTTCCCGCTTTTAAGTATCATGATGCCCTCCCCACATTTGATGGTTGCCTTGGCGGTGGCCAGAAATGGTGTCCCAAGAATGAGTGGCATGTTTCTATCTTCCTCAACATCTATGATCACGAAATCCACCGGATAAACGATATTAGCCACCTCTATTAGAAAATCCACCGCGATTCCTATGGGGTAGACATAGGTGTGATTAGCTAAGGAAAGTCTAAGATCGGTCTTCGCTGGCTTCTCCTTAGTCAACCTATTATAAATTGATAATGGCATTATGTTCACATCAGTCCCCTGATCAGCTGAGGCATTTATATTATCAATATCACCTATGCTACATGGTATCACGAAGTTCCCTGTGGTGTCTCGTTTTTTCGTTAATGGTTTTTTTAGAACCAACTCATACAGAGGTCCCATAGGCAGGGCGTCATACTCTTCTTTTGTTATTTTTCCTTCAAGGGCTTCCCTAAGAACCTCATTGTACCTAAAGTTGTTTACTTGGTTTGCAATGTTCTTTCTGTTAATTTCGTGCTTAAGGTAGTACTCAATGGTCTCAGGGTCGTCATTAGGTTCAGGTTCCTCCCTCTTACTTTCCTCAGTTTTCCTCACCTCAACCTTTCCATCCTCAGGCATGATGGAAAAGGCGTTAACAAACGAAGTGGGAGGACAATCGTTGCTTCTTATTAGTACCTTTTCGGGAACTTTTTTTTTGGTATATTCTTTTACCAGGTTCATCATTTCCGTCATTTTTGCTTGCATTTCCTCTCACTGCCTATAAACCTCCTCTTCAAATTTGGCTAATCTCTCCGTATGAGCTGCCATGTACTCCCTCATTTGTTTCTTAAAGCTTGGTGAGAGTGGTATTGGGGAAGTAGAGCGAAAGCGCCTTTCGGAATTGGGGTTTTGCTCACGACTTGGGGATTCCGAAAAAGGTGTTGGGTGGTTGGTGGAATTGGCCGAATTGACTGCTTCTCGAGGGATTTGTACGTAAGCTCTTTTATGCCTTTCCATAAGATAATCAATCCCTCTCTTAATAGCACTCATTTTCTCCTCGGTGATGTCGGAGGATTCAAGAGGAGTTGATATGGCATTAACCATGTTAACAGTGGTTTCAAGAGATTCATTCCAGTCTTCGTAGCTTTGATCAGCAAGCTCTTCTATAATATCCCAAGATTTCTCTGCATTAAAGTCGCTGAGCCTTCCACCGGCGGCTTGATCAATGGATCGTCGAGTGATGAAATCGATATAGTCATAGAATATTTGGATTTGAAGCCAAAGATCAATGCCATGATGGGGGAGTTTACGGAGTAGGTCCTTGAATCGAGTCCATGCTTTGTAGAGAGACTCACCTTGAAGTTGTTGAAACGTTAAGATATCTTGCCTAAGTTTAGTGGTTCTTCCCGGTGGGAAAAATTGAGCAAAGAAGCGAGAGGTGAGATCATCCCAACTTGAGATGGAGCCGGCGGGAAGTCGCTCAAGCCAATTACTAGCTTGGTCCCGTAGAGAGAATTGGAAGAGACGCAGACGCGTGGTCTCCCGAGTAGTAGCATCAAGGTCGATGGAATCGACAATTTTATGGAAATCCCTTAGATGCTGATTAGGATCTTCGGAACGAAGTCCATGGAATGCACATCCGTTTTGCACCAACCGGATGGTGTCGGATCGCAGGGCCGTAGTTTGGGCTTGGTCGTGAAGCTCAATGGTGTTCCTATAGCCTAGGTGGCTTGGTCTCGAGTATTCACCAAGAGTACGGGCTCTTGGCGGGTCATTTGGTGGTGGGTTGATGAATGGTGGGTGGTTTTCACCTTCCATGATGAAAAGTGATGGGGTTACGAAAAAAGGTCACGAAGAAGGGGGATAGACTACGAGAAAGCTAAAAATGAGAAAAATTTACTTGATAGGAATCAAGCAAAGAAACCTAAACGAGGTAGACTACTAACTAGCTATTCTATTCCCCGGCAGCGGTGCCAAAAACTTGATAACGCTACACGCGTCGTTCGGGGTCAAAGGAACTTCCTTTTCTTCGAGCAAGTTTTATAACACCCTAGTCAGTGAACCTAATTGTTGTAGTGTAGTATTAGGGTAAGCCACGGGTATTGATATCGTTCTCTAGGGGAATAGGAATGCTAGTGAGAAGTTACTACGCTAAGTTTGGGGTTGAGGAAGATTATTTTTTTATCTTTTTTATGTATTTTTAGGAAATGGAAAGGTACGAATCTCAGGGTTTGGATTTGGGGGTTCGTATTTCTACCGATTACTCTACTTATCTAATTATCTAATCTAAGGTGTATGTAGTCTATGTCTAGTTATTGTGTGCTCGTATGATAGTTTAAAGATGTGTTCACTTAGGTTTTATTACTCCTTAATTATCTCCTATTGATGGTTGAATTGTCACGTCCTTATTCTTAATCGCGTTGTGTGTCTAAAGTCGTAGGGTATGCGTTTATCCCTAACACTTTGAACTTACCAAAGGGTCTCGTCTACAAAACCCTCTAGGGATTATAAACTCTAACTCTAAGGCCCTCTTTGGATGGTTTAGCCTACAACCGCTCTAAGTGCTATAGCCTAAGGTTCACAAAGATTAATCAAGCATTAATTACACAACGAACGACCTATCGCATTACTAGATCATTAATCAATTAAGATAAGAGACAACCAATCAATATTTAATAATTAAGTTTCATAATTCCTAAGCAAACAAACAAGTAAATTAGCCGGACATGTAGAACATGCAAGCATACACACAAATAATCAAAGACATAATTGAATTAATGAAGTTAAACACTTATCTTGATGTAAGTTAGGGTTTGGAACCCTAAAATACTGTACAAGACTGCCTTGGTTCGGTTTAGGTTTTTACTCCAAAACACTACACACAAATACTGAAAAATTCGGATTCTATATATAAGATTACATATGCGACGGCGTCACCTTATGATTTGTGACGCCGTCGGGTCACCGTCATTAGGGTTTCGTCTTGGCCACGTTAGTCTTGCGACGACGTCACCTTGTGCTTGTGACGCCGCCCTCTTCATCTTCTGACGCCGTCTGGATTAAATCTAGGCCGTCTGAGTTGCGACGGCCTACTCTTTTAAAGCCTGACACCGTCACTTGAAAATAAGAAATTTGGCTTCTGTGCCGTCACAAAATGCTCCGACGGCGTCGCAGTTAAGCAGTGACGCCATCACCTTGTAGTTCAGCAGCTTGAGTGTCTCGATTCTTGACTTGAGCCATTTTCTTCGTATATCCGTGCCTTTTCGTCCAAATAAGTGCCATTACAGCAATTTGCCTTCAAGAGACCTAAAAAGTGAAAAGAAACGATATTAAGTAATAACGGATACAAAAGTGATCAAATAAGGGCTTAAACGACCCCTAAAAAAGGTACATTTTAAAACCTTATCACTAAACCATCCAAAGAGTACCTTAGAGTTAGAGTTTATAAATCCTAGAGATTTTGTAGACAAGTCCCTTTGGTAGTTTCAAAGAGTTAGGGATAAACGCATACCCTACGACCTTAGACACACAACGCGATTAAGAATAAGGACGTGACAATTCAACCATCAATAGGAGATAATTAAGGAGTAATAAAACCTAAGTAAACGCATCTTTAATCCATCATACGAGCACACAATAATTAGACATAGACTACATACACCTTAGTTTAGATAATTAGATAATTAGAGTAATCGGTAGAAATACCAACCCCCAAATCCAAACCCCGAGATTCGTACCTTTTCTTTTCTTAAAAATATAAAAAGATAAAAAAATAATCTTCCTCAACCCCAACCTTAGCGTAGTAACTTCTCACTAGCATTCCTATTCCCCTAGAGAATGATATCAATACCCTTGGCTTACCCTAATACTACACTACAACGATTAGGTTCACTGCCTAGGGTGTTATAAAACTTGCTTGAAGAAAAGGAAGTTCCTTTGACCCCAAACGACGCGTATAGCGTTATCAAGTTTTTGGCGCCGCTGCCGGGGAATAGAATAGCTAGTTAGTAGTCCACCTCTTTTAGGTTTCTTTGCTTGATTCCTATCAAGTAAATTTTTTTTTCTCAATTTTTAGCTTCCTCGTAGTCTATCCCCCTTCTTCGTGACCTTTGTTCGTAACCCCATCACTTTTCATCATGGAAGGTGATAACCAACCACCATTCATCAACCTACCACCAAATGACCCGCCAAGAGCCCGTACTCTTGGTGAATAATCGAGACCAAGCCACCTAGGCTATAGGAACACCATTGAGCTTCCCGACCAAGCCCAAACTACGGCCCTGCGATCCGACACCATCCGGTTGGTGCAAAACGGATGTGCATTCCATGGACTTCGTTCCGAAGATCCTAATCAGCATCTTAAGGATTTCCTTAAAATTGTCGATTCCATCGACCTTGATGCTACTACTCGGGAGACCACGCGTCTGCGTCTCTTCCAATTCTCTCTACGGGACCAAGCTAGTAATTGGCTTGAGCGACTTCCCGCCGGCTCCATCTCAAGTTGGGATGATCTCACCTCTCGCTTCCTTGCTCAATTTTTCCCACCGGGGAGAACCACTAAGCTTAGGAATGACATCTTGATGTTCCAACAACGTCAAGGTGAATCGCTCTATGAAGCATGGACTCGATTCAAGGACTTACTTCATAAAGTCCCTCATCAAGGCATTGATCTTTGGCTCCAAGTACAACTTTTCTATGATCATGTCAACTTCCCCACCGAGCGATCCATTGACCAAGCGGCCGGTGGAAAACTTAGTGATCTCACCGCGGAAGAATCATGGGGTATAATAGAGGACCTTGCTCTCTATGACAACGAAAGTTGGAATGACCCCCGTGAGTTGCCCAAAACCGTTAAGGCAATCTCCTTGCCTCCCATTGACTCACAACCTTCCGACCGTAGGATGCTCGAACATGAAGATCAAGTTAAATTCCTAATGAGTTCCTACGAAAATCCTAAGTCTTCACATCAAGTGATTAAAATCACTATACCTTGTGAGTTATGTAGTGGTCCCCATGACACTTGTGATTGTGCAAGACTCCCTGAACAAGATTTTGCGGACTATGCCTCCACGCTTACCGACGGAGCGAGAGACAAGTGGTACACTTTCAAGCCCGAACAAAACAACTTAGGAAACTCTTACAACCCCTCTTGGAGAAATCACCCTAACCTTAAGTGGAACCAAACCTCAAGCATACCCCAAAGCTCATCTAGTCCACCTAATAGGTTCAATTCTCTAAACACCGAGAACCCACTAATCTTGAGGCAATTTCATCTAGATTCATGTCATCTCAAGAGACTCGATTGACTAAGCTTGAAGCCGATTTTAAGCAAAGACAAGGCGAGATGACAAACAAGCTTGATGCCCTCTTAAAACCCTTTAATGACCGGGAAATTGGAGCACTCCCAAGTGATACTATAAAGAACCCAAAAGTGAATTCGATTTCGTCGACTTCATGTTCTTGTTCACCATAGGAGAGTGCACATCCATGTCCCTCACACCCAACAGTTCACTCGGTAAATGCTATCAACAAGAGTTCCAAGCAATCCAAAATGAGATACCAAGGCCCTGCACCATTGGTAGAACCTACTCTTGAGAAACCCGTCAACCAAGAACCCAAACCTAATCTAGAGGAGGAGTACAAGGAACTCCATCAAGAAAAACCGGTTCTTGAAGTCTTAGCTCATGCACCTTATTATAATGCTTTAAAAGAAAAATATGAGTTAGAACTTAAACTTGGAAAACATGGGTCCACCTTTGTGCGAAATAATCTACCTAAGAAGTTAGACGATCCCGGGCGATTTACTCTTCTGTGTAGGCTTGGAACTTCCAAACCTCTCGATGCTCTAGCCGACTTAGGATCATGCATCAATCTTGTTCCGTTGTCCCTCCATATAAGCCTTAACTTAGGTAAGATAGAACCAACGGAAACCATCTTAGGTCTAGCGGACGGTAGTGTTGCATATCCGGTAGGGATAATAAAAGACATGGTAGTACACGTAGGAGAGTTGACTTTTTTTGCCGACTTCTATGTGCTAGACATGAATAAGGACCCGACATGCCCATTACTAGTAGGAAGAGGATTCTTAGCTACCGCTAGTGCCATCATCGATTGTAAGATGTCCAAGATAGTGGTAGGAGAGGGGAGTGCTAGGTCAATTTACGATGTCAAAAAGCATACGTACTACAAAGAAGAGGAAATCCCACATGAGATTAGGTTGGATAGAACGCTTTCTAGATATGGACCTTGGATAGATAAGAACCTCATAGGTCCCCAACGACCTTTTTACCTAGATGAAGCTTTTGCTAGTAAAGCAACTTTCCATGAGAAAGAAATGGCTAGGGACATGGAAGTGAACCCGTTCGAGGACGCCTTAGTATTTAGGAAGATGACCGAGTTCCTAGGAAGCTTGCCCGTCAACCTTGTCATGAATAAGTGGAAAGTTGAGAAGCCTAAACATAAATGGGATTGGGATAGACCGCCTAGTGATGGTAATGGAGAGTGGCACATTAGGATAACAATCTATGATCCCGATAGAGAGAAGTTTGAAAAGGCATATCAAACCAAACGTACTACTAGGAACTTAAATGATAAGTTTGATCGTTATGACATTGTTAAGGATAGGCTTACTTATATTGATACGTAAGGGCACGACTACGAGTCTAGCTACAAGACTCGTAAATAAAGAAAAGCGCTTCATGGGAGGCAACCCATGCTTAATTGTTTGCTTGTTAGTGTCATATATCTTTTATTGATTGCTTATTCTCATGTTTAAATTTGTAAAAATGCTTTATTTTGTTTTTAACCTCGTCTTAATTGCATATAAAGGTATTTTACATAAAGGATAAGTGTAGGGAGGATACACACGTTTTAAAAAAAAACGTAAACATGAGAATTTTAATTAATTAAAAGATATATTTGTGTGTTTGTTCGAGTCAAATGCTTGTATCGAGTCATAATGGATGTTTTGCATAAATTTTTCTAGATTCTAAAGATGTAAATTTTCCAGAAAATCGCAGACCAGTTTTTGTCAGGATAACCTGACGGCGTCAGGATCGCAACCTGACGGCGTCAGGAAGGAGTAAAAACAACAGATTAGTTTTTTCTCGTTTTCTGAGCTACTTATAAATTTTTGGAATTTTCCTGGTCTAAATTTTCCATAAATTCTGTAAACATCCATTCCACAAGCATTATATCCTAGTCTAGTAGTGTCTTATATATATTATTACCGCTGATTTTAGGCGAAGGTTTCGTTTGTTTTCTTCAAGTGTGCAGGTTTAATTTACTAAGAAGAAGATACATAAGATTGGAAGGAGCTTTTCACGCATACATTCTTTTTGGAAAGGATTTAACCACCACTTTACACGGATCCTACCGAGGTAATCAGGGGAGTATTAGTTTCTTTCGTTTTTAATTACCTTCTATTATCATAACTTTGATACTTTCGGGGAACATTGGGGACAATGTTCAGTTTAAGTGTAGGGAGGGAAAATAAAACGGGAACTTTGAAACTATGCTTATCCTTGATTATTTGCTTTGTCCAATTGTATTTGTGTAATAAAGCATGAGAAAATATCAGTTAGGGTAATTTTGGCACCAAATTTAAAATTTTTCATGACATATAGGAGTGGGCCATTAGTCTTAACAAAAGCGTCTCATGGATAGGAAGTTATATGACTAGCACAAAAACCCTTTACCACTTAAATTCCACCCAAAATGTGAGGATCACCCTTAGATTAGTAGGAATTAAAGCATTCATATTTAATACCTAGAGTGTGAACCGGTAGTATATTAGATTCTAGAACTTGTTTTGGGATGCATCCCGAGATAGCTAGTAAGACTTCAATTGTGTAGTTAGGAATAACTAAATGATAAGAGGCATAAGGATAACCCTTGTTTGATACCTGTAATATAATTATTTCCTCCACATCGGTTGAGTAATTCCCCCACACCTTTGCGTTGTACTCATCTTTAGTACACGATACCCCTAGTTAACCCCTCAGAGCCTATCCTTTTCGCGGTTCTCGTGATGTTTCGGTTTTCCAGGAATATCAATGAAGAGCATTGTTTACACCCCACCCCCAAATGTACACCCAAATCGCCTTAGCCTACCTTGTATGCACTCACTTTTAGTGCATTATTATTATCACCGTGAACCCTTAGTTCAATTATCTAGTTGCTTGCATAAGTTGCTAAGTCGAGTCATATCCTTTGTACACAGTTTTGGCACGATTGAGACTCATGGGAAAAGTTAAAGTTTATGAAATGACGGGAAGGGAACGTTAAATTCAAATTCCCTTTATTTGCATAATAATGTACTTCAAGTGTTTTGATCTTTTCAATTCGGGTCAAATTAGTGTTAGAGTAATAAAAACTCAAGTGTAGGGATGTGCCTATAAATCCCTATCATTTTGATGTTACCGTAGAGGATGGTAGAGTAAAAGTGTATGAAAAAAAAATTGAAAAAAATAGAAAAAGAGAAAAGAAAAAAATAGAGTGTTAAAAAAAAACGGGCTACCATCCTACATCTATCTTTAAATTTATGTTTGTTTGTTTCAGTTATCTAGAGTTTAGAGTGTCGAGTCTTGGCTTAGCAACGCCATTCTTCGTATGCTTGTAACATAAAGATTTTTGACTTGCCACCACTAAATAGCCTATCCCACCAAACCCTTTGTTTCCCTACCGTAAGCCTAACATTACAACCCTTTAAAATACCTCTTTGATAGTCTTTCCTAGGTGCTTACGCCAAAGCGATGGAGGTTTGATCTATTCTCAAGCCTATGGTAATCTATGTACTAGGACCGGTTAATGAGTGTTTATCTTCCATTTCTAACTTGTTATATTTCATATACACCCGAGAGATGTGAGTATCCAAACACCCCATGTGAGGTGCTAGTATATAATTTCCGTGCTTGTTATGACTTTTGCGGGGCTTATATGTGTTGTGGATTGTTTTAAACCAATGCTTCATGACCCTTAACTTATAAACTAATTGGCTAAAAGCACATTTGCTTGACGACAAGCAAATACCAAATGTAGGGATATTTGATAAGGATTTAAGAGGTACCATTTTGAGGGGTCGTTTAAGCCCTTATTTGATCACTTTTGTATCAGTTATTACTTAATATCGTTCCTTTTCACTTTTTAGGTCTCTTGAAGGTAAATTGCTAGAATGGCACTTATTTGGACGAAAAGGCGCGGATATACGAAGAAAATGGCCCAAGTCAAGAATAGAGACACTCAAGCTGCTGAAACACAATGGGACGGCGTCAGGTGTTATCTGTGACGCCGTCGCATCACTTTTGTGACGGCTCAGTAGCCAAATTGCTTATTTACAAGTGACGGTGTCAGACTTTAAAAGAGTAGGTCGTCGCAACTCAGACGGCCTAGATTTGATCCAGACGGTGTCAGAGACTGAAGGGGACGGCATCACAAGCATAAGGTGACGTCGTCGCAAGACTAACCTGGCCAAGACGAAACCATAATGACGGCGACCCGACGACGTCACAATTCATAAAGTGACGCCGTCGCGATTGTAATCTTATATATAGAATCCAAATTTTTTAGTTTTCAGTGTGTAGTCTTTTAGAGTAAAAACCTAAACCGAACCAAGGCTGTCTTGTACAGTATTTTCAGGTTCTAAACCCTATCTTCAATTATGTCTTCATTCATTCAATTATGTCTTCAATTATTTGTGTGTATGCTTGCATGTTCTCCATGTCCGGCTAATTTACTTGTGTGTTTGCTTAGGGAATATGAAACTTAACTATTGAATATTGATTGGTTGTCTCTTATCTTAATTGTTAATGATCTAGTAATGCGATAGGTCATTCATTGTGTAGTTAATGCTTGATTAATCTTTGTGAACCTTAGACTATAACACCTAGAGTAGTTGTAGGCTAAACCATCCAAAGAGTACCTTAGAGTTAGAGTTTATAAATCCTAGAGATTTTGTAGACAAGACCCTTTGGTAGTTTCAAAGAGTTAGGGATAAACGCATACCCTACGACTTTAGACACACAACGCGATTAAGAATAAGGACGTGATAATTCAACCATCAATAGAAGATAATTAAGGAGTAATAAAACCTAAGTAAACACATCTTTAAACTATCGTACGAGCACACAATAATTAGACATAGACTACATACACCTTAGTTTAGATAATTAGATAATTAGAGTAATCGGTAGAAATACCAACCCCCAAATCCAAACACCGAGATTCGTACCTTTCCTTTTCTTAAAAATATAAAAAGATAAAAAAATAATCTTCCTCAACCCCAACCTTAGTGTAGTAACTTCTCACTAGCATTCCTATTCCCCTAGAGAACGATATCAAAACCCGTGGCTTACCCTAATACTACACTACAACGATTAGGTTCATTGCCTAGGGTGTTATAAAACTTGCTCGAAGAAAAGGCAGTTCCTTTGACCCCGAACGACGTGTGTAGCGTTATCAAGCCCACAAAGTAAGAGTTTGATTATCTGGAAGTGATGGTGAAGCAGGGACTCCACGGATTATCCTTTCTCTGTTAACTTCCTTTTGGTAGGGCTTTAAATAGTCATACAATAATCAATATGTTGCATGATGAAGATTCTTCGCTTGTCGGATGAAAATAACATACTTTTCCCAATCAGGACCAAGACTGCTCAGGAACTTTGTGTTTACTGCAATCCTTGGCATAATTATATTATGTTTGTCCAAGTCATTGATGATGTCTGAGAATCGATGATGATAAGACTCTAATGTCTCCCCTGGTTCAATCATGAAGTGTTCATATTCTAAGTAGATTTTTGATTCCATGTCCTCTTGATTGAGTTCAGTGCCTTCCATTAGAAGATGAATGTGCTCCCACATTGCATTAGCAGTCTTCTGAGCAGCAACACTACGAAGTATCGGATTGGGTAATCCCAAAAGGATATATTGCATTGCAAGTTCATCAGCTTCTAAGTGACGAAGTTGATCATTAGTAAGTTGATCAAGACCGACAACATTGGTAATATCATCTCTTGGTAGATTAGCATTTGGATCTCCGGGTACAGTGAGAGTAGTCATTTGAAAAGGACCTTCAAGGATGACCTTCTTCAAGAACTTTCCATGTGGCTTCTTTAGATCACAAAACCTAAAGAACCTTATCATCCATTGATCGTAGTTTTTGGGAGTGAGCATTGGAGGTTTGTCAAGTGATCCAGCTTCATGAATGGATTGTTGGCTACTTAAAGCTTCACACATCTTTGCAAACCAAGACGGTTCCTTTAGTGTTGTAACATTCATAACATACTTGGCGGAATACTGATTTTGAAAGTATGTGTAATGTTGTACTTGTTGACGAGGGTTTGGTGGAACCATTTGTGGTGGAATAGGGTTTGCTCCTTGAGGAAAGTGATGAAATTGTTGTTGAAATTGTTGCAATTGTTGTGGAGATGGTGGAGGATATTGTTGATAGAATTGTTGTTGTTGTTGTTGTTGAATATACTCATGAGGAAAGTAGCTAGAGTATGGAGGTTGAGACATCTTGAAACTTGTGTTGATGATGGATCTTTGTAGTCGAATGAAACAATGTTGATGAAGTAACCTTATGCGTAGAAACCAGCTTAAGGGTATAAATCACCTTACGCGTAATACCCAACTTACGTGTAGACAATGGCTTACGCATAGTGTTAGCTTACGCCTAGACTTGAAGAAAACTTAGCTTAGGCGTAGACCAAAGACTTAGTAGTAGAATCCTTATGCGTAATATTTGCTTATGCGTAAGACAAGCTTATGCGTAATAAATGTTTAGGCAAAAGAGATGCTACGCGTAAGTTTTGAAGCTTAGGCGTAAAACTAGGGTTTTGCCTAAAAATCCTTTACACTTATACCAGTGTAAAAGATATCCAAAGTCGAAGTATTTTCAGGCTTATCCAAGCAAGAAAACACTGAGTAAACCAACAACACTGAAGATCAAAGGATGATATGCTTACGCGTAAGAAAACCTTAGGCGTAGACCAATAATTTACGAGTAAAACTAGGGTTTTACTACGAGTAAAAAGTACAAGTTATCACCAAAACTGATTTTTTTTTGCTTATAAGTGTTTAGAAACCTGATTTAAATGATGAAAGAGCTTCAATATCACCAAAATAACACAAAAAGTTTGAAACTTGATGATCGAAAACACTTTTTCACCTTACGCGTAGACAGAAGTATACGAACAAAATCAAGTTTAAAAACAATTCTACACACGTAAAGTTTCAAAATTGATGCTAAAAACTTAAACTTTAACACTAAATAAACCTTAAACCACAAAAATCTTGAGTTTTTAAGTGTAAAATTTGAAGCTTTAGGCGTATGAAATATTTAGAACATGAAACCCACGCGTATGAAACTATTCTTCAAAAACAAATATGTTTCACCCAACTAGATGGCGATTGATACCACTGTTAGGTCACTATATTGTAACACAAGCATCAATATGTAAGAAAGAGATAAAGGAAAGATCGGATGAACACAAACAAAATATACACGAATAAGAATGAAAGAAAGTTATGTGTAGGTATTAGTGAAATGTGAACAACCAACCTTCTAAGAAAGGTTTACAATACTATTTATAGGGAAAGGAACTAGGGCAACACACAAGTTCCTTTACTTTCCTTATTGGATATGGGCCAAGGCTTATGGGCTTTCTACATAAGCCGTGCCATTATAACAAACATAAAAGCCTAATTAAGCAACCTATTACATGTTAATTACAAACACTTGAAATAGAGTTTAGGAGTGATTCCAACACCTTTACCTACTATCAACAACTTCCAACTCTTCCAAATGTGACCACAAAATTCAAACAATTGAAGGGTATGTTCCAATGCCTAGCTAACTACGTCATGAAGTCGGGAAAGAGGAAGAGAAAGGATTGACTAAAGAGACATTAGGATTATGCTTGTTTTTAGACATTTTGTTTATGAATGCTTATGTTTGTGAAGTACTTTAGTTTGTTTGTTTGGATATTGTCATTACTACTCTTATCTATGATATGATTTATGAGATTTCATGCTTGTTTTGCTGTTCTTTGGAATAGAGATTAATAGAAATCAGTGTAGATAGTATGGTGCAAAAACTGCATCCCTTTATGTGATGCTTTTGATCTGCAGTTGCCGGATCCCTAAGAATGCACTAGACGGATCCCTCCTTTGAGGGAACCGTAGGATCCGTGATGACAGATGAGCAATGCAGAATCCCACACATCAAAACAGCTCACTAGATCACTTCACACTAGCTAAACATAATGCCTTAGAACCATTTAAGTCTTCTTCAAGCTTAGAAAGCTTCACACTCACCCATAGCTCACTTAGGATCACAATCAAAGTGCCTTTTAATTTGTCATATCACCAAAACTCATCATCCTTCCGCTCCTGCACTCACACATCATCTATCACATGTCAACACATCTAGTTTTATAAATTTCTCAATTTCAACAAATTGGTTTTAGTCATCTCTATCTAAAAATGGGTCAAAAACTAGTTTTTTTTTTTTTTTATCAATTCTTATAATTTTTAAGAATTATTCAAATTTTATCCCAAGTTTACATCTGATCTCTAGGATCATTTAACATGACTTGACACCATTAAAATTCCTAGTGTCATCCTTGAACACCCATTGGTGATCATAAAGTCCCATTTTCCTTCCATAAAAGGGAATCATTAGCTACCTCCACTCATTACCCTTGATCATTTAAGTCACACCTCATTTAAAATACCTAAGAAGACTAAGACACTCAAGATGTATAGGTATTAGATTGTACCAACATCATTTTCTTCTCCTCTAGACTGCTGATAGCCGGATCCCTAGGATTAGCCTAGACGGATCCCTCATAGGAGGGAATCGTGGGAACCGGCTGGCAGATTCAGTAAATCTTGCCTAAAGCAATCATTTCAAGCTCCTTTGGCTAACTTGAACACTCCATCCTGCCTTAAATAAACTCATAGATCAGAGCACATTTGTGGTTGACCCTTGTGCATGCAAATCATCACATTTCTAAGGATTCTAGTGGCTTAAGTCATTGCACTTCCCAAATCCTTCCTTTTATAAATCATCTTGTTAGAATCTCTTAGTCATCAACCACAACATAAATCTCAGCATTTAGAAACCTTCTCCTTAGTCAGTTCATCATGAGGAAAGCAGAAGATATGTTTTCTACTAACTTGAGTCTTATTTGCAAGAAATTATGCATTATATACTTGTTTTCTAACCTTTGTTTTGTAGATTTTCAAAATACACATGAAGACTTAGACACCCTAAGCTAGGGGGAGCTTTGTGTCAAAACAATACATTGCAAAATCATTCGCAGTATAATCCTCATTTGGATTACGTTTCATGACGTCCCATTGCAAAGTTGCAATCATTAAGGGGGAGCATTATCGTCACAAAGACGAAACCATTTGCAAACATAGTTGCAATGCATTAGCTTAGTAGTTTTTCTTACTTGACGCCCTCACAAAGGGATTGACTCGTCAAGGGGGAGTTAAGACGAGAACTCTTCCCGTCACTTGCTCTCTATATTTTCTTTTCTTATTACATGTTGTTCTTAAAACAATGTATTAGTTTCTTTTCGACGCTCTATTTGTTTCGACAAAAAAGGGGGAGAAGAGAGTAAGAACTCCAAATTCAAACTTTTACGAATTTTGGTTTTTCCTTAAGATAATTTTATGTTTTGTCATCAACAAAAAGGGGGAGATTGTTAATACAAATAATCCGTAAAAACATTTATTTATATTTTACGATTTTCCAATGTTTTGTCGATAACAAACGTAAAATCATTTTAACGAAACAAATAAAATACGTAACTAGTTTGAGCCAATAGTTTACTAACACACCCACGTTTTCACATAAAACACTAAACAAGTAAAAGTGATTTTATGATTTAGTAATACATATGTACAACAACTAGTGTTTACATATTGAGCAAACATATACATAACTAGTATGTATTATAATGGGTAATATAAATGGGTAGAAGTTTAAGTATCTGACCTATTGACCAACTACGTTGAATGTAGTTGGGTAAACCCCAAAGTCCGTCACCCATACCCATGGAGCATAACCCATAACCCATTGCATGACATCATGCATAAGTCATATATGGATATTATCCATGACCCATGGTTTTAACCTAAGACCCATGGACTAGATGCATTGCATCTTGTAGATACATTGTATCTACTTGGATACCCATGGTCCTATATCTAGGACCCATGACCCATAACCCATGACCCATGACTCAAAACCCAAGCGTCCCACGGATCCCTAGTAATACACTGGACGGATCCCTCAAGTGAGGGATCCATGGGATCCGTGGAACAGTAGCTAAATTTCTTCTATAAATAGTGAGCCATTTCTTCATTTTGGGTTGCCACTCCCACACATACTTTCCCCAAGTATTGTAACCTTCTAACCTCAGATCCTAAGGATCTCTCTATGTATTTTGTCTTTTGTTTTTGTGTGATTCTCTAGGTTCCTCTTAAAGGCGAGATCACCACCTCTTGAAGTCGAGCAAGCACAAGTCCATGAGCTACCATACTTCATCATCATCAAGACTACTGAGGTTCTCTTGTTGATAGTTCTTTCTTCCTCCATAGAGGTGTTGTGTCAAAGGCATTAGTGAAGGATGCCGAAATAGTCAAGACGAAAGCATTAGTGAAAGGTGCTAAACGTTCGTGTCAAAGGCATTAGTGAAGAATGCCAATGGAGTCAAGACGAAGGCATTAGTAAAAGGTGCCAAACAGCCGTGTCAAAGGCATTAGTGAAGAATGCCTAGAAGCCAAGTCAAGTGGCATTAGTAAAAGATGCCAAGGGCGTATAATCGATGAGGTGCATCGATATACAAATAGAGATAGGTTGTATCCAAGGATATTGATATCCTTGATGATGTTGTAATAAGGAGTGGGTCTCCTTTAGGATAGGTGTTTTGTAGTGTTGGGTAGTAGTTCCTCCATTGTAATGGAACTCGGTATCTAGCCTAGCACCGGATAAAGGGTAGGTGACGTTGTGATAGGTGTGGTTCTACCTTGTGGAAGAGCCTGGTGGTTAGCCTAGTACCGGAAAAAGAGTAGGCGACGTTGTGAAGGCTTCTCAGCCATAAGGAGTTGGTGTCGTGTAGTGTTTATGAACTCTCGAGTAGGTGACTCAGGGAGTGGAGTAGGGCAAGGAAGGTGTCCTTGTAGCCGAACCACTATAAATACTCGTGTCGTGGTTATGTGCTTCTTAGTCTTTATCTTTCATTACACACTTATATATGTATCTATCAACGTCTAACATACACATCCAAATAGATTGACACAAGTCGATCTAAATATGTTAAAACAAAGTTTTAATCGGTAAAACTATTCAACCCCCCTTCTAGTTTTCCACATTTACATACCCTTATCACCTATGTCTAATTCAGGAAGAAGCATGCAATGAAGGAAGTAGTAGTCTTGGATCATGCTTGGTCGGGTCTAATCACCTGAAATTGCATTGGTCGTGTGCAGGTGCATTACATGTTCATGCATTCACGTTTATGTTACTATACTAATTATATATATATATATATATATATATATATATATATATATATATATATATGTGTGTGTGTGTGTGTGTGTGTGTATGTGTGTGTGTGTGTGTCTTGTCTTCGCTACATTATGACCTGATAGACTAAGCACGTCTTTGTTTCTGTTATGTAACATACACTATGTCACATTCATCACCTTTCCACGTGTCATACCATCCATATGAGGATGCCAGTGAGCAATGGGATTCAAACCTTCAGATAGACGCCGAGAGTGATGCCAACATACTTGAGTGTGAGGGTATCAGCCTCAGGACTGCTGGTAAAAAATAGGTCTTTTTGCATGATTCTTGAGCCTAAAATCAAGCACGTAGAAATAACTATCCAACCACAGTAAGTTTGTAAAAAGATCGTGTTGTTTGGTCATTCAAATGATGGTAAGAAACTGAGTTGTGGAAACAGTCCTAAAGTTGCGTTTTCAAAAGCTCAAGTTCGATCATGCATAACTCTTTCAATTTCAAGCTTTTACCTACAAACAAAAGGAAAGTGTTAAATTTAATGTGTTAACTTTAAAATTGTGTTGGTTTCTTGTGAAGAAACCAAATATTGAATCTTCCATGATCTTTCTAAATCGAAGTGTCAAAACAGTTTCATAGATTTGTACACCCAAATTCCAAAGACCATAACTCATCCATACTTTGCATTGGTGACTTGATTCTGAAATATAGCTAGTTTTAGGTGTTAATATGAGTCTCCCATTGGCCTGAAACATAAAACTTTAATTAAACCACATGCTAGTTGAAACAAGTTGATAAGTCCAAAACCGAGTCCAAATCAGATCGTGTCTGAATGATCTAGTAAAACTACTTAATAAAGTCCACAAAAATGCATATACCTTCTTCAAAAAATAGCATAATAGCATGTATAAATGGTTATGTTGGGTCTAATATTTTAGTTGATAAGACAAAACATGTGAAAGACTAAGGACTTAAGAAGACAAAGGAAGAATTCTTCAAATGATGAAGAATGAAACACAAGGGACTTGCTTGATAAAGAAGATTTTATATTTTAGTCCTTTGTAGTATTTTGCAACCCTAGTATCTCTATTATATAAAGAGATACAGGGATTGATTATTCGTGTACAAGTGTGTGTCAAAGATGTAAAACACCAAAGGTGTATATGTGTGTAAGTCTATGTGTATAGTTCTTATTGTAAATGCCTAGGTTTAGTATTTTGTGCAGTCTCAAGGTAATCAAGGTTTACTATCCCTGTTATAGGTTAGATAACCATTCTACACTTGATCAAGTAGGATTGGGGTTGTTGGAGTGTTTTTATTGTAGTAGTTGTTAGAGATGATGATGAAGAACCTTAATAATAACAACGATGTTTTCTTTAATCCATTGTACATCTTATTATCATTGTTATTGTTAATGCCTATTGCTCATAAACGATCTTCACAATTGGTATCAGAGCGGGGAGCTTGTGATATAGGTATCTGCAAGGTATTTCGAAGAAAAGGTAAAAATTCGAATCTGAAAAATTTCTGTATCTTCTCTGCAGTGCTGTTTTCAAACAGCGATATCTCATTCATTAATCGTTGGATCGGGACGGAATTTTTACTGGAGGTTCTTTGTGCATCCAAGTAACTTTTCAATGGAGGGTTCTTTAATTGGAGGTCTCAGTCATCAGATATACATCGTAGAAAAATGATGAAGAGGGAGGTAATAAGTTTTGAATTTTAAGGGTTTCTTTATTAGGGTTTTGATTTTTAATTGATTTTCTTGGTCTTAATTCATCATGGAAGTCATTATTTATCAAAGGAAGCTGCTTTGGATGTGTATGACCGATTTATTATTAAAGTTTTATTTGAAACCCTAGTTTGGCAAGTTGTTAACATTTTTTTGAAACCCTAATTTGATATTCTGAATTGAGATTAGCTTTACATGAATGATCTTGTAATGTCAACTCGATTGTTGTAAAGTGCATGGTTTCTCAAGTTTATGATCAGCAGGTTCACGATAATAAAACCAATTAGGGTTTTATGAATTTTTTTTGAATTGATACTACAAGGATATCATAAAGACACTCAAGTTTTGAGCAAACCCTAAATTCATAAAAGTCGATTAGGGTTTACAGTTGGTGACTAAATATTTTCTTCCTGATATTATTTATGCTGCTGATTACTGATGGTAAAATGAGTTTAGGGATTCAGATCTGTAATGAGTTGATGCTAGTGTGTTTAGTGCATTTTGAAGATGTGCTTACTGGGTTTGAATTCGATTAGGGTTTGGTATTATATGATTATACATAAAAAGGTTAATGATGTTGTGAATGGGGGTATAGGAACGAGTAAGGCTATATTATTAAGCACGTAAGTTAATACTGCTCTTTATTTTCAGTACTTCCAGTTGTTTCATGTTCATATTGTTTGTTAAAAGCTTAGTACGGCTGGTCGTTTGGATTAATACTGTTTGTTTGTTCCACAAAACTTAGTACTGCTGCTCATATATGTTCGAAAGCAGTTAGTACTGCCAAGTTGATTGGTTAGTACTGCTTATTCATTCAGTTTGTACTATCAACATGATTTTAATACTGCCAGCTCGTATGAAGTTTTTCTTTTAGCTGCTCAGTTCGTTTTTGTTAGTGGGGAGTACTGCTGTGAAGTCTTTCTTAGTACCGCTGTGTCATAATGATACAAAAAATGCTGCTACTTGGTATATGTTTCATAATACTGTCTCAGGGAACTTAGTACTGCCCGGTTTGCGAGTTTCTGCTGCTACACTTATTGATTATGCTGCCAATGGTTAGGGATGATGTTGTGTAATACGAAGAGGAGTAGAATGAAGGATTTGTCATACGCAGTGGTGTTTTGCATGGTCAAAGCATATCATGGATCGGTAATAAGTTTTTTAATTACATTTTGGCATGATATTGTTGACTATTAAATTGTGTTAACTGTGTGTTAAGGACATATTTAAAAAGAAGTTTCAAAGATAATGGTGGCATGAGGTTACTGTTATGGGAGTGCTTAATGATGTTAGTGATGTATTATTGACTTTACTTCTTATGTTTTTTTTTGCGAATTACTGGATATGTAAAGTAGGGTTACTAGTACTTAAAACGTGGAAGGACTGAGATTACTGGTTTGATATCTTCTGTTGAAGTTGAAGGTTATAAGGAAAACAAACCCTAATTATGGTACGTTTGAAGCTGCTCATTGTCTGTGTGCTACTATTCCCGTGTTCATTTTTATGGGTAGTACATAGTCTTGGTTTTTAGTGTGAATAAAGTTCTTTCTTGATTTGAGGGAAGACTGTTCAAGGTTTGGTCTGAGTTGGTGATTTTGGTCAGAAAACACACACAAGTTAGTGATATTGGTGATACAGATCTGAAATTGGATAGATAAAGTTCAGGTTTTTGTGATATGATTGGTAAAGTAGACATCATGTTTAGGGGAAGCTTCTACCAACACTTTTACATGGTTCTACTACTCACCTAAAGAACTATTCTTCATGTTACTACTGCATGGTTTCAAATGCTATTGTAGTAATCTTTATTAGTATTCTAGCAGGTACTATGTTCTTCATGGCTGGAACTACAACGTATTTGTTACCATGGTGGTTAGTTATTTGAAAAGTTTTTGGGGTGTTCGTTAACCATAAAACTGTTTTACATTGTTTTACTACTGCTTGATATCAGATATAATTGTTGTCGTCTTTCAAACCTAATGCAGAATTAGGATGCTCATTCATGGCTGGTACAACATGGTGTTCGCTATTATTGTTGACTAGTTATTCGACCAGTTCTTATAGTTATTTAAATGCAACATTCGAGGGGAAGTTTTTTGCTACTGCTTGTTGGTATTTGTACTATTGGTTCAAAATTTCTTTGGCCCTAATTTCATTTTTAGCAAGCTTTTTGGTGTTTTTTATGGCGGGTATCTTGAGGCATTAGAAGGATGGATTAGTCGTATGATATTGGTTCGTGGTGGTTGGAATCAAAGTTGCTTCTTCTTAGCTTCTCCTAGTGGATTATGAAAAAAAGGGAAGAAGGAATTACATAGAAGATTTGCAACTCGAAGATCCGTGGTGATTGCATGATTAAGGGGAAGTCAATGTACTTAACGCTTTAATCAGAAATTAAACACGATCTATTTCATCATCAAATTTTCTAAACATCACATTTGCATATCATTTGGCATATGCATGATGAATGCAGCTTGAGCGTTCATAAATATACCGTTGTGATCAGAATAAAATTCCCCACGATCCTGATAATTTTAAAATACATAACGAATACGTGAAAATTTGTAAAAAAATATGAATTTAATTATAATAAAAATATATTCAAATTCGTATTGGGCCTCGGAACTCATTGGACTTTATACCACCTCGTAACTCAACCCGACACGTAAATGGGCCTTGTGACCGGATCAAGCCCGCGATGTATTATCTTTTTTGGGCCACGTTAACCACTCAAGACAACATAGTGTTATTTTCCTTCGGGCTTAAACATTTCACTCGAGCCCAGAACCAAGCCCAAACGAGCCTTTTGTTTTTCACCTTAGGCCTTGTCTTGGTACCGAGCCCAACACCACAACAAGTAAACTTACTAGTGAAATTTTTGTCTCCCACTTCCTTTTGTGAAATCTGTCGAGAGCCAAGACTAACAAACCAAACCAAATTCAAACTAGAAAAACATCCTTTGGAATCCTAGGTGTGTGTCGTGAATAAGTATTATGAGATCTAAGCTTAAAATGTTTTGTGTTTCCTTCTTTTGTAACCGAACAAGAAATGAAACCAAATTAGCCAATGGTTACCAAACAAAAAACAAGTCAAGCAACATTTTTGGTCTCATGTTGTGTCAAGTGAGAGTGAACAAAGGAGACAACCCACCATACTTAGCCACCCTACAAATGTTAGTTTAATAACCTAAACCCACTTTGACCTAGCTTTGACCTCAAGAACCATTGGATATTATGTTTCTAATGAGTTGACAAGCCATGGCATGCTTAGAAGTCAAATCCCACGTCTAGCCCCATTCCACAAACATGGTCACATTCAAAGAAACACATGACTAATAAGACTAGAACTAGGAGAGCTAGGAGATTAAATAATGGGATAGCCATGCTAATGTTTACCTTATAAACTACACCAAGACTTGACCAAGAATATCACAAACACACATACCATTCATCTTATCACTCACAAACTCTCTCAACTTACAACAAAAGAAATCGTCCACTGTGGAAGTCGACACAGGGTAAAGAAAACGTTGCAAGCTGGAAACTATGAGAAACTTGGGAAAATAAGGATACGGGTAATATTATAAGGATAACACGGGTATTTCTAGCACTCTCATTTAGCTCGTCTCGTTGCTTTCATCCCCACTCTATACGAGTGTTGTAAGTTATTCAAAAACCTTGTTCAATTCATTTTTACCATTGTCACTTTAGTACTTGTTTGTCCCACACGTAAATAAATAAACGCACCCTAGGTAGAACATTTTATTCTTATGACTCATACAACAAATACTCGACACACCCACACTTCTTAGCTTATGAACATATATCTGACGTTAGATAGTTAAACGCACCAAATGACTAGTTAACCTTTATATACATGCGCGTGTAAAAGAAAAAGTGCTACATTCATGCCTTATGGTCACGTAAACATAAAAACACGACACTCATGACCAACCTAGAAACCATATGAGGCCCTCTCATTCCCTCGTTTACTATAAAACTCACGTAAACATTTATGGGCCTAAAGCCCAAACATCGAGCCCAATAAGCCCACGACAAGTCCAAGTCGAGTCCAACCCAGCCCAATAGATTAGAAACAAGTCGATAAGCACTAATTTTGAACTAAAAATAAGCTGAGAACATTTTTGCACAAGTTTTGTTTTATAAAAATGTTTTCGGATGCATTTTGCAAAACGAAGGGTCGAATATGGAAACTTTTCAAATGTTAAAGGGAAGAAAATGTATAAAATAAGTATCTTATGGAAGCATAGGGACTGAAAAAGTCCATTTCGAAAACTAAAGGGTACTAAAACGCATGCATGTGTGTGCATGGAAACCACACGGACTAATTCTATAATTTACCTAAACTAGTGTAAATATAAGTTTGGATTAAATGTGACAAGTTTGAAAAGTGAAGGTTTTTATGTGCAAAAAGCTAAATAAAGGGACTATTTTCGTAAAAATCAGTTTTATCAAGGGTTGAAAGTGTCATTTCTGAAAGTTTTACTATAAAGTATATTTCAGGTGACTAAACTCGTACTTTTTATAACTTGAGGGTAAAAAGTGTAAATTCAGGAAAAGTTTAGAAAAACTTATAAACCCATCATAACTTCGTAAAAACGAGTATTTTGATCATATGATTATTTTATTTTCGGATAACGTTAAACGTATTACGTATATATATATATTTATAAGATTATAATTATATATATAAATCCGATAAAACACACGGGGAATCTAAATACGTTAAAATACTCAACAAATCTATTAAGATCACAATGGGGGAACATTTCACTTATGCGTAAGTGAGGATCACTAATTAAGGCAATGTAGCACGTAAATTAATTTAAAACGCTAAGCACGCACGCACACTATTGGATTGGACAATCTAATGATCTATTGAATAAGAATATTCAATGCTCTATTATTTTGGTCGCGAACCAAAATGCTCATTTTAATGAGACTCGCCATCTCATCATTTTAGGTTTCAAGTTGGAACCTCCACTACATTGTGCTTGATCTATTTATACGTGTTCACTATCATCAAGGTGAGTTCATAGCCTCGATTTTACTTTATTTTACAAACCCCGCGAGGGAGATACATGCTCTAAACTAGAACACAAGGTTTTTTATAAATGCTTGATCCTCTTGATTATTGGTACTGCCTAAGTATTTAGCCACAAGTCCTCTAATCATGAACCATTAGTCACCGCGAGTGAACGTAGATATCGTGAATAGTACTATGGGGATTAACGAACCCCGTTTCGGTTATAGAGAAATAACCGAGGCGCACCATATTGAATTTCTTTAGTGTAGGATCATACATATTGTGTTAATGATGATTCGGGTGGTCTTGGATGATGGAAATACATGTTAGCCATTTAGAGAGAGAAAGATAAGAGATGGGTGTTCTAGTTAGAGAGTTGTAATGCAAAAAATGAAAGCTTAGATTGAGAAGCACCACCCCTTCCAAGGATGGAAGGGGTATTTATACTTACAGACTACACGACCTCCTGACAGCCTGTGGATCAGGTATACAGTGGGTAAAGACCCGTCCTTCCTCCACAGTGTTACACTACGCTAAACTAAACTACTAACTAACTAATAAAACAGTAAATAACGATATGTCTACGAGCTAACATATGCTAGACTATAGATGGGGAGACCGAAACTTCACTATGGAATTTCTAATTCCTAACAATCTCCCCCTAAGGGAGGTCACCCCATGTTTTACATTTCGAATCCTAGAATTCTAATTTGTCTTCTGTTTTGAGCTCGTAGACTTCAATTCTTCAATATCCACATTCTTTGTGCTTTTGTAGTGACTCTTCATTGTTCGATTATTTTGTACTTTCAGTGGAGGTCTTTGAACTAATCCACATCTTTTATGATCTTCGAGCTTTCTTCGAGATCATCAGCCACCGTAAATCTCTGGATCTCCCTTTATTGTGTTGCCATCATGTGAAGTTGTGACTTTTGGACCAACATGCTCACACTTTTGAATCATGACATCTTTCCATCAGAGTAGCGGAAGCTTTACTGGTTCATGATATTTGCAGCAGCTTAGCAGAAGCATAGTATAAAAATATCAGAGCCAGGTTATGTAGATATGCACCAGTCATTATTTCTTCAATTAAGTGTGGATGCTGTGAGCATGCTACTTTGGATTGACTTCTCAATTCTGATCAGCTGCAACCGTTCAAATGTACCTGCAAACAACAGTTAGCATTAAATCATACGAAAGTGTCTTTGATCACTTGCGTTGAATTGAGGTACCCGGCCCATGGTTCCCCGTTGATCAGTACAAGTACTGCCTGTAATCAGGTATAATTCCGAAGAATCTCCTTGACAGGGTTTCGCAGCTGTTCTAGCTGTTCTCAAACCAGAACGTCTCAAAGAAGAAAACATGGAGTGAGTGAACCAGCGAATTGAGATTCACTGATTGATGAAAAATTGATTTGAAAACAATCACGTATTGCTTAGAAGAAAGAGTTTTGCAATACAACGAAGGTTTTATAAGAAAGATCAATTTTCACTCAAAAATACCTTTTGTATTTGAAAGAGAATACACATTCGATGTGCTAGAGAAAAGAAGAGATTCGCACATCAAACGGTTTTTCCAAAAGTAATTTTTCAATCAGAGATACTTTTTGAATTTGAAAATGAATACACATTCGATGTGCTTGAGAAAAGAAGATTTGCACATCGAACGGCTTTTCCAAAAGTATTCGTCAATTCATTTCCTGGACCAAGGTTGATTCAAGAATGAGTCGCCCCATCATTTCTATCCAGTTGTCACAAGCTTGATCTATTGGATAGATCTCACATGTCACCCACCAAGAGGTTGTTTGATGTTGGCTCTAGAAGGGTTTCCATCTTCATCGTGAATACTTTACATATCACTCGGATGTTCTGGAAAAACCACAAGGATAATGCGTAGGACTCTTAATAGAAAGTCTTCATTGATTTTGTATCCTAATGAGATATTGTGGATGATCTCTTGGCTCTAGACTCAATTGTGCATTTTGGTTTCCTATGCCGGAGACTAAGGATAGGGTCTCCTTCTTCAATATCAACAATCTCTAACAGAAAGTCGATAGATTATGTAGGTTCCTCGTGAGAATGAAACAAGTCCTTTTAAGAGGAACTTGAGTAGCTTCGGAAGTTTACTGCAGTGCGTCACTGGGTCCATGACATATTGTCTTCAATACCAGTGTTACCTTAGTAACAACCAGTAGCATATATATTGAACCCGGTTTCTGCCCTAAGGTTGAATTATTGGAGGGCTATTTCTTTTCACCCTTTTTCACATTCATTTCTTTTTCATTGTTCAACCCCTTCAGTGCTTACCGAGATTTCATAACTAGAACCTTGTTAGGTTTATTCTAGTTCTAGCTCTATCTCAGTCTGCACTCTTCCCATATCTCACTTTTCTCCTTTTTTCATCATACCTAAGGACTCTACACTATATAGTGGATTGTCCCTGGGTAGATCCCTCCGGCTCTGGTGGGATTGTGGGAACAAATACCTAACCTAACCATCCTTATAACACTATGCATAAAGTAAATTGGTCGGTCTTTTGGTATTGTTCTTTCCTTCTCGAAACCAATTGAAAAATCATTTGGAAAATCAATCAAGGTACTTGTGATATAATATCAAAGCATTTTGTACCTTAATTGTTTTGATCTTTTAGAAATGCTCCCCCTCAACATGTGCATATGATTTTATAAATTGTTTAGCACATGGAGGCAAGAGTTCTTTTGAAATAAATTCTTGATCACAATTTCTATGGAAAAAGCCATTTCATTTTCTTTGGTAAATTCTCCCCCTCAATATGTGCGTAGGATATTTGAAATCATTTTATCACATAGAGGAAAGAGTTCTTTTGAAGTACATCCACGATCAAAAAAATCCATTAAGAAACCATTAGAAACTCAATCAAGGTACTTTATGTTGAAACATAGAAGTCTTTGTACCTTGATAGTTTATTTTCTTTTTGAAATGCTCCCCCTCAATATGTGCTTCGAGGTTCGAAATCGTTTAGCACATATGGGAGAGCAGCCTGCACAATTGAATCAAGACGATCATCTTTTATCAAATTTCATATTAAATCACAAATTCTCCCCCGTTACTTAAATCTCAAATCTGTTTTAAATCTAAGAAGTACTTCTAAGAAGTACTTCTCAATTGGTTCACCATCTAAGAAGTACTTCTCGGAATTCTCAAGAAACCTTGTCTCCAATTACTTCACAAGGCGTTGATAATGTCTATCATGATATTGTATACATAACGATCCACGAGCTCAAGATCTATCAAGGTCTTTGTCTGTTTCAACAAGCATAATCAGACTTTCACATAATTCCCAACAATCCTCCCCTAAACTGGAATTTGACTTGTTAAGTTCCAGTTTCTTGATAGATCTTACAGCACCAGAGGATTGGACACGAACAACAGCAACAGCAAAGAATCCAAAGAACATCTCTATGATGAAGAAACTCTGAAACGCCATATCTTTGCAGCAACAAATGACAAGAGGTACATCAAAACAAATTAGTTTCATACTATTCTCATCACATCCAGGTGTGTTAACTCCTGTGAGAGGTGAATCATTGAAAATAAATGGATTTGATGTCTCTTTACCAATAGCCATCACTACTGGAGTAGCCATATGTTTTAGTTCGTAAACTATGGTACACTGATAACCATCTGATTTATTGGCAAACCAGCAACCATATAAACGGATTTGAAATGTCTTTACCTGTAGCCGTTTGCTCAGGACTAGTCAATTCTTAGGATTGGTGAATTGAGAACCAAATATGGAATGCCACTGTCTTTACCATATGCCATATACAAATGGACTAGCCAATTCTTGGATTCCAAACAGGAATAGACCATGGTGAATTGAAAACCATACAACACTCAGCAATAAAGCATAGGTGGTTGCATACCCTATGATTTTGAGCAAACCATTACAGCTATCAACAGATTTGATGTGTCTTTACCAAAGCTGTACCCTTTGGACTAGCTAACTCTTTGACATACCCAAAGTATATCAGGCGAGTCAATAACCAAAAATTATACAACAAACCTGCAAGAAAAGTTAGATAAAACCAAAAACATTTTTTTTTTTTTTTTTTTTTTAACTAAGAAAGAAAACAAATATTACAAACTATTACAATCAAGATGAACCTTTATGTGAGAGAAGTTGATTCTTAATCAAACCAACACATTGAGTAGCATGAAGGTCATCATTGCCAACAGAATTAGGAGGCACTACCAACTTGTGTTTCAGCAATCTTTCCATAAAAGTATCAGATAAAGGATAAAGCTTATCTGATAGCATACACAAAATCATCCCACATGTAGTCTGAACTACATGAACACAAGGCAAAGAATAAAACCTCCAACTTTCAATCTCCCATGTATGAGAATTCGTCCAAATAGAATATCCTTTACCATTTGGAGAATTAGAATCAAACAGAACTTGAAGATCACCTAACAGATATAAACCAGAACCAATTGCTTGATGAAACTTATAATACTGAATCACATGATCATACAGCATTCTCAAATCATGTCGATTCACTAAATGAAGAATATCTTTCAAGAAGTTAAACTCAAGGACAGTATCATCCAACCTATACACAGTGTTAAGCTTTCCAGCTTTCCAATCAACCAATGTCACATGAGTTCCTTCATGAAAATCATCAACATTTCCAACTTCAATAAAAGTAGATTCATCAGCATTAAGATCTAAAGGAGTATTCCTAGAAGCATGTTTCTTAGCCAATCTATCCGAACTTCTTAAAACCAAACTCTGCTCTCCCATATCAGCAATGTTATCAGTATCAAGTTGTAGATCAGCTTCCTGAATCAGAGAATCACTTAACTCCACACTTGACAACATTTCAGAAGAAACCAAAGAAGGTTCAGCAGAAACAACCATAGCAGAAGGAGTAATAACATCAGAAGATATATCAGAAGGAACAACTGGAGTTACCACCGAAGGCAAAACATCATCAAAACTATCCACAATTTCAACTGTTTTCAGTCTCTTGGCTGTAGGAACATCAGTCATTGAATCATTCAATGAAGAAGAAGAAGTAGTACCTCGTGAAGAAAACTTCATAACCAGATTATACTCTCGAATAAAAGTATCATCAGACCAAGTCATGATTTGCTTCATGGATAAACCAGAATTATGCATAGAAGCATTCTTCACAACTCTTCTCATATAGTTCCGCTTCTGAGCAACTGTCATAGGTTTTTCTCTTTTGGCTTTATTTCTCTGATCAATAAGAGCTCTTCTCTTAGCAGCAGATTCTAGCTTTCTTTGATTACCAAGTGCCTTCATTTTCTCCACAAAATCATCATCATTAAAAGAATCTCCTAAGATAAGTTTTGCAAGAGTAGGATCAGAAGCACCTTGAGAAATATAACCATCCCATTGATCATCAGTAATCGTAGGAAAGAAAGCATCAAGTTCTAATTTCCTTTCAGGAGACAAATCAGAAGCATACTGATCTTGAAGAAACTTAGCCACAACACGACTCTTCTGAATATCTTCATAATCAGCAAACATTCCAGCCTGAGCTTGATATTGTTCTTTAGTCACTGTACCTGACTTCAGCAAATCATCAATCACAGGATCCTGTCCTGTCTCAGAAGATGTCTCAGCAGAACCAATTTCAGCAGAACCAATGTGAGCTTCAGAAGAACCAATCAAACCCACATCAGAGGAAATAGGTTGAGACAATTCCTCAACTGGTGTAGAGAAAACATCAGGAGAAGCATTCAACTTATACGTTCTCCCAGCAAGAAAAACCTCTTCATCATCTACGAAAGGTGAAATATTTGAATGTTCTGGTAAAGATGAAGTTTGACCTTCAGAAGTAACCTCTTTCACTAAACCATCAGTAGATGCATCCTTCATACTTAGCTCCTTTGATGTATCAGCAGATACTTTATCCAAAGAATGTCTTCTTCTTTTACTAGTATATAGAATAGGCTCCTTGCTAGACTCCTTTCTTCGTGAAGATTTAGCAATAGAAGAAGGAACTGTAGATTACAAGGAAGAAGATAACGATTTAGAAGTGCTTCTTTCCTCAGATCGT
>BPTQ01000009.1:211459536-211710540 GCA_019973895.1 Chrysanthemum seticuspe | reverse complement strand
ACTCCAGTAATGGAGGTAGGACCGATGTACACTCGTATCGAAATTTTCGTAGCTTTTAAAGCTATGCTCACATGTAGCCAGGATGGAGGTAATGACCTCAGAAACTTAGAGTTACAGTCATCATTATCCGGCTTAGCCTGAAGCTGGTGCAACTGACTCAAGATCTTGTGAAACTTATCATAGCCCTTGTGAATTCCTTCCTCTTCAGAGATCTGAAAGTCCTGAAACTGTTGTCTGAGCATGGACTTCTTCAACCTTCTAGACTCCTCATTCCCACCGAACTTTGCTTTAATAGCTAACCATATATCCTTGGCATCATGCATGAAGTGAAAATCACTCAAGTGATCCTCAGGAATAGCTTGTAGAAGAATAGTTCTGACCTTTGTTTCTCTCTGAACTGCTAGCAACTCTTCAGCAGTTTTGGGAGGAACATTAATCATGTTCCCAGCAGCATCCGTGGTTGTTCTCTTCAAGCTGTTCCCCTTCAAAATTATCTGCCATAGATTCCAATCAATGTTGGAAATCCAGTTCTGCATCTTCATAGCCCAAAGATCATATTCCTCCCTTTTAAGGTAAGGAAACTTAGCATTGCTATTAGCAAGACTTAGTTGCTGCAGATGGGTGGAGTTTTGGTTGTTGGTGAGTTCAGTTTCAGCATCTGAACCAGGCATGGTGTTATTGTAATGGTTGTATTGATGTTAAGAAAAAGCTTGTCCTTAGTATCGTAGAGACTCTCACGAGGCTCTGATACCACTTGTTGAAACAGATACAGACCTTGATAGATCTTGAGCTCGTGGATCGTTATGTATGCCTATGTAATCACAAGCACCATAAAAGACAATCTCTACAACTAATGTTTATCAGCGGAATATAAACACAAGCAAATAACTAAGAACTTCTTGATCCTCTATGGATCTTTATATTAACTAAAACTGAGTTTTTCCAATCGATACATAAACCTTTCTAATGTGTTCCTTTTATAGATAAGGAACCCTAAACAATATCGCTAAACCGTTTTCCAAGAAACGTATAATCATAAAACTAAACAAGATATACACAATCACTTCCTAATAAAGCTCATGTATATCCACACTAAATAAACTAAACACGGAATAAACACTTCCGCAGAATCAAACTAATCACTATCATTCTTCAGCAGAATAAGTCTTCGGCAGAATCCACTTCACTTCAGTAGAAACACTTCGGCATTAAGTTCAGCATAATCAGACTTTCACATAATTCCCAACATTGCGTTTTCCAGAAAAGGAAGAAGACAATGAAGACAGAGAAAGGTAGGCGTGGGGAAGGATAGGGTTATTAGGTGTATTTTTATTATTAATATTATTATTAAGTGTATATTGTGTACCCGGTACTGTATAATCTGCTCCGTATATGATAACGATTATTTACGTAGAATATTATTCGGGTATCCGTATTTCATGATTTTTATATTTCTGGAAAAGTTTTGACGAGTGAAATATTATGGTATTATTATTATCTTGACATTAGAAAATAAATTTCGTGCTAATTTTATTATGGTGTCGGTACGCGTGTGGTGCCGGAACTTCGGAAAACACAAGATGACTTCTCGTTTTAGAGTCATAACGATCAAGAAATAAATAACTCGCATATTCTGATATAAATAATAGCCGGGAAATTGACGGATTGTCACAGTCTGCCAACCTTAAAAAGAATCTCGTCCTCGAGATTCAGTCCGTCTACCCTACAGGCGTACATTCTCATGGTTCAAATTTTCTCATCCTCGAACCTTGCCTTCAAAAGACTATTAGTTGGTGAATTTTCACAACTTTCGACCTGGCCGGTCATGTGTTTAAGTTGTGTGGGTTGAGTAACAACTTGAATTCTAACTTGATTTTCGCAACTCATCAGACAAGAACTGTCACTAGATCAAGCTAGGAAACAAGTTGTCAGAAAGAGATGGCTTCTCATTTATGTAAGAGACCTTTTGAAAGTTTGGCTCAAGTTTGAAATTATTTTAACTTGAAATTATTTTAACCAATCAATTCAACTAATAGTGGGGGTGCTCAGATTAGTGAGAAGGCAAAAATTAGACTAAGGCTCAAGATCGCCACATGACAAAAACGAAGGCATGCCTAATGCTAAAGGTACATGTCTGACTACAGGGTTCAATGCACATCATGCCAAGTCAATTCAAAGTACTTAAGTTCAAGCTCATATTTTGTCCTAAAGGCAAAAGTCTTAGTACAAAAAATGCCTAGCAGTATAGTCATAAATGCAAAAAAAAAAAAAAAAAAAAAAAAAAAAAAAAGATATAAGACAGATGCACACACAAAGACTAGTTGAGTCTATTGACGCACACGCGATTTAAAAAGTGACAATAACAAATGTGACTATCGTGACAACATAGTACCACACCATTCCCGAAGGTGAAGCTATCATACATAGATCTAAGACTCAAAACGGGATATTGATTTAGTTGTTAAGTCGACTCTAACAAGATTTAAACCAAAAATTTAGACACAAGTCGAAAAATAATAAAAATAATGAGCTGAAAGTTGGACATGAGTCGGAAAAAAAGTAGGCTATTAAGCTGAAAACGGACAAAGCTTAACACGAATCAAATGCCGAAAATAAAACATCAATAAGCCGAAAACATGTTAAGCTGAGACCAAATTAAGCAATATTATATCCAAAAGTCGAACTCGACATAGTTGATTACATTTTTATATTTATCAAATCTTACCACATTAAGCCAAACATAAGTCGATTATCACAATAGCATTTAACAGGTTTTAGTTTTTCTTTGATCTTGACATTTTTCTCGTATGGCAGCACGACAACAGCAACAACATCAACAATTTCAGCCCAAGGCATCCGTTCGACATAATAAAAATGTATATATTTAATTAACCAATTGAATCAGAAATCAAAAATAATAAAATGATGTCCTTACAAAATCGAATCAGTAAACCGAGTGGGATGGTCGCCGAACACAAGAACCCAATTGGAGAAGACTCAACTGGAATTAGAACAATTAGCTCTTGAAATAGCTTCCTCTTTCACCCAAGAACAAAACCCCTTTGGTAATTTCAAAAAACCCTTTGATTAGAGGAAACCCTAATTTTTTATCATGAGAGATGTGTGCCGAAACTGTGAGAGAATCGTCCTCTTATATAGAGAAATAGATGGAGAGCTTGGACTTCTCTTTATTGTCTTCGATTGAAGAGATCCTCTTCTTCCAGCTGTTGTCGTTTTATTTTATTATCACCAACATCTTCATGTGAGGGTCTATGAAGGTAGGAGGCCAAGAATGGTATGGTGATAGTGATAGATATGTAGTTGACTATCAAAAGAAGAGGAGAAGGTTTATTTTGATGTATTTGGGAGAGGCGTAGGGGAGACAGAAAAGTGATGATATATTCAAGTCGCAGAGGAGAAAAGAAGGAGTAGGGTGATGTAGCTTAGCAGTTTTATCACAAGAAAAGGAGGGAGATGGTTTTCTATATGTTGCGTTTTCCAGAAAAGGAAGAAGACAATGAAGACAGAGAAAGGTAGGCGTGGGGAAGGATAGGGTTATTAGGTGTATTTTTATTATTAATATTATTATTAAGTGTATATTGTGTACCCGGTACTGTATAATCTGCTTCGTATATGATAACGATTATTTACGTAGAATATTATTCGGGTATCCGTATTTCATGATTTTTATATTTCTGGAAACGTTTTGACGAGTGAAATATTATGGTATTATTATTATCTTGATATTAGAAAATAAATTTCGTGCTAATTTTATTATGGTGTCGGTACGCGTGTGGTGCCGGAACTTCGGAAAACACGAGATGACTTCTCGTTTTAGAGTCATAACGATCAAGAAATAAATAACTCGCATATTCTGATATAAATAATAGCCGGGAAATTGACGGATTGTAACAGTCTGCCAACCTTAAAAAGAATCTCGTCCTCGAGATTCAGTCTGTCTACCCTACAGGCGTACATTCTCATGGTTAAAATTTTCTCATCCTCGAACCTTGCCTTCAAAAGACTCTTAGTTGGTGAATTTTCACAACTTTCGACCTGGCCAGTCATGTGTTTAAGTTGTGTGGGTTGAGTAACAACTTGAATTCTAACTTGATTTTCGCAACTCATCAAACAAGAACTGTCACTAGATCAAGCTAGGAAACAAGTTGTCAGAAAGAGATGGCTTCTCATTTATGTAAGAGACCTTTTGAAAGTTTGGCTCGAGTTTGAAATTATTTAAACCAATCAATTCAACTAATAGTGGGGGTGCTCAGATTAGTGAGAAGGCAAAAATTAGACTAAGGCTCAAGACGTCAATATCGCCACATGACAAAAACGAAGGCATGCCTAATGCTAAAGGTACATGTCTGACTACAGGGTTCAATGCACATCATGCCAAGTCAATTCAAAGTACTTAAGTTCAAGCTCATATATTGTCCTAAAGGCAAAAGTCTTAGTACAAAAAATGCCTAGCAGTATAGTCATAAATGAAAAAAAAAAAAAAAAAAAAAAAAAAAAAAAAAAAGACAGATGCACACACAAAGACCAATGCATTCTCAGGTGACCTAGACTCTGACTCCTACTAAACATGATCTAAGATAACTACCTCAATCATCCCGTGATTCCTCCTGAATTATGCATAGTTGATCAGGCTATGCATAATTTAGGAACAACGATGGAATGCTCGGGCTAATCGACTCGTACCATGTTTGGTGTTTTTATAAAACTTTAGTCTGGTTATAGTTGAGGTTTTTATTTTAGAAAAACCGGCATTCTCTATAACCTTCGGCTCTGATACCAATCTGTCAAACCCCGCCGGAGGCGGAAACGCGAGGTGCAACATAATCAATATACATTGCAAAAGAGATATAGTACAATACCATATTTAAATTTAAGGAAATAGTAAAATGTTACAATATTGTTCAAGCCGACTTTGACAATAAAATCTTATAACTTGGTTTCCAAAAGACATCTTCTTATACTTAATGACTAAAGACGACACGTGAAGACTCCTTTGTGCAAAAGACTTCATAAATCATGCTTATTGACGATCACCTGAAATGCATGAGAAAACGGGTCAACTATGAAAATAGTTGGTGAGTACACAGGTTTTATGTATTACAAAAATAGATTTTAAATAAAGGTCCGTTTACATATTATAAACTTCATTTTTAAGAAAGTCTTTAAATAGTACGAAAACATTTTTGAATATGTCTGCCTTGCAAATGTCCTGTCAACTCACCATGTCACAAGTCTCGCCCATACAAGACTTGTAACATATAAGTTGACATACATTTCCATATTTCAAGTCAAGTAAATAATGCACATATGGTCACAATAACGCCTCGTATATAATAAAGTATGCGGCAAAGCCCCTAAAATAAATAATATGCGTTCCGTAGACAGGGGAACGAGAGGTTGGCCGACCTCTAATAGCGCTATCCATACTACCTACTGCTCCGCACAAGGGAGCCGTACGAACGGTACGTATAATTGGAGTGCGAACGGCAAACCAATCGGGGACTAACAATGCGAATGTACGAACAGGACATCATAACAACTATTATATACTATCAATTAATGAATGCTCCGAACATGGGAGACTCGGCATTGCTCCGACCATGGGAGATTTTAGGTCAAGGACGTACGGTCCATTAGGCTCAATTAAGTCATAAATTTATAATTAAGTCTAGGGGTTCAAAATATATCAAATAGTTCAAGGAAAACAATTTAAGTTTATATTCATGCATTTCACCCCAAATAAGTAAAACAGTAAAAAGGGGGCTGTGAATACTCACCTGGGCAAAAGCAGTCTAATGCAGCAGTCAAATAGAATTATTTGATGGCACCGACACGCGACCTAGATTAGTACGGCAAGTCTTAGTTTTTGACTCCAAGTAAAGTTTATCTAGCTTTTTTTTTATCTTCACATGCTTTGTTGTTGTTGTTGTTGTTGTTGTTGTTGACGTTTAACTTTGAAAATAATTGTTCAAATGTTTATGTATAAAGTACGATGCGACTTCTAAAATGTATCACGCTAACAATGTGTTTTCGAAAAGTTATGTATATACATATTAAGGATTTATATATTATTGCAAATATCAATCTTTGTGTAACATATTTCGTTTTAAGTTTGTAAAAACCGTATATATATTTATAGTAAAAATAATAATAAAAAAAAATAATAACATAGCTTGTACTTATTTATTTACCTCGGTTTTTTTAATTGTTTAAAAGTCGTGTGTAAAATTTTATAATCCGATTTATAGTCGTACATTTGTCCATGTTTACAAGTTGATTTGTAATTTCTTCCATCCACCCTTATTTCGTTTGGTTATAAATTTTCTAATTTAGTCGCTCGTGTTTGAAATAGAACGTAGACGAGTTGGGGTCGTAACACATCGGAAGGTGTCGAGACGAGATTTGGCAAATGCTCGGGTGGCTAACACACTAATCACATAATCGACTCTTGGGTTGGGGCCCAACAGAATTTACCAAACGGATCTTCGTGTGAATTGGGCTTTCGCCCAGTCTTTGTGTCAATTGGGCCTTACAACCCAGACTAGTTATTAAACATGCACCTTTTAACGAAACTGAGGCCCAAAAGGAATACGAGTTGTGAAATCTGAATTTTTAGGCATGGGGTTGTCTGCAGTGGAACAATTTCAGGAAGGTCGGGTCTCGGATTTTAACGGAGCGGGTAGAACACGACCTAGACTCACATGAACGAACAACATATTCCTCGTGATTTAGTCTTTCACATAACCACATAGACTAGTTGAGTCTATTGATGCACACGCGATTTAAAAAGTGACAATAACAAATGTGACTATCGTGACAACAAAGTACCACACCATTACCGAAGGTGAAGCTATCATACATAGATCTAAGACTCAAAACGGGATATTGATCGAGTTGTTAAGTCGACTCTAACAAGATTTAAACCAAAAATTTAGACACAAGTCGAAAAATAATAACAATAATGAGCTGAAAGTTGGACATGAGTCGGAAAACAAGTAGGCTATTAAGCTGAAAACGGACCAAGCTTAACACGAATCAAATGCCGAAAATAAAACATCAATAAGCCGAAAACATGTTAAGCTGAGACCAAATTAAGCAATATTATATCCAAAAGTTGAACTCGACATAGTTGATTACATTTTTATATTTATCAAATCTTACCACATTAAGCCAAACATAAGTCGATTATCACAATAGCATTTAACAGGTTTTAGTTTTTCTTTGCTCTTGACATTTTTCTCGTATGGCAGCACGACAACAACAACAACATCAACAATTTCAGCCCAAGGCATCCATTCGACATAATAAAAATGTATATATTTAATTAACCAATTGAATCAGAAATCAAAAATAATAAAATGATGTCCTTACAAAATCGAATCAGTAAACCGAGTGGGATGGTCGCCGAACACAAGAACCCAATTGGAGAAGATTCAACTCGAATTAGAACAATTAGCTCTTGAAATAGCTTCCTCTTTCACCCAAGAACAAAACCCCTTTGGTAATTTCAAAAAGCCCTTTGATTAGAGGAAACCCTAATTTTTGATCATGAGAGATGTGTACCGAAACTGTGAGAGAATCGTCCTCTTATATAGAGAAATAGATGGAGAGCTTGGACTTCTCTTTCTTGTCTTCGATTGAAGAGATCCTCTTCCACCAGCTGTTGTCGTTTTCTTTTATTATCACCAACATCTTCATGTGAGGGTCTATGAAGGTAGGAGGCCAAGAATGGTATGGTGATAGTGATAGATATGTAGTTGACTATCAAAAGAAGAGGAGAAGGTTTATTTTGATGTATTTGGGAGAGGCGTAGGGGAGACAGGAAAGTGATGATATATTCAAGTCACAGAGGAGAAAAGAAGGAGTAGGGTGATGTAGCTTAGCAGTTTTATCACAAGAAAAGGATGGAGATGGTTTTTTATATGTTGCGTTTTCCAGAAAAAGAAGAAGACAATGAAGACAGAGAAAGGTAGGCGTGGGGAAGGATAGGGTTATTAGGTGTATTTTGTTTATTAATATTATTATTAAGTGTATATTGTGTACCCGGTACTGTATAATCTGCTCCGTATATGATAACGATTATTTACTTAGAATATTATTCGGGTATCCGTATTTCATGATTTTTATATTTCTGGAAACGTTTTGACGAGTGAAATATTATGGTATTATTATTATCTTGACATTAGAAAATAAATTTCGTGCTAATTTTATTATGGTGTCGGTACGCGTGTGGTGCCGGAACTTCGGAAAACACGAGATGACTTCTCGTTTTAGAGTCATAACGATCAGGAAATAAATAACTCGCATATTCTGATATAAATAAAAGCCGGGAAATTGACGGATTGTCACACATGACCCACGATCAGGAAGTAAATAAGGGTCTGTGGGATCCGTGCAACAGTAGCAAGATTTTGCCTATAAATAGAGAGCCATTTCTTCATTGTAACTCACCCCTCTTCTTACAAACTCTCTCATATATTCTTTCATTCTTCTAATATCAGATCTCTTGATCTAGATAGTAGTTCTTCTTTCTTTTGTTGTGATTCTCATATAGGTCCTTCTCTAAGGCGAGATCATGAGCTTCTACAAGTCATCCAAGTAAGGGGTCCTTGATTGATTTGTTCCTCCACAAGATTTCTGTAGCAAAGATCTTGTATTTCATATTTCACATATTTGTTGTGTTATAGTTGTGTTGGTTTGGTCCTCCGTGTTAAGGACTCGGTATTTAGCTTTGAATCGGAAAAAGTGTAAGCGACGTTGTGAAGGCTTCTCCGCCGAGTTGAAGGAGTTTGTTGACATAGTGCTTGAACTCTCGAGTAGGTGAGTCGGAGAGTGGAGTAGGGCAAGGAAGGTGCCCTTGTAGCCGAACCACTATAAATCGGTTGTGTCATTTCTATCCTTTACTTTACTTGCTTTCTTTACTTGCATTACTTCTAGATCTATATTCTCTATCCATCCATACGATTTCACATAACATCGAATCTAAAGTTTTTAAAACTAAGTTAAAATCGGCAAAACTATTCAACCCCCCCCCCTTTTAGTTTTCCACATCTTTCTTGAATGAGAGTAAAACGTTGCATATGAAGGGCGGTTATAGGCTCAAATTTTTTAGAAGAATTGTATGGTCCTAGATAGCAAGTTTCTGCAACCACATAATTTCAGAATTGCCACAATGATCTTGATTACAAACCATGATATAATATCCCTCAAATAGATAGCTTCATATATTCTGCTAATAGTGTTTGGTCCATATATGGTATACCTTAAATCTTTAACCCATAGTATAAATTAGTGCTTGTTTCTTGAACATGCCACAGGCTATATTCTGATACCGACTTTTTTTTTTTTTTTTTTTTTTTTTTTTTTTTTTTTTTTGCAGGTGGTCATCACTGAAGAGGTGAATATGTAGCTATAAGGAATGTTTCGCAATAGTTGCTTCAAATTGATTCTAATGATACATGTATTAGAAATTTATAACATACAACCAAGCTCTTTTACTGTGAACTCTGAATATGATGTACACTGTAAATGGCGCGTATGTATTCACATAAGTATTGAATCATATCTGCAAAATTGTTTTCATATCGAAAGAGAAATTTTGCAATCATTTTGAAAAATTACTTGAATTTAATGAGTCTGTTCTCATTGTAGTAGTTTTGATACACATTTTAATGGCACGTTATTAGTTGTTATGTATATAGTTACTGCTAAATAATAGTTACTTTTTGTGTCACATTGTTAACAACTATTTATACACAAACATTTTTTTTTTGTGTCACATTGTTGCATGAAATGTACATCCATCTTATGTCTGCATCCAAGTTTAAGAAAATACACCACGGCAAAGCGCGGGCTCTCTATCTCGTTTGGGTACATTTATGGTTTTCTATTGGTATTAATCAAATAAGTCAAAGATGTGAGGAGCCATATGTAATTGTGTATCTTTGTGATATAAGTTGCTGTTCAAAGTTTGGATGAGGTTGTGAGGGTCTTAGTTTTTTTTGGCTTAGCTTAAATTGTTGGTTTTCTCAATGGTCATGTGTTTGTTTCTTTGGGCTTATATCCTTTTTGTTGTATCTTGTGTTGTAATTTTGCTTAATTTCTAATGAAATTGCCTTGTTTGGAAAAAATGGCGAAAAAATTGAAAGTATTAGTGATTTGACTATTATGTATTTAACGAGTGTGGGAACCCGCGCGATGCAGCGAGATTGGCTTCAAAGGACTTACTTTGTAGCGACACTTAAACCTTAGGGACTAATTTTGCCAAGTTGTTATAGTTATCAATTAATTCTACAGGACTTACTTTGCAACGTCGTTTAAACCTTAGGGACTATTTTTGCTAGATTGCTATAGATAGCAATTAATGCTGTAGGACTTATTTTGCAGCGCCACTTAAACATCAGGGACTATTTCTGCCAACTTGAAAGTTTGCAATTAATGTTTGCTACAGGACTTACCTTGCAACACCGCTTAAACCTTAGGGACTATTTTTGCCAGATTGCTATAGATAGCAATTAATGCCGCAGGACTAATTTTGCAGCGCCACTTAAACATCAGGGACTATTTCTGCCAAGTTGGGAAAGTTTGCATTTAATGCCTTTGCTTGTTACTATTTTCTTCCCCGACATTTAGTGTATACGAGTGTGGGAACCCACGCGATGCAGCGGGATTGGCTTAAAAGGACTTACTTTGTAGCGACACTTAAACTTTAGGGACTAATTTTGCCAAGTTTCTATAGTTAGCAATTAATTCTACAGGACTTACCTTGCAACGCCGCTTAAACCTTAGGGACTATTTTTGGCAGATTGCTATAGATAGCAATTAATGCTGCAGGACTTATTTTGCAACGCCACTTAAACATCAGGGACTATTTCTGCCAAGTTGGGAAAGTTTGCAATTGATGTTTGCTACATAACTTACCTTGCAACGCCGCTTAAACCTTAGGGACTATTTTTGCCAGATTGCTATAGATAGCAATTAATGCGGCAGGACTAATTTTGCAGCGCCACTTAAACATCAGAAACTGTTTTTGCCAAGTTGGGAATGTTTGCATTTAATGCTTGCTTGTTACTGTCTTCCCCGACAAATAGTATATATAGTAATATGTTAATTTGCCTAAAAGATGTTGTGAGCTTAATATGTCATCTTTTTATATTTACGTTTTATTGTAACCAAAAATAAATTTAAAATATTTAATAAATTTCACTATAGGTTTTTTATAAATATCGTAATACATATAACGAAATAAAAAAGGCGGGAGCAAAGCGTGACTGAGACTAATGCTAATGGTAATCACAATTCTCAGTGGTCACCATCATACATCAGCGTCAAATTATCATTTTTTCTCTGATACTACGAACAGACCAAACAATGCTAATGGTGAGTGCAATGGCGAGGTAACAAATTTTGTTTTTAAATTAAAAACTAAAACTTTTATTTATAAATTAAAAACGTTAAATAGATAATTAAAAACGTAAGCGTACGAAGCAAAAAAAATAAACATGTGAAATTTAAATAAGAAATTTGCATTTAAATAAAAATAAAAATTACAATGCGTAATTTAAAAAACAATACGAAAAAAACACAAACTATCTATATGTTTCCTTTATGCATCCAACGATCTTTAGCATCACTCTGAGAAGTAAACTCGTTACTAACAATCTTCACTTTTTTTCCATGGTTCTAAAAGACGGGCCATGATAGCGTAAAGGCGTCGCAAAGGGCGAGGTGTGACCTACACGCTACGCAATAGACCAAGGCGTCGATTTAAGACGTGACGTGAGATGATGTGCGACAAGGCACGCTAATGCATGAGCCGTGACGCCTTTTTAAAATTCAACTACGATGAAAAATGTTTTTTTTTTTTTTTTCAAATGAAGAAAATTATATGTAAGGATAGTTCAATGACTTGGTTCTTTATGTATAACAGTTTTTGTAAACATTTAATATATATAAAATATGATATATATAATATATAAATTAATAAATATTCTTATATTTTTTATCGCTTTAAGTTACACTTTAAAATATTAAAACTACACCATAAATATTTTTATCGCCTCACGCTTGTTCTAAAACTTTGCTTAATTCTCTTGAAAAAGTATTGAAGAAAGTGAATCACAAATGTGTTTAAGATATATAAAAAGAGACAAGTTATCCACACCCTTTCATAGAGAGGGTATCCAATGATTGGGTGCATCGCGGGTTTATATAGTGTGCATCACAAGTTATACGGTTTGATCAAAACCCTATGATGTAACAACATAGGAAGAGTATCTATATCACATCTCATATAAAAAGTTTGATGGTAATTATGTTTGAACATTGTATTGTTCGGTAGTCAAAAGGTAAATATTCGGCTGTTAACAGTAGACCTAACCTTTATGATATTCTATACTACATTATAATATGAGATAATTACAAAAAGCCTTTAAAATTTTGAGAGAAGTGCACATTATGGTTACTTTTTTTATCCGATCTCTAAAATGGTTAGGAGCAACTTCGCAACTTTATCAGAAAAAAATTATATATATGTAAATTGGCGGAAACACTCTAACTTCATATGTCTTTTGGCACCAGTCATTGTCTACCCAATAAGGAATCGCTCCAGCAACTCTCCTGACCTAGTGAGATACCAACTGGAGTGAGCACGAGCCAAAACTCGGACCTCTGATCTCTTATTACACAATGTCTCTCCAGTATGCCCATAGATTTTGCGGAGGTGGGTACCTATCTGAAGCAAATGCCAAAAATGAGACTTGAACCTGGATCTATTGACTCAAGCACAAGTGCTCCAACCATTGGATTAATGCTACAGTTGTTTTATAACATTATAAATGATTTGGAACTTTCTATAAAAGAAAGTTTTAAAATTTTAAAACAAAAAGCATTATTATAATAAAATTTAATGTAAAATTTAAAAATTTAAGTTTTATTTAAAACATATACTAACCTCTCAAATAATGATATATTTTAGTAGAAATTATTAATAAGTAAAACTCATTAAATTAATAACAATCAATTAAAAAAAAAAAAAAAAAAAAAAAAAAAAAAAAAAAAAAAAAAAAAGTATGAAAAATGTTTATTCGCCACAAAAATTATCACCGAGTACCCGCCGCTGCATTGCACGGGTACCCTTCTACTTATTGTAACACACTAGCAGTGTACCTGCGCGTTGCGGCGGCGGGTACCCTGAAATAAAATTTTCCGGTGAATTATGTATTTTAGTTTACTATGTTCTTTTTGACAATAAATTTATGGATATCAATAATTTCGTTTAGTCTGTGCCCGTTCGGGCTCGAGCACGTTTGGGCTTGAATATTTGTATAATGTGTTTTATTATTTGTATTAGTGACATTTAATACAAGAATTGTGTTAAGTTGGTTTTATTATTTACTACTCCCTCCGTCCCTAAATAAATGTCCAGTTTGACTTTTCAAAGTCAAACTGGTTCAACTTTGACCGTAATTATTTTTTTTTTGTGTTATATAACACTTGATGAAAAACTATAGCAATGAAAAATACACTTAAAACCCAATCCATTCATATATTTTTCATCAACTATTATATAACACTTGCAAAAATAGATAAGGTCAAAGTTGATCTAGTTTGACTCTGAAAAGTCAAACTGGACACTTATTTAGGGACGGAGGGAGTATTTCTTATGTAAGGGTTATTTTAATAACTGCATTAATTGTATTTATTGACTAGTTAATTAATTGACTACGTTAATTATTTTGACCACATTAATAGTGCTTTGTATTTTGTACATTAAGCTTTAAGACTTGTAAGTCTTAAAATTAAGATTGATGAGAAAGATCATTAATAGTGCATAGTATATTGTACAATAGCCATTGTATTTTGTAAGTCTTAATTTTAAGACCATAAGGAGAGACATTCATTCATTCATTATATGTAATATATCATATCCTTGTTGAATCATAAACTCAGAATACTTCATTCATTTCCTTTAAAACACAAACATTATCTGTATGGTTTTCTGTTACAGATTTCAATCACCTGGAGAAAAATTTGTTCATCATACATATCAGAAGATCAACTGTTAAAAGTAATCACAAATATGGATGCAAAAAACAATCATACAATCCAACCCAACCCATTCATGAATAATCGTCTCTAAAACTACCCAAGAAAAAAATAAAAATAAAAACCCAAATGTGAAAACCGACTCGCCAAGGGGCCATTAGAAAAACAAAACAGCCTCACATTCTTCACAGGTTAACCATTCTATCTGGGGTTTTCTTTCTCTCAAAAAGAGATCTCTGTGTACTTGGAAACATTAAGCAGTTCCTGAAAGTAAGCCAACATTCATTAGCCAAACAAGATTTGGTTCCCAATATGTACTTGGCAAGATGTCAGGTTGGACGTTAAAAATGAGTTTGGGTTGAAGCTTGGGCTGGCCCTAACAGTTGCCTATTTATAATTTACGTTATTATAATCACAATATAAATCTTTAAACTAAACAGTGTTGCTATAAAATTTGGGTGAGTTTCAACCCATTTGACGTGTTCTGCTTTTAGCTTAATTAGACCAAATTTGACCCATTTGAACATGGAGCAAGAGTACCACATCTAAGTTCCCAAAGGATGCCTAAAACATCTCAATTAATTAAACTGGAAAGCCTAATGCAAGAAGATATAAATAAGATATTAAATGACTTTACCTCAGAATACCGTACATGATCATGATGCATATTAGATGTTTTGACAATGGTCTCCCATTTCGGTCCACTTTTGGAACTTTTCTCAATAGGAGCCTGCTGCAGCTTCTTCGGAAATGGACTTCTTAGAGTCATCTTACGCCAAAGCCATGATTCCGAGGGCGATTTAGGCAAAGGAGGGACTTGGGGACCATCCAAACAATCCACATCACCACTTGGCTCAATCTTAGCATCATCTAGTCGAGTGTTAGTTGATGTTTCAATCCAATCTATGTACAAAGTTTTTTCGGGCACTACAGGAGGACCGTCGTGCATCAAACGAGGAGAAAAATGACTTTTTACGTTAAGGGAAGGGCAAGTTTTGGGCTTAGCGATCTGATTTTGAGCATCCTTTGGAACTCCAAGAAACCGAGCCCCATCATGGAAGGGAGATCGAGGAGATTCATTACGGTACGGAGAAATTCGACCGCTACGAGACAAACCACGATGAGGAGATGATGGCAGTGAGTCACCTGACCGAGCCAACGGATTGGATTTGCGCTGAGTTTCATGCACCTCTTTAGATCGAGACTCTGCTCTTTTCCTAATAACAGCATCCATAGCTTGCTGCAAAAAAGAGAATATTTGAGAAATTGGCAAGTTTACTACTTTTTGCAATCAGCATGCTATGTTTTTCGTATTGGAAAAGATTATCTGATCATTGTGGCTTAATGCCACTATAATCAGTTTTCGAAGCTTGGTTAAATAAACAGATAAGGAGTCTTGCTAATTCATTAATAAGGGTCTAGATATACTGTTTTTACTAGCTGCAACTAAACGTAATAACTTAACAGTGATACCATTTACCTATTTATCCAATCTTGTAGCTTAAATTTTTCCCAAACCCTCAAAAATGTTAAATCATTTAGTCCTTAGATAACTAGAACTTATCAAACACTCGAACATTCAATTATCTAATTATTACTAAGCTATCACCTACACCCATTTTATACCAGTAGTTGATTATGATTCTGTATATAATAACTTGGACCCACGTCCAAACAACCCCTCCATTACATTCAAACAACAAAACAGTACTAGAGAAAGTTGTATAATCAAATCAAAATATCCCCATAAGCATTTTACCTTCTCAAGACTGGGAGTCAACGGTCCACTATAAGAAGTTCTTCTAGAGAGTCGTGGAACAGGACCAGGGGACTCGGCAAACACCGACCGACTCTGATGACTCTTTGTTTTCCCTCCCGGCATTGGATTCGCAAGACACGAAGAGCGTTTTGTGCAGATTTTAGGAAGGAAAAACCCAAAACCAAAGCTCTTTTTATTCGATTTCTTCTTAGTCTCTTCAAGAATATCACTGTCTTTATTGCTGTCATGACTATAAGTCGAATTATTAACTGGATATTTTTCGAGCAATAACGGCCTTAACTCGCCACTATATACCTTCTTAATATATTTAGGAGGCTCAGGAACTGGAGCCTCTTGTTTCTTAGCAACATATTGGGGTGTTTCAACAACCATAGACTTCGCTGCAGGCAAAAACCGATTCATTAAATAATCACGAGTCTGTAAATCCGTTGCAAACGATCCTGAAGACTCCAAATCACTATTATCTTCACTATAATTGCATGAAAACGACATAGAAAGTGTACTAATTGCATCAGCATGGATATCTTCTGATGGCTGCTCATCAATGGGATATCTTTGAGACACTGGTGTATTTTTTGCAGTTTGTAAAACGGGCTTTTTACGATCTTTTGCTTTGCCAGGAATTTGTTCCCAATTGAAAGGAATAGCTGCAGGTTTCGTGACTTCTTGTTCGGATTCGCATTGAGATTTCGGAACAGGAAGTGATTGTTGTCGCGTTGGTTTTGATTTTCTACTTGCATTGTAAGATACTCCATCTAAATTGGACGAGGCTGTTGATAAACGTCTAACGGAAAGTAAAGGGGCATTCAAATCTAGCTGCTTTTCATCCATTTTTCGCGATAGTTACATAAACTGAAAATTCAACAACCAACCAGAAATGAAATCAATTTTTAGTTTATAAAATTTGCATAAATGTAAGTAGAAAACAGAGGAAACATGAGAATATCATACTTGGCTTAAGAATAAAGAAACAACGTAACCCCAAATAATGATTAAGGCATGTAACTTTATAGGTACACATTATGATTCATAAACATTGTAGATATGAAATTTAATACTACTAATTATGATAACTCAACTGAGTATCTACAAAATTAAAATTAATGTACCACTTTTTATGGGTATACATTATAATCTTCAAACATGCAAGATTTGATAACAAATTGGGTTTTTAAGAAAATTAAAATAAAAAACCTAATTTACCAAATTTGACATGGAATTGCAATATTGCATATACTTTAATTTTCTGCATTTCATATATAATTATTTAATTACTAAATACACAACAACAAAATTATGCAATGAATTCTTGAATTCTTATCAACAACAAAACCATCAAGGACTAAAACACATCAACAATTTAGATTATTTAACATAAAAGAAGGAAACTTAAGTAAATTTATTTTGTGCACATTGGATAAAAAAGAAAATCTATTTTGAAGTACAGGGGAAGCTGCAAAAAAAACTAAATTTCAAGATAAAAATGAGATGCAGAAAATTTCTGATATTAGAATGTTAGTACAAATAGAGATTAAAGTCTACATAGTACATACATATGAGCAATTTAGAACCAGTATTTTGTTGTGGAGATGAACAAAGATACAAAAATAAAAGATGAAAAATAGAAAGTAGATATTTTGGTTACCATTTACCAGTAATGGAGAAAATGGGAGAAATTAGTGGCCTTGAATGATGGCAAGAATTAAGGGATGAGAGAAGAGTGGAGTGAAGAAAATATGGAGTGATGTCTCTACTAGTCTTTGAGTAGTTGAGTGTGGGGGTACCATGAAGTCTCATGAGTAGGCTTTTGCTTTATTAAATATGACCAAGTATCATGGGTGGGGTAACATATGAGACCAAAAAGAGAGGATAGGGAATGAAGGTTTGTTTTTTCATTTTAAAATTCAATTTAAAGTGAGGATGTTTGACATTTACTTGTAAAACTTTTGATTTATGTTATTCTGAACACAAAGACTTTTGTCAATTGACATGGAAACAAATAATAAAAAAAGGAATCTATAGTAAAATAGGAAAGTAAAAAATGTTTATAGTTATGTGTAACTAAATTGATGTGTTTCCAAAAATATATAGCGATCATAATTTGTTTGAAGGGTTAAAGCTTCAACGGTTTGTAAGGGTATCCGCAATAAGGGTCACAACCGACTGGGTTGTGAAGGTTGCTATGGGTCGGTCTTGTTGCGGCATACTCGGTCGCTCAAGGTCATCGAAGGGAATTGGACGAAGTCGGTTCGGGTCTCGACTGATTATGCATTCCATAAACAAATAAAATTTTGTACAGTTTGAATATTAAAAGAATAAAAAATAAAAATAACTTTTTAAAATTTACCCTTTACCTTATAAATGCCTGATTCATTTCACCATTTTATACACAAATTTAAACCACTTTTCTCTATACACTTTTACCCATTTAATCTACAAAATGTCTTCTGATCTATTCTTTTATACTTATTCAAACGATGAAGATAAAGTTAATAGCGAGCTTGCGTTTTCTACGACGGCCTGTAGTGCAGCTATTGAAGCGTCAAAGCCAAAAATCCAACAAACTCAAATAGACGGGGATCGTTAAAGTACTCATGATCGTTTAGTGGCGGCTTGCTTCTCCGAACACCTAGTGTATATGACGAAGCAACATTCCGTACACGGTTCCGAATGAGCTGAAAACTATTCACATAAATTGTTCGAGAGGTAACCGATCATTCCCGTTATTTTCAACAAAGATCTGATTGTTCGGGAAGAGTTGGGATTTCCCTATTGATGAAGTGTACTTTCGCAATTCGAGAAATAGCTTACGGAGTCGTTCCTGAAGCTCTCGACGAATATATGTGAATGGGTGTGACAACATCCCGTGTGTGTCTCGCATATTTTTGTGACGCCATCATGGAGTTATATGGAGAAGAGTTTTGCGAAAGCCGACATATACGGCCATTGAAAAACTCTATGCTCATCACGAGGAAAAGCCGACATATACGAAGCATAGATTGTACGGATTGGTCGTGGGAAAATTGCTTTATTTCTTTTAAAACTCAATATTGTAGGAGGCAACACAGGCCAGATCCATTCATTTTATTAGAAGTGATTGCCTCCCAAGACTTATGGATTTGCATGCGGTCTTTGGTGTCTCCAAGGTTAACAACGACGTGAACATTTTACGTAAATGACGTGACTTATAAAAGGGGATGTTATCTTACTGACGAGATATATCCGGAATGGTCTGTTCTTATTAAGTCCATTAAAAATTCAGGGACGAATGATCACAAACGAAAATTGTATAAGACGAAGTACGAAACAACAAGGAAAGATGTGAAACGAGCTTTTGGTGTCCTAAAGAAAAAGTGGAACATATTTAAACAGCCGGCTCGAGGGATGGCGGAACGTAAAATAATGGATATAATGTACACATGCATCATATTACATAATATGATATTACATGATTCTGGGCATGCGATATCTCTCAAAATATTTTGAGGGGCAACATCGTGATGATGATCCCATACGAACGTATGAAGAAATGTCAGAAGTTATTCGGAAGATATACAACAGAACAACTTATTTAAGCCTAAAAGCCGATTTAGTGAAACATATATGACATTGTGGAAATCAACACAAGTTTAGTCATTTTATTTGAAGTTTTATTTGTAATATTTTAAATGTATTTAAATTATTATGGAATAGTTGTTTATTATTAATAAAATTTAATTATGTTGTTAAAAAAAAGTAGGAAAAAAAATGTTGGTCGCTTTATTATGCTTAAAAGATCGTCTAAAGGTCGCAGTAGAAAAAAAGTTGATATAGAAGGAAAAATAAAAGTTGCTGAGACTTGTTATTATAGGTAATCTAAGATGTTTGGTTTAAGTGGATCCATTTCAATATTTAGTTGACATATTGGTGACGAAATGTTGCTATTTTTAAGATATGTCAAAGAAGTGAAACAGTCTTTTAGTAGATTACAAGTTAAGGTGGTATACTAATTAAAATTAGTAGTAATTTATTATCTAAAATAGATTGATAGCATAAAACACGGAACCGGTGTTTTATTTGTTTTTTTATTAGCATTCCATAAAAGTGGAACTAACTAATCAATTATTATTTTTGTATCTATTCATCTCTTTACACACAAATAAACAAAGTTGTATATTTTTAGGCGTTGTTTGTTTTAGGTCTAAATCTGACTATCACATCTTACTGGTAAGAGATGGTTATAAAGTCTGAATCTGAATGAAATAATATTGTTTTTTTTAATTGTCTGACTGATTTTAATCCTTTGTTTTTTTAAGTATATATTAAACTATAACAATACAATGATAAGTACCTTGAATGTATATGTGAAGATAAATATTTGGAAAAAATATTCAATATTGAAATTCACAAATACACGATTGCGGTTCAACTTTGTCAACAAACATATTATGGTTATCACTTCAATTCCTCAGTTTCACAAACCCGAATACTCAACCCAATATTATCACAACTTTCTCCAATATCATCACGACTTTGGGTACAAGAAAATGATAGATGAAATAGGCCTAAAGGTAATATAATAATGTTACATTAACTACTTGGCCCAAATACACTTCTACCCTAAAATTACCCTAAACCTAGATATATATCCTATACTCCTAATCTCACGCGCACACTCAGCCACCCACACACTTTTAATATTATAACCAGTCACCACTCACACAACACTTCAATCTTAACCACTCTTTATTTGTTATGTCTCTCTCTACAATACAACCGAAGCACAAGCATACAAACTCCCTTATATTCTTTTCTAAACCGAAGCTAAAACCATATACGTAGTTTTGTACGTGTCTTTGCTTAAAGATCTTTATAAAGGTCTCGGGTAAGGTTTTTGTTTATCTTGGGGGAAATGTTTTATGGGTTTAAAGGGAATGGAGGTGAGGGTTTGGAGCGTTTGAAGAGATGATAAGGATTTAAAACGTACACTTTTAAGGGGTCATTTAAGCCCTTCATCGCCCACTTTATATCCATTACTGCTTCATTTCGTTCCTTTTAACTTTTTAGGTCTCTTGGAAGCAAAATGCTTGAATGATGCATTTTTGGACAAAAAGGAGTGAATATATGAAGAAAATAGCTAAGTCAAGATCAAGACACTCAAGCTGCTGGAATAATCTGACGGCGTCCCAAATAGAGGGCGAACCGTCCCTATTTTGTGACGACTCGGGAGCGAATTTGCTATTTTGCACCTGACGGCGTCAGGCTTTGAAGAGTAAGGGCGTCACGAAGACTTTTCTTCTCAGACGGCCTAGATCCAGATTCAGACCGTCACTACTGAAGACTGACGGCGTCACAACCACAACGTGACGCCGTCCCAATGATGACTTGGCCAAGACGAAACCCTAATGGCGGCGATCTGACGGCGTCCCAACTATAAGGTAACGCCGTCGCAGTTGTAAAATTATATATAGAAATCGAATTTTCATACTTTAGAGAGGTAGACTTGTGGAGTAAAAAACTAAAACGATTTTGGTCCAGTTTGGAAAGTATTTTAGGGTTCTCATACCCTATTTTACATCAAGATAAGTGATAACGCTCAGATTGTACATGTTTTCAGTAGCGTTATGTGTGCTTTTGTATATGTTATTTGGTTATATTCATATGATTTTAGTGCTTAGTCGCATCAAAAGATGTTTGTCTAGTATTTATAACCAAGTACAGGGAAACGGAGGAAAAGTTAAAGAATGTTCAATAAAAGGAAGATTCTCGTTTCAGTGAAGCATGTTAAGCACAAGTCAGCATTTCAAGTATCATAGAAGACCAGGACGATTGAAGAACCAAGCTCTACAAGTCATAATCAAGCAAAAGGTCGATTTTCCATCACTCAGGAAGACCAGCCGATCGGTCGCAACCCGCAACCGATTCGGCTGGAAAGTGTCAAAAAAGATGCCTCATGAAGACGGACCAGCCGATCGGTCGCCGCCCGCAACCGATTCGACTGGGTTAATGCAAGAAGACTAACCGGATCGGCTGGACAAGCGACCGATCCGGCTGGAAGACCTGTGTCTGCTATTTCTTCATCATTAAGCTTCCCCATTGTATCCAAACGATTTTATGTCCTTCCCTTGGTGTATTCTAGTCCCCTCCTAACTCCTTGGAGGCTAAGTTCAACAATTAATACCCTAGGCCTTGGAACTAGTATAAATAGAGACCTCTTGTGAGCATTTGAGACACACACTTCAATAAAACTCTCTACTCATCAAACACAAAGCTCTTATCTCTCAAATTCTTCCTTAGAAGTCCAGGAAAGTTTGGAGTTCCAGAAGTCCAACATTTGGAGGTCAAACCCCTAAGGAGTCTACCCTAATACTTTGGGAATCATTACTTCACCATTTGTAATCTTATTCCAAGCATTGTAAGACTCTTAATCATGTTTTCTAATGTTCAAAGTTCTGAGTTTATGTTTATGTTTGCTATGAGTGGCTAGTTTCTTTATACACTTGCTTAAATGATGTTGATTATCATGTGATTAGTTTATGATTGTGTTAAAATGTTTTAATTTAATTTCAAGTTGATTCTAAGATCCAATTATGCTAAAGTTTCATAGTGGCATTTGTTAATCAAGTTTGACTAGTTGATAGTAATCGTAGAGGTCGAAAGAACTTATTGTTATTCAACTAGTTATAATCATTTTGTCTATGGATGATTGTTTTTACCCATTATTCTTGGTTAAACAAAGAAACTAAAGTGTGGTTATAATAAGAACGCTTTTTGATTATCGAGTTGGATTGATTGAAAAAATCTAAAAGGTCGTAAGATTAGTTGTTTACAATCAATTGTAACCTTTTGTCTATAATCGGTTACCTTTTGTATTAACCATTTCTTAAGCAAATTTGATAAAGCAAATGGATGTTTTTGTGTTTCAGTTTGTGAAAAAGTAAACTTATGAAACTTGAATTGATTGGTTAAACTTAATGCTTGTTTTTATGAACTAAAATCTTGACGAAGGTTTAACTTGTAAGAACAATAGATTAGTACACCAACTAATTATCATAACCAACATGTTAAGAGGTTAACACAATCATAGTAATCAAGGATAAGAAACTAGTTTAAGCAAGTGTAGTTTTTAATCATCTGAATTTCATTATATCTATTTTCGTTGTTATTTGCTTTTGGATTGCCTTAGTTGATTTAAACTTGTTAATCATATTCACTCAAATCTCTGCGAACGATCCCGACTTACCTTCAAAATCTTGCTATAACGGACGAGTGCACTTGCTCGTATGTGTTATTGGTAAAATTGGTAAATTATCTTTTATAAATTTAAAACTTGTACACACGTAGCACATCAAGTTTTTGGCGCCGCTACCGGGGATTTGATTGTGTTTCAGCAAGTTTTGAATCCACGTCAGTCAATCCATTTCTAAAAAAAAATCGAAAGCTCCAACCGATCGGTCATCTTCACAACCGATCCGGTTGCGCCAAAACCCATACCAAGTTTAACTGATCGGTCGCCCCTCGCAACCGATCCGGTTACTCCTTTCTGTCCGAAAATCTGTTTTCTTTGTTTGTCCGTGTGTTTAGATATTGCCTGGATTCTCTAGGTCATTGTATGAACACTCGTGAAGCTGGAATAGAACCAATCTCACCTCTTACCAACCCCGAATGTTTAATTCGAAGAAGAAGAAGAAGAACACCTTTTCTACCCTTGGAAAATCGTGTACCTAGAGTACCGAACCCACCATTTGATAACCTTGTAGAAGCCAAAGTCGTTTACAACCCTTTCATCAATTTACCTTTTCCCATGGCGGACGATCAACCCATGTGGGGAACCAACCGAGCCGTAGCACCAACCCCTGGGAGTGCTATTGTTGCTGTCAACCTTGGTGACAACTTCACCGTGAAGGGTCATCATCTTTCTATGATCAAAGACCGCCAATTCGATTGCCATGCGCGGGCCGATCCGCATAAGCACATTGCCGAATTCATTGAAATTTGTGGCATGTTTCGGTATGGCGACACCGATGTCAATGCCATCAAACTCAAACTTTTTCCATCATTACTCGCCGAATATGCAAAAGTATGGTTCAATGAATTGACCCCAGGAATTATCAATACTTGGGAGGAGATGAGGCAAGCCTTTGTAAGCCGATTCTTTCCACCTGCCATGTTTGATCGATTAATGGGAGAAATTCGTGCTTTCACACAAAACCCCAACGAATCACTTGTCGAAGCTTGGCTTCGGATGAAAGATTTTCTTCGTAGTTGTCATGGGCATGGACTATCTAAAGGAACCATTATCTAAATCTTTTACCATGGACTAGATGAAATCTCTCAAGGTATCCTTGATGCCGGAGGAATTTTTCTCTATAAGACTCCTAACGATGCACATCAATTACTCGAAGATCGAGTACTTCTCAAACTCGATTGGTCTAAAGATTCAAAAACCAAGCCCCTTTGAAAAACCGTTGCTTTTGTCGAAACATCCGATACCTCGAAACTCATGGAGAAAATGGAAGCCTTAACCTCGAAAATCGACTCGCAATACAAGATATCAAAGGAGAAATGAAGGAAATGCGAGATGGATGCAACAATTGTGGAGGAAATCACGCATCGTCTGAGTGCGACGATAAACCCATGGGTGGACCTAACGAAGGTGAAGCGAATTATGTCCAAGGAGGATACCGTGGAGGAGGATATCGTGGTAATTATTACGGTAGAAATTTTGGAAATTGGCAAGACCGCCAACCAAGGGATAACAATCGTGATTCTCAACCTGGAACTGACAATCCGTTCCCCACAAAACTCTGACAAAAAGATGGAAGAATCCGAATTCGAAAAAACTATGAGAGAATTCGTGACTGCTCAAAAATCAACGAATGATTTCATCAAAAATAAGTTTTTCAATCTCAAAGCCAAAGTTAAGCAGGGACAGAAAAATCAACAAGCATCTATCCAAGATCTTGAAAACAAATTTGGTAGATTTTCTGACCAACATTCCTCTCTACCATCTGGTTCACTACCAAGTAACACCCAATCAAACCCAAAACCATCAAATGATAAAACGTACCATCCACCATAAACAAGAAATGAGCATATCAATGATGTCTTCACAAGAAGTGGTCTCTCGTACGATCCACCACCAAATCCAAATGAAAATGCTCCTATCACCCAAGATAGTGAGGATGAAACTGAGGAAACCAACCCAACACAAACCACCAAAAAGAAAACCGTTCCACCTGTCAAGGCGTATACACCAAAGATTCCATATCCTCAACGCCTTAAGAAAGAAAAAATGGAAGAGCAATATAAGAAGTTCATTGAAATAATCAAAGAGGTTAGACTCAATGTTCCCCTCGTTGATGTCTTAGCCGGAATGCCCAATTACGAGAAATTCTTGAAAGAACTTCTTAACAACAAAAGCAAGCTAGAGCAAATATCAGCTACCTTCCTTAACGAAGAATGCTCAGCCATCGTTCAAAACAAAATTCCGCCAAAGCTCGGAGATCCTGGGAGCTTTCTTATTCCATGCACTTTCGGGAATAATATTCAATGCGATGCTTTAGCCGACCTTGGCGCAAGTATCAATTTGATGCCTTATTTGTTGTATTCCAAATTATCCATCAATAGCCTTAAACCGACAAAGATGAGCATTCGATTAGCAAATCATTCTTATCAATATCTTGTTGGAATTGCCGAGAATATGCTCGTTCAAGTTGGTAAATTCATTTTTCCTGTGGACTTTGTAATCCTGGAGATGGAAGAAGATAGTAAAGTCCCACTCATCTTAGGAAGACTTTTCCTAAATACCGCTGATGCGATCATCAAAGTGAAGGGAAAAGAGCTCAACCTTGGAGTTGGAGATCATCGAATCACCTTTCTAATCAATAAAGCAATGCGCTATCCACGTTCCAGTGATGACACTTGTTTCAACATCGATGTTATCGATGAAGTCACTGATGAAGAATTGGATGCATTACTTAACGAATCCGATCCGTTCATGACTACTTCCGAAAAAATAAATGAAACAAACCTTGACAAAGAATTTTCTGATTTTATGAAAGTAGAGTTCGAAGGAGATAACACGGAGGAGGAAGAAATGGAGGAAGAGAATTTTGAAGAAATAACTTTTGATGACGATATGAGAATAAAATCTTCTCTTGAAGAACCACCAACAGATCTCGTGCTCAAACCTCTCCCTGATCATCTTGAATATGCTTACCTGGAGGAAAACTCACTTCTTCCAGTAGTCATATCTTCATTACTCGAGGAAAAGGAGAAAGAAAGTTTAGTTTCTGTCCTCAAAAATCATAAACAAGCTTTCGCTTGGAAAACATATGATATCCCAGGAATTAGTCCCAATTTCTGCAAACATAAAATCAATTTCGAAGATGGGATTAAACCTGTTGTGGAACGTCAACTTTGACTCAATCCCAACATGAAAGAAGTTGTCAAAAAGGAAATCATCAAACTTCTCGATGCTGGTATCATTTACCCGATCGAGGATATTCCTTGGGTGAGTCCCGTTCACTGCGTCCCCAAGAAAGGAGGAATGATGACTGTGACTAACGAACGAAATTAATTAGTTCCTACTAGAACTGTCACTGGTTGGCGTGTTTGTATTGACTATCATAAATTAAACAAAGCCACCAGAAAAGATCATTTTCCACTCCCGTTCATGGATCAAATGCTTGAAAGACTAGCGGGGAATAAATTCTTTTGTTTCCTCGATGGATTTTCAGGATACTTTCAAATTCCAATCGATCTGAATGATCAAGAAAAGACCACTTTCACTTGCCCTTTTGGAACCTACGCATATCGACGTATGCCTTTTGGTCTTTGTAATGCACTTGCAACTTTTCAAAGGTGTATGATTGCCATATTCCAAGACATGCTTGAAACCTCCATGGAAGTTTTCATGGACGACTTTTCAGTTTTCGAAAACTCGTTGAAGCTTGTCTTCCCAATCTTGATAAAATACTCGAAAGATGCGAAGCTGCACATCTTGTCCTTAACTGGGAAAAATGTCACTTTATGGTGACTGAAAGAATTGTGCTTGGACACAAAATTTTCAGTGCAGGAATGGAAGTAGATAAAGCAAAAAATCGACGTTATCACGAAACTTCCACCACCAACTAACATTAAAGCCGTTAAAAGTTTTTTAGGACATGCCAGTTTCTACCGCCGATTTATCAAAGATTTTTCGAAAATATCTCGTCCGATGACAAAACTTCTTGAGAAAGATTCTGTCTTCGACTTCAATGCTGATTGCATAAAAGCATTCGAAACGTTGAAATCTCAACTGACTAGTGCTCCGATCATGGTTTCACCTAATTGGTCACTACCCTTCGAGCTCATGTGCGATGCAAGCGATTTTGCTATTGGAGCCGTCTTAGGCCAATGAGAAGGAAAACACTTTCGGCCGATATATTTTGCTAGCAAGACACTGAATGGTGCTCAGCAAAATTATACAGTCACAGAAAAAGAATTATTGGCCGTAGTTTTCGCATTCGACAAATTCCGATCTTACCTCGTGCTTTCAAAAACAGTCGTGTTCACCGATCACTCGGCACTCAAATATCTGTTCACAAAGCAAGATGCTAAACCGCATCTCATCCGATGGATTCTGCTACTCCAAGAATTTGACATCGAAATCAAAGATAAGAAAGGAGCAGAGAATTTAGCCGCTGATCACTTGTCACTTCTTGAAAATCCTGATCTAGAGGAGTTGAAGGAAGAAGAAATCGATGATTACTTCCCTGATGAAACCCTCATGACGGTCGATGAAAACGAAGATCCTTGGTTTGCTGACGTTGCGAACTATCTCATTGGAGGAATTCTCATAAAAGTATTAACTTACGCTCAACGGAGCAAATTCTTTTCGGAACTTAAACACTACTTATGGGAAGAACCTTATCTTTTCAAAATGTGCCCTGATGGAATGATCCGAAGATATATTTCTGGTTCCGAAACCCGCAAAATTCTTGATGAATGTCATCATGGCCCTACTGGGGGACATTATGGTCCTTCCACCACAGCTAAAAAAGTTTTTGATGCTGGATTCTATTGGCCAACATTATTCAAAGAAGCACATACACTTGTCCAAAACTATGATGCTTGCCAAAGATCCACCAACTTTTCACGCAGAGACGAATTGCCATTGACAAGCATTCAAGTGTGTGAAATATTCGATATTCGGGGAATTGATTTCATGGGACAATTTCCTAAATCCCACAAATACGAATACATTCTCGTTGCTATAGATTATGTGTTCAAATGGGCAAAAGTCGAAGCTTTACCAACAAACGATGCTCGTGTTGTCGTTAATTTTCTCAAAAAGCTTTTCGCTCGTTATGGAATTCCCAAAGCCTTGATAAGCGATCGAGGAACCCATTTCTGTAACCGACAAATGGAGAAAACCATGAAAAGATATGGATTTCATCATCGATTTGCGACAGCTTATCACCCACAAACCAGTGGCCAAGTTGAAAACACCAACATAGCTCTTAAAAGAATACTCGAAAAAACAGTGAAGGGCAATCCTTTAGTGTGGTCGAAGAAACTTGACGATGCTCTGTGGGCATTTCGCATGGCTTACAAAACTCCTATTGGCACAACTCCTGTATGGGAAAACTTGTCATTTGTCGTTCGAAGTTGAACATCGTGCTTACTGGGCTCTTAGAAACTGTAACACCGATCTCAAAATAACTGGAGGAAAGAGATTTTTCAATTGCACGAACTCGACGAATTGAGACTCCAAGCTTATGAAAATTTCAAACTGTATAAAGCCAGAACCAAAGCTTATCACGACAAAAAGTTGCGAATTCGAAAAGAATTCAAAGCCGGAGATAAAGTTCTGCTTTTCAACATGAAATTTAAATTCAAAGCTCCTAAACTGCAACTGAGATGGTTCGACCCATATATTGTTAAACATGGATATCCATCCGGATATGTCGAACTTTATGACAAACAGGGTGGAAATTTTATCGTTAATGGGCACCGAATCAAATTATACTACGATAAGGAGCAAATGAATGAAATATCAGTTGAGATAGTTTCATCTGAAAATGAATTCGAAACCATCACTTTCGTAGCACCTTTTCCAGGAAGAATTACACAAAGCGTTCCTTGGAAACCATCTGCTGAATTCATCTGGAGCGATATTGATGCAACTGGTGAAGAATTCATGTATGTCCCCGAACTTTTCAAGATGTTCAAGGCTACAACTGCGGCCAAGTAAATTCGGGAAGAATTGAGTCAGGCTGATGACTCGTTAATAAAACAAGCGCTTCTCGGGAGGCAACCCGTGTGTTTCAGATTTGATTTCTTGTGGTCACGCCCCAAAGTTTAAACCTTTGGTTGAACTTAAGTGTGGGGGGGGGGGGGGGTGCCACATCTTAATAAAACCCTTTTTTTGTATATAAGATTTTGTGCAGGTAATGATTACTCCAGTGGACGCTTGGATAAAAGAAAGTTATGCTGACAAACTCATTCAAATATCTGGTTTTATCTCTATTTTCCCTATTTCTATACTTGAAGTTTGTTTTTCACATTGAGAACAATGTTTAACTTAAGTGCCGGGGAGGGGGGGGTGAATAGGAAAATTAGAGTTTTTAAGCTTAAATATAAATTTGTGTTTGCCCTTGTGATTTAGTTATTTTCACGCTTTTAGGATAATATATTAGAATAACTGGATCAATCCACTGGTAAAACTAGTAATATTTGAAAATTTGAGATGTGTTCCGATTAATATTGCAATCCATTCTGGGATCGATAACATTTGCTAGCACATATTATAGCCATTTCCACTAAAATTGTGAGGATTTGAGCCTGTTCAATATAAAGCATACATCTTTTATGCTTGAATCTTTTTTTATGAGTGTGCCGGTGATTTTATTTATTCTAAAACTTGTACTTGTAAATCATTACCAGACAGCACTGAGATCGCATTCGTGCGATATAAGTGAATTCGTGTGATAAAGAGACACCTTAGGATTTAAACCCAAATGGCCTTCCATTTTTCATATTATGATATATTAGCTAGCCACATCGGTTAGTTAATCACCCACATGGACCCATTTGTAGCGCTCATCTTTAGCGCTAGATACCCCTAGTTACACCTTATGAGCCATCCTTTTCGTTCTTGATAAAACCAGAAAACTACAAAAATATTTTACACTTTAAACCTTAGCCTAACCCTTGTCAATGTCTAAACGGTTGGTTGCTAGTCACCTGGTATGAGAAGATTGTTTAGATGATTATGAGTTACTGCACCTTGTCAGTTGTATGAGCCATTTCAAAGAATTTTTAAATATATATATATATATATATATATATATATATATATATATATGTGTGTGTGTGTGTGTGTGTGTGTGTGTGTGTGTGTGTATATATATATATATATATATATATATATATATATATATATATATATATATATATATATATATATATGTGTGTGTGTGTGTGTGTGTGTGTGTATTAGCCAATGTGCTATGTTCGAAGAAAAGTTGTTATGGCAAATCAAAGCGAAGAGTTGTGGAAATTTGAAGAAAAGAAAATGAAGCTATGATCATTTATTGGTTTGCGGATTATTTGGTAACTAGCAAAATGGGTATTAAACTTGATTATATTTTTCTTTTAACACCAATTTCATTAACATTCCCATGCCTTATCCATACCCTTAACCCTAAGCCTAACATTTCAACCCGAATAAAAGTCCTCTTTAGATGTTTTTGCTTGGTGCTCACGCCACGTCGGTGGAGTTTTGTTTCTTGTACAAGCCTATGGTAATAATCTAATCATGACTGAGTTATGAGTGTGATTTATCTTGTTAATCCACTAAAAATTGAGTGATTGAGTGAATTATATTTCTTTCCTTTTTCGTGAGGTGTTTTGAAATGTTAATCATGCAAGAAAATCATTGGATATTGTCAAACATCTTGAATTTTCACCTTTAAAAGCTAAATTGATGAATCTTCTCTCGTACTTGTACTTGGTGGATTTGCATCATATTTTTCATAATCATAATTTTGTACCAGTGGATACTTTACTTTCTAGATTTGCTTGAGGGCAAGCAAAGTTTAAGTGTGGGGGAATTTGATAACGCTCAGATTGTACATGTTGTCAGTAGCGTTATGTGTGCTTTTGTATATGTTATTTGGTTATATTCATATGATTTTAGTGCTTAATCGCATCAAAAGATGTTTGTCTAGTATTTATAACCATGTACAGGGAAACGGAGGAAAAGTTAAAGAATGTTCAATAAAAGGAAGATTCCCATTTCAGTGAAGCATGTCAAGCACAAGTCAGCATTTCAAGTATCATAGAAGACCAGGATGAATGAAGAACCAAGCTCTACAAGTCAGAATCAAGCAAAAGGTCGATTTTCCATCGCTCAGGAAGACCAGCCGATCGGTCGCAACCCGCAACCGATTCGGCTGGAAAGTGTGTTGGGTTCAGTAAATCCCCAAACCCCTTAATCTAGGATTTGAATCGAAAATAGCCCAAGTGTTTAGTCCGTTAAACACTAACAGGTCACTGAGTGCATAGTCTCTCAGTGAGTCATCTTCAAGATACTCGGTACGAGGCGAAGAAGAAGTCTCTCCACTCAGTAAGGCGGAACTTAAAGGGTGAAGACTGAGTCAAGAAGAAGATGATGGATTCAGTGAGTGATGACAATAACTCACTGAATCCCTAAGACTCCTTTCCAACTACTTACACTGAAGATAAACTATAGTAGAAGACTGAAGGATGTAAAGACTGAAGAATGAGCGGGACATGGCGGGATAAGTTTGAATCAGATAAGACGAAGTACTCATCAACCAAAGTCGACTTTCCTTGAATGGCAAAAGATCAGGCTCAGTGTCATCACTGAACTTAGGAAAGTAGTCTTGTCTCTTACCTAGAATAGTCTTTGTAAACAGAGACAAAATAAATCAGTATTTTGTCTTCTGTATGATGTCAGTTTGTCACTTAGGAAAGAGTCAAAAATCATACATGTATAAATAGCATAAGAGATGGAGTGAAAAGATAAAGCTTGTGAATTGTAAAAACACACATACACACAAGCCATCTTTTCACTCCTCCAAATACAACTTTATCCCTGAGATAGCTTAGTGGGTTCTAAGAGTTGTGCTCAGACTTAGCTTGAGCTTAGAGAGGAGTCACCAACCTTTGTCATTTCAATCCCAAGTGCTATTCCGCAAGTACTTGGGTAACGTATTCTTTACGATTCATTTCTAATAAGAATATGATGTTGAAAATTATCTAGTGTGTTTTACTTACGTTAATTTCAGTCATTGTTCACTATTAACTTGTTTTATATTTCTAAATTGTTTTAAACGATAGTGAACGGGGAACAACAAGTGGTATCAGAGCAAGGCTAATTATAAAACTCGTTTTTTAGGCCGCTCTAAAAGTTTTTAAATTAGGATCCTAAATGGCTGATTTTGATGTACCCCAACTAGTCGACAAAAAGGATGGAGCTTATACAGCTAATGCCCCTCGACTCGAAGTTTGCAAATTCAACAAATCGAAAAAGCGAATGCTTTGCTATTTGACTGGAATGGAACCTTACTACATAAAATGTATTAATGAGGGTTCATTCTTCCCAAAAACAGCTGAAGGTTTGCCTAAACCTGAAGCTCAGTGGACTCAGGATGAAAGAAGAGTGGTCAACCAGGACCAAAGACTCAAGAGTATCATCATATCTTGTCTCCCTGATGATACCATGGAGTCGGTTATTAACTGTAGTACAGCTAAGCAAACCTGGGAAGACCTGGTCCATAGCCATGAAGGTCCATCTGATACCAAGGAAAACAGGATAATGGACCTGAAACTTGAGTATAATACCTTCAGGGCTAAGGACTCAGAAACTCTGTCCCAAACTTACACCCGGTACAAAACTTTGTTAAATGAACTTTCAAATGATGGTGTAAAATTGTCCAAACATGAAATCAATGTTGGTTTTGTAAACAGTCTTCCTGAGAAATGGTTGAATTTCTCTCAGGGACTAAGGAATGCTAACCACATTCAGAATCTTGAGCTTCTTAAAATTTATTGGAAATTTTTCTATGAGGAAAACCTCATCAACAGACGATACCCTGACTTGAAAAAGTCTCAGGAAGTCAAGAAGTCCCTGACAACTATTTCCAATCCAGTGTCAACTGCTTTTTATTCTAACAATGTAATTCAAGATTTTCAGGAAAACTCAGATGATGAGGAAGATGAGAGGACAAGCGAGGAGTACCTGAACGATTTAAATATTGAGTTTCAGGAAAGAGCACTCCTCGCTAACTCTAAAAGATTTATTTTAAGAAACAAAAGTTTTTCAAACGCTAAAGCTAATGAAGACACTGAATGTTTTAAGTTTCACAAAAAGGGTCATTTTGCAAAAGACTGCTTTTCAAAAACAATTTCTGAACCCTCTTACAAACCATCAGGGTCAAACCAGTCGTCTTCAGGCTTTAGCAAATTTCAACCAAAAATCTTTCAGTCTCATCAAAATTTTCAAAGCAAATCTGATCATAATAAAGCTGTTGATTATGAAACCAAGTATAAGAAAGCAAAAGCTAAGCTTGCATTGCTTGAGGCCAGTCCCTCAAAAACAACAACCAGTGTTAAATCTGTGCAGGGTAAAAACAAAGGCCTCGTTGCTGAAACCTTCGACTGGGATGAAGAGCCAGTATCATCTGATGATGAAATGGTGCATGTCAGTGCACTGATGGCCCTCTCAGAAGAGGACAAGCTAGTTGTTGGGAAGAATCATGCCAGAAATGAAGAATGGGTCAACATCACAATGAAGAAGGTAAACATCTTACTTTCTATGGATGATGACTCTAATTGGCTGTCTTATATGAATTATATTAATGTTGACCTTAAGTTTGTAGAAGAGCAATGATTAAATCTTTTTTCAAAATACAACAAGCTAAGTTTTGAATTAAACAAGTGTAGAGATGAACTGCTGATTTTAAAACAAGCCAAGCTTGAGGCTATCACTTTGAAAATTCAAAACACTGAACTAGTTAAGAGAAATCAAGCTCTTCAAGATGAACTTAAAAAGGTACAAGATATTCTTGATAGTTGGACTGCTAAGAATCCCAGGGTCTTTGATGCTGTGGGTGCCCCCAGTAGCAAAAAGAGAGTCATAGGTGAAGATCAGCTCCCTAACTCTTACAACAAAGACCAAAGTTCTAAACCTTTTGTGTCTGGTGGCATGATTACCAATATGCTAACAACTCCAAATTCCAGTGATTAGATTGAACAGGTTAATCCCGAGAGTAAGCTTCCAAATTTTAATTCTGGAAGGATTCTTGAGCCTGAGAGCCAAGCTCTTAAGAGCATGCTAGGAGTCCCTGATGTGCCCAGTAGTACTGAACACATCTCTGAGTCTGAAGCAGAATCTCAAACACCGCTTCCACCCCTGAAACCTCTTCAGGGTGCTGATCCAAGCTCTGAGCTTACTCCTCTAAAATTTAATCCTCACTCACCAAAAGAAAGGTCTGGACTTGGTAGAACCATCCTGCAAAGACACACAAAACCAATCCAACAAGAGTCTACTCCTACTGAGACTTCAACATCCTCTGTCCCACTGAAGCTGACCAAGTTCAACAACTTACTGAGCTTGTGAGGAAGCTGACAAAAAAGATGCAATCCATCAAAAAAGCCCCTGATTCAATCAAGGAAACTAAGTCAGCCTCATCTAGCTCATCAAAATCAAAATCCTCCAACAAACCCAAGCAGAAGTGTGAGCTGTGTCATTACACCAGTCACACCACTGACAACTGCTATAGAATCCTTTATTATATGATCTGCAATAAGGATGATCACAGAACTGCAGAACACTTACAGTATGTAAGCTCTGTCAGTAAAGTAAACTATACCAAAGTTGGTCATCAGTATGCTTCATCCTCCAAAACAGCTCTCAAGAATAGAGCAAAACCTTTTCATCTTTGCCCTCACAGTGGGTTTAATGATCATCATCAGGATGACTGTCTCATGAACACATGCTGTGATATATGTGGAAATCCAGCTCATGAGACATCCCAACATGACAGTGTCATTCATGCAAGGAGAAGTGCAAAACAACCCAAAATCACTGAATCATCCTCAGTCTCTAAATGCAAAACCTGTGGTAGCACAATGCACTCAACCACTAACCATGAGTCGATTGAAAAATTCAAAGAGACCTTGAGACCTAAGACCACTAGCAAGTGGGTCACTAAGAGAAACTAATTCAGTTTACTACTTGTGCAGAGACACGCCAGGGAGCCTATTTGGCATCTAGACAGTGGATGCTCAAGAAGCATGACTGGTGTGAAGGAATATCTGCACAAGTATGTAAAGGAACCAGGACCCAAGGTAGTATTTAGTGATAACTCATCATGTCCCACTGAAGGTTATGGTTTAGTAAACTGCAATGGAATAGTTTTCTCTAGAATTGCTTATGTCAATGGTCTCAAATACAATCTCATCAGTGTCAGTCAACTATGTGATGCTAAGTACATTGTGCAATTCAATGACAAACAAGGTACCATTTTCAATGCCAATAAAGAAGTTGTTTTGATAGCTCCTAGAAGAGATGATGTTTATGTCTTAGACATGTCTACTCTTTCTCAAGATGGAACCTGCCTCTTTGCCAAAGCCACTAAATCTATCAACTGGTTGTGGCACAAAAGACTCTCACACTTAAACTTCAAAAATATCAACAACCTGGCAAAACAAAACAAGGTCCTTGGCTTACCATCACTGGTTTTTGCAAAAGACAAACCATGCTCTGCCTGTGAAAGGTAAACACCACAGAGCATGTAACATATTGGATTTCAAATACACATCATAACACAAACACACATAGGCGTATAGATGATTTCTAGAGAGAGAAAGTGGGATGTTTTAGAAAGAGAAACTTGTGGAATATTAGATTCCAAATGAACATCCAACCCTCTACCTTGCATGGTAGAGGGTATTTATAGGTTACAAACTAAACGACCTCCTGACGGCCTGTGGATCAGGTATACAATGGGTAAAGACCCGTCCTTCCTCCACGGTGTTGCACTAAACTAACTGATAAACTACTTAATAACATACATAACGACAAGTCTACGAGCTAGCTTAGGCTAGATAACATTTGGGGTGACCGAATCTTTACTTATGGAATTTCCAATTCCTAACAATCTCCCCCTAAGGGAGGTCACGCCATAAATTACATTGTGAATCCTAGCATACTAATACATCTTCAGTCTTGAGCTCGTAGACTTCTCTTCATCAAAGTATTCAAACTATGTGCATCTATGGAGATTTCATCATTGAACAACTGTAATGAATATTTCGTGGAGGTTGAAAGGCTGATCCACTATGATAACCTTTGAGCATTATAAGAGATCATCAGCCACCGTAAAGCTCAGCATCATACATTGGAGTGTTGCCAGCATATGAAATAGTGACACATTGGACCGACATGCTCACATTCTGGATCATGATATCTTCTTATCAGAGTAGCGGAAGATTTCGTTGATTCATGATATTGGCAGCAGCGTAGCAGAAGCATGGGATGAAAATATCAGAGTCATTGATGCACTAATCATGATTTCTTTCGAGATGAATGTGTTAAGTGAGCATGCGGCTATGGATTGACCGCTTCATTTTGATCAGCTGCAAACGTAGGGCGTACCTGCATAAAACATTTAGCAATAAAGCGCATGAAAGTGTCTTTGCTCACTTTCGTTGAATTGAGGTACACGGCCCACGGTTCCCCGTTGATCAGTACAAGTACTGCCTGTGATCAGGTATAATTCTGAAGAATTTCCTTGACAGGGTTTTGCAGCTGCTCTAGCTGTTCTCAAACCGGAACGTCTCAAAGAAGACAACACGGAGTGAGTGAACCAGCGAATAGAGATTCACTGATTGATGAAAAGAGATTTGAAAAACAATCGTGTATCGCTCCATAGAAATTGTTTTTGCAATACAACGAAGGTTTTAATGAAAATCAATTATCAATCATAAACACCTTTTGATTTGAAATATTCGAACACGGTCGAAGTGCTAAAGAAAAGAGTTTTTAAGCGCAACGACCGGTTTTTCAAAGGTATCCGTCAATCCATAACCTGAACCAGGATTGATTCAAAAGATTGAATCGCCCCATTGTTTCTGTTCAGTTGTCACATGGTTGATCTATAGAATAGATCTCACATGCCACCTACCAGGAGCTTGTTTGATGTTGGCTCCAGAAGGCTTTCCATCTTCATTGTGAATATTTTTGCATATCACTCGGATGTTCTGGCAATACCACAAGGATAATGCGTAGGACTCAAGATATAATCTCTCTTTCCACATTGTGTGAAATAGAGAGTCTTCATTGAAAGTGTCCTAAGGAGATTTATTGATGATCTCGTGGCTCTAGACTCAATTTGTGCATATTTGGTTCCTGTTCCCGAGACTAGGGAGAGGGTCTCCTTCTTTAATATCAACAATATCTAAGAGAAAGTCGATAGATTATGTAGGTTCCCAATGAGAGTGAAACAAGCCCTTTTAAGAGGAACTTGAGTGGTTTGGGAAGATGTAGTGCAGTGCGTCACTGGGTCTATGACGTCTTGTCTTCAATACCGATGTTACCTTGGTAACCACCAGTAGCATATGAATTGAACCCAGTTTCTGCCCTAAGGTTGAATAAATGGAGGGCTATTTCTTTTCACCCTTTTCTCATTTAATTTCTTTTTCATTCTTCAACCCCTTCAGTGCTTACTGAGACTTCATAACTAGAACCTTGTTGGGTTTATTCAAGTACTAGCTCAGTCTCAGTCCGCACACTTCCCATATCTCATTTTTCTCCTTTTTCCAATATACCTAAGGACTCTACACTATCTAGTGGCCATTGTCCCTGGGTAGATCCCTCCTGTTCTGGCGGATCATGGGAACAAATACCTTACCTTATCATCCTTATATCACCGTACATAAAGTAAATTTGGTTGGTCTATTTGGTATTGTTCATCTGCCATTGGAACCAATTGAAAACCATTTGAAAATCAATCCAGATACTTGTGATATATTATCAAAGCATTTTGTACCTGAATTGTTTTGATATTTTTAGAACAAGAGCTCCCCCTCAACATGTGCATCAAGTGTTTGAAATTGTTTTGCACACGGAGGCAAGAGAAAGAATTAACTTCTTTGATTACCATTTTCTAAAAGATATCACCATCACTTCCCTGATCAAAACAAGTAGATAAAGCATATTAGGGAAGGATGAGGTTTTCATAAGCTTTGCTCCCCCTCAATATGTGCCTCGAGGTTTGAAAGAGTTATGCACATACTAGAGAGAAAAAGGTTCTTAGAAGCACATTAACGATCATACCGTCATACAGGAACCAAATGAGAGTCAATCAAGGTACTTTATGATGAACCATATAAAACTTTGTACCTTGAAGGTTTATTATCGTTTTGAAATGCTCCCCCTTAATATATGCTTTGAGATTTGAAAGATAATTTAGCATATATGAGAGAGCAGTATGCACTTTGAAAAGGTCATCTTTTATCATCTTTCATATTTATATCACATTTTCTCCCCCGATCAAAAATTTCAAATCCTTTGAGATGTTGGATCTCAAGTGATTTGAATATGTATGAAACAGAGCATTTGTTGGAGAAAAATGTGTCTGGTTTTATAAGATTGTCGTGGAAAAGACTGAAGTTCCCTTTTTATACATAAGGGAAACCACAACACACAGCCTAGCACTATTACATACATTATAGTTGTTTAATTGTCATTACACCACATTTTACACATCAAAATACAGATCATACACTACTTCAGGGAGATATCATCATTCAGTTCTTTGAAGCAGTTTGTAATGACCTTCACGGAGTCTGCCACCAACAAAGCTTTCAAGGCTGCGGAAGATTCTTCGAGTCTTAAGTCTTCGCCTGATCGCAGCAATGAAATCTTCACACCTCTTTAAGTCATCATCAGTCCAGAATTTAGTCTTTTCCCACGGCTTTAGATCAACTCTAAATTCATTCACTCTAGAGTTTAATTCTTCTTCGACCATTTTGAGTGTACCATCACTGAATTTGTAGAGCTCACAAAGTCTCATAAGCATGTGAGTCCCGTATCTGTCGGTGAAGATGACGGCTCTAGGGGTGTCAATAACTCTATATTCGCGACGAAATTCATGCCCTATAACATTCCATTGTGGACTTGTAAGGTTGACCCGGGTCTGGTAGCTTTCCATTCCAAGCTGAAAGTCCTCAACCCTTTTTCGAATGACTAAGCCCCTGATCCAAAGATTGATAGCAGCATAGAGAGCCTTTTTCTCACGGATGGACAGATGTTCAAGGTTTCCTTGGAGATTCAACAGATAGAGATCTTCGAAGTCATTTGGCAGCAGGTGTTTGAAGTCGTTTTCTTCAATAACATACTCCTTAAAATCTGCTCTTTTAAGAACGATCTTATTCAAATATTCATATCCATAGATTGGGAAGACCTCTACTCGTACAACACTTAAGATTCGCAGCTTGGATCGAACATCTTTGCGTCTTTTATCAGCACCATGTCTCTCGATGTAGATATTCTTCTTTTTGAACCACCAGTGAGAAATACCATATGAAGCAGCAATGTCATACTTTTGTTCTTCGACAGCCCAGAATTGATCAGGAACCATCTGTTCAAGTCCCTGATCAGAGTAGGTTGCAGCTTTCATTTTTGAGATCGAAAGAGCTGGTCTTCTTTCTGTAGAACGAGCACACCGATAATCCAAGTCATGATTGAAGAAGAATTCAGCCTGAATGGTCATCTGTCCAGGTTCACAACCTAGAGGAAGAGGCTTGTTCACATTGAAACAACCGATCTGCTCACTGACCTGATCATTCAGCATCTTATGGCATTCTTCCATCTGGTATTGGAGCTGGTTGGCATCTGAGTGAAAAACCTTAACAATTTCAAAAGCTTTTCCTTCAAGATCCCTTGGAGTGATGGATGAGATACTCTTCTGTTCACAAAACCACCTAATGAAGCTTCCCATATCACCAGTGAAGTGCAGAAGAGAGTCTTCAGCTGGAACTTCATAATTATTGGTGATAGTTGATACCCAATTATTGTCAGGAATCATCGTGTCAGACTCTGGGATGGTCCACAAAGGTTCTGGAGTATGAGGTCTCTCCTCGATGATCCAGCTTTGAATTGTATCTCTTGAAGGGGCTACTCTGGATGTGTTAGTACGTTTACCCGCCACGTATGAATCAAACCAATCATCTTCAGACGGCTTGGGAATATGCTTGGTGGATGCATCATCGTCATCTGATTCAGACTCTATCATGACATGCGACTCTTCATGAACCATTTGATCTTCAGGAGTTGAAGAGACTGTGGGTGTGAACCTTGAATCAACCGTTGTCCAAGCAGCTGATTTCTTATGCGTTCCTTGATTTCCGGATGAACTGGGTTGATTGGGAGGCTTTGGTGGTGATGATGGTGGTGGTGGAGGTGTAGAGGTTGACTTAGAAGATCCACCTGCTCCAGAAGTTCCAGCACCCCCAGTTGGAGGTGGAGGTGGAGGAGGGTCTTTAGGACATTTGCGCAATGTTTCCAACACTATGGTCCTCCTTTTCTTCTTTGCTTCTTTTTCTCCAATGTCTATCAAGAACTGTTCATGATTGTCGTACTTAATAGATTCTTCGAGAGCCTCATATAGCTTCTTATGGACCTCATGCTTATGCTCGTCAGCTTCATACATCTTATCTGAAAGAACAGCTCTCATATCTGCAATAGGTAGATCTTTGAACCGTCTAAGCAGTGGAGCTTCCATTGCCCATTCCACAGCATCCTTAACTTCGCCTTCAATGGCGTCTGCAACCCCTTCATCAAAGTTGAGGTGCTCCAACCTATAGACACGATCCACAAGGGCATCAACAGATTTCGGTAGTTGTCTTTCAAGAGCTTCAATTCTTTTCACTGCTTTGTCGAGCAGTTGATCTCATGTAAGTATTTGAGGTGGTGAAGCTGGTGGAGTTTCCATATCAGCAACTGTAACCACCGGTTCAAGGGATAGATTCTTTGCAGATTCAGGTGGTTGAAGTGCGGTTGCTTGAGTAGGTTTGGGAGGTGGAAGTGCCGTTGTAAGTGAAGATGCTGACATAGGTGGAATGGTAGATGTGTCTTGCTGAATATTGACAGTAAACATGGATTGTGCATCCTCTTTATCATTATCTTGCTTAGAAGACTCAGTATCTATAGGTTTGTCATTTAAGAATTGATCTCCGAAAGTGAAGTCTGTATCTAGGTTCTTCAGTGAAGATAGAGAACCGGTAGACAGATTTGGTTCTTCCATGTGCATGGTCTCATCAGATCTTGACTCAAGATTCTCCTGCGAGTCTTTATGCACCAAGTCATCAACATTCTGATTAGACTGAGTATCACTTGATGCAGGAGGTTCTTTTAATGTTTCAGGCACTTTTTCCAACCCATATTGTTCTTTAGCTGAAGAGGATTCAGTTCTTCTCTTCAGTTCATATTGATTGGTGGTTCTTAATGGAGAAGATGAGATTGTTAGAAGCATTTGTGCGGCTTGTTCAATATCAACACTAACAATCCCTTTTCCTTTGTCTTGTGTGATTGGTGTTGTTTGTCGAGGCAATTGATCAGGTTCTCTTAACACTACTCCTCCAACTGGTGCTCTCACATTATGACTTTCTCGGCTTTGCTGGATTCCAAGTTGCAGAGCAACATCATCTTCATCAGTCAACCTCATATTACCCCTGGAAACCTCAGTTTCCTCAACGTTTACTTTTTCCCCTTCATTCTTCTTTCTTTTCTGCTTCTGGGTGGTTCTGTCAGAGGTTTGTGACTTTTCACGTCTTCTTTTTGGAAGAGCAGCATATGAAGTCTTTGAAGTCTTTGAGCCAGAACCAGACTTAGCAGCTTTCGGTTGTGGTTGAGTGGGAGAGACATCAACATCATCACTGGATCTGGAAGCCCTTTTCATGAATAGTTTGAAATGATCCATCTTTTTAATATCTTCAGTAAGAAGAGAATCAAGAATTTGCCATCCAAAGACCTCTTTATTGACCCCACTGGAAATATATCTGAGATTGCCCAGAACAAATTCATCCTCAGCATTATGTAGTTCTGATTCAATCCTAGGGTTGAAGTTGTGAATCTGTTGCAAGTACTGGATAATAAGCTTCGAAAATCTAATGCTAGGAATCACAAGTTTGTTCTGTTTCTTTCGTCCCTGAGCTTTATTCTGAAAGTTTGTTCTATCAGATATGAATGTGTTCATTGACAGCGAAAATTCTTCCCAAATATGTTTTGAGACATTCACATTCACACCATTGACGATACCCCATAGGATTTGCAAGATGGGAATTCTCACTTTATCAAACCCTGATGTTTTGCCAGATAAGCACAAGTTGAGAACTGTTGTCATTGCTCTCCAGGGTTGATACATGTGTCCGGTGATGATATCAGAAGCCCTTGTAATGCTAGTCTGGTACCCCAAACCAATTAGAAAGACTATTAGATCGTCAGCACTAGGTGGAGGTTCAGATCGTATGTTGGGGTTACAGGGAGTGATTCCTAGAGCCTTGCTAAGAATGTCAGAATTTATCTCAAATTCCCTATTATCCAGTTTGCAGGAATATTTAGCTGTGATTTTGTTCCATTCAAGGGTGTTCCAGAATTGTTGTATGTAAATGGTGGGAATTGTGCATTGCTTTGTTAGTGCACCGAAGAAGTTAGTGTTTTTGGGGATATCAATAGACACTTTGAGGGTAGGATTTTGTTGCAACTTTTGTAAGTCCACATAACAGTTACTTTTTCCAATTTCTGCCCATTGACTTTTAGGAAGGATTTCTTCGTCTGAGAGAACATTGGGTGGTGCAGAAGAAGTAATGTTTTCAGCTGAGGTTGTGATTGCCATTGAAGATCTGAAGATATACACAACCGACAACAATGATTGGGAACATGTTAGATTATAAATGGTTAGTCAGACAACATAGAAAACATCCTTATGTCATAAACACACAAACTTAGTAGTTCAGACAGGGTTCCCATAAGCAAATAGAGATAGATTGAGAGGCATTAGCGAGTGTATAAGGTTAAGGACCCCATTTGATATAGTTTTCACGAGACGAGTTGTTTTGGAATTAAAATATTTAAAAAGCATATTTGCTAAGAAATAATGTCATGAAACAAGATACAAATGTGGAAATGATATAACATTTTGTATGAAACAAGTTGTGATATTATGTTGCTACAAGAGAATCCAAGTACAACTTGCTCAAACAGAAATGTTATAGCAGGTCACAAAAAGTAAGTTGTCAATAGAAGTTGCTACAGGAAATCCTGAATCAAGGTTGTAAGCATGAGATTATCCTAGCAAGTTGCCTTAAAAAATTTTAATAACCCTAGTCGCCGTATGAAAAATAAACCAATTAAGTCGCTAATCATAAATGGACAAGTCGCTAAACAAGGCTAAGTCGCTACATGAAAACATACTATGTCGCTAACTTGTAAAGACAAGTCGCCATCAACAGTAACACAGCCAAGTCGCTACAAATCAGTTCACTAAGTCGCTACAATTACTAAGTCGCTAACTTGTAAAGACAAGTCGCCATCAACAGTAATACTGCTAAGTCGCTACAAATTGGTTAACTAAGTCGCTAACTTGTAATGACAAGTCGCCACCAACAGTAATACAGCTAAGTCGCTACAAATTAGTTCACTAAGTCGCTAACTTGAACGCACTTAAAAGTAACAATTCGCCACGATGAATTTGTACACTAACTCGCTACCAAGAACATTATCACTGCAGATAACACGCCACCAAGAACTCAATCATATCATTCTAATAACGTCACAAACCATTCAACATAATCAGATCAGTTTTTAGAAACACAACCCAACCCATTCAGTTAATCCAGATACACAAACGATTTCAGAAACACAAACCAACTCGAATCACAAAGAAGACGTTCACAAATTTAAAAATACATATATTCATGAGAATTACAACAACCCTAGTGCATCCAAACATCCCTTAATCCATTGACACATATATCACAATTATTTTCATTCAACAAATCCAACGACAAACCTATACGAGGTAATCAAGAGATGAGGGTCAAGTTCCGTGGGATCTGTTAAGGAGAAAGGATTTAGGAAATGCATATATTCATCATATTTGGGGACAAGAAACAAGTCAAGATTGCCATACCACACGTAAGTCGCTACGAAGAACCTCGAGAGAGAAGAAAGAAAGAAGAAAAATAGTTGATTTTAAGTTTTCTAAGAAATAAAACGGCAAGTCGCTAGGTTAAGGGGAAGGGTTTAAGCAAGATAACTAATTTGACACATTCAGTCCCTGTAGTTTTGTGAGTGGTTAGCAACTCGCTATGACTTTACAAAGTAAGTCTCTAATACCAAACTATGTTGCTAAGACTTTACAAAGCAAGTTGAAATCTTATCACATTATGTATTACAGACTCATTAGTTATATGAACTTATCAGATAGCAAGCTAACACAGATAGCATAAAGGGATAACATAATAGGGTAAGCAAACTAAAATAATGGATAAGCAAACTAACAACCTGCATTTGAGCACAAAACATAACCAGCGCAGATATAAACAAGATATCTTGAAAAATTCTCCCCCTAAATCAATGTTACTAGAGAACATTGATTGACTTCAACCCACCCGTTATAAGATAAGAATATATCAGTTGTTCGAACTTCATCTATGATCCCGTATCATTATTGAATGACATTTCTAGGACCGTAGATGTTATCGATAACAAAGAATATATCCTTTATTAGTTTGAGGAAAATGACAAAATTATGAATTTAAAAGAATGAAATATTTAAAAGGTATTAAAACAAAGTGTATAGAATTTTTTTTAAACTTGATTTGTACACAGATTTATAAGAACGAGTCCTGATTAAAGATGAAAAAGGAGTCAAAGTACGAGGTACATCAATTCTGGCATGCTATAGCTCCTGAGTGAGCTATATTCATTTCTGATGGAAACCAAGTCATGAAGTTCCTGATTGAATTGAGCATTGTACCTAAAAAAGACTGAGAGCACATTGTACTAGAAGCACATGTAGAATTGCAAATGGATGGGTTAGTGACATGATTAATCTGAGTATTGGATGTATCACAGTTTAATATAGACGTATCATTATTAGAGATCCCTTTAGGCTCAATATACTTGAAGAGTTTTCCTGTGGGCATCCACTTAAGGCAAGATCTAGGTATGTAAGTCCGTTTGGATCCTGTAAACTTAAATAATATGCCAGTGGGAATCCATTTGAAGCAGCTACTAGTAGATTTGTATGTGTGCACTTCCCTGTTTTGACTATTGGTCCTTTTGTGATTAGTATGTTTCTTAGGGGATTGATCAGCCAATTGATGTTTCTTATGAGAACTAGTCGTACTTCTAGTATTTCTGATCTTTGAGCTTTGAACATTAACCTGGGGTTTGAGATTCATCATATCGGAACGAAGCAATGAAGTGACTGGTTTTGTCAAAACAGCATTCTCATCAACTTGGGAGGCAAGCCTAGATTTCGATGGTTTAACTCTTTCAGTTCTAAATGCATTAGGCTGCTTAACTACTATATGTTTAGAGTGGTTCTGAACAGTTGACTTTCCCAAAGTTGATGGTTTTGCAAACTTAGTGTTCACCCTATTTCCAATAGATTTCCTAAGCTCATTTTTTAAGGCAACAATATTGAAGCTCTTATCCTGAATTTGGGCTTTGAGGTCATCAATGTCTTTCAACAAGATGTTATATTGATTGATCAACTTGGAATTGGCCTCCTATAAGTTTTTCCTTAATGACTCATTTTTTCTTAATAGGTTGGACACACATAGAGCAAGTTCAGCATTTCTAGATTCAAGTGTATCACTCATCTCATGGCAGTCATGCTTCTGCACATCTGAGAGAAGTAATTTCAGATTGCATATGGTTGAGTCTTTGTCCTGAATCTGGGTTTTTAATATATTAATTTCAAAAAATTCTCAAAATTCTGGAAATTCCTGATTAATGCAAGATTTTCTTGCATAAAAGCTTTCATCCTTTTGTTGTATTTCAATTTCCAATGAAATACAATGTTTTTCAAGAATTGAGTATTTGTTTGAAAGTTCATCATATACCCTTTTTTCAATCATGTCATTAGCTTTAATAGTATTAGATTCAGGCTCAACCAAGATCGATTTCATAGTATTATGTTCAGAATTAGAATCAGGTACATTAACATATGAATTACTCTGATTAGTTAAGTGTACCTCATCACATGAAACCTTTTCTGACTCTGAGTCTTTGAGATCACTGCAGTTGTCTTCATCCTTTTTTATTGCAACTGAACTTCTGCATTCGGTATCATTCATTGGTTCAGCTGATCTATTGCATAACCTATCACAATCTTCCCATAGCATCACTTGACACCTATTCAATTCATTCAGCTTGTCATTCTCTTTAGCAGCTTCCTTAATGTATATTTCCACATTACCCATAAGTTGAATAAAGGTGTTTCTGAACTCATGAATTTCCATTCCAGTGTGTTTCTTGAATGAGATTCCATTCATGTCATCATCAAAATCTGAGTAATATTCCCCCCTGATAAGTGGCTGAAATTGATTGAAGATTACTTGAAGAGCTGCATTAGATTTATCAGTTGAGAACTTTTCTTTGGTAATTTGAAACCTCAGTTGTTCTAAGTTGCGTAACACAGTTCTTGTCAAAGTGGGAAAGTCCTGACGAAGGATAGCACTGCTTGTTCGATCCATAGTTGTAGATAGAAGTAGTTTGAGATGCTGATGAAGTAGTTGAAAGGGCTCAATGTTGCATTCTATTTGCTTTGCATCATTTGTCAATATTAAGAGTGACTCATCAGAATTGTTTTGATTATAAGATGCTGAATCATTCACTGTAGAGCATTCTGGGTAGCAGCCTATTTCATTATTCTGTGAGGTATCATAAAGTGCAAGTACTTTGGTGATTAAAGGATCAGTGATGTAAGACATTGTGGGTTGACTAGTATCTTCTGCATGAACGACCTCAGCTACAGTGGAGATGATTGTAGGTACGTTGGTAGACATGTTTACAGATTAAACGGGATTTTATAGCTCTATGATTAAACCGGGAAATAGATTCTTTCACGGGATTTTACTAAATCAAGAGAAAACCGTATTATAGACAAGAATCAACCAAGTCGCTAAGTAACCTTGAACCAAGTCGCTAAGTAACCTTGAACCAAGTCGCTAAGTACCAAGTCTCTATAATCCCAAGTCGCTAAAACACAGTCAAGTCGCTATATAACAAATTGCTAAGATCCAAGTCGCTAGCAAAATTTTGACAGCAAGTTGCTAAGAACCAAGTCGCTAAGTTGTCAAGTCGCTAAATAGCAACTCTCTAGGCACCAAATCGCTAACACCAAGTCGCTAACAAGTTTAAGTACAAGTCGCTAGCTTTCACCAAGTTGCTACCCGTAGTGGAGAATCCACTAAGTGTACTGTTTGTCGGCTTGTCTCAATAGACAAGTCGCTAGCTCAACTCGCTAAGAACTTCAACTACAACTCGCTACCAAATTACAAAGCAAGTCGCTACTAAGACAACTTATCCGTGGCACAAGTCGCTAGCTAGAAAATCACATAAACACCACTTTTCAATCCAAAAACAACCCAACCACGATGATTCAAGCTAACCAAATCAAAACCCAAGCACATACAATGATTCTAAACACAAAACTACACCCAAGATTCAAACTTTAACACTAGAAATGACCCAAATGATGCAAAAACCACTAAACTTTTTCAAACTCTAAAACCACCTAAAAGTTACTAGAAATCCAAAGATATGTAAGAGATGATCAAACCATGGCTCTTGATACCATTTGTAACATATTGGATTTCAAATACACATCATAACACAAACACACATAGGCGTATAGATGATTTCTAGAGAGAGAAAGTGGGATGTTTTATAAAGAGAAACTTGTGGAATATTACATTCCAAATGAACATCCAACCCTCTACCTTGCATGGTAGAGGGTATTTATAGGTTACAAACTAAACGACCTCCTGACGGCCTGTGGATCAGGTATACAATGGGTAAAGACCCGTCCTTCCTCCACGGTGTTGCACTAAACTAACTGATAAACTACTTAATAACATACATAACGACAAGTCTACGAGCTAGCTTAGGCTAGATAACATTTGGGGTGACCGAATCTTTACTTATGGAATTTCCAATTCCTAACAGAGCATCCTTCAAAACCAAAGAAAATTTCTCCATCAAAAGCTGCCTTCACCTCCTGCATATGGATCTCTTTGGACCTGTCAGTCCCAGATCAATCCAGCATGAGAAGTATACACTTGTCATTGTTGATGAGTTTTCAAGATACACTTGGGTATACTTTCTTTCCAAAAAGAGTCAGGCAGCTGATACAATAATGTCATTCATCAGAAAATTTGAAAACCATAATGACATTACTGTTAAACAAATCAGAACTGACAATGGTACTGAGTTCAGAAATCAAGAGCTTGAAAGCTTCTGTGAAGAAAAAGGAATTTCTCAAAATTTCTCATCTGCTTATACCCCTGAACAAAATGGGGTTCCTGAGAGGAAAAACAGAACTCTCATTGAGGCTGCAAGAACCATGTTAAATGGCTCAGCCCTCTCAAAGCATTTTTGGACTGAAGCAGTCAAAACTGCCTGTTACACTCAAAACAGGTCAATCATTGTCAAAAGACATAATAAAACCCCATATGAGACCTTCAAAGGTAGACTTCCAGACATCAGCTACTTTCATGTGTTTGGGTGTCCTGTGTTTATTCATAACCACAAGGATTTCCTAGGCAAGTTTGATGCAAAAGCTGATGATGGATATTTCTTAGGCTACTCACTAATCTCCAAAGCCTTCAGGGTGTTTAACACCAGAAGACAACAAGTTGAGGAAACCTTTCATGTCACCTTTGATGAAAGTTCAGAAAGCATCAGGTTCACCAATACCTCAGTGGAGGAAATAGGAATTGATGACTCATCAAGATATCCTCCTGATGAGTTCAACACTGAAATCAATTCCTCATATCAAGCTGATGCTGACATCTCATATTATGTCTTACCTCACAACCTACCCCAACCTACTATCAGTGAATTCATTGATAATCAATCAGTCCCTACTGGGATAGGTAATACAGAACCAAATGTTCATGAACCTGTGATTCAAGAACCCCAACCTGAACATGACATCTCAACAGATTCTCTAAATTATTTAGTTACTCCTGAAACTGAACTCACTCCTGAATTTCCAGTGACCTCTTCAAGCACAGATCCTAGACCACAAAGTAAGTAGACAAAATCTCAGGACATTGAGCTTGTAAACATCATTGGTGAACCCACTGAGGGCATGCTCACTAGAAGCATGGCTGCTAACGTAACTGCAGCTTCAGCCAATGAATGTCTATATGTTGATTACCTATCAGATATAGAACCCAAAAGTGTCACTGAGGCTCTGAAACACCCAAGCAGGGTTCAGGCTATGCAAGAAGAACTACAACAGTTTGATAAAAACAAGGTCATGACCTTGATCAAATGTCCTTAGGATGTAGTAGTCATAGGAATGAAGTGGGTTTTCAGAAACAAAACTGATGAAAACGGCACTGTCATTAAAAACAAAGCCAGTCTTGTGGCCAAAGGTTACAGTCAACAAGAAGGCATTGACTATGATGAGACATTTGCTCCTGTTGCAAGAATGGAAGCCATCAGGATCTTCCTTCCATATGCAACATACATGAACTTCAGGGTCTACCAAATGGATGTTAAAAGTGCATTCTAAAATGGTGATCTCAAGGAAGATGTGTATGTTCAGCAACCTCCAGGCTTTGAATTAGTGAATTTCCTGACTATGTCTGCAAGCTTGACAAAGCCCTCTATGGACTTAAACAAGCTCCCAGGGCATGGTATGAAACTCTCTCAGCCTTACTGATCCAAAACAAGTTTGTTCGAGGAAAGATAGACAACACACTGTTTGTCTATAGAACAAAACAAGATCTGATACTAGTTCAAGTGTATGTTGATGACATCATCTTTGGCTCAACAAACTATACTCTTTGCAAACAGTTTGAAAAACTAATGACAAAGAAGTTTGAAATGAGCATGATGGGTGAACTCACATACTTCCTTGGACTGCAAATCAGGCAAACTGATAAAGGAATATCCATCAGTCAAGAGAAATACACCAGAAATCTCTTGAAGAAATATGAGATATCTGACTGTGCCTCAGTGAAGACACCAATGGTCCCTCCAAACAACCTTGGGCCTGACCTCACTGGCAAATCAGTCAATCAAACTCATTTCAGAGGGATTGTAGGCTCACTGATGTATCTAACTGCTTCTAGACCAGACATCCAATTCTCAATCTGTCTAATAGCAAGATATCAGTCTAATCCTAAAGAATCCCATCTTACTGCAGCTAAGAGAATTCTCAGATACTTGAAGGGAACTCTAAGCCTTGGACTTTACTACCCAAAGTGCTCAGGGTTTGACCTCAAAGGGTATTCTGACTCTGATTATGCTGGCTGCAATATGTACAGGAAAAGTACCTCAGGGTCCGGTCAATTCCTTGGAGGAAAGTTGGTTTGTTGGAGTGCTAAAAAGCAACAATCAGTGGCTATGTCTTTAGCAGAAGCTGAGTATGTAGCTGCAGCAGGATGCTGTGCCAATGTATTATGGATGAAAAGTCAACTCAGTGACTATGTCATCCATTACAAAATGGTACCCATCTTCTGTGTTAACACCAGTGCTATTGCAATCTCCAACAACCCTGTCCTCCACCAAAGAACCAAACACATTGATATCAGATATCACTTCATCAGGGATCACATACTGAAAGGATACATAGAACTTCATTTCATCCCTACTAAATATCAACTTGCTGATATCTTCACCAAACCCTTGGATGATCCTACCTTCAGGAGACTGAAAGCTGAATTGGGAATGCTTGACATTGAAAGTCAGGCATATGAAAACCTATCTCAGTAAGTTCTCTGAAATGGTTCTTCCTCCCTGAACGAAACCCACAATACATCCTCTTACTGAATGAGTAAGACTCATTCAGGGACCCTGACAGTTAGAATTGAGCATTAAATGAGTAACTAAATGATCCAAGTATCAGTCACTTAAATGTCCTAGGTTGGTAACTATGCCAATTTAATATAGAAATATATGTCTCTTTGTCTTACTGTCAACCATATCAAGGGTCCCTCACAAACTTACCAAATCCCCACTTGGCATTAAATGCCTCCTCTCACATGAAATATCTTATTGATATTTATTACTGCAAAAGTGCACTTTTACTGTGCACTGCAACTGTTCCCTTGAATAATGGGATTTTACTGCGGGTAATGGAGTGGTGGCATTAAATGTGGAAATTAAAACGTTTTCTAAAAACCGACTCTAAATATTCCCATTTGTCCCTTTCACCACTCTATACATACCCTCTTCAAAACCTCATAAACACACAAAAGATTTCTGCTAACAAAACTCTGTCAAAATCTCCTTTAAAACCCAGAAATCTTTGTGTTCTTCAAAACCTTTTCTGAAAATCTTCTTTGTAAACCTTTGCAAAAGTTTTTCATCACAACTTAAGAGATTCAAACCTTTGATTGTTCTTGTCAAGAAGTTTTTTTTCAAAACCCCAAAAACCTTTAATGGAAATGGCAAGAACACAGTCTCTTCAGTTTGCTTCACAGTGGGTAGGAGATCTTAGCAATGTTGAATTTAAAACAAATAATGTCATAGGAAATTTTGAATATCCTCAAAATGTACCAGCCTATAAAGACATTATGAAATTTCTTTATAACTGCCCACTGAAAACGGCCTTTGTTCAGTGTCCCTTTACACTGTACCAAAACCTCCTCAGGGAGTTTTGGGCTACAGCTAAGGCCTTTGACCCGACACCTTCTACTGATGAGAACAACCTCAGACCACTAAGGGATATCTCATCAGGTTCAGTCTTAACGGGGGGCAACAATTCACCCTGGATTATAAAACTTTTTGCACCTCCACAGGGTTAGACTACAACAAAGGTGTTTATGTTGCCCATCCTGAACCCCCCTACAATGAAGGATGGGTTAAAACAAATCGTTTTGGATCCCACTTTTTTGGACTGGACCCCAGTCACCAAAAGTTCATTTTTCGTGGCTTGGAGGATCCTATTCACTTTTGTGATTCAGGTCCTCGGCGGGAACCACTCATCCACTGAACAAGTTAACTCTATTCAGTTGATGATGGCATACTGCCTGATGAATGGGGTCAATGTCGACATAGGGGAGATCATTTACAGTGATCTCGTAACCAAGCTACAGAGCAAAACTAGGACGAAATACATTTCGTATCCTAGGTTTGTCTCTTGTGCTATGCAAGTGTTACTAGGTACAAATTATCCTCAGGAAGAAAAATTTGGCGGTTTACCTGGCATCCTGAGCCAATCAAATTTTCAAAAGGACCCATCCCTTGTCACAAACATTGAATTGACGGCCCATATGGTTGCTGTAAACAACCAGAGGGAATCAGTGTCTCCTAACCTTGCTCCTACAAAGAGAAAGGGGAAGTCTCAGACTGGGACTAAGACCAAACCCAAGTCTTAGGGCCCTGAGGCTTCTGGAGCACTGGCCAAAAGGCAAAGAAGGCCTAAGACTGATTTGACACCCGCTGGAGGCCAATCATCATCTACCCCGGTGACAACGAAGGACACTGATAAATCACAGTCAGTGCCCTTGGTCCCAACTACTACTCCCCAAGATCCAGAGGGAAGCAACCAACCTGCTGGTAGGAGAGCGCCTTCCACAACGCCCAGTGATGACATTAGCAAATCCAAGCCTTTGTCTGAGGGCACACTGATCGATCCCAAAGACTCAGAGGGAACCAAACAACCCGCTGATAGGGATATCACTGTCACTGACTCTGCTAAAGGCACTGGGAAAAACCCATCAGTGTCTCAGGGGTCTAAGGGGGACAAAGACTCAGAGGGAAAGGAACAACCCGCCGATATGGAACCCAAAACCAATCCTGACTCCAAAGAAGGCACTAGGAAACTCCCACCAGTGTCTGAGGGGTCAAAGGGGGACAAAGACTCAGAGGGATTAATACCACCCGCTGATATGGAACCCATCACCAACCCCTTGTTGACTGTTGCTGATGTTACTGGAATACTCTTTTCTGAAGATGAGCTTGCTGACACTGATGATGAAATTTTATCAGCAGGGGAAGAAGTGGACGCTGAGGTTCAATCTGAACAAGAACCTCAGCCTGATCCAAAGGAGCATACTGAATCCCCATTTCAACCTGAAGACAATGCTTCTGCCTCCTCATCCAGCTCTGCTGAATTCAAGCAGTTTGACAATTTTCTTCCACTAACTGAAAGACAACTGGTTCAGTGGATCACCAAAGCTTCAAGGAAATTATACTCTGGGATCACTGACACATTGTGGGAACAACATACTGAGGCTGGTGCAAGTTATGCAGATCAAAAGGCTGAGGTCAAAGCCTTTGATGAAAATGTTCATGAGCATAGGGACTTGATGTATGACACCATTCACAGACTGGATGAAAATTTGGGTAAATTCTTCAGACAACTTCAGGGTGTTGGCACAACGGTAGATGAAATCAGGGAATCTGTCAAAGAAGACCCAACACTCAACTCTAAAGTGCTGGAGGCTACTGAGGCGTACTTGAAACAATCATCCAGCCTCACTGAACTGATCGAAACCCTAAAATCTGCAAATGTTCAGGGTCTTCAATCTTCAGTCCAGTCTCTTCAGGCTACATTGGGCTCTTTGACAACTCAGGTGGCTACTTTGACTCAGGCCTCGTCTTCTATGGCCTGGAATCTTGTACCCAGAATGACTGCTTTGGAGGTATCTCAGGCTAACTTGGAAGCCAAAGTCACTGGTATTCAAGCAGATACTTCATACATCAAGGCCATGATTACTGAAATTTATCAGGCCTTCAAAGGTCAAGCAGCTCCGTCCCCCTCATCACCAACACCAACTCTTGCCCTCACTGACGCTCCGGCAACAATTGAGGGGGAGAATACTGCTGAAGAAACTCCTCTTCACACTGAGGGGGAGCCAACACCACCAGTCTCAGCAATACCCATCTCATCACTTCCACCACAAACATCAACAACAAAAACAACACTGACAGTCACAACACCTATCATGACAACAACACCACCCTTGCTTGTATCATCTTCCTCAGGCCAGGACAAAGGAAAAGGCATAATGACAACTATTGAGCCTGAGAGATTCCCTACAAAATCGGTGACACTGAATACCTTCTCACACCTCAACAGCTAACTAAATATCTTGCTAAAGAAGAAAGGAGATTGAAGCAAGCTGAGGACGATAAGAAGAGTAAGGAAGCACTGGTTCAAGTGATTCCCGAAGAAGCTGATAATGTGGGAATTGATCCAAATAAGCTTGAAAATGGTCAGGAAGGACAGAAGTTCGAGGATGCTCAGCCAGGAAAAATGGCTGAAATGAAAAAGCAGTTGGAAGAAAAGAACAAAAGAACTGCAGCCATCAAGAAGGCAAGAATTGACCATTATAATTGGACAATGACAAGCAGAAGACTGCCTGAGAAGATCACTGATGTCAAAATCATCCCCAGGTCAAAACCACTGGCTATGAACGTCTACAGGGGGGATGATAAAAGGCATTTCGAGGTTCATGATCCCCTAAAATTTACTGACTTTGGGATCACTGAACTCGATGAACTCGGTCCAATAATTAAAAAGAAGCAAAATGCGGCGAATAAGGAGCTGATGAAGATGCTCAGTAAGAGGTATGAAATACTGAGAGATACACCAGCACAACTGGGAATTCAGACTGCCTTAACTGCACCTCAAGGATCTCAACCACAATCATCCACTGGCAAAAGGAAAAGGGTTGAGTTCCAGCCTGAGATAAAAGTGCCTGGATTCGAATGCAACAGGGAACTGCTAGAAGGTGTTAAGTTCGTAAACTGTCTAGTGATTGAAAAACCTAAAAGAGGGCTATTCCACATTGATGTCTATGGAAACCCTGCATTTCAAAGGTGGAGTGACATTGATCAGGCAGGTATGGCTGCAATGCTAAGCTACATACCAGTGGCCTCTCAAATTCAGACTCCTGCAAATGTCAGGTTCTGTGCTGACTTAAACGCCAAGATAAGAGACCATCCTGACAGGGAAACACTCATCACCAAGAAAGTCAAGCTTGAAGCACTGGGAATCCATCTGGATTGACATCATTTTTGTTTATCTTTTTTACTAGTGATAGGAACCTTGTAATTTGATTAATAAACGATGTATGTTTTGTTAAAATATTCAGTGTTCCTTATTGTATTCATTAGTACATTCAGTGTAAGAAGAAGCCATTTGCTCACTTACACTGATCAATCACTTAGGCTATTTGTATATCCAAATAGGGGGAGACTGTTGGGTTCAGTAAATACCCAAACCCCTTAATCTAGGATTTGAATAGAAAATAGCCCAAGTGTTTAGTCCGTTAAACACTAACAGGTCACTGAGTGCATAGTCTCTCAGTGAGTCATCTTCAGGATACTCGGTACGAGGTGAAGAAGAAGTCTCTCCACTCAGTAAGGCGGAACTTAAAGGGTGAAGACTGAGTCAAGAAGAAGATGATGGATTCAGTGAGTGATGCCAATAACTCACTGAATCCCTAAGACTCCTCTCCAACTACTTACACTGAAGACAAACTGAAGTAGAAGACTGAAGGATGTAAAGAATGAAGAATGAGCGGGACATGGTGGGATAAGTTTGAATCAGATAAGACGAAGTAATTATCAACCAAAGTCAACTTTCCTTGAATGGCAAAAGATCAGGCTCAGTGTCATCACTGAACTTAGGAAAGTAGTCTTGTCTCTTACCTAGAATAGTCTTTGTAAACAGAGACAAAATACATCAGTATTTTGTCTTCTGTATGATGTCAGTTTGTCACTTAGGAAAGAGTCAAAAATCATACATGTATAAATAGCATAAGAGATGGAGTGAAAAGATTAAGCTTGTGAATTGTAAAAACACACATACACGCAAGCCATCTTTTCACTCCTCCAAATACAACTTTATCCCTGAGATAGCTCAGTGGGTTCTAAGAGTTGTGCTCAGACTTAGCCTGAGCTTAGAGAGGAGTCACCAACCTTTGTCATTTCAATCCCAAGTGCTATTCCGCAAGTACTTGGGTAACGTATTCTTTGCGATTCATTTCTAATCAGAATATGATGTTGAAAATTATCTAGTGTGTTTTACTTACGTTAATTTTAGTCATTGTTCACTATTAACTTGTTTTATATTTCTAAATTGTTTTAAACGATAGTGAACGGGGAACAACAAAGTGTCAAAAAAGATGCCTCATGCAGACGGACCAGCCGATCGGTCGCCGCCCGCAACTGATTCGGCTGAGTTAATGCAAGAACACCAACCGGATCGGCTGGACAAGCGACCGATCCGGCTGGAAGACCTGTGTCTGCTATTTCTTCATCATTAAGCTTCCCCATTGTATCCAAACTATTCTAGGTCCTTCCCTTGGTGTATTCTATTCCCTTCCTAACTCCTTGGAGGCCAATTTCAGCAATTAATACCCTAGGCCTTGGAACTAGTATAAATAGAGACCTCTTATGAGCATTTGAGACACACATTTCAACAAAACTCTCTACTTATAAAAAACAAAGCTGTTAACTCTCAAATTCGTCTTTAGAAGTCCAAGAAAGTTTGGAGTTTCAGAAGTCCAACATTTGGAGGTCAAACCCCCAAGGAGTCTACCCTAATACTTTGGGAATCATTACTTCATCATTTGTAATCTTATTCCAAGCATTGTAAGACTCTTAATCATATTTTCTAATGTTCAAAGTTCTGAGTTTATGTTTGCTATGAGTGGCTAGTTTCTATATACACTTGCTTAAATGATGTTGATTATCATGTGATTAGTTTATGATTGTGTTAAAATGTTTAAATTCAATTTCAAGTTGATTCTAAGATCCAATTGTGCTAAAGTTTCATAGTGGCATTTGTTAATCAAGTTTAACTAGTTGATAGTAATCGTAGAGGTCGAAAGAACTTATTGTTATTCAACTAGTTATAATCATTTTGTCTATGGATGATTGTTTTTACCCATTATTCTTGGTTAAACAAAGAAACTAAAGTGTGGTTGTAATAAGAACGCTTTTTGATTATCAAGTTGGATTGATTGGAAACATCTAAAAGGTCGTAAGATTAGTTGTTTACAATCAATTGTAACCTTGTTAATACAAATAAGCCGTAAAAATATTTATTTATATTTTACGATCTTCTAATGTTTTGTCGATAACAAACATAAAATCATTTTAACGAAACAAATAAAATACGTAAATAGTTTGAGCCAATAGTTTTCTAACACACTTACGTTTTCACATAAAACACTAAAACAAGTATAAGTGATTTTATGATTTAGTAATACATATGTACAACAACTAGTGTTTACATATTGGGCAAATATATACATAACTAGTATGTATTATAAATGGGTAAAAACTACAACCCATGGTATTGACCCATACCCATTTGACTGGATGCATTGCACCCTTTAGGTACATTGTATCTAATGAAATACCCATGGATCAACACATAACCCATGACCCATGACCCGTAACCAAAATACCCATGGGCAAAGAGGAGCGTCCCACGGATCCCTAACATTACACTAGACGGATCTCTTGAAGGTGGGATCCGTGGGATCCATGGAACAGTAGATGTTTCTCTTCTATAAATAGTGAGCCATTTCTTCCTTTTGGGTTGCCACTCTTACACATACTTTCCCCAAGTATTGTAACTCTCTAACAACTGATCCTAAAGGATCTTTCTATGTAGTTTGTCTTTTGTTTTTGGTGTGATTCTCTAGGTTCCTCTTAAAGGCGATATCACAACTTCTTGAAGTCGAGCAAGCTCAAGTCCATGAGTTGCCTTGCTTCGTCATCATCAAGACTACTGAGGTTCTCTTGTTGATAGTTCTTTCTTCCTCCATAGAAGTATTGTGTAAAAGGCATTAGTGAAGGATGCCAAAAGAGTCAAGACGAAAGCATTAGTGAAAGGTGCTTAACGTCCGTGTCAAAAGCATTACTGAAGAATGCTAAAAGTGTCAAGACGAAGGCATTAGTGAAAGGTGCCAAGCGTTCGTGTCAAGGGCATTGGTGAAAGATGCCTAGGAATCAAATCAAGTGGCATTAGTGAAGAATGCCAAGGTCGTATAATCGATGAGGTGCATCGTTATACAAATAGTGATAGTTTGTTTCCAAAGATGTTGATATCCTTGATACTGTTGTAATAAGGAGTGGGTCTCCTTTGGGATTAGGTTTTGTGTAGTGTTGGGTAGTAGTTCCTCCATTGTAATGGAACTCGGTACTTAGCCTAGTACCGGATAAAGGGTAGGCGACGTTGTGGTTGGTGTGGTTCACCTTGGTGAAAGAACCCGGTGGTTAGCCTAGTACCGGAAAAAGAGTAGGCGACGTTGTGAAGGCTTCTCCGCCATATGGAGTTGGTGTCGTGTAGTGATTACGAACTCTCGAGTAGGTGACTCGGGGAGTGGAGTAGGGCAAGGAAGGTGTCCTTGTAGCCGAACCACTATAGATACTCGTGTCGTGGTTATGTGCTTCTTACTCTTTATCTTTCATTACACTTTTATATATCTATCTATCAACGTCCAACATACACATCTAAATAGATTGACATAAGTCGATCTAAATATATTAAAACGAAGTTTTAATTGGTAAAACTATTCAATCCCCCCTTCTAGTTTTCCACAAACCTTTTGTCTATAATTGGTTACCTTTTGTATTGACCATTTCTTTAGAAAATTTGATAAAGCAAATGGATGTTTTTGTGTTTAAGTTTGTGAAAGTAAACTTATGAAACTTGAATTGATCTTGAATTGATTGGTTTGTTTTTATGAACTAAAATTTTGACGAAGGTTTAACTTGTAAGAACAATAGATTAGTACACCAACTAATTATCATAACTAACATGTTAAGAGGTTAACAAAATGATAAGGTTTTAAAATGTACCTTTTTGAGGGGTCGTTTAAGCCCTTATTTGATCACTTTCGTATCCGTTATTACTTAAAATCGTTCCTTTTCACTTTTTAGGTATCTTGAAGGCAAAATGCTGGAATGACACGTATTCGGATGAAAAGGCGCGAATATACGAAGATAATGGCCAAAATGAAGAATCGAGACACTCATGCTGCTGGAACTGAAGGGGACGACGCCAGGACAACTAGCGACGTCGTCGGACAAGTTTTGTGATGACTCAGTAGCCAAATTGCTCATTTACAAGTGACGGCTTCAGGTTTTAAAAGATTAGGGCGTCGCAACTCAGACGGCCTAGGTTTGATCCAGACGACGTCAAAGACTGAAGGGGACGGCGTCACAGGCATAAGGTGACGCCGTCGCAAGACTAACGTGGTCAAGACGAAACCCTAATAACGGCGACCCGACGGCGTCACAAATCAAAGGGTGACGCCGTCGCATGTGTAATCTTATATATAGAATCCGAATTTTTTAGTTTTCAGTGTGTAGTCTTTAGAGTAAAAACTTAAACCGAACCAAGGCTGTCTTGTACAGTATTTTAGGGTTCCATACCCTATCTTACATCAAGATAAGTGTTTTACTTCATTAATTCAAGTATGTCTTCAATTAATTGTGTGTATGCTTGCATGTTTCCCATGTCCGGCTAATTTACTTGTGTGTTTGCTTAGGGAATATGAAACTTAATTATTGAATATTGATTGGTTGTCTCTTATCTTAATTGTTAATGATCTAGTATTGCGATAGGTCATCCGTTGTGTAGTTAATGTTTGATTAATCTTTGTAAACCTTAGCTTATAGTTACCTAGAGTCATTGTAGGCTAAACCATCTGAAGAGTACCTTAGTGTTAAGTTTATAAATCCTAGAGATTTTGTAGGCAATAACATTTGGTAGTTTTAAAGAGTTAGGGATAAACGCATACCCTACGCCTTAGACACACAACGCGATTAAGAATAAGGACGTGACAATTCAACCATCAATAGGAGATAATTAAGGAGTAATAAAACCTAAGTAAATACATCTTTAAATCATCATACGAGCACACAATAATTAGACATAGACTACCCACTAGATTAGATAATTAGACTAGTAGAGTAATCGGTAGAGATACCAACCCCCCAAATTCAAACCCCAATATTCGTACCATTCTATTTCTAAAAAAAGATAAAAAGATAAAAAATAATCTTCCTCAACCCCAACCTTAGCGTAGTAACTTCTCACTAGCATTTTTATTCCCCTAGAGAACGATATCAATTCCCGTGGTTTACCCTAATACTACACTACAACGATTAGGTTCACTGCCTAGGGTGTTAAAAAACTTGCTCGACGAAAAGGAAGTTCCTTTGACCCCGAACGACGGGTGTAGCGTTATCAAGTTTTTGGCGCCTCTGCCGGGGAATAGAATAGCTAGTTAGGAGTCCACCTCGTTTAGGTTTCCTTGCTTGATTCCTATCAAGTAAACTTTTTTCCCATTTTTAGCTTCCTCGTAGTCTATCCCCCCTTCTTCGTGACCTTTGTTAGTAACCCCATCACTTTTCATCATGGAAGGTGATAACCAACCACCAACCCTGCCATTTCCCCCTACCAATTCCCTTAGACAACTTAGAACCCGCAGTTCCACCAGAACCCTTCTTGAGCCTTTTGCTGAACCCGAAAGAGAGCTCAATAGGCGAAGAAAAGCTCTCCATGAGTCGGAACCTCAAGGCACTACACCATCAACTTTCATGAAGCCACAACTGACAAAGAGTCCAATCATTCCCCCCAATCCCCTGAAACCATCAACATTGACAATCTGAGCCAACATAGAGAGGAAATTCCCGCTACTCCGGTCAATGGACCCATCAATCCACCTGAAGCAAAGTCCCTCGGGGAATACTCTTCCCCCTCTACATCTGGATTTACCAGTGCCATTGTCTACCCTTCAGAGCAAGTCAATGAGGTGTTGCATGCCTCCGAAATTTGGCTTATCCAGAATGCATGTCAATTCCATGGATCCCACAGCGAAAATCCCATTCATCACATTAAACAAATTTTAAAAATTGTTGATGCTATCTATGCCGACGGGGCATCCAAGGAGACATCTAGACTCCGTTTTTTCCCATTTTCTCTTCAAGGACAGGCCAAGGAGTGGCTCGATAATCTTCCTCCAAAGTCTATCTTCACGTAGGAACAACTCACGACCAAGTTCACCAAGAAGTTCTTTCCCCCTGGAAGAACTGCATTAATCAGGAGCAAAATTCTTCACTTCCATCAAACAGATGGAGAATCTATCGTTAACTCCTGGAATTGTTACAAAGATCTCATTCAACAAGCCCCACACCATGGTGTCAACCTTTGGTTGCTTGTTCAAATCTTTTATGACAATGTCTCCCGAAAGGATCAAAAAGGGATTGACTTCTCAACTGGCCGAAGAATTTCTAATCTCACTGCGGAAGAAGGGTGGGACCGCATTGAGGAATATGTTCAATACCAAGATAACCCTTGGAACGAGCCAGTAACTGCAATAAGTATCTCTACTTTCTCAAGTAAAAACGTATCATCTCTCGATGATCGGATTAAGAAAGCACAAGAGAAGCTTGCATACCTCACAAAATCGCCAAAACCCAAAAGGTTATTTAACCCATACCTTATATGCGACATTTGTGGAGGGCCACACGAGAGTGATGAGTGTGATGACACACGCCAAGAGAGGGTCTTCCTTTCCAGTCATGATATTTATGATGACCCTTCACTTCTCACATTCTATCAAAATGATGGATGCAATCCTTGGGGTAATCTGAAATGGAAGACTGAAGGAAAGGAGGGATCTGAATACACCATCCGTGATGCCTTTGAAAAAGAACTCGGGCAGTTTACCATGGAAGGGGAAATGCTTTTAAAAGGTCTTGAAGGATTCATTAAAGAGCAGCAAGCTGAATAAGAGAGTCAATTCGCTGAGCTCCACAAAAGAATAAGCGAGCCTGGCCCAACCCATCACGATCCAACTTGTGCCATTACTACTAGATCAGGAATTACTACCAAGGATCCCCCACACCCTGACCAGAATCCCACCACCAAGGAGCCTGCGTTAGGAAATGAAGCAATTCCTGAGTCTCCTTCAACTCCTCACGATCCCCCTCCACAAACATCAACACCTGCCCAACGACCAAATCTCGGAAGGATTCCTTATCCCTCGCATCTAAAGAATCAAAAGGCTGAAGAAGACAATGAGAGAATATTGTCTTACTTAAAACGGGCCTCCGTCAACATACCACTCCTTGATGTATTTTATTATATCCCTAAACATAGCAAATACTTCAAGAGGATAATATCTAACAGGAAGAAACTTGAAGGGTTGATATCATTAGGAGAAGAGTGCTCGGCTATCATCCAGAAAGGCCTGCCCAAGAAGAAAGAAGATCCAGGCAGCTTCACCATTCCTTGCTCTATAGGGGCGCTTTCTATGAAAAATGCCTTGGCGGATCTTGGGGCAAGCATTAACCTGATGCCTCATTCCTTGTTCCTCAAACTCGGATATTCAAGGCTGAAACCAACTAGAATGAGTATTCAGTTAGCTGATCGATCAATCAAATATCCTATTGGAATTTGTGAAAATGTTCTTGTAAGGGTAGGAGAATTCAAGTTTCCAATTGATTTCGTGATTTTAGAAATAGAGGAAGATAACTCAGTCCCAATAATCCTTGGAAGACCTTTCTTGGCTACAGCTCGTTCCATTATTGATGTTCATGATGGTAAACTCACTTTACGAGTGGGGTCCGAGAGCTTAACCTTTGACATCAAGGATTCTATGAGTCACTCCTCCTCCTACGATCACCCTATTTATTTTGTTGAGGAAGTTGATGACATAGATGGCTGCATTGATGAATATCTATTAAACGAATTCATGAATGATGATAACAACACAATATACAATGATGCAGAAATCGAGATGGTGGGAGCTATTTCCTTTTACCCGCGTAGGGAAGAAATTGAACCCCTTGAGCTTCAAAAGCCAGAAAACAAGCTAAAACCATCAATCAAGGAACCCCCTACCTTAGAACTAAAAGATCTCCCGAGCCATTTAGAATATTCCTTCCTTCAAGGAAAGGACCAACTCCCTGTCATCATAAGCTCTTCGCTGACCACTGAACAGAAAGAGAAGCTCTTAGAAGTTTTAAAAAAGTACAAATGAGTGATCGCATGGAGTGTTGCTGACATTAAGGGTATTGATTCTACATTATGTACTCATAAAATCCTCATGGAAGAAGATTACAAACCAACCGTTCAACCGCAGAGGAGGGTTAACCCTAATATCAAGGAGGTAGTAAAGAAGGAGGTCGTCAAGCTCCTCGATGCTGGCCTTATCTACCCCATTTCGGATAGCCCATGGGTCAGCCTAGTCCAAGTGGTTCCAAAAAAGGGAGGAATGACGGTTGTAAAGAATGAAAAGGGTGATTTAGTACCACAAAGAACGGTTACTGGTTGGCGTGTTTGTATCGACTACAGAAAGTTAAATGATGCCACCCGGAAGGATCATTTTCCTCTGCCATTCATTGACCAAATGCTCGAAAGGTTAGCCGGGCATGAGTACTACTGTTTCCTTGATGGCTTTTCAGGATACTTCCAAATCCCCATTGCCCCTGAAGATCAAGAAACGACTACGTTTAGATGCCCATACGGGACTTTTGCCTACAAGCGAATGCCCTTTGGGTTATGCAACGCCCCCGCCACCTTTCAGCGATGTATGATGGCCATATTCCATGAATTAATTGAGGACAACATGGAAGTCTTCATGGATGATTTCTCAGTATTTGGGAATTCCTTCGAGCTTTGTCTTTCCAACCTTAGGAAGACGTTGAAACGGTGTGAAGAAACTAATTTGGTCCTTAATTGGGAAAAATGTCATTTCATGTTAAGAGAAGGAATTGTCTTAGGGCATAAAGTCTCTGGAAATGGAATCGAGGTCGATAGAGCAAAAATCGAAGCAATATCCAAACTCCCCTATCCTACTGCCGTTAAAGCCATTCGAAGCTTTCTAGGTCACGCGGGTTTTTATAGAAGGTTTATTAAAGACTTCTCGAAAATTGCCCGGCCAATGACACAGCTTCTTGTCAAGGATGCCCCTTTTGATTTTTCTGAAGAATGCAAAGAAGCATTCAACCGACTAAATAAGGATCTCACTCAGGCTCCAATAATGGTCACCCCTGATTGGTCTCAGCCATTCGAAATCATGTGCGATGCTAGTGATTATGCTGTAGGCGCCGTGCTCGGCCAAAGAAAAGAGAAACATTTTCAACCAATTTACTATGCTAGCAAAACCATGAATCCAAATGGGTGGAGGCCCAAGCCCTTAGGACTAACGATGCAAGGGTAGTCATTCATTTTCTTAAAAAGCTCTTCGCACGGTTCGGGATTCCCAAGGCATTGATCAGTGATAGAGGAACCCACTTTTGCAATGCTCAAATGGAGAAGATAATGAAGAAGTATGGTGTTCCGCATAGATTTTCTACTGCATATCATTCTCAGACGAATGGGCAAGTAGAAAACACAAATAGAGCATTAAAACGAATACTTGAAAAAACAGTCCACAAGAATAGAAAAGATTGGGCATTCAAACTGGATGAGGCACTCTGGGCATTCAGAACTGCTTACAAAACACCTATCGGAACAACCCCTTTTCGCTTGGTATACGGGAAAGCATGCTACCTCTCTATTAAACTTGATCAGAAGGCGTATTAGGCACTTAAGGCCTGTAATATGGATTATTCTGAGGCAGGGTCAAATAGGTTCTTACAACTTCAAGAACTGGATGAGCTAAGACTTGAAGCTTAGGAATCGTCGATCACATACAAAGAAAGGGCAAAAGAAATGGCATGATCAATGAATAAAGAATCCTAAAGAGTTTTTAGAAGGAGATAAAGTGCTCTTGTATAATTCAAGACTGAGATTATTTCCAGGAAAACTCAAATCGAGATGGTATGGACCTTTTTCAGTGAAGAGACAAATGAACAATGAGGCTGTGGTGCTACTGGACCATGATGGAATGGAATTTACCGTAAATGGGCAACGTGTGAAACATTATCAGTTGGACAATAATGAAATGGTCAACGATGAAGATAATGTTTTGGAAGAAGGTGTTGGTAATGAGACCACGTAGGGGCACGACTTCGAGTCTAGCTACAAGACTCATAAATAAAGAAAAGCGCTTCATGGGAGGCAACCCATGCTTAATTGTTTGCTTGTTTATGTCATATATCTTTTATTGATTGTTTATTCTCATGTTTAAATTTGTAAAAATGCTTTATTTTGTCTTTAACCTCGTCTTAATTACATATAAAGGTATTTTACATAAGAGATAAGTGTAGGAAGGATTACACACGTTTTCAAAAGAAACGTAAACATGAGAATTTCAATTAATTAAAAGATATACATGTGTGTTTGTTCGAGTCAAATGCTTTTATCGAGTCATAATGGATGTTTTGCAGGAAATTTTCCAGATTCTAAAGATGTAAAATTTCCATAATTTTTTCCAGAAAATCGCATACCAGTTTTTGTCAGGATAACCTGACGGCGTCAGGATCTCAACCTGACGGCGTCAGGAAGGAGCAGAAACAACTGATTACTTTTTCTCATTTTCTGAGCTACTTATAAATTTTTGGAATTTTCCAGATCTTAATTTTACAGAAATTCTGTAAACATCTATTCCACAAGCATTATATCCTAATTTAGTAGAGTCCTATATATATTGTTACCGCCGATTTTACGCGAAAGGTTTCGTTAGTTTTCTTCAAGTGTGCAGGTTTAGTTTACCAAGAAGAAGATACATAAGATGAGAAGGAGCTTTTCACGCAAACGTTCTTCTTGAAGAAAGATGTAACCACCACTTTGCATGGATCCTACCGAGCTAATCAGGGGAGTATTAGTGTCTTTCATCTTTCATTACCTTCCGTTATCATAACTTTGAAACTTTCGGGGAACATTGGGGACAATGTTCAGTTTAAGTGTAGGGAGGGAAAATAAAACGGGAACTTTGAAACTATGCTTATCCTTGAATATTTGCTTTGTCCAATTGCATTTGTGTAATAAACCATGAGAAATATCGGTTAGGGTAATTTTGGCACCAAATTTAAAATTTTTCATGACATATAGGAGTGGGCCATTAGTCTTAATAAAGCGTCTTATGGATAGGAAGTTATATGACTAGCACAAAAACCGTTTACCACTTAAATTCCACCCAAAATGTGAGGATCGCCCTTAGATTGTTAGGAATTAAAGCATTCATTTTTAATGCTTAGAGTGTGAACCGGTAGTATAATAGATTCTAGAACTTGTTTTGTGATGCATTCCGAGATCGCTAGTAAGACTACACTTGTGTAGTTAGGAATAACTAAATGATAAGGGGCATAGGATAACCCTTGTTTGATACCCGTAATATAATTACTTCTTCCACATCGGTTGAGTAATTCCCCCACACCTTTGCATTGTACTCATCTTTAGTACACGATACCCCTAGTTAACCCCTCAGAGCCTATCCTTTTTGCGGTTCTCGTGATGTTTCGGTTTTCCAAAATGTCAATGAAGAGCATTGTTTACAATCCACCTCCAAATGTACACCCAAATCGCCTTAGCCTACCTTGTATGCACTCACTTTTAGTGCATTATTGTTATCACACTAAACCCTTAGTTCAATTATCTAGTTGCTTGCATAAGTTGCTAAGTCGAGTCATATCCTTTGTACACAGTTTTGGGACGATTTGGACTCATGGGAAAAGTTAAACTTTATGAGATGACGGGAAGGGAACGTTAAATTCAAATTCCCTTTATTTGCATAATAATGTACTCCAAGTGTTTTGATCTTTTCAATTCGGGTCAAATTAGTGTTAGAGTAATAAAAACTCAAGTGTAGGGATGTACCTATAAATCCCTATCATTTTGATGTTATCGTAGAGGATGGTAGAGTAAAAGAGTATGAAAAAAAAAATCGAAAAAATAGAAAAAGAGAGAAAAATAAAAAAATAGAGTGTTGAAAAAAAGAAAAAAAATATACGGGCTACCATCCTACATCTATCTTTAAATTTATGTTTGTTTGTTTCAGTTATCCAGAGTCTAGAGTGTCGAGTCTTGGCTTAGCAACGCAATTCTTCGCATGATTGTAACATAAAGATTTTTGACTTGCCACCACTAAATAGCCTATCCCACCAAACCCTTTGTTTTCCTACCGTAAGCCTAACATTACAACCCTTTAAAAGACCTCTTGGATAGTCTTTCCTATGTGCTTATGCCAAAGCGATGGAGGGTTGATCTAGTCTCAAGCCTATGGTAATCTATGTACTAGGACCGGTTAATGAGTGTTTATCTTCCATTTCCAACTTGTTATATTTCATATACACCCGAGAGATGTGAGTATCCAAACACCCATGTGAGGTGCTAGTATGTAATTTTCGTGCTTGTTATGACTTTTGCGGGGCTTATATGTGTTGTGAATTATTCTAAACTAATGCTTCATGACCTCTAACATATAAATTAATTGGCTAAAAGCACATTTGCTTGAGGACAAGCAAATACCAAGTGTAGGGATATTTGATAAGGTTTTAAAATGCACCTTTTTGAGGGGTCGTTTAAGCCCTTATTTGATCACTTTCGTATCCGTTATTACTTAGTATCGTTCCTTTTCACTTTTTAGGTACCTTGAAGGCAAAATGCTAGAATGACACTTATTCGGACGAAAAGGCCCGAATATACGAAGAAAATGGCCAAAATCAAGAATCGAGACACTCAGGCTGCTGGAACTGAAAGGGACAGCGTCAGGCACAACTAGCGACGCCGTCAGACAAGTTTTGTGACGACTCAGTAGCCAAATTGCTCATTTACAAGTGACGGCTTCAGGTTTTAAAAGAGTAGGGCGTCGCAACTCAGACGGCCTAGATTTGATCCAGACGACGTCAGAGACTGAAGGGGACGGCGTCACAGGCATAAGGTGACGTCGTTGCAAGAATAACGTGGCCAAGACGAAACCCTAATAACGGCGACCCGTCGACGTCACAAATCAAAGGGTGACGCCGTCGCATGTGTAATCTTATATATAGAATCCAAATTTTTTAGTTTTCAGTGTGTAGTCTTTGGAGTAAAAACCTAAACCAAACCAAGGCTGTCTTGTACAGTATTTTAGGGTTCCATACCCTATCTTACGTCAAGATAAGTGTTTTACTTCATTAATTCAAGTATGTCTTCAATTAATTGTGTGTATGCTTGCATGTTTCCTCTATCCGGCTAATTTACTTGTGTGTTTGCTTAGGGAATATGAAACTTAATTATTGAATATTGATTGGTTGTCTCTTATATTAATTGTTAATGATCTAGTATTGCGATAGGTCATCCGTTGCGTAGTTAATGCTTGATTAATCTTTGTGAACCTTAGCTTATAGTTACCTAGAGTCATTGTAGGCTAAACCGTCCGAAGAGTACCTTAGTGTTAAGTTTATAAATCCTAAAGATTTTGTAGGCAATAACCTTCGGTAGTTTCAAAGAGTTAGGGATAAACGCATACCCTACGACCTTAGACACACAACGCGATTAAGAATAAGGACGTGAAAATTCAACCATCAATAGGAGATAATTAAGAAGTAATAAAACCTAAGTAAACACATCTTTAAATCATCATACGAGCACACAATAATTTGACATAGACTACCCACTAGATTAGATAATTAGACGAGTAGAGTAATCGGTAGAATTACCAACCCCCCAAATCCAAACCCCGAGATTCGTACCTTTCCATTTCTAAAAAAACATAAAAAGATAAAAAATAATCTTCCTCAACCCCAACCTTAGCGTAGTAACTTCTCACTAGCATTCCTATTCCCCTAGAGAACGATATCAATTCCCGTGGCTTACCCTAATACTACACTACAACGATTAGGTTCACTTCCTAGGGTGTTGAAAAACTTGCTCCACGAAAAGGAAGTTCCTTTGACCCCGAACGATGCGTGTAGCGTTATCACACAATCATACTAATAAAGGATAAGAAACTAGTTTAAGCAAGTGTAGTTTTTAATCATCTGAATTTCATTATATCTATTTTCGTTGTTATTTGCTTTTGGATTGCCTTAGTTTTTTAGACTTGTTAATCAGATTCACTCAAATCCCTGCGAACGATCTCGACTTACCTTCAAAATCTTGCTATAACGGACGAGTGCACTTGCTCGTATGTGTTATTGGTAAAATTGGTAAATCGTCTTTTATAAATTTAAAACTTGTACACACGTAGCACATCAATAAGTTATTTACTTCATTGATTTCATTATGTCTTCAATTGTATATGTGTATGCTTGCATGTTTAACATGTCCGGCTAAATTTCTTGTGTGTTTGCTTAGATCTATGAAACCTAGTTATTAATTATTGATTGGTTGTCTCTTATCTTATTTGTAATTGGCTTAGGAATGCACTAGGCCATCGTTATGTTTTTAATGCTTGAGTAATCTTTGTGATCCTTAATTTATAACCATCTAGCGTAATTGTAGGCTAAATATCCAAAGATAACCTTAGTGTTAGTTTATGAATCCTAAAGATCTCGTAGGGAATAACCTTAAGGTATACTTAAAGAGTTAGGGATAAAAGCATACCCTACAACCTTAGAAGACACAACGCATTGAGAATAAGGACGTGACAATTCAACCACCAATAAAAGATAACTAGGGAGTAATAGTATCTAGGTAGACACATTTTTAATCATTATACGAACACACATCAATAGACATAGACTACCCCTTAGATTAGATAATTAGATAAGTAGATTAATCGGTAGAAGTACCAACCCCCAAATCCAAACCCCGAGATTTTACCCTTAGCTTTATAAAAAAATTTAAAAAGATAAAAAAATAATCTTCCTCAACCTCAAACCTTAGCATAGTACATCTCTCACTAGCATTCCTATTCCCCTAGAGAACGATATCAATACTCGAGGCTTACCAATACTACACTACACCGATTAGGTTCACTACCTAGGGTGTTGAAAAACTTGCTCGATGAAAAGGAAGTTCCTTTGACCCCGAACGCGTTATACGCGCATCAAGTTTTTGGCTCCGCTACCAGGGAATAGAATAGCTAGTTTGATTTCCATCTCGTTTAGGTTTCCTTGCTTGATTCCTATCAAGTAAGATTTTTTCTCATTTTTAGCTTCCTCGTAGTCTATCCCCCTTCTTCATGACTTTGTTAGTAATCCCATCACTTTTCATCATGGAAGGTGATAACCAACCAAACAACAACTTACCATCAAGCAAATACCCACCACTTGATCCAACTTTTGCCAACCAACTTCGAGCTCGTATTTTTAGTGATATTGGAGAGCTTAAGTCACTGAATAGGATAATTGAAAGTGCACTTGAGAAATCCCTTAAGGAATACACTAGTACTTTAGATAGTGATTCAACCTCAAGCGATTCGGAGGATGAATTAGAGTAAGGAGATTATAAGGTATTAGAAATTATGGAGGGTAGTACGGAGGAGGAGGAACTTAGGGAGTATTTTGATTCATACCCTAACGGGGAGGAAACCGCCTATCACTATAACGTAGTTAACTTCCCGCGACCACCTTTCGAGCCATGCATAAAAAGTGGTGACCCTAAAAACATTAAGATACCGTGCACGATTGGGTACACATATAGGGATCACACTTACATAGACTATAAGGAACCCATGAACATAATGTCTAGGCTCTATTACAATTGGATCATGAGCGAAAAGTTAGGACCTATGAGGGACCCCTTTTACCCTAGGAAAGTGAGTAACTATGCTGGGTGGGTTAGAGGATTGCATGTCTTCGTAGGTAACTTCACGTATAGGTGTGACTTCATGATCTTGGAAAATGTTAAGGGCATCATTGATGGATTTTTAGGAGACGTGATACTTGAGAGACCATTTATTGAGGAATCTAAGATGGTTTATGATCAAGAGAAAGGAATAGCCAAGTTCTCAAATGGGACCGAATGTGTTAAATATATAATGCCCTACAAAAATAAGAAGTTTGAGGGTATTGATGACTTAGATATAGACAACATTCCGGCTTTTGAAGTAGATTGGGAGAACAAGGTTTACTACACCACTTGTCTAGAGTTAGGCCCTGAATATATTCGTGATGAAAGAAGAGTTAAGGAAATCGAATGGGCCTCTGAGCTAAGGGGAAAGTAGGAGCACGACTACAAGTCTAGCTACAAGACTCATAAATAAAGAAAAGTAATTCGTGGGAGGCAACCCATGCTTAATTGTTTGCTTGTTTGTGTGTCATATATCTTTTCATTATTGTTTGTTCTCATGTTTAAACTTGTGAAAATGCTTTATTTTGTCTTTAACATCGTCTTAATTACATATAAAGGTATTTTACAAAAGGGATAAGTGTAGGGAAGATTACACACTTTTTCAAAAGGAACGTGAACATGAGAACTACGATTAGTGAAAATGATATATATGTGGGTTTGTTAGAGTCAAATGCTTGTACTGAGTCATAATGGGTGTTTTACAGGAATTTTTCCAGATTTTAAAGGTGTAATTTTTCCAGAAAAACGTAGCAGACCAGTTTCTGTCAGGATAACCTAACGTCGTCAGGATTGCAACCTGACGACGTCAGGAGGAGTAGAAACAGCTTATTACTTTCTCTCGTTTTCTGTGCTACTTATAAATTTTTGGAAATTCTCAGGTCTTAATTTTCTAGAAAATCTGCAAACATCCATTCCACAAGCATTATATCCTAATTTAGTAGAGTCATATATAATTTTACCGCCGATTTTACGCGAAAGGTTCGTCTATTTTCTTAAAGTGTGCAGGTTTTGTTTATCAAGAAGAAGAAATATAAGATTTGATGGAGCTTTTCACGCATACATTCTTCTTGGAAAGAATTTAACCACTATTTCACACGGATCCTACCGAGCTAATAAGGGGAGTATTAGTTTCTTTCTTTTTTAATTACCTTTCGTTATCATAACTTTGATAATTTTGGATAACATTGAGGACAATGTTCAGTTTAAGTGTAGGGAGGGAGAATAAAATGGGAACTTTGAAACTATGCTTATCCTTGATCATTTGTCTTGTCCTATTTTATTTGTGTAATAAACCATGAGAAATATTTGTTAGGGTAATTTTAGCGCCAAATTTAAAAATTTTCACGACTTGTCAGATGGGTCTTTAGTCTTAATAAAGCGTCTCATGCATAGGAGTTATATGACTAGCACAAAAAACCCTTTACCACTCAAATTCTACCCCAAAAATGCGAGATTCGCCCCTAGATCTATAGGAATTAAAGCATTCTCCTTTAATGCTTTGAGAGTGTACCGGGAGTATAATAGATTCAAGAACTTGTTTTGTGATGCATTCCGAGATCGCTAGTGAGACTACACTTGTGTAGTTAGGAATAACTAAATGATAAGAGGCATTAGGATAACCCTTGTTTGATACCCGTATTATAATTACTTCTTCCACATCGGTTGAGTAATTCCCCCATACCCTTGCGTTGTACTCATCTTTAGTACATGATACCCCTAGTTAACCCCTCAGAGCCTATCATTTTCGCGGTTCTCGTGATGTTTCGGTTTTCTAGAATATCAATGAAGAGCATTGTTTACAATCCACCTCCAAATGTACACCCAAATCGCCTTAGCCTACCTTGTATGCACTCACTTTTAGTGCATTATTGTTATCATACTAAACCCTTAATTCAATTATCTAGTTACTTGCATGGTTACTAAGTCGAGTCATATCTTTTGTACACAGTTTTGGGATGATTGGGACTCATGGGTAAAGTTAAATTTTATGGAGTGACGGGAAAGAACGTTAAATTCAAATTCCCTTTATTTACGTAATAATGTACTCCAAGTGTTTTGATATTTTTAATTCGGGTCAAATTAGTGTTAGAGTAATAATAAATCAAGTGTAGGGATGTGCCTATAAATCCCTTATATTTTGATGTTATCATAGAGGATGGTAGAGTAAAATTGTATGCAAAAAAAAAAAAAAAAAAAAAAAAAAAAAAAAAAAAAAAACGGGCTACCATCCTACATCTATCTTTACATTTAAGTATGTTTGTTTCAACGTTATCTAGAGTTTAGAGAGTCTAATCTTGGCTTAGAAACGCCATTCTTCTCATGCTTGTAAGATAAAGATTTTTGACTTGCCACCACTAAATCGCCTATCCAACCAAACCCTTTGTTTCCCTAACCGTAAGCCTAACGTTACAACCCTTTATTCCTAGGTGCTTACGCCAAAGCGGTGGAGGTTTGATCTAGTCTCAAGCCTATGGTAATCTATGTACTATGACCGGTTAATGAGTGTTTATCTTCCATTTCCATTTGATATATTTCATATACACCCGAGAGATAAGAGAATCCAAACACCCCTTGTGAGGTGCGAGTATATAATTTTCGTGCTTGTTATGACTGTTGCGGTGCTTTTACTTGTTGTGAATTATGTTAAACCAATGCTTTATGCCCCCTAACTTATAAATTGATTGGCCAAAAGCACATTTGCTTGAGGACAAGCAAATACCAAGTGTAGGGATATTTGATAAGGATTAAAACGTACACTTTTAAGGGGTCATTTAAGCCCTTAATTGCCCAGTTTTATATCCGTTACTGCTTAATTTCGTTCCTTTTCACTTTTTAGGTCTCTTGGAAGCAAAATGCTGGAATGATGCATTTTTGGACGAAAAGGAGTGAATATATGAAGAAAATGGCTAAGTCAAGATCAAGACACTCAAGTTGCTGGAATAACACCTGACGGCGTCCAAACAGAGGGCGAAGCCGTCCCTATTTTATGACTACTTAGGAGCGAATTTGCTATTTTGCACCTGACGGCGTCAGGCTTTGAAGAGTAAGGGCGTCACGAAGACTTTTCTTCTCAAACGGCCTAGATCCAGATTTAGACGACGTCACTACTGAAGACTGACAGCGTCACAACCACAATGTGACGCCGTCCCAATGATGACTTGGCCAAGACAAAACACTAATGGCGGGGATCTGACGGCGTCCTAACTATAAGGTGACACCGTCGCAGTTGTAAAATTATATATAAAAATTGAATTTTTAGACTTTAGAGAGGTAGACTTGTGGAGTAAAAACCTAAAACGATTTTGGTCCAGTTTGGACAGTATTTTAGTGTTCTCATACCCTATTTTACATCAAGATAAGTTATTTACTTCATTGATTTCATTATATCTTCAATTATATGTGTGTATGCTTGCATGTTTAACATGTCCGGCTAAATTTCTTGTGTGTTTGCTTAGATCTATGAAACCTAGTTATTAATTATTGATTGGTTGTCTCTTATATTAATTGTAATTGGCTTAGGATTTCACTGGGCCATCGTTGTGTTTTTAATGCTTGAGTAATCTTTGTGATCCTTAGTTTATAACCACCCAACGTAATTGTAGGCTAAATATCCAAAGATAACCTTAGTGTTAGTTTATGAATCCTAGAGATCTCGTAGGCAATAACCTTAAGGTATACTTAAAGAGTTAGGGATAAAAGCATACCCTACGACCTTAGAAGACACAACGCGTTAAGAATAAGGACGTGACAATTCAACCACCAATAAAAGATAACTAGGGAGTAATAGTATCTAGGTAGACACATTTTTAATCATCATACGAACACACATCAATAGACATAGACTACCCCTTAGTTTAGATAATTAGATAAGTAGAGTAATCGGTAGAAGTACCAACCCGCAAATCCAAACCCCGAGATTTTACCCTTAGCTTTATAAAAAAATATAAAAAGAGAAAAAATTAATTTTCCTCAACCTCAGACCTTAGTGTAGTACATCTCTCACTAACATTCCTATTCCCCTAGAGAATGATATTAATACCCGAGGCATACCCAATACTACACTACAACAATTAGGTTTACTGCCTAGGGTGTTGAAAAACTTGCTCGACGAAAAGGAAGTTCCTTTGACCCTGAACGCGTTATACGCGCATCAAGAGAGGTGTGTGAGGCGACGTTAAGAGGGAGTAAGACCTATTCCCCACCTCTGATCCAATAAGAGGTTTTACATCTTACTGCGTCTGAACCAAGGAAAAAAACAAACAACACCCATGTCTGACCGTGTCTGACTAGGTAAGAGTCAGAGGCGGTTCAGACTTTTTTGGAAAAAACAAACATAACCTTAGTTCTTACGCCCCGCAAATTGTGACTAAAATTGTACTTCCTTAACCAATTTCTCGATCAAAGGTACGTGTTAAAGCCTTAGACTGATTGTAATGGGTGTGAGATTGATGAGGTGAGCCCTGATGCCAACACCATAACAACCCTTCCCTCACTTTTGGTTTGTGCAATGAAAGGTGACTGGGTCACCTTTGATGTTTTAATATTTTTATTTGTTTGTGAGTGTGTGTTGGGTATTTAGTGGGGTTTATTTATATAAAGTGAGTATTTTAATGAAATTTGAGGAGACTATGGGTGAAAGGTGAGAGGGGAGTGAGAGTAAGTAAGAGGAGAGAGAATGTTGAGATGACACTAACGTGTAAGATGAAGTGGTATGACCACTAACTTTAGGCCAGTGCTAATAGTTCAGTTGGTTGACCCCCCAATCTAATTGGTGACCGGTCACCCCAACCTTTTATTTGTTTTGGTTTGTCAGCCAACCGAAAGTTTCATTCTCTTTTGTGTGTGTATTTTTTTTATTTGTTTTTGTATGGTATTGTGCAAGCTTATAAAGTCAGAGGACTCATAATGTAAATATTGTAAATAGAAGGACTAGAATTGTACAAGCTGGAAAGTTGTAACAACTTTACAAATATCTTTGTATCTCTCTCATTTCAATCTAACAAACGATTAAACAATTTTTCCCTCCAATTTTGTTTCTTCCTGAATTGTTGTTCTTATGGTATCAGAGATCTATCAATGGAGTTCTAACCGTTAAAATCACTCAAAATCTTCACATGATTGTGCTAGTATGTGTCTAGTGTGTGAAATATGTGTGTTTTCTCATTTCCGCTCAAAAATCCTTTATTTCTTCTTCATTCTTATGTTCTTGATTAATCACCATGACTGAAAACATGACTGAACCTGCACTTTTTCAAAATCCTCTGTATTTACACCCTTCTGATGGTCCAAACTCATAAATTGTGCAAGAAAAGCTTAATAGAGCACAAAACTATAGGGCTTGGCGCAGAGAAATTTCGATTGGGCTTTCTACCAAAAGAAAACTGGGTTTTATCAAAGTTATTGTTCCAAGATCCATTACTGATCCAAATATTGCAGAATTGTGGGATACTTGTAACAATATGGTTATATGTTGGTTGATTGGGTCTGTGAATGAGTTAATTGCAAGATCAATTATGTTTATAGGGACTGCTAGTGAAATTTGGAATCAAATAGAGAAGAGGTCTGCATTGAGTGATGGTTCTAGGAAATATAAGTTAAATAAGGACACTTATGAAATAACTCAGTCTGGTGGATCATTTAGTGAATATTACACAAAGATGAAGTGTATTTAGGAAGAAATTGATAGTATTAATGTGTTGCCTGTGACTTTTGTTGTTTTACAAGAAGTGTCTCTGTTCTTGGCTGCTTTAAGTAAGCAGAAGGAAGTTCAGAGGTTATTCAGTTTTTGGCTTGGATGAGCACTATAGTAATCAAAGGAGTCAAATCCTTATGATTGTGCCTTTGCCTAGTGTTAAGAATGCATGTTCTATGTTGTAACAAGAAGAGTCTCAAAGGGCTTTGTTTGGATCTAATGTGATTGAGTCTACATTACTTAGTAAAGGGAAGTTTCAAGAGAAGTATGGTATTTGTGATTTCAAGTGGCACCCACTAGAGAAGCGTTGGGTATCCTAATGGGCATCCAAAGTATAAGATTAGTAAGCAGTTCAAACCAAGGGATGGACATGCAAGAAATCAGCGTATTGTGATTCAAAGGATTGTTGCACATGTTGAGAGTGGTAATCTTAGTTTTACACCACAACAGTTTGATTAGTTTCTCAAACGTTTGCAGTTGAAAAGCTTTGTAGAAGATGATAATGAGTTTGCTCTGCAACAGGTATTGCCTGTTTAAATAGACAACTTGATTTATTATAACTAATAGATAATTAGATTTATGAAACTGGAGCCACAAATCACATGACACTTGTTGATAAATGTTAGGAATTATTGTACAACAAACTTAATACTATTAGTTATGAAGTTAAGTCTGGTAGTCATAGTTAAGTCTGCCAGTACTAAGTTAAGTCTGGCAGGCATAGTTAGTATTGTTTAGTGTTTAGTAGTTAAGTTTGTATATGAAAAAGAATAGTTATGTTAAAGATATCTTAGGAAAGGATATGTATGAGTTAGAGATATTTTAGGAACAAATATGTATATTCTTTCACACATTTTGTAGAGATGCTAGGGTTTCCATGGTGTATAAAAGAAACCCTAAGGCATTATGTTTGATATGATTGATAATAGAAGTTAATAGAGTTTAATAGCAAATTAGTAATTGTGTTCTTATTGTTTGTGTTAAAATTCCGCATTAACATTGAAGCACTCATTGTTAGAGTTTCTCATATAGTTGATTTGGATTTATTCAAGTTAACTATTGTCTTATAAAGGCTACTTAGATCCATTACTTTGGACCTACAAGTGGTATCAGAGCCTATAGAGGGACTCTGAATTAGAAGAAACAAAAAACCAAGAACACTTATTAATTCACAAAATCTTGAAAAATGTCTGAACACCACAATGATGTGTTCTCTCAACATCTTAGTGATGAGGAAGTGTCAAACCATGATTAAGTATCAGACACTAGTCGACCGAAACAACAACAACAAATCATTCCTACAACAACCACTACCTCAAACATCAAACTCCCACTTCTGAAGAAGGTGGAGTATGATATATGGGATTTGGAAATGAAGTATTACCTTGAGTACATTGATAATGATGTCTGGAAGGTAATTCCGAATGGAAATTCTAAGAAGAGGATTTCAGTTGGAAAAGATGGCATGGTTAGGGTGCTTCCACCAGTCTCTGTTGCAGAGATACATGCTGCTGAAAAAGAGGGGAAGGCCAGAACCATCTTACTGATGGCTATTCCCAATGAACATTTAAGAAGGTTTCATGGAATGGATCATGCTAAAGAAATTTGGGAACCTATCAGAACTAGGTTTGGAGGGAATGCAAACTCAAAGAAGATGAAGAAGGTTGTTCTAAAACAACAGTTTGAAGCATTTACTGTATCCAGTTCAGAAAGGTTGGTAAAGGATATGATAAATTCCAACAACTTCTTTCATAGTTGGAAGCTCATGGTGCTGAAGTGTCCACTGAGGATGCTAATCACAAGTTTCTCAGGTCTTTGCCTTCAGAATGGTCAAGTCTGGCAATGACTATGAGAACCAAAAAAGATGTTGATACCTTGTCAATTGATGACTTGTACAATAACCTTAGAGTTTTTTAACAAGAAATCAAAGGTGTCTCAAAGGCATCTCCAAGTGCTCATAGTGTTTCTTTTGTCTCCCAAAACAAGAGCAGTACTAACAAGGCTAAGTCTGGTAGGTATAGTACTTCTTCATCCAATGTGAAAGATAGAGAGGTTCCTGTTGGTTTTTGCTGACGAAGTCATCTATTCTCTCTTTGCAAGGAAATCAGAAGACATGGATCTTCTTAATGAGGACCTAGATGAAATCAACTATATAGACATTGAGGAGATGAACATAAACTGGTAGATATGAATGATTGCTATTAGAATGAAAAAGTTCTATAAGAAGGCTGGAAGAAGAGTCCAATTTGATGGAAAGGCACCTGTTGGTTTTGATAAGAAAAATCTTGAATGTTTCAGATGCCACAACACTGGTCATTTTGCTAGAGAATGCACAGCAAAGGTGACCACTGATGGAACAAAGAATAGGGACTCATTCTATCCTGGACAAGAAGCTGACAAACAGAAGAAGAATCAAATGGGGTTGCTAACTGTGGATGATGGTGTTGTCAACTGGGGAGAGCACACAGAAGAAGATACAGAGATAAATAATGCACTCATGGCAATCAGCTCCAATACTAAGACTAACCGCTCCAATACTGAGGTATCTTTGTGTTCTAAGACTTGCATTGACTCATATACTGTAACATATTGGATCTCATAAACACATCACATACATTAAATATGGGGCGTATAATATAGGTTTTAGAGAGAGAAAGTGGAAGAGTTTAGGGACCTTAGTGAGACAAAGAAAAATGATATTATGAAGCTCTAACCCTCCACCTTTGAAGGTAGAGGGTATTTATAGTTTCTTACAAGATACGCCTCCTACGGGCTGTGGATCAGGCATACAGTGGGTAAAGACCCGTCCGTCCTCCACGGTGTTACTTAACAAATTACTTATTAACATTAAATGACTACGACTACGAGCTTTCTAATGAATACATATACTTGAGGTGACCGACTCTTTAACTACCGGATTTTCAAAATCCTAACAATCTCCCCCTAAGGGAGGTCACCTCAATTTCATTGAATACAAACATATATTACATATTGATTGTTCTTGGATTCTTGATTACGATCTTTGCTCTGTAGTCCATAGCCTTTGATTCTTCATGTTCAGCATGTTTTGTTTATTCAAGTGGAGGTCTTTAACTGATCCACGTGATGATGAGTGTTGAGCCAACTTTGAGATCATCTGCCATCGTAAATCTCAGACTCCTCCTTTGTAGCATTGCCATCATATGACTTTGTAACTTTGGGACCGACATGCTCACATTCTGGATCATGATTTCTTCTCATCAGAGTTGCGGAAGCTTTTGTTGATTCATGATATTTGTAGCAGCGTAGCAGAAGCATGGAGTGAAAATATCAGAGTCGTTGACGAAGTTATGCACTTATCATGAATTCTTTAGATATGAATCTGATGTGTGAGCATGCGGCTATGGATTGACTTCTCAATTCTAATCAGCTGCAAACGTTGGGTGTACTTGCATACAACAGTTATCAATAAAGCGCACGAAGGTGTCTTTGTCACTTTCGTTGAATTGAGGTGCACGACCCACGGTTCCCCGTTGATCAGTACAAGTACTGAATGTGATCAGGTATAATTCCGAAGAATCTCCTTGATAGGGTTTCGCAGCTGTTCTAGCTGTTCTCAAACCAGAACATCTCAAAGAAGACAACACAGAGTGAGTGAACCAGCAAATTGAGGTTTGCTGATTGAAGAAAATGATTTGAAAACAATCGTGTATTGCTTAATATAAAGTGTTTTGCAATACAACAAAGGTTTTAAAGAAAATCAATTATCAATCATAAATACCTTTTATTTTGAAATATTAATACACAGTCGATGTGCTAGAGAAAAGAATTTTTGAGCACAACGACTGGCTTTTTTATTTTTTTTTAAAGGTATCCGTCAATCCATTTCCTGGACCAAGGTTGATTCAAGGTGTGAATCGCCCCATCGTTTCTGTCCAGTTGTCACATGTTTGATCTATTGGATAGATATCACATGCCACCTACCAAGAGCTTGTATGATGTTGGCTCTAGAAGGTTTTCCATCTTCATTGTGAATATGTGAACATACCACTCAGATGTTCTGGCAATACCACAAGGATAATGCGTAGGAATCTTAAGATATATTCTCACTTCCACATTGTGTGAAACAGAGAGTCTTCATTGATTGTGTCCTAGTGAGATTTATTGATGATCTCGTGGCTCTAGACTCAATAGTGCACATTTAGTTCCTATGCCAGAGACTAGGGAGAGGGTCTCCTTCTTCAATATCAACAATCTCTAAGAGAAAGTCGATAGATAATGTAGGTTTCCCGTGAGAATGAAACAAGTCCTTTTAAGAGAAACTTGAGTAGCTTGGGAAGTTGTAGTGCAGTGCGTCACTGGGTCCATGACGTCTTGTCTTCAATACCGATGTTACCTTGGTAACCACCAGTATCATATGAATTGAACCCGGTTTCTGCCCTAAGGTTGAAATAATGGAGGGCTATTTCTTTTCACCCTTTTCTCATTCATTTCTTTTTCATTCTTCAACCCCTTCAGTGCTTACCGAGATTTCATAACTAGAACCTTGTTGGGTTTGTTCCAGTTCTAGCTCTATCTCAGTCAGCGCTCTTCCCATTTCTCACTTTTCTCCTTTTTCTATCATACCTAAGGACTTCTACACTATCTAGTGGATTGTCCCTGGGTAGATTCCTCCGGCTCTGGCGGGATCGTGGGAACCAATACCTAACCTAACCATCCTTATATCTCCATGCATAAAGTAGATTTGGTCGGTCTTTTTGGTATTGTTCTTCTCCCAATGAAACCAATTGAAAACCATTTGAAAATCAATCCAGGTACGTGTGATACAAGATCTAACCTTTTGTACCTGAATCGTTTTTGATATTTTTAGAAAACGCTCCCCCTCAACATGTGCATCAAATATTTGAAATTATTTTGGCACATGGAGGAAAGAGGAATTAGAAATCTTAGATTGAGAAGGAAAGATCCAATCTTTTGATTAATATTTTCTAAAATGATCATCATCACATCTCGATCAAAATTAGTATTTTAAATACTTTGGATAAATCATGTTGGAAAGGACGAGGTTTTCTTTAGTTCGCCCCCCTCAATATGTGCATCGAGATTCGAAAGAGTATTACACATATCAGAGGGAAACTGCACTTTGAGACAAATCAATCACGTTTCAATTCCTTTTGGTTTAAGATAGATGCTCCCCCTTAACATGTGCATGGAAAATTTGAAATCGTTTGGCACATGTAGGGAGGAGAGCTTGTTATAATATTTCTAAACCATTTATCGAATTATCAGTTAATATCCAATTTAAATAACAAATTCTCCCCCGATCACAATTTTCAAATCCTTTGAGAATTGTGATCTCTATTGATTTAAATTAATTTTGAAAACTTTTGAGGATAATTGTGACTTGCTTTTGAAAAACATTTTTAACTGATAAGGATCAGATTGTTGAGACTTTAATCTCCATTGTTCAAACATGCTTAAGTATCTTATGAAAACATAACGTTAGCCAATGTCTTGAACCAATTGTATAAATCATTGTAAAACATTGTTCTTTTGGATTATCCAAGAGTAGACCTTGCTCGTTTACATGCCCATTGTTTGAAGAATAACCTTTTTAATTTGATTGAAATCATTCTCCCCCTCAATCAATGATATAAGTTATAGATTGAGTTTTAGAGATTTTGACAAATGATAAGTCCAGATGATTTTCAAAAATATAGTCCGAGTTATTTTCAAAGCAATTTTGTTTTCATTAGATAACAAATATTTTTCAGAAGAATACTTAGAAGGAAAAAAATTTGTGATGGAAACATTTGTCTTTTAGGCGACAAAAATTTGTGTTTAGAATCAGAGCATGAGGTTTTAAAAAATTAATTTAAGTATGGCTCTGTTCTTTTCTTTTTAAAACCGGTTACTGCCTGAAATGACAATAAACTACCATTTTTCTCCATCCTTTTTTTTTTTCTTTTTTCTTTTTTCTTTTTTTTAGGTTTTATGTACAATCGAACTTCATCTAAAGACCCGTGTCATTCTTTGAATGAAAAATCAAAGTCCGTAGATGTTATCGAAAAACAAAAAAAGATGGAAAACTAATATTTTTGGGCTTTTTCAAAGATTTTCTGAATTTTTATGGATTTTTGAAATTTTTAAATTTTTCTATTTTCTTTTTGTGGGTTTTATAATTTTGTATTTTTATTTTTGAATAAATATGTACAAGAGATGGATGAAGAAAAGCGTTTACTCCTCGTCTTCCTCTTGAAGACGTTTGAGCGTTTCCGGTTGTAGACTCTTTAGACCAAGTCGTGAAAGGATAAACTCAAAACGTTCTCTAGGAAGAGCTTTGGTGAAGATGTCTGCTAACTGATATTCAGTCTTCACAAAATATAGTTCCACCACACCGTTCTCCACTTGCTCCCTGATGAAGTGATGTCGAATGTCGATATGCTTTGCTCTTGAATGTTGAACGTTGTTGCATGAGAGAGAAATGACACTCTTGTTATCACAGTACAGAGGGATTTTGTTGAATTCAAAGCCATAGTCAGATAATTGGGATCTCATCCATAGGATTTGAGCGCAACAAAATGACATGGCTATGTATTCTGCCTCTGTAGAGGATATTGAGGTACTCATCTGTTTCTTTGAAGACCAGTTCACAAGCTTATCACCCAAAAACTGAGCACCTCCTGACGTGCTTCGACGTGTATCTTGACACCCTGCATGGTCAGCATCTGCATAGGCTCTTAGTGACATATCGGTGTCCTTCGGGTACCAAAGTCCCATGTTGATGGTTCCTTGGAGATACCGAAAGACCCGTTTAACCGCTTCAAGGGGCTTTTTGGTAGGCTTAGCCTGGTATCTGGCACACATGCATACAACGAACCGAATATCTAGTCTACTGGCGGTAAGGTACATCAGGGATCCAATCATACTACGATATTTAGTTTGGTCAACCATGATCCCTGAGTGGTCCTCATCAAGTTTAGTGCGTTCCACCATGGGAGTGTCAACAGGGTCACAAGAATCAAATCCAAATTTCTTTAAGATTTCATTAGCATATTTAGATTGATTGATAAAAATACCTTCGGGACTTTATGAAATTTGTAATCCCAAGAAAAATGACATTTGGCCCATCATTGACATTTAAAATTTGGAGCCCATCTCCTTAGAAAAACGTTCACATTCATTGGGGTCAGTCGAGGCAAAAATAATATCATCAACATAGATTTAAACATGAATTAAGTGTTTGCCTGACTTTCTGGTGAACAATGTCGGATCAACTGCTCCTTTGCTGAATCCATTAGTAAGAAAAAACTTTGATAGCATGTCGTACCATGCCCTTGGAGGTTGCTTCAAACCGTAGAGGGCCTTCTTCAAGCGATAGACATGAGTAGGATGCTCTGGATTCACAAAACCTTCAGGTTGGCTGACGTATACAACCTCTTTCAGATCTCCGTTAAGAAAAGCAGTCTTTACATCCATCTGATAGACTACCATGTTCTTACTAGTAGCGTTAGCCAAGAAGATTCTGATTGCCTCGATACGTGCAACTGGAGCAAATGATTCTTCAAAGTCAATACCTTCCTCTTGACGGTATCCTTTCACAACCAGTCGAGCCTTGTTCTTTAGCACATCACCATGCTCATCAAGTTTTACTTTGAAGATCCATTTCAGAGCCATGATCATAGCACATTCAGGAGCAGGTACTAATTCCCATACATCTAGTCGATCGAACTCATGAATTTCTTCTTGCATGGCATTGAACCAGCTGTCCTCAGTCATGGCTGTTTTAACATTTTTTGGTTCGACCTTAGATAGTATGGAGTTGAAGAAGCACCACAAGGCATCAGTTGCCAGTTGTTTACGAGTAGATACTGGACGAGAAGGGTTCCCAATGATGTTGTCCAATGGATGGTCATGTGTCCATTTTCTAAGGTGCTCGTGTGGTTGTTGTTGAGGAACTGAAGTAGCAGAGTTTGGATCTCTTGATGAAGATGATTCTGAAGTTGGTTCAGGAGCAAATATGTTCTCAAATGGAGCATCTTCGGGAGTAGCAAAGGGGTTATCTCCATCATAGTTGCTAGAAACATTTCCATGATGTACACTCAATGATTGAGGATTTGATGATGATGATGAGTGATCTGCAGTAGGCGCTTCTTGACTCAGTGACACAGAAACTGAAGGGTTATCTACGTTGACTGGGTTAGGGGTTGCCACTGTTGAAGGATTAGACTGATCATTAGCAATAGATTGATAGTATTCATCAAACATCGGATCAAATAATTTCTTCAACTCATCTTCAGAGGGAGGTACATATGGAACTGCTGGTGAGGGGTTTTGTACAAGAGAAGAACTAATGGGACTACTTAATGAATGTTGAGATGCGGGTCCAGAACTTGATTGTCCTGGAGCCATTTGCTCTGACAGCTCATCGAACGTGACGTGAATAGTTTCCATGATATCTCGAGTTCTTTTGTTGTAGATTCGGTAACCCTTTCTATTTGGTGCATAACCCACAACAACTCCAATGTCCGCCTTAGCTCTTAATTTACCTAAATCTTGACCATCATTCGTTGGATAGCACAAAGCACCAAACACACGAAGGAAAGATAGATCCGGTTTTCGATTGTGGACAAGTTCGTATGGAGTTTTTCCATGAGTGGTATGGATAAGGGAACGGTTTTAGGTATAGCAGGCAGTGGCAATGGCTTCAGCCTAGAGAAACATTGGAACCTTTGAATAGATTAGCATGGTTCTTGCGGCTTCCACTAGAGTTCGATTTTGTCTTTCAACTACACCGTTCTGTTGAAGAGATCGTGGAACACTTCTTTGATGGCTGATTCCAATGCTTTCATAAAACTGACTTAGTTCTTTGTTAACAAACTCAGTTCCATTGTCCGATCGAATAATTCTAACAGTCTTGTTGAGTCGAACCTGCAGCTATTTGATAAGTTTGATGATGACATCTGGAGTTTCATTCTTTGTCCTCAAAAACTTAACCCAAGTAAATCGAGAGTAGTCATCAACAACGAATAACACATATTTCTTCCCATTTATCGTTTGCACTCTCATGGGTCTGCATAGGTCCATATGAAGTGTATGTAGAACTTCCATAACTGAGTTTGTAGGTTTGGGTTTATGAGCATATTTCTTGCTTTTTCCCAATTGGCATGCAGAACAAAGATGATCTTTTTCATACTTCAATCTGGGTAAACCTCTTACGAGGTCCTTTCTAGAAAAATCATTTATGGTTCCGAAGTTCAAGTGACTGAGACAACGATGCCATAACCATGACTTTGTTTTAGAGGCTTTAGATAACAAGAAGATTGGAGAAGACTTCATCATATCTTCGATAGAGATGGTGTACAAGTTTGTTCCACGTTTTCCTCTTAAAAGTTCCATACCATCAAGTTCACTAACGAAACAAGTATGTTTTCTAAAGGCCACTTCTAGATCAGAATCACAGAATTGACCGACAGAAAACTAATTATGACCAAGACCTTCAACATAATATACCCGGGAAATTACACTATCACCAACCACATAATCTCCATAACCCATAATTGCCCCAAAATAGTCGTTACCGAATCTAACAGTCCCGATAAATTTACTCACGAAGTCCATGAGCCGCTAGCGATCTCCAGCCATATGCTTGGAACAGCCTGAGTACAGGTACCACAGAACGATTTGAACGACCTACAGTTGAACACAGACAAGAATGGATGACTGGACAATTGGGATCCCCATGCAAGAATGGGTTCCACTTGGTTAGTAAATGTGATTGGAGCACCCACATCAGAAGTAGAAACAATGATATCATTAGAGGTAGATGTCGGGCTAGTAGAAACAGTAGATCTATTCAAAGTATGTTCACTTCTTAAAGGTATAGTTCTACCAGTAGGCATCCATTTCCTAATGGGCATTGATCTAGATAATTTAGGGCACAACTCATTAAGATTGAATTTACGGCCAGTAGGTATCCAATGATAACCTACATTACTAAATTTTCTTCCTGTTGGTTTCCAATGTTAACATTTTTTACCGGAGATTCGACAGCATTACTCAAATCATTCACAACACATTCATGATTAATACAAGAAATCAGGCATTCATTACATGTTTTGCAAGTAGTAGCAGAATTCGAATTAGTTACAGTACGATTATAGCTAATACTAGAATCAACATGATTCGTCTTATTCAACACAAACTTATTGTTTCTAGGATGGTCTTCTATTTTCTTCCATTGATCACTCTTAGCTTGCGAGGTCCTATCTTGCTTTGTATTGCCTGGAGGCTTTGACCCGCTTGCTTTTATATAACTGATTACTCCTGTAGAGGGAATGATGGGAACATTAGTTGGTTTTGCTACTTTTTGCATTCCTGATCTAGAAGTACTGGGATCTGAAGTACTTGCAGGCACATCAAAGTTCACATGCTTGACTTTCGGCACAGAACAAGGCATATCATGGGTTGCGTGCTTAACACTAGGCATAGAACAAGGCATAAAGACTTTATCTTTCTTACAAAAGGATTTAGGGCATGTTTCTCTTAAACATTCTAAAAGTTCCTGAGATCGTTTGGCATATAAGCATGCATACCTAACTTCACTATCAAGTGGTTTATTTATGCTATCCTCTTCGACAATCTCTCGGAGACATTCTAGACTATCCTTAAGGTACGAAAGATATTCTTGAAACACAAGTTCGTTATTTCTAAGATGAGGAGGAATATACTTTACAGTCACAGCATACTTAGAATCCGCAGATGCCTTTGATATAACATTCACATCACAGATGAGTGGCATTTTCCCTTTTACCTGACTCATCAGATTCTCAATTTTCTTTTGTAAAGAAGTTATTTTTTCATTGTTCTTGTCATGAGTGCCTTTCATTGAATCATATAACTCTTTGAAGTGTCGTTTAACCTTTTCATTTTCTTCTAGAAAAATCTCATTTTCTTGTTGTAATACATTAATGATGTTTTGAAGATGAAAGTTTTGAGAAAACTGAGAATCTAAAGGAGGAGCCATTTGGGAGCCATTCACATTGTTCTTTTTACCCTTTAATTGTGAAATTTGGGTTTTCAACTTCCTGATCGTGTTACAGTGAGCTCGAATCTGCTCGTCACGTTTTCTTATTTCAAAAACTGCATCAAACTCAGGAACATCCGAGGATGTCTTGATATTTGAGGTTTTAACATTTTCTTTGAGATGTTGATATTTTAGTTGCAAGTCAAAATGTTCAACTTCCAGCTTAGAATAATGTTTTACCAAATTATCATGATCATCCTGTTCAACTTTATCATGCAGTTTTGAATTTGTGGTTTCAAGCTCAATGACACGATCATGTGAAACTTTTAATGCAACAGTTAATTCATGAAATTGAGACGCGGTAGTAGAATAATTTGTAACAGTGTAGAACACATCTTGAGCAACACATTGAGAGATTAAATTATCATTAATGATGTGCAGATTCTTTATCTCAATTTCATTACTCTTAAGCTCACGTTCATACATACTGACCTCAAATTCCATATCAGTAAACATCTTTTTCATTTCTTTAATCTCTGTGTCCATTCCTTTTTGAAGGCTCTCAAATTGTTCTTTAAGTTGTTTAAAGAAAGGCATGACTTCAGTTAAATAACATTCTTTAGTTTGTTCAAAACCCCTTTCCCCTTCAGTTATCCCAGTGGGTGTGATTCTCTTCTTACACGTTTTCTCAAAATCAACAAATAGTTGGTAAACTACATAAAGGCTGATTAAGGTCTTGCTATTAGTGGGAAGATTTCTAGGCACTAGATGCATTGGTGTATTTGGGGGATACACAGTGGTTGGAGGCATATTCCTACAAGGGGAATTCTTTTCGATAAAATCATCAGCTTTTTGCTTTTCCAGATCCTTTTTCTAGAACGTTTGTTCAGGGGTCAGTTGGGTCTGAGGTCTAAACTTATTAAAGGCAATCCAGTTTTCCTTAGAATAATTTGGTGTTTTAAAGGTGATATTTTCTTTTATGCACAAGGGATTCTTAAGTTTATCATCCAATTTTTTTCTAGAGACTTCTTCTAATTTTCTATCTTCCTCAGTGCACTCAGCACAAGTGTTTCTGTCTAGGCTTAAGAATCTCATTTCCATCATAGATTACCTTTTGAGCTGCTCTAAAAAATTTTCCATACTCGGGATTGGGTACCTCCACAAGCGGGATGCTATGTTTATCGCTTAAAACTCTATGCTTAGTGATCATGTACGTAGTCTGAATGGTGTTCTCTTGTATGTACAGTTTGTTTTCAAGTTTGTTTTTCAAGGTTTTTAGGTTGGAAAAGTCATTCAAAAGTTTTGATTCCTTAGCATTAAATTCCTGTTTAAGCACTTTTACATTTTCTTGAAGTTCTTGCTTTTGCTTAACAGTTTTAGTAAGCTTTTCTTGTAAGGAATTTAACTCTTGTTTTAACATTTCTTCCCTAAAGTTACTTTTTCTAATGACTGTATGTATTTGTTTATCCATCTCCTGCTCACGGGTGGTCAATTCAAACTTAGCACGTTGTTAATAAATGGCAACTTGTTCCTTATAGGCATTAAGTTCAGAGGTTATGGAATCAGCAGGGGCACATACAGTGTATTCATAAAAAACATAGTCATCATTGACTGCAGAAGATACATCACTTGATACATATTCACTTCCATCTTGCTTCACATATTGATCATATGGGACAACATTGCTATTACCCATATTTTCAATATCTGATTCAATAATTTCTGTTGATTGTACTTTGTCATGCATCTTTTGCACATCAACCTCATCGTATAGTTTTAATACCTCTGAAATGACAGATTACCTGGAAGGATTGGCCTGTTTTGGTGTAGAAGCCCTTGGAGTTACCATTGGTGAGATACTAGCCATGAAGATGGTCTGGGCAGTTGGTTCATCATCAACATTTGAATCAAATGCATCACAGTCTGCAACTTGAAACGCATTGGGATTGTTCTGACCCATACCCTTCACTGGCTGTTCATCCAGATCATCATCATAAGTTCTGGCATTTCCCTCAGCAAGGAATAGTAATTCTTCCTCATTCAACACAACTCCACTATCTTGAGCTTGTACCAGCAGCATCTTGTCCCTGAAGTACTCTGCATTTTGTGGATGTTTTGGAAGAGTGCAATTCCTTGCGATGTGACCTTCTCCACCACAGTTGTAACACTTGATTGGCTTTACTTGACCCTGAGCCATGTTCCTTTCACGATTCTTATTGCCCACATATCTACCACCACCGCCAGCATTCCCATATCCAGCACCAACATTCCCATATCCAGCACCAACATTCCCTTGCTCATTATGTGGAAGGTATGCATTCTGTCTTCCTTGCACATTTTGCACCACTACCCTTCCGTCTTTAACCGTTGCATGATTGTGAAGATCGGATGCAGTTCTAAGGTGATTGTTGGTGTGTGGGGTGAAGTTCAAGTTCTACTTGACCATTAAAGCCAGTTGATTGACAAGCTGTTCCATGAATGTGTCTAATTCTGGAGGCTTATACCCTGGATCCGGAATAAGTTTTTGATTACCATTTCCAGTAGGTATGACTTGAGATGCCTTGGTAGTTATTCCCACATTAGTGTAGAATGCAGTTGAATCATTTGACGAGCTAGAATTTCCAGCATTGTTGTTGAACTTTTCAAGGATCATCCGTTCAAACACAGCATGCTTCTCATTTTGGAGAAAATAAGCATACAATTGCTCATAATTTGTGTTCCTTAAACCTTTTTTAGCTTGACTGCAGTGACAAATTTGTGCCATTCGGGATTCATGTTGTTCACAAACTTTGAATTGAGCTGAATATTTGGCATTGTCATTTTGATATTCCTCATGTCATTCACAAGCTTGTGGAATCTTACATGATATTCAGTAACTCTTTCCCATGGATTCATCTTAAAGTTCTCAAAATCATCATACAGCTGAGACTCCCTGTCTTTTTAGTCAATTCAGAACCAGAGAGAAGCATCTTAACATTGTCCCATACTGCCTTAGCTTCAGTGTTGTAATTGATCAGCTTGTAAATGTCCTTAGGTAAACCCTGAAGTATGATGTTTGAAGCCCTGATATCTGCATCGTATCTCTTCTTCTCCTTAACAGTAAGTTCATCATATGTCTTTGGTCTATCCAATCCTAAAATCACTGAACCATCAGCAGTAGTTTCAAGAATGTCTCTGGTAGTCTCAACTTGGTATGGTCCTTCATCAATTGACTTAAGTATGTTAACCCCATTTTTTTTTCCTAAGCAATACAGTCTGATTCTTTGAGCCCAAGAGTCATAATCGGTTCTGTCCAGCATGGGAGGACAAGTGTCAGATCCTGCAGCTTGTACATCATCAACAACAGAAGAGGTAATTGTAGACATGGTTACAGATTCTACGGGATTTCACAACTCTTTGATTAAACCGGGAAATAGATTTTTTCACGGGATTTTACTAAATCAAGAGAAAACCGTAAAATGTAACACGAAGAAACAATAAGTCTAAAAAGACAAATCGCTCACTTGACAAGTCACACTGGTTCCCAAATTGCTTTAAACGACAAATCGCTTAAGCTGACAAATACCCAGAACAGACAAATCGCTCAAACACACAAATCGCTTAAGCACACAAATCGCTTAAACACACAAATCGCTTAACTAGACAAATCGCTTAAATAGACAACTCGCTTAAATAAACAATTCGCTTAAATAGACAAATCGCTTACCCAAACAAATCGCACAAGTACAACCACTACTTTGTCCTTTCTTGTCGTTTTGTCTCAATAGACAAATCGCATAGTTTACAAATCGCTTCCCAGAAATAGACAAATCGCTTCAATAAGCAATCTTTCTAGAGACAAATCGCATAAAAACAGGGACAAATCGCATACAATAAAACTTGTCCGAGACACAAATCGCTTGCAGGAAACTTTCTAAAACACCACTTTTCAATCCAAAAACAACCCAACCACATTGATTCAAGCCTTCCAAATCAAAACCTAAACACTTATAATGATTCTAAACACAAAAGTACTATCAAAATCCAAACTTTAACACTAGAGATGATCCAAATGATACAAACTATTCTAAACTCATTCAAACCCAAAAACCTTATGAAAACCACTAGAAATCCAAGAACATGAAAGATGAATGATCAAACCATGGCTCTTGATACCATTTGTAACATATTGGATTTCATAAACACATCACATATATTAAATATGGGGCGTATAATATAGGTTTTAGAGAGAGAAAGTGGAAGAGTTTAGGGAACTTAGTGAGACAAAGAAAAATGATATTATGAAGCTCCAACCCTCTACCTTGGAAGGTAGAGGGTATTTATAGTTTCTTACAAGACACGCCTCCTACGGGCTGTGGATCAGGTATACAGTGTGTAAAGACCCGTCCGTCCTCCACGGTGTTACTTAACAAACTACTTATTAACATTAAATGACTACGACTACGAGCTTTCTAATGAATACATATACTTGAGGTGACCGACTCTTTAACTACCGTATTTTCTAAATCCTAACATATACTAAACTTAAAAACACTTTGTGATGAGAAAATGCAACATTTAGGTGATCAGGAAGCAACAATACTTGCTTATAGTAATGCTATTAAGACATTAGAAGCTCAAATAGCCACTCTTCAAAAACAACAATTATTCTTAAATGAAAAGCTTACATTTCAAGCAAATGAAATATATGAGAAGGATGAAAAACTTAAAAAATAGAGGAGAATTAGAATGAAAGCTGTAAAAGATAAGGAACAGTTGCAGATTAGAGTAGACTCATGGGAACATTCTGATAAAAATATTTAGAGATTAGTAGATTCTGGTATGAGCTCAAATTGCAAAGTTGATTTAGGATTTGAAATAACATCAGATAGTGAGGTATGAGGCTATGAGGAAGAAATGAAACGTGCTGTGTTTGTCAGTTCAAAACAAGATTTTGTTGAAAAACCAATATATAATACATTTTCAAAAACTGACAACTATAAAGGAGTTCCACATCCCTTAAATGGAGACTATACCCCTAAACCACAACAGGAAGAAGATGACTCTTTATTTGCTTATGGTATAGATAGAATCTCAGAAGAAAAATCTAGTGAATATTCTACCTGTCAATCCAATGACAGTGAAGGATCTATTGGAAATATCTCTGAGCATTCTGTTAAGTTTAAATCAGAACCTGTAAATATGTCTGATTCTAAATCTGTTATAGTTAGTAAGCCAGTTGTGTCTGCACCAAAACGAAAACCAGTTGAACCTAGTTGTGTCTCACACGTAAAAACTCGTAGGCAACAATTTAAAAATCCAGAGACACCCAGGGTGAATAGAACAAATTGGAATGAGATGATGAAAAGTGAACTAGGGGAAGGTTACACTTTCACTAAGAAAACGTGTTTTGTTTGTGGTAGCCTTAGTCATTTATTAAAGACTATGATTTTCATGAGAAAAGGATGGCAATATAGGTTGAACTTAAGCAACAAAGGGTTTTTAATACTGATAATGGGATGGGTAAACCAGTATGGACCAACGTCAATAGAGTTAATAAAGCTAATCAGTTTGTTCCTAGACCAGTACTGATCAATGCTGGTAGTTCAAATATTAATTATGTTAGGTCAAACATGAGTACTGGTATGAATAATGTTAAACTTGTTAGGCAAAATGTTAGTTATGTTATGCCTAAAGTTAATACTGGTAATTCAAATGTTAATTATGTTAGACACATCTACCAGTACCTCACATGGTCTAAGTCCTAAAAGACCTAGGTGAATAAATTCAATCAAAGAAGAAATTTAGTTAAATCACATTCACGTGTGAGAAGACAGATTGTTAAAAACACAACAAAAATGTCAAAATCTTATGCTGTAAAGGGAAATGGGGGAACTGCTGTTAAGGTCTTAGCATGTTATAAGTGGAGTCACATACCAAACTCCAATAGTAATAGTGGACCAATCTTTATTAATATTGCGAATGCTACATGTCCACAAGGCAGACCCAAGCCTATATAGGCCTAGCTCCCAAAGAGAAACTAATCTCTTTTTTATGTGCAGGAACATCCATTCATGAACATGGGAGACAGAGGCATATTTGATAGTGGATGTTCAGGGCACACGACTGGTAACAAAGATCACCTGGACGATTTTGAAGAATTTAAAGGAGGATCTGTTACATTTCGAGGTAGCAAAGGCTACATCACTGGTAAAGGTAGAATAAAGGTTGGAAATTTAGAATTTGATAGTGTGTCTTTTGTAAAAGAACTAGGGCATTTTAACCATTTCTCCATATCATAAATATTTGATAAATAGCACAAGGTCCCTAGGCAACACAATATGTACAATTTTGATATGAAGACACCTGAACCTGCAAAAGGTTTTGCATGTTTGATTGCAAAAGCTACCCTTGATGAATCTAAATTGTAGCACAGGAGGTTAGGTCATATAATTTTCAAAAACCTAAACAAACTTGCGAATGGAAACCTTGTAAGAGGTCTACCTTCCAAGGTTTTCAAAAATGACCATTCATGTGTTTCATGTCATAAAGGGAAACAACACAGGGCATCAAGCAAGGCTAAATTTGAAAGAACAATTATTGAGCCTTTACACACCCTACATATGGATCTTTTTAGGCCTACCTCTGTGAAAAGCATTAATCATGCTAGTTATTGCCTTCTTATTACTGATGATTGTACTAGGTTTTGTTGGGTTTTCTTTTTATCTACCAAGGATAAAACTACAGGCATCCTTTAGACCTTTATTAGGCAGATAGAAAACCAGCTTAATCACAGGGTTAAGATTATTGGATCAGATAATGGCACTGAATTTAAGAATAGAAATATGCTTGAATTTTGTGGGAACAAGGGAATAAAGCACGAGTATAGTAATGCCAGAACTCCATAGAAAAATGGAGTTGCAGAAAGAATGAACAGGACTGTTAGGTCACCATTTATGTAACACAAGCATTAATATGAAGAAATGAGAAAGAGAGTGATCGGATGAACACTTAACCAATTATACGAGTAAGAATGATGAAGGTTTATGCGTAAGTAATATTAACAAGTGAACAACCAACTCCCAAATGGGAGTTTACAAGAATATTTATAGGAGAGGGAGCTAGGGCAACACTCCTAGTCCCTTCCTTTCCTTATTAGGCTTGGGCCTAGGCTTATGGGCCTTCTACATAAGCCTACGCATAATAATAAACATAAAGGCCTAATTAAGCTAACTATTACATGTTAATTACTAACACTTGTAATCTAGTTTAGGAGTGATTCTAACAATCTCTCCCTAAGGGTTGGTGATTAATGATTTGAGTGATAACGTTGTAGGTGCTGATGTAATAGTAGCTTTGACGTCTTCTGACATTCTTCTTTCTTGTGAGAAGAAGTGTCTTGATTTAAACAATCTCCCCAGTGTAGGGATCTTGTTTACTTTGAAGTTTTTCAACTTTAACGTCTTCATAATCTTTGCTCTTTGATCTTTGTTCTTTGTGGTGGTAGTGATAGTATGTTGTTGTTATCTGCATCAGGTCACTTTGTTGCTCCAGTGTCTCCACGTCTTTCTCCAACATGCTCACACACTCTTTGACGTTGGATTGCATTGTTGATGTAGTTCTATAAGTCTTTGAACTTTGTAGATTCCTTGATTGATGAAGAATCATTTTGACTTTGTGTTGCCTTTGAATGTGAGAAAACTTTTTATATGTCGTGGTTGGTATGAGCATGTGAAGAATCTGCACGATCTTTTCCACCCGCGAGCATCCATAAGAAGAAAACATAAAACATGGGTTAGAAATAATCCAACGCTTACAAGTTTGAACTTCGAGTGTGTTAACAACATAGTGTGAAAACACGTCTCTAGTTCTCACTAAAGGCTGTTCCTGAGCTGGATTCCCACAAGTGAGATAACGCGATGTACCGAAGTATACCTACAGTTTAGGTGAGTCGCTGAGGTACACCGAAGCATCACCCCACGACTGTAGACCGTTTGAGACACACTAAGCATAACCCACAAGGAGTTACCGAAGTGACCTGCTGTCAGGGCTGTTTGATGTTGACCCTGGCAGGAGTTTCCGTTCAATCACTGAGGATCACAGTTGTGAACCCCTCATAAATGTTCTCGACAGATTGCTAAGATTTGAAATGGACTCGATAATGTATCACTTGTGTTCTTATTGTTGAACGACAAGCGATGAATTGTCAAGTGTACCTAAGAGATCTTTTGATGAATCTCGTGGCTCTAGACTCAATAGTGCGCTTTGGTTTTTCTGAGCGGAGACTAGGGAGAGGGTCTCCTTCTTCAATACCAGCAATCTCTAAGAGAAAGCCGATAGTTTACGTAGGGTTCCCTGTGAGAATGAAACAAGCTTCTGTTGAGAGAAACTTTAGTGGCTAAGAAGGTTTAGTGCATGCGTCACTGGGTCCATGACGACTTTAATCTTCAATACCGGTGTCATCAAGTGACAACCAGTAGTATATGAATTGAACCCGGTGTCTGCCCTAAGTTGAATGATCTGGAGGGCTATTTCTTTTCACCCTTTTCTTTACTTTTCTTTTTAATTCTTCAACTCCTTCTTTCTCCAATTCTCATTTTCTCCTTTTTAATAATCATACCTAAGGACTTCTAGATTCTAACTATTGGTGGTGTCCTTGGGTAGATCCCTCCGGCTCTGGCGGATCATAGGACGGTTATTCCTAACCTTAGTCACCTTATAACTCCATGACGCCTATGTTGCCATAAAACCATTTTAAAGAAAAATCTCTCAAAGTGGTTATGATTAAAAGCATTTTGTACCACTGTTGAGAGTTAAGGATTTTGTAGAAATACTCCCCCTCCACACGTGCTTGAGTCTTTTGACAGAAATCTTCATGGTGAGAGAAGAGTGTGCACTTTTGAATTGATCCACTCTAGATAGACAATCCCTCGCGAGACACGGTTACGTTGCATAGTTAAAGAGTTACATTGTCAGCTTTTAGGTGACAACTTGCTCTAATAACTATCTTGAAGGTATGGACAAACCTCGAAAGGTTGTCAAACCCGTCAAAGTTCATGTCTACCAAGAGTTTCTCGAATGGTACATTCTACTAGGACAAGTCCTTTGCGAGACACGTTTACATCACTAGCGAACTAGTTTGAAATTATTACCCAACCCGGACAAGTCTTTTCGAGTTACTAACATTTAAGATCTCGTCAATTCATTGGTTAAGTCTTTTAGCACAATGATTCATTTGCAATTCACAACATATTTCTTATAACATAATTTTTCTCCCCCTCAAAAATGGCATATAAATGTTATTTTTGACGAAATTTGATATCGAATATGACAATTTCGAGTTTTGCGGGAAGATTACCATGAAGAACAATTTTGTGAACAAACTTTTTAAGCAAATACTCCCCCTCAACAAGTGATATTAACTTTTGAGGTTTTGAAAATCGTGAGGGGAAGTACTTGTCCTTTTGAGCAAAACTTTGAAAAATGAATGTTTTGATTAGTTTTACTCAAAATTAAGAAGCTTTCGCTCCTTTTATAGGATTGTGGCACTGAAGCGTGCTACAGGGTCCTTTCATTACAAGTACGGGGTTGTACACTGTTATGTGTGCACAAGCCATTGTCAAATAAAAATCACACATCCAAATAGTTAATGAAAGAAACAGATCAAGGGGTACCAGGAGTCTCAGGTATTCCAGCAATAACTCCAGGAATGCGTTATGGACGTTGGTAGCCTGTGAGAGATATGCTTGGATGACCGCCAACGAAACTCTCCAAGGTTCTGAGCTGATCCTTCTGAACAACCTTTCATCAATCCGTGTGATGATATTCTTTACATCCCTTCTCTCCCTGGAATTCCATCTCTTCGGTGACCCGATGCCGTCATGAATCTCTTTCAACCTGTATGCTAGCCCATCCCTAACTTTCTTCAAAGTGTGATCCCCAAACTTATGAAGTTCTTTACACGCCATGAAACAGTTGTCGTGTAGTTCACTTCTGTACACTACCCCAAATGGTTTCTTGATGAGTGTGTATTGATGAAGTCGGTTGATGTCGGGAAGGTCTAGTTGAGGTTTTGTGAAATTGACCCATTTTTGAAAAGATTCCACGGCAAGCTGAATGTCTTCTACACGTTCTTGGATCACGATGCTTCTGATGATGATTAATAATGACTTGATGTATTCGCATTGGATAGTTGTAGAGAAATGTCGCATTCGTCCTTGTACCTTAGCGAGATACATATCTTCAATGTCATTTAGTGACAGTCCTGGAAAATCCGCTTCACAGAACTCATATTCCTCTTCGTCTTTTCGTTTGACCACTATGTTCTTGAGGAATGTGTAGTCCCACTTTGACGACAGGGTAAAATGCTTAATTACAATGATCCGTTTTTCACTAAACACTTCCTTTTTAGACTTGAGAACCTGGCAGCTTCTGTAGAAGATTCTTCGGCGTTCAGGCCAATGATGAATCCCATACAGCGCATCAAGGTCATATTTTTCCACTTTATCAGCAAACATATGTGTGGCTTCTTCCTCGATGGCTGGATTGTGAGAGTAGATTGCTGCCGGGAAAGGAAATGTGAGTGATGTAGCATACGTTCTTGTCACAGCGCTACCGTGTAGGAGAAACTCAAAGTCATTATTGAAGAAGTAACGGTATGGAATTTGAGGTTGATACGCTCGGCCAATTGTTGGTATAGGTTTGTTCCAATCAGTGTAATATGGAGCCTTGTCTTGTCTTGTGAAGTCAATGTTGGCTTCGGGATTGAGCCAATCGATGTTGTTTGACATGGCTCGTGCAATGTTGTCGAGACGGTATTCGACTTCAATTGCACTGTCTGAGCTGTCTTTAAGCAGTTAGAAGGCATCATTCTTTATTCGACTTAGCTCAGCCTTAGTCATCTTCTTCACTCTGAACTGTTCTTGAATCAGCTTCACATGCTCCATAGTACGTCCATCTACCATTTCTTGACCTTCTGGTAATGAAGGAGTAGCATCAACAAGTCTAGAAAACCAGTCATATTCTTCAGTTGTATCATCATCTATCCATGAGAGAACATCGGTCTTCGTCTTCTTTTTCTTTGGCTTTGATGAGGACTCTGGTTTCTTTGTTGTGGCGGGAGAGGTGGGTTGTTGTTGAGGCTCTGGGATCTCTTCATCGTCACCACCAGTGTATTCGAAATGATCACATGTTTTCTCATTTTGTGGTGGTAACTCAGAGTCCTGAGGTTTCTATGTAGCAGCAGAGTGTGGAGGAGATCTTCTTTCGGTTGAAGTCCTTTAGGGTGGTGGTGGCATAGAGGAGGATTCACCAGACTTCTTCTTGCGTTTCATTTCTTTGTCTTTATCCGCATCATCATCGTCTCTAGGATGCTTAGCCATTTCAGCTGCCACTTTGCATGACGTTTTAAGTTGGTAATCCAGTAATGCGTCAAGCAGTTTACCTTCGTCAGAGGTAAACGTTGCAGATCGTTTTGACATTTGAAGTACAATCTTGGAAACCAATTCTGCATCAGAAAAAGCTGTAGTCTCAATTGGGTTGATTGTCACTGTTAAAGGCGTTGATCTTATTGTTTGCTTGGCCAACTGCATAAGATTCGGATAGAGTTGTCTGGTGAACATTTCTCTTGTCACGCCAGGGACAGTGTCGAGAAGAAACTTGTGAGTATATTCTCTGGCAGTCTTGTTCATTTCACCCTGTAAATCTCTATTAAGAAGCTGTTGGATTTGTTCCCTTTCTCCCAACATCTCGTTTATCACTTTCTGAAGCAGCATGATTCTGTCCGCAAGCTGATCTAGTTTCTTGTTGACCACATTCTTTTTCCTTGCTTGCTTGATAGCTTTAACAATCTTAGACTTAGCTCATGATGCCCAAGTTTCGGTAGATTTCTTTATTGATTTGGATGTTGATCTTGTGCTATCCTTTGATGTTGGTGGTAATGAATGAGAAGATGAGTCTGATGATGAGTCATGAGATGGCTCAGGGTCCTTTTTTGGCTCATAAGTTCGTTCTTGTGTATGTGCGGGACTGTCAAGAAGATAATCTTTAGCTTCTTTCTCAGCTTGAGCCTTTTCTTCAGCCTTAATACAAGCTTCTTCTTCAGCCTTAGCACGAGCTTCTTTTTCTGCTTTTTCTTTAGCCGCAGCACCTTCATCAGGAGTTTTCTCAGACTTCTCCATTTCTGGTTCCTCAAAGTCATAAGTGATAGAATCCTCAAGTTGCTTTTGTTGTTGTTCGTGGGTGGTGGTACCAGTTCCCTTATCGGGTTGATTAACAGCATCGGAAACTGGTGTAGTTAGTGCACCACCACTTGACCCTCCAGGGCCACGAGTTTGTTCACGGGTGAATTCCTGAGCAACATGTTGAAGTCTGAGGTTCTTGAGCTTCTTTATGTAGTCTCTTTCTTCATCCAGTGGCTCTTCATCGGAGCTCTCTTCTTCTTTCTCAAGCACTAGAGTTTTCCCTTTATCAGCCTTAGGACTTGGAGGTTTTGCAACAGTTAGTGGGTCATATATGGGAGTTTCTGAGTAGATAAACTCTTCATTGGTTTCAGTCTCCTCTGAATCCTCGTCTATTAGTTTCATCGGTTCTGGTTTGGGAATAGGGATGGCTTCAGTAAGAGGAACTTTCTTCTTGAGTATGTGAGTTCTCTTTGGGTACCTTCTTATACTCTCAGTGCTCGCAATACTTCCAGCACTGCCTCTCCTGGTCTTCCTAACAGGTGTACCAGAAGACTTACCATCAATGAAACATACTTTCCCTGCTTCAACTGCTACCATATATCCTTTGCATGATTGAAGTCCTTTGGTAGCATGAGTAAGAAGATAATTTGGTAACACTACACCCTGTTTCTTTGTAGTTGATTCCTTAAATCTTACCACATTGAGTGTGGGTTCAAGTAGCACGGAGTGATGTTTGGGGTCTTCAAGTCTTTGGGGAATATCTGGATTGGTTTCAAGAATCCTTTTGATCAACAATTTTGTGTATCTGACATAAGGGATCTTAAAGCCAGGCTTTTTCAAGTAAGTCATCATGTCATCCCAGATCAGAGCTGCAAATTTGATGTGTTTCATGTTGACCACGCCCCAAAAGATTTGAAGTTCCATGAGCTTCGGATGCTCATAGCCACTGTCACGTCCGGAAACGGATTTAGCAATCATAATGTACAGTGTTCTCCATGTTTGAGGAATATTCTTGAGATCTACTGAGGAGTGTTTTGTGATAACTCCAGCAGCTTCATCATAGCCAATGTCGACCATGAATTGGAGAACGATCTCTTCCGTAAGAGTAGTAGAGAACTCAGTAGGCTCAATGGTTGGAAGAAGATGAACAACCGTTAAATCTGCAGGAGTGATGGTGACTTGTTTGTGATTGAGCGTCACCATCACAACACTTTGACCTTCGACCTTTTGTATCGTGTGCCAGAATTGGTGAAGATAGATCGCCGGCACAGTAGCAGAATTTGTGAGCATGTTCTGGTATGGATGAGTCTTCAGAATATCCACCACAATCTGACAAGAAGACTCAGAGCAAGTGAAGTTGTCAAAATCAACTCTGAGGTTTTTCTTTCCAATCTTCATTTTGTAACCGTCGGGGAAGATGTCTTCCATTGAGAGAACATTTGGTGCATCAACATTTTCCATTTGGACGTCCATATCGTGATCTGAAAGACATTTAGCCAAAAGAACCAACATATCGAAAGACATTATGTTAGTTAACAGTTGATTTTATTTGTCCAATTATTGAATATGTTATGTTAATGAATGTTACGAGTCCAATGTCACTTGTTTGTCCAATAGTCCATAGTAGTCGTGAAAAGTTTCGTGAGTTTGTTAATTTTTAATTTTCAAGTCCAAATTTTAACTTATTTTCACAACATATATACAATTTTAGCTAATTAGTGACATTTTGGTTTCGTGGCGTTATGATTTATTTGTTTACAAGTTTGTACGCGTAACAATTCACAATTTAGGCTAAAAAGTTAGGCTTAGGCGTAGGATTTTGCAAGCTTATGCGTAAACAGTATATCATGCGCGTAGGCATAAGCTTATGCGTAGGATCTTGACTTATGCGTAAGAAATGTTACGCGTAAGAAAAGAGAGCCTTAGTCATAGAGCTTACGCGTAAGCGTATATGGGAGCTTACGCGTAAGGTTTACTCGTAAGAGTGAACCTTATGCGTAGGCCTCACTGTTTACGCATATCCTTCACAGGATACGCGTAGTCCTTTTGTAGAACCTTACGCGTAAAGGTTACACGTAAGATTACTCTTACGTGTAACTTTCTACGCGTAAGATGATCCTTATGCGTAGAAGTCCATCTTAACCTTGAATCTTAATTATTCACGCGTAATAACCTGAAACAAATGAATCAGAACACTTTCATTAACACCACGTTTAATCTCTTTCAATTTCACATAGGGTCACAAACATAAACAGTTACGCGTAAAAACTAGTTACGCGTAAAAACTAAACCCTAAACATTCAAATTTTACAAGTAAGCATTTTAGCCATAGGAATTGCACCAAATGATTTCTGGGATAACTAAGAGGTCTAAGGAAATGATTCCAACAAGTTATAACATCTAAAACCACACAAATCAATAAAACCCAATCAATATGAGCTTAAACCCTAAATCTTAATTTTAACAAAATTGAAGTTTCTGGGTAAGATTCAAACATGGTTTTGGTCAGTAAACATGTAACAAGCATAACCCAACCATCTAATTGTCCAGAAACACTCCCAAATGAAAGCACCCAAATTTACGCTTAAACCCTAATTTTGAAAGTGAATCCATTGATGTTTCTGGGTGGATTTGAGTGTTAGAAATAGGTTTAGAATGGTTAGACCACTTTTATAACATAGTTATTTCAATATCAAACACCCAAAACATGATTTGCATGTTCATACGCTTATGCGTAAACATGAAATCAAGTCTAGGGATAAATCAAACCGTTGGTTTGGTATAAAATCCAAAACCTATGTGTATAATATCACAAAGAACCAATATCCACTTACAAAATCGAAGCTTGATGCACGAAATTGTAGTTTGATTCTTAGGCGTAGGATGATATGGTTGAAAGTAATAACTGTGTTAAGAATGATAGGTGAAGAGATTTTATTAAAATGAGTTTAAACTTTTGACAACATTGGTCCCTCCACCTTAACCATTTTCATCCACAGCCCATAAGTTCCACTTTGGTTACGTTATGAAGTATAGTTTTGGAAAGAAACTTGACGACACTCCCACTTGACTTAAGAAATAATTAAATTTTATAAATTTGAGTCCGGGGAGTGTCAGTGAACCAGAAATGTGACCATCAATATCAAAGAAACAACCGGGATAAGGTAACATGTAAGTACAAGGTTTTATGAAACCGAAAAATATTTACTTTCTCTCCCTCAACACTTGACCGAGAAAATACTAAATTTTGAAAGAGTAAAGTGTGGAAGGAAGATTTGTACTTTCCATGTGTGAAAGACATTAGATAGGACAATTTTTTGAATTTTATCAGATTTTATATTTTTGTATTTTGTTTTTGAAAAAATTATTTACAAAAGAGGTTTTGGTCTTTGACTGGTTTTAAGATTGTTTTAAAAGTTCATCCAGCTCCTCTGGAGTCAAACACCACATACCAATCCGGTGGACCAACTCGTTAAACCTAGCAGGAGCCAAGGATTTGGTGAGAAGATCTACCAGTTGGTATTCAGTACCCACAAAGTATAATTCAACGACACCCTTTTCCACGTGCTCCTTGATGAAATGATATCGAAGATCGATGTGCTTTGATTTCGAATGTTGAATAGATTTGCACGAGATCGCAATGGCACTTCGATTGTCGCAGTACATCGGGATTCTGTCAAATACGTAACCATAGTCTTTGAGTTGTGTTCTCATCCAAATGACTTGAGCACAACATGCCGACATGGCTACATATTCTGCTTCTGTTGAGGACAGCGATGTACAGTCCTGCTTCTTCGATTGCCATGACACATGTTTATCACCAAGAAATTGTAGGGCTCCTGAAGTACTTTTTCGAGAATCTAAGCAACCTGCGTGATCAGCGTCTGAAAAGGCTATTAGTTCAAAACCAGAATCCTTCGGATACCAGATCTCCAAGTTAATGGTTCCCTTGATGTATCGGAGGATTCTTTTAGCCTCAGATAGGTGAGTTTCAGTTGGTCTCGACTGATAACGGGAGCAAAGATATACAACAAAGACAATATCAGGTCTACTGGCTGTTAGATATATGAGAGACCCAATGATACTTTGGTATTTTGTAGGGTCAACCAATTCCCATGCAAATCAGCGTCCAGTTTCTTGGTATGTGCCATTGGTGTGGCATAGGTGTCACAGTTTTGCATTCCATGTTTGTTTAAGATTTCAAGGGCATATTTGGACTGACTCAAGAAAATACCACGGGGTGATTGATGAACTTGCAGTCCTAGAAAGAACGTAAGTTCACCCATCATGGACATTTCAAAATGTTTTTTCATTAGTTTTGAAAAAGCGTTTGAGTACTTTAGATGGGCTGACCCAAAAATGATGTCATCCACATAAATTTGAACTATTAAAATGTGTGCCCCGTGATATTGTATGAATAGTGTAGGGTCGACCGAACCTTTGACGACATTATTGGCGATAAGAAAGTATGATAACTTATCATACCACGCCCGAGGGGCTTGTTTGAGACCGTAGAGAGCCTTCTTCAGTTTGTAGACGTGATTAGGGAACTCTGGATCAACGAATCCTTCTGGCTGGCTAACATAGACCGTTTCTTTCAGTTGTCCATTGACAAAAGCAGTTTTGACATCCATCTGAAAGACCGTGATATTCATGTGAGCCGCAAACGCCAGAAAAATCCGTACAACCTCAAGACGAGCAACCGGAGCGAATGATTCTTCAAAGTCAATACCCTCTTCCTTTCTATAACCCTTAGCCACCAGACGTGACTTATTCCTGATTACGGTTCCTTCAACATCCAATTTGTTTTTCTAAATCCATTTGAGACCAATGACGAAGACCCCTGTTGGTCTTTCAACCAATTCCCATACTTCAAGATGTTTAAACTGATTGAGTTCTTCTTGCATAGATTCAATCCAGTTGTCTTTGGTTATTGCATCTTTAATGTTTTTAGGTTCAGATTGGCAGACAGTGAGTGCATAAATGCAATGTTCACCGTCTGTGTGAAGACGTTGTCTAGTTATGACTGGTTGATTCGGGTTACCAATAATGTTCTCAAGAGGATGGTCTTTCGTCCAACGATGTGTGGAAGGTTGATGTTGATATACATTATGCAGATTGGGAGGATTCAAATGGCCTGTAGATGATTCTGCAACATCTGGTGTGACAGATACATTAGCAAACGGATTGAAAAACGCATTTGGATCATAATCTGCAGGTGGGGGTACTTCATTGTTCAGAATATCATTAGCTGGTTCAGCGTCGTTGGATGCGGTTTATTTAACTGTTGTTGTAGAATCTACTGGTGGTGCTTCCTCAACAGTAGTTGTTGTAGAAGGTGTATCAGGTATTGGATTTTGATCAGGTTGAGCAGCGGAAACATTTGATACAGCTGGAGCACGTTCATCAATATCATCACTAAACAGAGGAGCAAATAGATGTTCCATTTGATGTCGAGTTAGTTGTAAACTAGGTTCAGTTGATGATGGGGTTTGAGGGAAGTTTAAATGGTTATGACCGGGGTTCCAAGCTGTTATGCTCAGAAGCCATTTCTGTAAGCTCATCGAAATTTGCATGAATCGTTTCCATAATCTCCCTTGTACGACGATTCCAGATCCGGAAACCCTTAGAGTTTTCACAATATCCTATAAAGACTCCAATGTCAGCTTTGGCTTTGAGCTTACCAAAATCATTACGATCATTATTCGGATAGCAAAGGGATCCAAATACATGAAAGTGTTTGAGATTCGGTTTATGGTTGCGGATAAGCTCATAAGGTGTTTTGTTGTGGCGTTTGGTAATCATTGAACGATCCTGAGTGTAGCATGCAGTTGACACGACTTCAGCCCATAAGTAATCTGGAAGTTTAACATTAATTAACATTGTTCTTACAGCTTCCACTAACGTACGGTTTCGTCTTTCAACTACTCCGTTTTGTTCTAGTGTTCGTGCAATAGATGTCTGATGCTCAATTCCCACTTTCTCATAAAATGCACGAAGAGTTTGATCACAAATTCAGTTCCTTTGTCTGTCCTGATTTGTCTGACTGTGTTCCGGAGCTGAACTTGAATTTTCATGAGAAAGGTGATGATCATCTGTGGAGCTTGATCTTTACTTCAAAGAAAATAAACCCAAGTCCATCTTGAGTAGTCATCTACAATTACCAAGATGTAGCGTTTGCCATTAATCGTCTGCACGCACATCGGGCCACACAAATCCATGTGAAGAAGATGAAGCACATGCTGTGAGCTGTGTTCCATCTTTGAAGGAAAGTGAGCATGAGTGCTTTACCCTTGTTCACAAGCTGAGCATAGGTGATCTTTAGAATACTGAAATCTTAGGAGACCTTCAACAAGTTTATACCGTGCAAGATTGGTTATGGTTTGAAAGTTTAAATGTGAGAGACGACGGTGCCATAACCAAGATTTTGTAGATGTAGCCTTAGAAAGTAGACAGATGGGAGATGAAGCAATCATGTCTTGCATTGAGATTGTGTAGAGACTTGATGTGCGTTGACCAGACATAAGATCGTTTCCTCGTAGATTACGAATGAAACAAGTTTTCTCCCTAAAAGCAACTTCTAAATCTCCATCACAAAATTGACCGACTGAAAAAAGATTATGACCGAGACCTTCCACATAATAAACTCTGTTAATTTCGATGTTACCGTTGATGTAATCTTCGTAGCCCATAATAGCTGCGAAGTGATCATTTTCGAACCTGACAATGCCAATAAACTTTGAAATAAAGTTTGATAACAGTTTGAGATTGCCTGTCATGTGCCGGGAACATCCGCTATCAACAACCCAGAGGATGATTTGTATCACCTGCATTAAACACAGACGACACAGATGGAATAGAAGTAGATGTGGAACCTGAAGAGTTAGAGGGTTCCGATGCAGATATAGATGAAATACACATGTTCATGATTTTAGGTATCCATGTAAAGCCAAGTGTATTATGTAACCATTTCTGCCATCTCCAACTAGTCTTAGCGTTGTTCTTAGCGAATGCACTACGTGATAAGTTCTTCCTAGGAGGTGAAGGGGGTACTATGGGTACATCAATGATCTTATCCGGAACTCTAGAAGGTGGTTTACCTTGCACAGACTTAGAAGCATTAGTGGGCCTATAGGTATTCCGTTTTCTATTATTCCGCTTATGATTCAAGATAGCTTTAGCAACACATATGTCATGACAACCAGAAAACATGCTTTTACGACAACCAACACAAGAGGCTTCAAACAAAACATTAAGAGTAATTAAAGATTCAGCATTCGTTACATCACTTTGTTCATTACATTTGTCAGATGCAATATCTAAAGTAGGTGCAACTGGAGTTTTATTCAAAGTCCTAGGGGGTTCTTCTACTTCAGCATTCTTTATTGTTCTTTTCTTGCGTCGCAACTTCCTAATCTTCCTTGTATTTCTCCTAGGCTGTGAAGTGTGGGCGTTGGGAAAAGAGGCAACTATTCCTGTTTCAGTAGAGGGAAGCACATTAGTTTCTTGTGGTTTGTCATTAGATGTTCTAGAGTCATTTTGAATCGGTTTAGGTGCAGTTACTACAGTGTTACTATCCCTATCTTGCTTAAGTTTCACCAACTCTGCTTTTAGATCATGAATAGTATGTGACAAATCTTGATTTTCAGAACAAGTATTTCCATTTCGTCGTAAAATATCTTTGGTATATGCAAGATGATTATCAATATCTTTTGACGCTTGAGCACGAGCCTTTTGGAGTAAATCAAATATGACACTATATTCCTGTTTAACTTTTGAAATTTCTTGTTCATATTTTGAAATTTGACACTTCAAAGACACATTTTCATCATCCAGTTGCTCAACTTTTGTATTAAGAGTTTTGGTAAGCAACTGGTAGAGTTTGTTTTGCCAAGCGAGTTCACGAGTGTGACAATATTTCTGACACCATTGAAGACGACGTTTTGCATTTGAAAGCTCGTTTAACAATCGCTCATTTTCGACTTTTAAAAATGTGATTTGTGACACAATATCAGTATTCTCAACTTTTTTAATAGAATCAACAGAATCAGCAGAGATATAATCAAATGCATATGCAACAGAATGTAATAACACAACATTATGGATATCAGCATAGATAACATCTTCCAAGAGTCGATCAACATCTTTTCTTAACATTTTCTTTTTGCATTTAGTATTTGAAATCGATGTTTCTGTTTGTTCGAAAACTCTTTTCATAAGTCCAAGTTCCTTGTGAAAATCCCTTTCCCAATATATTGCACAGTTTTTCAAATTTAGGACATGTGGTAAAATTCTTTTCATAAAAATATCTCTTTGGGCTCTTTCTTGAGGCGATTGAAAATGTTCAACTTTTATTTCAGAATTCATTTCAATTTCACGTTCCAAAAGTTTGATGTCCGATAAGAATGTTTGAAAATATTTTATAACTTTACATTTTTTGGCTAATGGCTTTATTTCACTGAGTGAAGGTAAAGGACCATTAATTTGTGCAGTATTGGAAAGGGGACCCTCATTAGAAGACTCAGAAGTAGGTGTGATAACCCAAGGTGTGTTAGAAAAATCCTGTTGTGTGACGAAAGTAACGGCTTTTGAATAGTTAAATGGTTTGTTATAAACAACATTTTCCAATTTTGACCGACTCTCGTCTTCTGCATCTAATTCCTCTTGACGATTATATACAACAACACTCATAATTGAATCATCAATTCTATGTTCTGCACTGTAAACTTCAGGATTTGGTTTGAATGCTCTATTTAAAAACTTTGGTTTGTAATCAGCAAGATTCGGTCCATATCCATTTGGATTTGGTTTAAAAGTAAACTTTTGAATAGTTGTGATTGACTCCCCGTGTTTATAAACAACATTTCGAAACTCTTTGAGTTTGTTTTGTAAGTCGACAATTTCTTCAAGATAGTTATCTATTCATTTCGTTGAATGCTTTTTGTACTCAGAGAACTGTTTTTGACAATTAAACAACTCGGACTTGGCTTTTTGAGTTTCCAAAGTGAGAGCGTTAAGTTGTTGTTTATGATCATATTGCAGTTGTTCAATTTGAGACAGCAAAGCATTCTTAGATGCGACAAGATCACGTATCTGTTGTTCTAATGATTTTTTGTTTTGGTAAGATTTAGCAAAAGCGACTTCAAAACCTTTTTCACGTTTTTCTTGAGTTTGAAAAATGTTGAGTTGATACTTTAAGCATTCATTATCCTTAGTTAACAATGCATTTTTGTCCTTTAATTGCTTATTGATGTCCTTGCATATTTCAAGTCAGGATTCTTGGTCTTTAAGTAAGGTCATGAGCTCAATATCTAGATTAGACAAAAGCTCAGCTTGTTCAACGTGAGTCTCAACATGATCATTATTCAGATCCTCAAGTATAACCACGGAGTCAACTTGATTATTAATGGTAACCTTAAGGTCATATTGATCGTCAAATATAACTACGGGATCTATTTGATTATCATCGGAATGAGATGTAGATGGCTCATGTTGAACACTCTGATCCTTGTTGGATGCCGATGTTGGTGGAGATATCAGATCAGTAATGAATATAGTTTGATCTGGTACCTGAGACAAGCCGTCAGTGTCATACACTGGGCCTGTGTCACTCATGTAGAGTTCTTGCATGTTTGCCATTAACATCACAGCTGCATTAGCCTGCAAGTCCTCCATATCATCATCAGAATCTGCATTGGCCATAAAGTTGTGTTCCTTGTTGGTAAGAGTTCCACCAGCTTCATCCTTGAGAGCCAAGAGTAAAGCCTCTTTGTGATAAGCGCTGCCTCTTGTCCTCGGCTTTGGGCATGCATTAGCCAGATGACCCTTCTCATTACAGTTATAACAACGAAGACCATTAACCCCATTCTGAGCATTACCCTGTTCAACCACTTGAGCCCTTTGTTGTTGTGGAGCACCCATGTTATTCCTTCCCATTTGATTAATCCCTTGACCACCGCCCATCTGACGAACATTACCACGATTCTAAACTTCAACACGTCCATTGTTAACAACAGCTTAATTCATTATGTTTGATGAGGTATGAATGCGATTGTTGGATTTGTTAGAGTATCGGCCGAAAGCTCTAGCAATCATAACAAACCCTTGTTGCAATGCATCAAAAGCTTCTATATCCTCATTTGATTCACTGTAGAGTGCTTGATCATTATTGTCGTTGTATGGAACCAATTGAGTTTCTTGAGGTTGTTGTTGTGATAGATCATATGGGGTAATTGTAGCAGTTGGTTGTGGAGGATTTGTGAAGACAGTTTGTAGAGTTGGAAATTCAGGATAACAAGCTTGAGCCCACAAAGCTAATTGTTGATTATCCGGGAGTGAAGGTGAAACAGTTTGTACACGGATAACCCTTTCTTTGCTAACTTCTTTTTGATGAGGCTTCAAATAGTCGTGCAACAATCCGTATGTAGCATGATGAAGATTCTTTGCTTGACGGATGAAAATGACATACTTTTCCCAATCAGGACCAAGACTACTCAGGAACTTGGTGTTGACAGCAATTCTTGGCATGATGATGTTATGTTTTTCCAAGTCATTGATGATATCTGAGAACCGATGATGATATGACTCTAATGTCTCCCCTGGTTCAATCATGAAGTGTTCATAGGCCAAGTAGATTTTGGATTCCATGTCTTCTTGATTGAGTTTTGTGCCTTCCATGAGTAGATGAATATGCTCCCACATTGCTTTAGCAGTCTTTTGAGCATCAACACTTTGAAGTATCGGATTAGGTAATCCCAAAAGGATGTATTGCATTGGCAATTCATCGGCTTCAAAGTGTAGAAGTTGATCAGTAGTGAGTTCATTAAGACTGACAATGTTGGTGACATCACCTCTTGGTGGATTAGCATTTGGATCTTCGGGTGTAGTAACAGTAGGCATCTGAAACGGACCTTCCAGGATGACCTTCTTTAAGAACTTTCCATGTGGCTTCTTTAGATCACAAAACCTAAAGAACCGTATCACCCATTGATTGTAGTTTTCGGGAGTGAGCATTGGAGGTCTATCAAGTGATCCAGCCTCATGAATGGATTGTTGGCTACTTAAGGCTTCACACATCTTTGCAAACCAAGACGGTTCCTTCATAGTATTCCTAGATGGATGTTGATTGTGAAAGTTTGTGTTAGGTTGTACTTGAAGACTAGCGGGTGGTTGAATCATTTGTGGTTGAATTGCTCCTTGAGGAATTTGTTGTTGAAATTGTTGTTGTTGTTGTTGTTGTTGCTGTTGTAGTTGTTGATAAAATTGTTGTTGTTGTTGATTGAGTTGTTGTTGTTGTTGTTGTGGAGGATACACATGAGGGAAATAGCTAGAGTATGGTGGTTGAGACATCTTGAAACTTGTGTTGATGATGGATCTTTGTAGTCGAATGAAAATTTGTTGATGAAGTATCTTTAGGCGAAGAAAATAGCTTATGCGTAGAAACCAATCCTTACGCGTAAAGAATAAACTTACGCGTAGTGATAGCTTAAGCGTAAACTTGATTAAACCTTAGGTTATGCGTAAACTAAAGACTTAGTAGTAAGAAACTTATGCGTAATATTTCCTTAGGCGTAAGACGTGCTTATGCGTAGGAAATGCTTAGGCGTAGGATTTCTTACTCGTAAGCTTTTACGCTTAGGCATAAAACTAGGATTTTATCCCAAAAATTCTTTACACTTATTCAGTGTAGAAGATATCCAAAGTCGAAGTGTTTTCAGGCTTATCTAAGAAAGAAAACACTGAGTAAACCAATTACACTGAAGATCAAACCAAGGAAATCTTATGCGTAGACTTTGATATCTTACGCGTAGAACTAGGGTTTAGTTACACGTAGGAATTGCCAACTTTTGCCAAAACTGAAATTTCTGCCCAAAGGTGTTTCTAAACCAGATTTTGTTGATGAAACAGCTTCAATATCACCAAAAGAACACAAAAGTGTAGAACTTGATGATCCAAAACACGTATTCACCTTAAGCGTATAAATGAATGCACGACTAAAACCAAGCTTAAAAACAATAAAATACACGTAAAGTTTGAAAATTTTTGCCAAAAACTTAAACTTTAACACCTAATAACCTTGAAAGTACCAGAATCTTGGATTTGAAAGTGAAAAAGATGAGTTTTTATGCATTTGAAAGTTTTAAACCCGAGACTTACGCGTATAGCTTATAACTTCAAAAACAAAATCGTTTTCACCCAACTATTTGGCGATTGATACCACTGTTAGGTCACCATTTATGTAACACAAGCATTAATATGAAGAAATGAGAAAGCGAGTGATCGGATGAACACTTAACCAATTATACGAGTAAGAATGATGAAGGTTTATGCGTAAGTAATATTGACAAGTGAACAACCAACTCCCAAATGGGAGTTTACAAGACTATTCATAGGAGAGGGACCTAGGGCAACACTCCTAGTCCCTTCCTTTCCTTATTAGGCTTATGGGCCTTCTACATAAGCCTAAGCATAATAACAAACATAAAGGCCTAATTAAGCTAACTATTACATGTTAATTACTAACACTTGTAATCTAGTTTAGGAGTGATTCCAACAAGGACCCTAATTGAGGCAGCTAGGACCATGCTAGCAGACTCACTCTTACCAACCACCTTTTGGGCAGAAGCCGTTAGTTGTTCTTGTTACATCTTTAATAGGGTAAGGGTGGCCAAACCTCAGTTCAAAACTGCTTATGAACTTTTATTTGGCAACAAACCAATTATTAGCTACATAAGACCTTTTGGGTGCCATGTTACCATCTTAGATACTCTTAGTGTGCTTGGCAAGTTTGATGGAAAATATGATGAAGGTTTCTTAGTGGGATACTCTCTAAAAAGTAAAGCCTATAGGGTATACAATTTAGTGAAAAAAAAAGGTAGAAGTGAATCTCCATGTTAATTTCCTTGAAAAGAAACCTAATGTGAAAGGAGTAGGTTATAGGTGGATGTTTGATATAGACTATCTCACTGACTCTATGAACTATATTCCTGTATCTTTGGAGAATCAAGCTAACCCACATGCAGGTTCATCACAAGTAACTAACACTGCAGGTACAAATGCAAATGCTCCTGAGGAAAAAGAAGAGACATCATAGCTTATTGTTGTGTCTACAATAGTCAATCATTATGCAGCTAAAGTTAGAGTAGAGAAACCCTCTACTACTCCAAAGAAGAAAGAGATTGTTACAGAGGTTTAGTTACAAGAGAAAGAGGCTTCTTCTAATGGTGTTTCAAAAGAGATTGTGGCTTTTAGAAGAGAATTAATGCACTTGCTCAAAATCCTTAGGAGAAGTACCTGAAACAAAGGCTACCAGTACTTTCTCGGTTAATATTGGTAGTGCACCACTTAATTTTGGCAAGCTTGATCCACTAGTACCTGAAAACAAGGCTACCAGTACCTTCTCAATTAATACTGGTAGTGAATCTTGTTGGGTTCTGTAAATACCCAAACCCCTTAAGTCTAGGATTTGAATAGAAAATACCCTAAGTGTTTAGACCGTTAAACACTAACAGGTCACTGAGTGCATAGTCTCTCAGTGAGCCATCTTCAGGATACTCAGTAAGAGGCGAAGAAGAAGTCTCTCCACTCAGTAAGGCGGAACTTAAAGGGTGAAGACTGAGTCAAGAAGAAGATGGTGGATTCAGTGAGTGATGACAATAACTCACTGAATCCCTAAACTCCTCACCAACTACTTACACTGAAGACAAACTGAAGTAGAAGACTGAAGAATGAGCGGGATAAGGCGGGATAAGTTTGAATCAGATAAGACGAAGTCCTTATCAACCAAAGTCAACTTTCCCTGAATGGCAAACTATCAGGCTCAGTGTCATCACTGACTTATGCAAAGCATCCTTGTCTCTTACTTAATATAGTCTTTATAAACATAGACAAAATACATCAGTATTTTGTCTTCTATAAATTGTCAGTTTGTCACTTAGGATAAAATTAAAACTCACACTTGTATAAATAGCATAAAAGATGGAGTGAAAGATTTAAGCTTGTGAATTTTAAAACACACACACACACAAGCCATCTTTCACTCCTCCAAATACAACTCAGTCCCTGAGATAGCTCAGTGGTTTCATAGTAGTTGTGCTCAGACTTCGCCTGAGCTTCGTGAGGAGTAACAACACTTTGTCATTTCAATCCCAAGTACTGTTCCGCGAGTACTTGGGTAATGTATTCTTTTGATTGATTTCTAATAAAGAATATTAAGTTGAAAATTTATCAGTGTGTTTTTACTTATGTCATTTCAGTCATTGATTCACTATTAGTTCGTTTTAAGTAATTACCTGTTTTTATACGATAGTGAATAGGGAACAACAAGTGGTATCAGAGCAAGGCTGATTATAAAACCTTTTAATCCGCTCTAAAACGTTTTTAAATCAGGATCCTAATGGCTGAAATTGATGTGCCCCAACTAGTCGACAAAAAGGGTGGAGCGTATTCTGCTGTTGCCCCTCTACTTGAAGTTGGAAAATTTAACAAATGGAAAAAGCGTATGCTTTGCAATTTGACTGGGATGGAACCGTATTACATTAAGTGTATTAATGAAGGTCAGCTTATCCCAAAGACTGCTGAAGGATTGACTAAACCTGAAGCTCAGTGGACTCAGGATGAGAGGAGAGTGGTCAACCAGGACCAAAGGCTCAAAAGTATCATCATATCTTGTCTTACTGATGATATTATGAAGTCTGTTATAAGCTGTAGTACAGCTAAACAAACCTGGGATGACCTAGTTCATAGTCATGAAGGTCCATCTGATACCAAGGAAAACAGGATAATGGACCTGAAACTTGAGTATAACACCTTCATGGCTAAGAACTCAGAAACTCTGTCTCAAACTTACACCTGGTACAAAACTCTTTTGAATGAACTATCTAATGATGGTGTAAAATTGTTAAAACAAGGTCCTTGGCTTACCATCACTGGTTTTTGCAAAAGATAAACCATGCTCAGCCTGTGAAAAAGGCAAACACCAAAGAGCATCTTTCAAAACAAAACAAAATTTCTCCATCAAAAACTGCCTTCACCTCCTGCACATGGATCTCTTTGGACCAGTCAGTCCTAGATCAATCCAGCATGAGAAGTATACACTTGTCATAGTTGATGAGTTCTCAAGATACACTTGGGAATACTTTCTTTCCAAAAAGAGTCAGGCAGTAGATACAATAATGTCATTCATCAGGAACATTGAAAACCAGAATGACATTACTGTTAAAAAAATCAGAACTGACAATGGCACTGAGTTCATAAATGAAGAGCTTGAGAATTTATGTGATGAAAAGGGAATCACCCCAAACTTTTCATCCCCTTACACCCCTGAACAAAATGGGGTAGCTGAAAGGAAAAACAGAACTCTCATTGAGGCTGCCAGAACTATGTTGAATGGCTCAGCACTCTCAAAGCATTTTTGAACTGAAGCAGTCAAAACAGCCTGTTATACACAAAACAGGTCCATCATTGTCAAAAGACATAATAAGACCCCTTATGAGATATTCAAAGGTAGACTTCCTGATATCAGCTACTTTCATGTGTTTGGGTGTCATGTGTTCATTCACAACCACAAGGATCACCTAGGCAAATTTGATGCAAAAGCTGATGATGGATATTTCCTAGGTTACTCACTAATCTCTAAAGCCTTCAGGGTGTTCAACACCAGAAGACAACAAGTTGAGGAAACCTTTCATGTCACCTTTTATGAGAGTTCTGAGAGCATCAGGTTCACCAACACCTCAGTGGAGGAAATAGTAATTGATAACTCATCAAGATATCCTCCTGATGAGTATAATACTGAAATCAATTCCTCATACCAAGCTGATGCTGACAGCTCATATTATGTCTTACCTCACAACCTTTCCCAACCAACTATCAGTGAATTCATTGATAATCTATCAGTCCCTAATGGGGGTAATACTGAACCAAATGTTCAGGAACCTGTGATTCAAGAACCTCAACTTGAACAAGACATCTCAACAGATGATCTTAATGTTTCTGTGACTCCTACACCTGAACTCACTCCTGAGCTTCCAGTGACCTCTTCAAGCTCAGATCCTAGACCACAAAGTGGACAAAATCTCAGGACATTGAGCTTGTAAATATCATTGGTGAACCCACTGAGGGCATGCATACTAGAAGCATGGCTGCTAAGTTAACTGCATCTTCAGCAAATGAATGCCTATATGCTGATTTTCTATCAGAAATAGAACTTTGAAGTGTCACTGAGGCTCTAAAGCACCCAAGCTGGGTTCATGCTATGTAAGAAGAACTTCAATAGTTTGATAAAAATAAGGTCATGACTTTGATCAAATGTCCTCAAGATGTCATTGTCATAGGAATGAAGTGGGTTTTCAGAAACAAGACTGATGAAAACGGCATTGTCATTAAAAACAAAGCCAGACTTGTTGCCAAAGGTTATAGTAAACAAGAAGGCATTGACTATGATGAGACATTTTCTCCTGTTGCAAGAATGGAAGCCATCAGGATTATTCTTGCATTTGCTAGCTACATGAACTTCAAAGTTTACCAAATGGATGTAAAAAGTGCATTCGAAAATGGTGAACTCAAAGAAGATGTGTATGTTCAGCAACCTCCTGGCTTTGAGAGTAGTGAATTCCCTGACTATGTCTGCAAGCTTGACAAAGCCCTTTATGGACTAAAACAAGCTCCCAGGGCATGGTATGAAACTCTCTCTGCCTTCCTGATTCAAAACAAGTTTGTCAGAGTAAAGATAGACAACACTCTGTTTATCTATAGGACAAATCAAAATGTGATATTAGTCCAAGTATATGTTGATGACATCATCTTTGGCTCAATAAACTACACTCTTTGCAAATAGTTTGAAAAACTGATGACAAAGAAGTTTGAAATGAGCATGAAGGGTGAACTCACATACTTCCTTGGACTACAAATCAGGCAAACTGATAAAGGAATCTCCATTAGTCAAGAGAAGTACACCATAAATCTTTTGAAGAAATATGAGATATCTGACTGTGCCTCAATGAAGACACCAATGGTCCCTCCTAACAACGTTGGACCTGATCTCACTGGAAAATCAGTCAATCAAACCCATTTCAGGGGGATTGTTGGCTCACTGATGTATCTTACTGCTTCCAGACCAGACATACAATTCTCAGTCTGTCTAATAGCAAGATATCAGTTCAATCCCAAAGAATCCCATCTCACTGCAGCCAAAAGAATACTCAAATACCTGAAAAGAACTCCAAGCCTTGGACTCTACTATCCAAAGTGCTTAGGGTTTGATCTCAAAGGATATTCTGACTCTGATTATGCTGGCTGCAACATGGATAGAAAAAGTAACTCTTGGTCCTGTCAATTTCTTGGAGGAAAACTAGTTTGTTGGAGTGCTAAAAAGCAACAATCAGTGGCTATGTCTTCAGCTGAAGCTGAGTATGTGGCTGCTGCAGGGTGCTGTGCCAATGTTTTATGGATGAAAAGTCAACTCAGTGGCTATGACATCCATTACAAAATGGTACCCATCTTCTGTGATAACACCAGTGCTATTGCAATATCCAACAACCCTGTCCTTCACCAAAGAACCAAACACGTTGATATTAGATATCATTTCATCAGGGACCACATAATGAAAGGAGACATAGAGCTTCATTTCATCCCTACTGAATATCAACTTACTGATATCTTCACCAAACCCTTAGATGAACCTACCTTCAGGAGACTGAAAGCTGAATTGGGAATGCTAGACATTGAAAGTCAGCAACCTGAAAACCAATCCCAATCTCAGTAAGTTTTCTCTGAAATGGTTCATCCTCCCTAAACTAAACCCCAAAACAACCCTCACACCGAATGAGTAAGATTCATTGAGGGACCCTGACTTTAAATATTGAGCATTGAATGAGTAACTAAATGCACTAAGTATTAGTTACTTAAATGTCCTAGGTTGGTAAACACACCAATTTAATAAAGGAATATATGTCTCTTTATCTTACTGTCAACTCATCCCACTTGGCATTAATTGCCTCCTCTCATATGAAATATCTTGTGGATATTTTATTACTGCAGAATACACTTTTACTGTGCACTGCAACTGTTCCTTGAAAACCAGGATTTTACTGCGGGTAATGGAGTGGTGGCATTAAATGTGGAGATTCAAAATGTTTTCAAAAACTGACTTTTCAAATCCCCATTTATGCATAATTTACCCCTTTCATTACTCTATAAATACCCCTCTCAAAAACACTAAAAACACACATAAAGAATTTCTGCATCTAAACTCTGTCAAAATCACTTCTCAAACCCAGAAATCTTTGTGTTTTTAATCCACAAAACAACTTTTTCACTAAAATCTTCTCTGTAACAAATTTACAAAAGGTTTTTCATCACAACACTTAAAGAGACTCAGAACACTTTGATTGTTCTTGTCAAGAATATTTTTCAAAACCCTAAAAACCTTTCAATGGAAATGGCAAGAACACTGTCTCTTCATTTTGCACCACAGTGGGTAGGAGATCTAAGTAATGTTGAATTTAAAACAAATAATGTTATAGGCAATTTTGAATACCCCCCTGATGTCCCCAGCCTATAAGGGCATCATAAGTTTTTATTAAATTGCCCACTGAAAATGGCCTTTACTCAGTCCCCTTCAATATTGTACCAAAACCTCCTCAGGGAGTTTTGGGCTACAGCAGTGGCCTATGACCCGACACCCTCTACTGATGAGACTGACCTATGACTACTCAGGGAGTATCTTATCAAATTCAGTCTTTTTAATAGGGAAAACTCAGTCACCCTGGATTATAAAACATTTTGTACTTCAACAGGGTTAGACTATAATTCTGGGAACTACGTTGCCCATCCTGAACCCTCCACAGTTAAGGATGGGTTAAAACGAATTGTTTTAGATCCAAAGTTTTTGGACAAGACCCCAGTCACCAAGAACTCATTTCCTACAGCTTGGAAGATCCTGTTCATATTTGTGATTCAGGTTCTCGGCGGGAACCACTCATCCACTGAACAAGTTAATTCTATTCAGTTGATGGTGGCATACTGCTTGATGAATAGGGTCACTGTCGACATTGGGGAGATCATTTACAGTGATCTCGTAACCAAGCTACTGAGCAAAACTAGGACGAAATACGTTTCGTATCCTAGGTTTGTCTCATGTGCTTTACAAGTATTACTGGGTTGCAATTACCCTCAGGAATACAAATACACTGCTTTACCTGGTATTTTGAGACAATCAAATTTTCAAAAAGGACCCATCCCAAGTCACTGAAATTGAATTGACGGCCCACATGGTTGCTGTAAACAACCAAAGGGACTCAGTGTTTCCAAACCCTGCTCCTAAAAAGAGAAAGGGGAAGTCTTAGACTGGGAATAAGACCAAACCCAAGTCTCAGGGCCCTGAGGCTTCTGGAGCATAGCCTAAAAGGCACAAAAAGCCCCAACTGAAAAGACACCCAAGGGTGACCAAGCAACATCCACCCCGATGACAATGAAGGACACTGATACATCACAGTCAATGCCCTTGGTCCCAACTACTACTCCCCAAGATCCAGAGGGAAACATACAACCCGCTGGTAGGGGAGCACCTTCCACATTGCCCAAGGATGACATTCGCAAATCATAGCTTTTGTCTGAGGGCTAACTGAATGATCCCAAAGGCTCAGAGGGAAATGAACAACCCGCTGATAGGGATCTCACTGCCACTGCTTCTAGGGATAACACTGGGAAACACCCACCAGTGCTTGAAGGAGCAACGGGGGACAAAGACTCCGAGGGATTAATACCACCCGCTAATATGAAACCCATCACCACTACTAGTTTACTAACAGTTGCTGAGGTCAATAAAATTATTTTCTCTGATGAAGAACAAGCTGACAGTGAAGATGAAATACTATCAGCAGGAGAAGAAATGGACGTTGATGTTCAAACTAAACAAGAGCATCAGCCTGATCCACAAGAGCCTAAAGAGTCACCTTTCTAGCCTGAAGATAATGACTCTGACTCTTCTTCTTCATCCTGTCTTGAAGAATTCAGAAAGTTTGACAACACTCTTCCACTGACAGAAAGGCAACTGGTTATGTGGATTACTAAAGCTTCAAGGAAGCTATATTATGGGGTTACGGAAACTTTATTGGATCAACACACTGAAGCTGCTGCCAGCTATGCAGATCTAAAGGCTGAAGTACATGCCTTTGATGCAAACACTGATGAACACAGAGATCTCATGTACCAGCATCTTCACAGACTGGATGAAAACCTGGTTAAATTTCTGAAGCACCTTCAGGGTTGTGGCACAAAGATTGATGAAATCAGGGATTCTGTCAAAGAAGACCCAACACTTAACTCAAGAGTGCTGGAGGCTACTGAGGCTTACTTGAAGAATTCATCCAGCCTCACTGAACTAATAGTGTCAGGAATTGGAAATTCCATATTAAAGTGTCGGTCACCCCAATTATGGTCCAGCATATTTTAGCTCGTAGACTTGTAGTTGTTTACGTTATTTATCAGTTTATTAGCTAGTTATTAGTTTAGTTTAGCGTAGTGTAACACCGTGGAGGAAGGACGGGTCTTTACCCACTGTATACCTGATCCACAGGCCGATAGGAGGTCGTTATGTTTGTAACTATAAATACCCCTTCCATCCATGGAAGGGGTGGTGCTTCTCATTCAATCAAACCTTTACTTTGTGTAAACCAAGTCTCTAGCAAGAATACCCTCTCTATCTACTTTCTCTCTCTAATGGCAAACATGTATTCTGATCATCCAAGACCACCCGAATCATCAACACAATATTATTTTGATCCTACAAATGGTACCAGAGCCAAAGTTATTGTGTTATCTTTGATTTGTGTGGTCCGTACCATGGTTGTTGTTTGTGGTTTGTTTTGATTCATCATGTTCACTGTTTCATATTTTTTTGTGGACGAAAAAAACTTTACACTATTTTGCTAAAACAGTTTCACACTTTTGTGTTTTAACTGGTTACATCATTTGTTTGTGTAAATTTTTTATCTAATAGTCCAATCTGGTCATATGGTAATATTCATGTGGTCAAAAAGGTTATACATCTGGTCATATTCATGTTATACATCTGGTCATATTCATGTGTTATACATCTGGTCATATTCATGTGGACAAAAAGGGTCAAAACTGATGCATTCTTAATGTTTTTTCTAGGTAAGTTTGAAGCTGGACAGAATATTGGTCGGAAATAACTCGCCGGAAAAACTCAAACATCTTGCTAGCGACTTGCCCTAAAGTCTTCTAGCGACTTGTCTTGAAAATATGTAGCGATTTATGATGTTTGACTAATGAGTCAAATAACAGGATTAGCGACTTGTGTGTTTTGTATAAAGTTACCAACTTGTTACTTAACAAGTTAGCGTTTTGTGAAATAGCGACTTGACTCAATGGTTTAGCGACTTGACTCATTACATATAGCGAGTTGGTGTTATAAATGGTAGCGAGTTGGTACAAGAGCTAGCGACTTGACATTGGACAGAAATGAAGAAGAAGAATGGACTTTTTGACCTTGACCACAACATACCATTTACCAAATATCATTCAACATATTGACCTCAGATTTCGACATCAACCATCATTGGTCCATTGGAAAACATCAAAACATATTCTAATACATCTCCAACATCACTGCCTACCCATAATCAAATCCTTTTCAATTTCAACAACTCCCTATCTAATTTAACTCATCCTCCATCAAACCTTGACTCAAACGTAATTTAATTTCAAGAAAGATCTCAGCTTTGGTTCGTTTTTAATCTTTTCAAGATTCTTTTTTGAACCATTCTCATCATTGATCGATTGTTTGTTATTCGAACTTCAAAAGAAAAGAGTATAACAACAATTCATTATCCCCTTTTGTTGGATCGATATACTTTAATCAAACTAACTTTAACTAGCTTGTTAAGGTTTAATAACCTCGGATAAATCCTAAGTAATTAACAAAGAAACACTGAGCAATCTTTATCAAGTACGCGGAATTTACTTAACAACGCTAAGAAGAATAACTTTTATTATAAACTCTAAATCTGCTTATTATGCAGATACTCTAATACAACTCTAAGATAATCGAACTTTTCTCTAAAACACTAATTCGTAAACTCTAAAACTCTTTTTTGGAATCGTACCTCTAATGCCAATCTAGGAGTCCTTTTATAGGCTCAAGGATATCCTAGTCGGTTTAAAATTTGTAACCTTGTACGACAAGTAATCTAAACATAGAATACAATTCTTTCCATAAACGAATGTAACAGTTCTTTTGTTCATGCAGTACTTTGACTTTATCTTTAGCAGTACTTTGATTCTTTGACTGTTTCCAGTACTTTGCAGTTTACAGTACTTTCATGTCTTCAGTACTTTCATATCTTCAGCACTTTCATATCCCAACAATCCTCCCCTAACTTGAATTCTACTTGCTTGACTTCAAGTTCCTTTATGAATATGTCTTTAATATTTTCATCTTTAAAAACGGATTGTTTCTTAATCTTTAGATTTTATCTCTATAACATCTGTGCTTGTCAAAGTATCTCTTAGAATTGTTCTTTTCACAGCAGCATCCAGCAATCTCCATCTTTTCAGCAACACAGCAACATATGACAAATTGTACACTAATTTAGTTTAAGTTGCATACTATTCTCATCACTTCCAGGTGAATCATTGAAAATTTAATGGATTTAGATCTCTTTACCAAAGCCATTAACTCTGGAGTAGCCAAATGTTTTGGTGTGTAAGACCATGGTACATTGATAACCATATGATTTTTAGCAAACCACCAGCTATCAACAGATTTGTTTTGTCTTTACCAAAAGTTGTACCCTTCTGGAGTAGTTAGTTCTTCTATCAAATGGTGAACTAATGACCAATAATGGTTTTTCCACAGCCTTTACCACAAGCCATTTTCTTGTGGGTAGCCAACTTTTTACATTACTGATATGGCGAGTTGATTACCATCCAACTTATTAGCAAGTTGTCAACTAAAAACGGATTTGATATATCTTTACCAGAGCCGTTTGCTCATGGATTAGTCAATCCTTTTGTAACCATGGTGGATTGATAACCTATTGATGTTATCATCACAAAAACCATTTATTCAACCTTTATTTCAAAATATTTATTAAATAACAAAAGGTTTCTTCTAAAATTTATTTAACTGGTTTATTTCTGCAAACAGTACTTTGATGAAAGTACTGTCTGATCAGCAGTACTTTGAATAAAAGTACTTATTTATCAAAAAGTATTTATTCAAATAAAATTCATACCAGTTATTAATCATCTTCAGCAATGGTAGTCCAGTTTATAAACAAGTTGATAAGCATGCAAGCAGTTTCATTATCCTCTTCTACTTCCAATCCATGCTCTAACATTCTTCTCATGAGCTCAACTGTAAGAGGGTATCTTCTTTCTGCAAACATGTGTATCATTGTTCCATTTTCCAGCTCTAAAACATGAACTCCAGACTCTTCAAAGAATCTCCAGCAAACAATTTCCCAGCTTTCTTGATTCTTCCAAATATCATCAGTGTTGTCTTCTTCAGTTTCCCATATAGTTATGAGATCACCATGTAAAACTAAACCAATCCATTCTAATGGATTATTTTCAAAGTAAGCCTTCATCACATGATATAAATAGAATAGGTATACTCTATCTATAATGTGCAGTAAGTCCCATAGCCTTTTGAAAACTTTGAAGCTTTCATCTTCTTTATGAAAAATCATGTAATCTCCATCCTTGGATTTCACAACTTCAAAAACACTAATCTTTGATCTGTTCATCTTCATGTCATCATCTTCCTTTGTATAATCAAAATCTACCACTCTGAGATAATTCTTTAATTCATCACTAGTCTCAGATCTTAATTCAACTTTTTTCTTTCTTTGAGAACTGAACATCTGTAACTTCATTTCTCCTTTTTCTTTTCAAACTCTTCTTTCTTTCAGCTTCAGTCCAGGTAGCTTCTTCTCTAAAATCTTTAATGCCTGCAACATCTTTCTTATAATCCTCCCTAGCAGCATCATATAATCTTTTCATCTCAAAATAATTAAACTTCTGCAATCCTTTATACCCTTGACTTTTCAGATAAGCCATCATAGCATTTCTGTTTTTAGCTTTATTAAGTCTTGGCATAAATCTAACTGGAACAGGTGATTGTAATGGTTCAGCAGCTTCAGCATCTAATTCATCTTGTACCTTTTGAGCTGCTTCTCTATTCTGAGCTTCTTGAGCTTCCTGATCTTTTCTATCTTTAGCATCTAACTCTTCTTGAACTTTTCTAGCAACAGCTTCATTCCTAGCAACTTCAATTGCTCTAAGTTCTGCTAAAGTTAATTTCTTTTTCTTAGTTTCAACCAAAACACCTTTCCCTTTATCCTTAGGATCAATTGCAGGTTGAGAAGTTCTTGGTTGTTCTTCTTCTTGTACATCTCTAATAGTAACACCACCTCTTGGTTGTGATAAATCTCCTAAAATTGTAGCAATAAATTCATCATCACTTGCAGAATGAATAGGTTTGAATGTAGCTTCCTCCTCTTCTTGTATAACAGTTGTAGAAGGACCAGCTTCTTCTTCAAAATTCAATACTCTTGGTGTTATTACCTCTTGCCTAGAAGTATCTTGAATAACAACACTTTGATGTTCAGTACCTTGATCAGCAGTACCTTGAACTTGAACTTGTTCTTCTTGTTCCTCAGTATCTGAAATAATCTTTTCCTCAGTACCTTCAGGTTCTTTCTTCTTCATAACATCTTCTTTCAAATTTTCCTTTTCTAAATTCCACCCCAAGTTGACAGAAGATGATTTAGGAACCTGTTTGGGTTTACTAGACTGAGACTGCCTTTGTGCTTTCTTCTTTGATTTAAGCAAGATACGAAATTCTTGAACCAAAGGCCAGACAAAAGTTTTTAGCCTTCTAAACTTGGTCTTCAATTTCTTTATCTGCTTAGCTTGAACCTTAGTAGTCTTTTGCAACTTAACTATCTCCCTGGTCAAAGCATAATTATCCAAAGATAAACCTTCACGAGGTATAGTATATGGATCTTCACCTTGAATATGTGAATGTTCCTCTGATGAAACAGGAACAAAACATGGTGGAGATGGAGTAGGTGATCTTACAATCTCTTTTTGAACCTCAGGGCTTGGAGAAACAGTACCCTGTAGAGATGCAGTACCTTCATGTGAAGCAGTACTTGCAGATGCAATACCTTCAGATGCAGTACCTGCAATTGCAGTACCTTGAGATGCATTACTTGCACTAGCTGCATCATCTTGATCATCTGCTCTAACAGCCTGAACAACTTCCATCATAGAAGTAGTTAATGGTGTATCTGGACCTCTAAATAGATCACTTCTTCTAGCCATAAAAGTAAAAATCTTTGATTGCTGAACAATAACAGGCAATAAGTCTGTAGGTTTTGGCACATCAGCAAGTTGCTTGTTTAAGAAAACCTGTACAAACCGTGGGTACATTAGCCAAGTAGATCCATGTGAGATATGCGAAAGCATCCCATCCAGTATTAGCCTTGAGAAGTTAAAAACTCGATCCGTAGCTAACCCAACCATAGCATATGCTATATTGGACCCAAACTGCTCCCAAGAAGTACTCTTAGCACTTATACAATGTAGCAACTCATGAACCAAAAATTTCCATTGAGGACAAAACAACTGTTTTCTGAATGTTTGTTCTGTCAAAGAACCTTCATAACCAATATGCCCAAAAGTTTCCCAAATCAATTCCTTGGCAAAACGAATAGCACCATCATTATCATTAAACAGCAAATCCTCTCTAATAGATGCTTCAGTAATCTTCACAGTTCGCCCAACAACTGTAGCCCTAATATAAAATTCTTCATTCTCCATGTTTTCTCTTGCAGTAGCCCAAAATTCTTGAATCCATGGCTCAATAATATCCGGCTCCTCTAAAAGAGCATAACTGATTTACGACCCAGTTAAAAAATCAATAATATCGTGAAACGCCGCGTTGTCTTCAGTTTTGTCTAAATTAGCTACCATATTGTGCTTTGAAACAGTAGGTTGATTCGCCATCGGTGATTATGTAAGCACAAATTGAAATTGAATAAGAATGAGAGAAAGATGGAAACGATGCTAATGTAATGATATGAGAGGGAAAATCGGAAAGTAGTTATTTATAGGTGAGATTTTTTAAAAAAAATCACTGCCCAAAATAAAATAACAGTTAGCATTAATTACCCCTCAATATAACTGTTGGAACAGTACTTTAATACGACAAACAGTACTTTCCACGTATGCAGTACTTTCCCAAAGCAGTACTTTCCAAACAGTACTTTCAGGAAAAATAGTACTTTGCCAAATTCCTCCATAGAAACTAAGTATATACAAGTATCCTCCCCTCAAGCAAGACACAGGACTATACTAACACCTTATAGTCCTCCCCTTAAATGTAGCTCAGTAGTTAATCATGCCAATACTCACCACCAAGTGATTGAATCTTGAAACATCAAAGCCTTTGGTGAGTAAATCAGCTACATTATCATCTGTGTGAACTTTAACCACATTAATGAGCCTATGCTCATAGCAATCTCTGATAAAGTGATGCCGAATCTGAATATGCTTGGTCTTGGAATGATAAACTGGATTCTTCACAATACAGATGGTACTCTCATTATCAATATTGATAGGAGTATTTTTGAAATTGAACCCATAGTCCAAGAGTTGATTCTGCATCCACAAAACTTGTCCACGACAGCTTGCAGCAGCTACATATTCAGCTTCAGTAGATGATGTTGCTGCAATTGTCTGCTTCTTGCATTGCCAGGAGACTAACCTTCTTCCAAGATATTGGCATCCACCAGTTGTTGATCTTCTATCATAATTATCACCTGCATAATCACTATCAGAAAAGGCCTCTAAGTGAAAAGGTGACTCTTTTGGATACCACAACCCCAACTTAGGCTGTTGTTTCAAATAACAGAAGATTCTTTTTACTGCATTCATGTGAGAGATCTTTGGTGAGACTTGATATCTTGCACATAGACAAACTGCAAACATGATGTCAGGCCTTGATGCATTAAGATACATAAGAGAGCCAATCATTGATCTGTAAAGCTTGACCTCAACTGGTTGTCCATCTTCATCTTTGCCCAATGAATTGATAGATTTAATAGGTGTAGTAACAGCCTTCATATCATCAAAGCTAAACTTCTTAAGTATGTTTGTAACATACTTGTCTTGACTGATAAAAATCCCTTCCTTTGATTGCTTAACCTGAAGTCCCAAAAAGAAAGTTAACTCTCCCATTGAACTCATTTGAAATTCCTTCTGCATCAGCTGCTCAAACTCCTTAACCATGGACTGTTTGGGAGCCCCAAAGATGATATCATCAACATAAACTTGAACTAACATGATATCCTTCTTGTATCTCTTGATAAACAAAGTCTTGTCTATAGCTCCCCTTCTGTATCCTTGTTGTAATAAGAATGTAGAGAGCCTCTCATACCAAGCTCTAGGTGCCTGATGGAGGCCATAAAGAGCCTTAACCACCTTGTAGACTTTGTTTGGGTGTTTAGGAACTTCAAAACCTGGAGGTTGTTTCACATACACCTCTTCTGTAATAGTACCATATAAAAAGGCACTCTTGACATCCATTTGGTAAACCTGAAAACCCATATATGAAGCAAAAGCAAGAAATATTCTAATAGCCTCAATCCTTGCTACAGGAGCAAATACTTCATCATAATCTACCCCTTCTTCTTGTCTATAGCCTTGAGCAACTAACCTTGCCTTGTTTTTGATAACATTGCCTCTTTCATCTCTTTTCACTCTGAAGACCCATCTGGTGCCTATGACTCTCTTCCCATCTGGAAGATCACATAGAACCCAAACTTCTTGAAGTTTAAATTGAAGAAGTTCTTCCTGCATAGCTTCAACCCAGCTTTCTTTAGTCAAAGCTTGAGCAATATTCTTGGGTTCCTCTTGAGAGATGAAACAAGTAAATAAGCCGGTTTGATGGTCCTTATGATTCAGCCTGTTTTGTTTATACACAAAGCTAAGTAAAGCATTGTGAGGTTTTGTGAAACCCTTAGCTTTGTGTCTTGTCATAACTCCAGAAGTAGAAGGACCAATGATTTGATCAGTTGGATGATTCTTATGAATCCGTAAGATTGGATACTGTGGAACTCCATATGCATCATCCAGATTAGTATAATCAGCACCTTCATTGGAATCTGAGAAAATACCTTCATCTTCAAGCTCATCATCAGTTTCTTCTAATCCAGGCATGGTAGGATCATCCAAATCATCTAAAGTACTGTCAACAGGTGCAGCAGTACTTTGGTTGAAAGTACTGTCAGAAGTACTGTGAGAGTACTCTGTAGTTTTGTTCTTCTTCTTTGCCTCTTCATAAGCTCTCCTTTGTTCATCAGTGTAAGAATGTGCTAATACATCTTGAAGAAGCATCTGATTAAGTTCCTCTTGAATTGATTGATCCTCAACAGTTAATGAGGATTGTGGTGCAACAGTACTTTGTTTTGGAGAATCAGTACTTTGCTTAGGAACATTAGTATTTTGTTTTGGACTTACAGGATCTTCATCAGGAACAACATCAGGTCTAATATGAACTCCATGAACAACATATTGTAAATCTTCTCCATTGTGCATAGGTTGATTTTCTTCTCTAACAGGGACATAATTCATTGAAGGAGTTAAAACCTCAAGATCAAACATCCAATCAGGACCTTTACCTTTCTCATTGTCTTGATCTTCTAAAAACTCAACATGAAGACAGTCTTGAATCTTCTTAGTAACTCTGTTGTATACTCGAAAGCCTTTACTGTTAGTGCAATAACCCAATAAGTATCCTTCTTCTGATTTGCCATCAAACTTCCCCAGATTATCAATGGTGTTTAAAATAGTAAGAGGACATCCAAAAGGCTTCATAAAACGAATGTTGGGTTTATTGCCCATCAGCAATTCATAGGGTGTCTTCATCTGTGGTTTGGTGACAGAGACTCTGTTAAGTACATAGCATGCAGTACTTACAGCTTCTGCCCAAAATTGAATAGGTAGATGGGAATCTGCTAGCATTGTCCTTGCTGCTTCAATCAAAGTCCTATTCTTCCTCTCTGCAACACCATTTTGCTGTTGTGTTCTAGCAATACTAAACTCCCTCTTTATGCCTTTATTTGCACAAAAGTCATCCATAAGCTTGTTCTTGAATTCAGTTCCATTATCACATCTAATACCTCTAACCTTGAGTCGTAATTGGTTTTCAAGTGCTATAATCAGTGTCTGAATAGCATCAAAGGTATCATCTTTAAACCCCAAAAAGAAAACCCAACTGAATCTACTACAATCATCTGTAACAACCAAACGGTACTTTTTCTTATTTAAACTTGCCACAGAGACAGGTCCAAATAAATCCATATGTAACAGCTCTAATGGTTCTCTAATAGTTCTTTCCTCAAGCTTCTTGCATGAAGCTTTGTGTTGTTTACCCTTCTTGCATGCCAAGCATGATTGATCATTCTTGTAAGTCTTTGAAGGTAAACCTCTAACTAGATTGCCATTGACCAGTTTGTTGATGTTCTTGAAATTAACATGGCCCAATCTTCTATGCCATTGATGTGCCTCTTCAGATGTTGCTTTAGCCACCAAACATGTGGCTCTTCCATAAGAATGTAGACTCTTCATATCTAAACTATACACATCATTTGTCCTTGGTACTCTAAGTACTACCATGTCATCATCAACAGGTTTAAAGTCAGAGGAAAGGATGAGACATTCTGTGTCAGTGAATAACACATGATGCTTTTTATCACAAATTTGAGAGACTGAGAGCAATTTGAATTTAAGCTCCTTCACATATCTAACATTCTCAAAGTCAATAAGCCCTGCTTTGATAGTTCCTTTGCCAGTAATCTTTCCTCCATTGGGATCATTCCCAAACGCAACTTTTCCTCCACTAATATTTCTAAAATCAGACAGAATCTCTTTGTCTCCTGTCATACTTCCAGAGCACCCACTATCCACAATAAGATGATCTTTAAGCTCCTCTTCTGGGTTGCCCTGCACACAAAGTAAAGAGTTAGTAAGTTTTAGAACCCAAGCCATTATTGACTTGTGTTCCCCTTGTGGAGTTACAAACTCAAATTCTTTGAGTATGTAATTCCCACTATCTTTCAAATGATGATCCAAAATTATCTTTTGATCTTTAACATGTGGATTTTCAAAACTTTCTGGTTTTTCAACATAAATCTCTTTCACCAGATTATTAGCATTTTCTTGTATCACAAAAACATCAGATTCACTTTTTGTTGAAAGTACTGTGTGTCCCTCAGTAGTACTTTCCTTCTTAACCCATTCTGGTTTAACACGTGGTTCCTGTGATCTAGATCCCCTATGTGAATTGTAATACTTTCTAGGTTGATAGTGACATCTCCTAGAATTCCTATTCCAAGTAGTGTTATCAGTACCTTGTTTCTGAGCAGTACTTTGGAAAGTACTGTGAGATACTGAAGGTTTTGAAAAAAGGTCTTCTCTGATGTGGGTATCTGTGATATGGTGTGAAGTTTCTGTGATTTACCCTATTTGAATTATTCCAAACTGGTTTGTGCTCTCTAGGTTTGTGATTGGCAGATCTGTTCTTTGGAAATTTGCTAAGGTATTCTAAGTGTCGATCACAATCTTTGATTAAGTGATTAGGACTATAACACACAAAACACAGTTTTTGACCCATATGTCCAAAGTGATTTCTTCTATGTCTATGCCCAAAATTTTTTTGCCTTCTTGGTGAATGATAAAACCTGTTTTGACCAAAGTTATCCCCAAAAGGTTTAGCAGTACTGTTTTGAAAAGGTTTTGCAGAAGGTACTGCTTGTTGAGCAGTACTTTGTTTTAAAGGTACTGCTTGATTTTGAACATTATTTTCAACAGTTTCTTTGGGTTTTTCAGACCTAGATTGAGCAACAAGCTTCTTCCTAAACTCTAGACAATCTACTCCAAAGCGAGAAACATCAGGCCTAGAGGGTTGATGAATGCCAGTGGGATGAGGAACAACATGATAACCATTGTCTTTCTTATACTCAGGTGGTGGTTCACTTATTGAGCCCTCATTACTAGATGTATCAACATAGTTAATGAGTTCATCATCACTAGTGGTTATGTCCTCAAAATCACCATCATCCTGATCGCTAGGTTGGTTTTCATCTATGTTACTAAAGTCCATTCCAAATCCTAAGCCTGTTCTAATGTAAGCCCTTCTCTGTTTTTCAACATAAGCAACATGGGACAAGCCAGACTCTCCCCAAGCAGCAAACTTAGCTAACAAATCATCTCTTTCCTTAGTCAATTTCTCAATTTCAACAATTTTACAGTTTAGTTTCCATTCACTAAGTTTTAATTGATAATCCTGTTGTTCATATTTTTCAGCCCAAGCCATTTCATTATTTTCATGAGTTAATATTTTGGCTTCCATAGACTCTAAAGTGATTTGATAACCTGCTACCTCAGACCTAGCCCTAACACAATTATCTCTTTCAATCACATAACTGTTAAGTAATTTTAGATAAAACTCATAACAGTTTGAGCATACCTCAGAGATAGGAGACTGAGTTGGTGAAGTAGCCACCATAGCAAGAAGAACAGGATCATCTTCACTTTCTTTGCTCCAATCAAATCCTCCAAAGCCATCATCAGATACCAAAGCAGCATGTTCAGGTTCTTCATCAAAAGCAGTGCTCCAGTCGAATGCTTCCACAGTGTCTTCAACTGCATCTTCCACTGCTACCATACAGTAAGTCACCGGTTCATCATCAAATTCTTCACTCCAGTCAACTTCTGATAACTTCTCTTGAGCAACCAAAGCCTTTGTTTCAGTTATTGGAATTTCTTTGAGCTCAAGTTTTGGCTTCTCAGATGTTCTGTTTGCTTGATACTTAGCAAACCTGCACTCCCTTGCAAAGTGACCAGTCTTTTGACAATTGAAGCATTCAATTTGAGATTTGTCAAAATTTATTCCTTGTTTTGGTTTGAAATCAATACTTTTGCCTGTCTTCTTCATGTACTTTTTGATCCTTGCAGTGATCATAGCAACTTGCCACCTGATATCTATTTCTTCAAGTGCATCTTCTTCAATCTGTGCTAGATCCTCTTCATAAGTGACAGGTAAACTGGCTTGTTGTGCAAAGAAGGAGCACACAACTTCATCTGAATGCAAAGTGGTAGATGGTGGGGCCTGCTGAGCATATGAAGGGGGATTGTAAACAGCAGTACTTTGAGAAACAGTACTTTGAGGAGAAGCAGTACTTTTGGAAATACTGCTCTTCTTTTCAGATGATAGAAAAGCAATACTGTGAGATTTTGAATTTGGTTGACCACTCATCTCATGTTCATACGCCTTCTGTTGATGATAGAGATCATCAAAGTCCATAACATCCAATCCTTGTTGTCCTCTGATCATTGTAGCAATCACATGCCATGTAGATGGCAAGCTCCTTAGAAACCTCAAGTTAGCATCCTCAACTGACACTTCTGCCTTGTATAACTCCAACATGTTGAGGAGATTTTGAAACCTATCATATGCAGCATCAAGATTCTCTCTTTTACCAACTGTGAAAGTTTCAAATTGTTGCTTCAGCAAATTTCTGTGCATCTTCTTAGAAGCTTCATTCCCTCCAAATCTGGTCTTGAGAGCAGCCCAGAGCTGCTTAGCATCTTTAGCATCATGAAATTTGAGAAGGTGACCATCTGGAATGGCAGATAAGAGAATGTTTAGAGCCTTCTCTTGATTCCTTAGGGTTGCTGCTGGTAAGACTGCCTTTGGTGCTATAGGTTGTCCAGGAACATTAATGGTATCTTGTACTACTTCATTCCCATTCACAATTACATTCCATAGAGCTTGGTCTATAATGGCAATATACTGCCTCATCTTCATGCACCAGAGATCATATTCTCCCTTTTTGATTATTGGAATTCTGAGTGAGGTGATTGAGGGTGGTGGAACAGCTTCAGTCGACATCTTGAATATTGTTGAAGTAGGATTTCTTCCTAGTCAAAGTTTCCACACAAGCTCTGATACCACTTGTTGGATCGATATACTTTAATCAAACTAACTTTAACTAGCTTGTTAAGGTTTAATAACCTCGGATAAATCCTAAGTTATTAACAAAGAAACACTGAGCAATCTTTATCAAGTACGTGGAATTTACTTAACAAAGCTAAGAAGAATAACTTTTATTATAAACTCTAAATCTGCTTATTATGCAGATACTCTAATACAACTCTAAGATAATCGAACTTTTCTCTAAATCACTAATTCGTAAACTCTAAAACTCTTTTTTGGAATCGTACGTCTAATGCCAATCTAGGAGTCCTTTTATAGGCTCAAGGATATCCTAGTCGGTTTACAATTTGTAACCTTGTACGACAAGTAATCTAAACATAGAATACAATTCTTTCCATAAACGAATGTAACAGTTCTTTTGTTCATGCAGTACTTTGACTTCGTAGTGCAGTACTTTGACTTTATCTTTAGCAGTACTTTGATTCTTTGACTGTTTCCAGTACTTTGCAGTTTACAGTACTTTCATGTCTTCAGTACTTTCATATCTTCAGCACTTTCATATCCCATCACCTTTGCCCCCATTCGTTGGTTCAAAGTAACAAAAGAACACGAATATTATTAAAACCTACCTGTGTTTGTTGGAGATCATGTCGACATATCAAAACCCAAGACTTTAAACCATCTATGTGGAGAGTCCATTGAGTAGATATCGAAACATGGTTATATGTTTCATGCCATCCCTGTGGCTTTCATATTTTACTCGTGTTCTTCATTGAATACACGATGAAGTTGGATGTTGATATATTCTTGGGTGATTTATTTTGGGATTCGTTGGGAATATGAGTTACAGGAATGAGGTGGCTGAGTTGTGTTGAACGTTTAATTAGGGTTTATTGACTATGTTCTTGGTGGTGAGTTGTTTGAGAGGATAAAGAGAAGAGGCGGATTTAATTTTTAGGGTTTGGGGAGAATCTGAGTTAGGGGGCGGACTGATTTTGTGACAATGTGTTTAGGGTTGTGGTGTTATGTGCATTAGGATAATATGTAGCGTGAGTTTAAGGTAGGATATATACAACCGGATCTCTATTGGTTTTGGACTGTGAACCTTGCAAAAATACTATTGGACTGGGCCGGGAATTATTAGTTATGGATGTGGGCTTCTCAATTGGTTTTAGGCTTCTCAATTGGTTTTGGTCTAATTTTGGTCTAATTTTGTAACACGGATATATCAAATACAAGTTGTTATCCAATTGTTCTAAAAACTTTGGATACAATTTGTATTATTTGGTATTCATGAATTGGTATGATGGATTTAAATGGTGGCCGCGTCTATATATAAAAACCAAGTTGGTATCCGAATTTATTTTTTTAAAATATGAGGATACAAATTTTTAATCGAGAAGTATTTTTGGTATGGTAAATTTTCACGGATGAATACAAATTCACGGCTTAAGCTTAATATTTGAGATAAGGATTGTAGAAGCTGGTGACCTCACTTGGGCTTTTGAGTTTGAATGGAAAAATCACACTTATCGTTTGGAGGTTGATATACAATTTAGAAATTGATTTACAATTTCAAATTTATCATAAGTATAAGTGATTGATATACAAGTTTGGTTGAACATTGGGCCATGAAGCTTGGATTTGGATGACGGTCAGATGGGCTTTTGAATATGAGATCAGATTTATGTGATTTGGATTGATGATATTTGTTAAAGCGATGTGATAATGTGATTTGGTGTGATGATGAGATTCAATGGGTTATACAGCTTCATACGTTGGTTTATACATTTTCATGATGAATTGTTTGTCACGGCCTGAAATATTTATTGGAAAATGTTGACTACGGGGTTGTTTGGACGATATTTCATATTTTGACTTGCTGTGAAGTCTTCCGGGCGTGTTTACTTATTTCGTATTCTTTCTTTCTACCCTTCCGCGAAGATGACTTGTTTGGGCTTTTATAGAGGGTGATAAAGGCTTGACTATTTAGTTACGTGTGTGATTCTTTCTCGCTTAACCCACAACGTAGCTATCACTTCGGTGTCTCACGCAGTTGAGAATATGTCAACAGGTTTTGTACATTGGGTACACCGTTTCTTTTTCACGAGGATTAGTACAAGTTTAAGTAACAAATCTGGGGAATTCTACTTCATGATCAAGTTTGGTATATCGGGTTTACTTCTCCAAGTGGTCACTACAATAGCCGACAGAATGCGTGAATTATGTATTTACCAAAGCGTTTATTGGATGGTTGTTGATGTTGTTGATGTTGGATAATGAACCGTTGATGAACCGCTGCATGTTCCTCTAAAACAGATATTCACCAAAACCAAAGTTGTCATAACACATTCAAGCTGACATTGTTTACGGTTTTGTCTTGATTTTGTAAAATCCCGCGAAAGAAATTATTTCTTGGTTTAAATCATAGACTTGTAAAATCCCGTGACAATGGAAACATCCCGGTTTAGTAAAGTGCATTTCCGGATCTATCTCTCGGTTTATTCTTGGACTTGTAAAATCCCGCGAAAGAAACTATTTCTCGGATTAAACCATTGAGTTGTAAAATCCCGTAATGATGGAACCATCTTGGAGAAAGGAAATTGTATTTCGAGATCTCTTTTGATGCTGGTGCTACGGTTTCTGTTTCGAAGAAGGGATAAAAGGGTGTACTTCATGAATTTGATGTGTGTTTGAATATTCGTCATAGTAGTTTGGTTATTACTTGGTTTTACGGGGTTATGTGCTTTTAACCATGGTCGGGATGAAACCATTATCATAGTTCACTTAAAACGTCAATGGAGGCTAGATTTGAACTTTTAACAAGAATTCACTATTATTTATTTGAGGTTGAAGTGACATATCACGGGCGAGTGTACTTAGTATCTGAAGGTATAGGGGATGGTTGGATGAAGGTTCTTCATGATCCTTGTTCGATCTTATTATCAAAAACGAAGACATGAAAATCTAGTTATTGTTGGGTGTCTTTTACCTTTTCTTTTACCACTTGAGGGAATTGGGCTCTTACCACTACAAAATAACTATCACTTTAAGGAGTTACGTTGTAGTGCTCAGTGTCACATTCAATTGCGGATTTTCAAGAGGTAATGTACGTCTTATACTTGATGGTTGGTTGGTTGAAGAGTATAGAGTACATAGAGAGTACTTAGAGATGCTAATGGAAATCGGCACCGCTCCTTGTTACATATGTGCAAGTTTAAGTCACGAGTTCGGGTTAGTTTACTTCAGGGTCAAATTCATCATATTGGGTTATCTCCATCAGCTGTCACTACAAAGAGCCTACTGAATGATAATGGGTTGATTACATGTTTTGCTAAGAGAGCTGAAAAGAGAGAGATTATGACGTATGAACACAACAGTTCATGCCTCGTTCTCTAAAGAAAAGAAAAGTGTACGCTTCAATGCGCTTTATCTTCTGAAGAAGAGAAATCTTCTTATTATGACCATTCTCATCCACATGCTTCATACTTTTTCCATGCGCTTCAGTCATCAAGTAAACCTGGCTACCACTGATTGTTTTCTCATTCCACTTGCTCGATTATAATGAAGATGGCGACATCATGTGCTTATTTTGCGAGAGAGAAGTGTGAATAGAACATTCGGGTGATTTTCACTTATTTAATCAAGAATGGCAACTCCGTATGCAATTCTTGAGGGGGAGAAGAAGTGTGAAATTAATGCATGGTTGATATTATATGAGAATAAATGGTCAAACGGCTCCAAACTCATGTAAGAACCGAGCTTCTTCTTATCGGGTCATCTTCACATGGAGTTTTTCTTCTAAAGAGCCGGTGGTTGACATCTTCACTCGGATTGATGAGTTTATCGACAAAGTGCTTCCGGTTAATGCTTCACGTATACATCAATATGATGATTCCGAACAATCTCTCTGTTCTTGTTTGATGTGATTGGTAGTTTGTTGTTACCATCTTGTGTGTTCGTTGCGGCCTGATTGCTGATTTCCTTGATGAACATCTTTCTGTTCTTGTTTGATTGGGAGGGATTTTAGTTAAGGGGATTTGCAAGATGTAAGTTAATTGGGATGCTTTTTGGTGGGATGCTTTTCGGTGTGAGTTGAAGATGTTAACACTCTATTCCCCATTCGGACAATCTTGAAGAAGGTCGAGTCTACAGTCGGTTCTACATTTTCTGCTATATGTTAGAAGATTAAAGACGAGTTGCATTTGATTATCTAAATACTTCTTCTTAATCTGGGCATTTATTAAAAGATTGTCAGTTTAGGGGAGAGCACTAATTGGGGGAGAGTGAAATGTTGAATTTAATCCCCAATTAGACTTGCTCACATTCTTCAGCATGTTGATTCTCACAAAGACTTCAATTGTTCTTCTCATAAGATTTCAAGTATTTGGGCTGATAAGATGTTGCTGATTCTGAAGTGTCAAAACCAGCAAGGGGGAAGGAGACACACATCTAAACACAAAGCGAGTAAACTTGATGAACTTAATTCTTCTAAGTGATTGAAGACATCCCGGGAAAACAAATGTTATTACCGCAGAGAAATTCAAGGTTTGACTCATGGCGAGTAAACTTGATGAACTTAACTCTTCTAAGTGATTGAAGATATCCCGGGAAAACATATGTCATGACCGCAGAGAAACTCAAGCTTTACTCATCAAGGCGTTTAGTGTTCTTATTCCAACTACGTGGGGAAGAGATGTAAGAGTTAGTTTCTGATGATAAAAAGAGGTACACAAGTGTGTGATGATTTCGATGTTATCGCAATCATCAAGGGAGAGAGGATTGTGTACATTGGGGATGCTCAGATGTTTCACTTGAGTGCTTAATCAGTGATTCAGATATATAATCACTTATTTCGGAGTTGAAATCCGCAGAGATAGTCCTCCGCAGAGATAATCAGTGATTCGGCCTGCTTCTTCAATGTTATCGGTTATTCTCTCTTTGGGCATTCGGGTACTTCGGGTTCTTGAGTTTCATGCACTGTCTTCAGGGGGAGAGAAAAGTATACATCGGGGTTATTCTTTGGCTATTGGACTTAATTCGCTACTTCGATGGTATAAGTTTCTTTGTCTTCGGGTATGTATATTCGGGTTCGTGAGCTCTAGTCTAAGAGATTGACTGCATCCATTCAACTACTCGGGGGAAGTGTTCTCTTGATACCTTTCGGAATGGATTGCTTCAGACTTCAGTGGAAAAGAAATTTGAGAAGAGGTATTCTAATGTGGGATGATACGTTGCTGTTCTTCTACTTGATGATATAACCTCAAATGGAGATCCTCGATTATCGTTCTTAAAAGGAGCAGCGGGATTTATGATAATGGTGTGCTTATTGGTGCACCTGGCTAAGGCAAGCTTGAAATAGAGCTTCGAATCTGCTCATCTAATGGATTTTCGGTTTGGGGGGAAGCTGCCAAAGTCTCTCTTTCTCAAAGGCTCGAGTTCTATCTTCTATTCTGGAGCCTCGGAAGCTTTGGTGGTGAATGTTTAAGAGATGATGACTTCTATCTTCTACAACGGGGCTGTTCGATATCCTTATCTCGGTACTCGTATCATCATCTTCTTTTACTATATCATCTACTCTATCTTTGTATATATTTATCAGAAAAACAAAACACAAAAATATAAAACCAGCAAAATCAAAATAGAAAAATATAAAACCTTCAAAAACCCATAAAAATCAGAAAATTAGAAAAATACCAAAAATATTGTTTTTCAAAGACATGTTTTCTCGTATCGATAATATCTGCGGTCTTAGAAATGTCATTCAATAATGGCACGGGACCATAGATGAAGTTCGAGCAAAAGGTGTAAATATTCTTTTCCAAATCATGTCTCTTAATATGGTTTACAGTTATTTCAGACTGTAACCCGCACTTCAAAAATAGCTTGCAGTTATTTCAGACTGTGACCCGTGCTTAAACTATGGCTTGCTATTATTTCAGATAGCAACCCGTTCTTCACGGATGGAAAGTGCTGCGCTAAACAATTTTCAAATATTTCGTGCACTTATCCTAAAACAAAATGAGGAAAGTATGTCGAAGGACTGTTGTTCCTACTCAAATATTTTTCCTTCAAAAATTCTTCAGAAAAATATTTGTTTTAACAAAATGGTGGTTAATGAGTTGCTATTAAATCAATCAGTTTCAGAGTTTTTCGTAAAAATTGAAAACTCAATCAATGACTTCTGCGCTTTTAAAATTTTCATAAAATGAGTCATTGATTGAGGGGGAGAATGTTTTCAAATCTATATCATCTAACGAGATTATCTAATTATCCTATATGCTTAATTAAAAATGATGTTAACCTATGTTGAAGGACTAGGTGCCTAGGATATGATTGCTAGGATTAGATGATTAGAGTTTGATAAACACATTATTCCCATGCTTTATATGAACTGATTGATATATTGAATTGACTTTTATTAGTCGATTGCTGATTGGGTGATGTCGACCACCATATATATGTATGTATGTTCACTAACGTATGCAGATATCATGGATATAAGAATGTTCCCGATCCAGATCCCACTAATGAAGATGATTGGATGCCGAAAGGAAAGGGTAACTATTTCTTGGGTTGACAAATGAAGAAACGGAGCTTAATTGGACTTCAATGGAGAGTTGGCATAAATGCAACGTAAGAGGTGTCACTGCATCAGCAGATGGTTTTCTTCTAAGTGATTGAAGAAACGGAGCTTAATTTGACCTCAGTTGGCATTAAAAATGCAACGTAAGAAATCTCACTGCATCTGCAGACGGTTTTTCTTCCTAGCCCTACAGCAGCAACTTTAACAAAAGCAGCTCAACCACCTAACGTGTCTTTGTGCAGGATAATTGTGATGATACTATTTTCTTAAAACAATTTTGAAAATGGAAAAATATTGTTTTTGAAAATAAATTGAACTTAATTTTGAAAATCACCGGACTTCATTTTATCAAAACATAAGTCACTCAATCATCGACTACTTTCATCGATTGAGGGGGAGAGTGATTTAAAATATAATATTTTCAAACAATATATCTTCAAAAGAGTCCGTTTGTACGTTAAAATGTGGTGATCTAAAGATTTAATGTTATATCATGGTATGATTTTTTCTTTTGAATCAAGGTCTTTCAAAATGAAATTTTTTCTGTTCTTGTTTGATTGTGAAATTGTTTTATTTTACTAAAAGATCTCTTAAAAACTATCATACCTGACACTAACAATTTTAATGTCTTAAATTGGTCCTTATCTGTCATTTTTCAAAATTAAATCTTGCCACGTCTTTCCCCAAACTCTTTTAAATGATTTAAATCAATTGGGATCACAAATCTCAAAAGGTTTGAAATTTTTGATCGGGGGAGAGATCGTGATTTAAATCTCAAATCTGTTTTAATGGAATCGGTTTTAGTCCTTTATAGGCACTCCTGCCTCCATGTGCCAAACGATTTCAAATACATAACGCACATGTTGAGGAGGAGGATTTATCTAAAAAAACCAGATGAGTATTTAAACAAGGCCACATTTTCTCCCATGTTTTCTAAACCTAATTAAATCACTTGGGATCCAAAATCTCAAAGGGTTTGATATTTTTGATCGGGGGAGAATTTGTGATTTAATAATGAAATTTGATAAAAGGTGGTCGTTTTGATTTAATTGTGCAGGCTGCTCTCTCATATGTGCTAAACGCTTTCGAATCTCGAAGCACATATTGAGGGGGAGCAAATAAACTATCGAGGTTCGAAAGCTTTTTAAAGTGATTTATAAAGTACCTTGACTGAGTTTTCAAATGGTTTCTTAATGACTCTTGTGATTGTGGATGTGTTTCAAATTAACTCTTGCCTCTATGTGATAAAATGGTTTCAAATATCCTATGCACATATTGAGGGGGAGAATTTACCAAGAAAATCAAATGGCTTTTTCTATGTAAATAGTGTTAAAAGAAAATATTTCAAAGTCCTCTTGCCTCCATGTGCTAAACAATTTCTAAATCATATGCACATGTTGAGGGGGAGGTTTTCTAAATGATCAAAACTATTAAGGTACAAAATGCTTTGATCTCGTATCACAAGTACCTTGATTGTTTTTCCAAATGATTTTTCAATTGGTTTCAAGGAAGAATGAACTGTACCAAAAGACCGACCATTTTAATTTATGCATGGTGTTATAAGGATGGTTAGGTTAGGTATTCGTTCCCACAATCCGCCAGAACCGGAGGGATCTACCCAGGGACAATCCACTAGATAGTGTAGAGTCCTTAGGCATGATGAAAAAAGGAGAAAAGTGAGATACGGGAAGAGTGCGGACTGAGTCTGAGCTAGTACTAGAACAAACCCAACAAGGTTCTAGTAATGAAGCCTCGGTAAGCACTGAAGGGGTTGAAGAATGAAAAAGAACTGAATGAGAAAAGGGTGAAAAGAAATAGCCCTCCAATAATTCAACCTTAGGGCAGAAACCGGGTTCAATACATATGCTACTGGTGTTTACTAAGGTAATACTGGTATTGAAGACAAGACGTCATGGACCCAGTGACGCACTGCACTAAACTTCCCAAGCTACTCAAGTTCCTCTTAAAAGGGCTTGTTTCATTCTCACGGGGAACCGACATTATCTATCAACTTTCTCTTAGAGATTGTTGATATTGAAGAAGGAGACCCTCTCCCTAGTCTCCGGCATAGGAACCGAATGTGCACTATTGAGTCTAGAGCCAAGAGATCATCCACAATATCTCATTAGGACACAGAATTAATGAAGACTTGTTGTTTAACACAATGTGGAAAGTAAGTATATATTGAGAGTCCTACGCATTATCCTTGTGGCGTTGCCAGAACATCCGAGTGATATGTAAGTATTCACGATGAAGATGGAAATCCTTCTAGAGCCAACATCAAACAAGCTCTTGGTGGGTGACATGTGAGATCTTGCAAAAGATCAAGCTTGTGACAACTAGATAGAAACGATGGGGCGATTCATTCTTGAATCAACCTTGGTCCAGGAAAAGGATTGACGGATACCTTTGAAAAACCGGTCGTTGTGCTCAAAAAACTCTTTTCTCTAGCACTTCGACTGTGTATTATCTTCAAAATCAAAAGGGTATTTATGATTGAAAAATGATTTTCTTCTTCTAAACCTTCGTCGTATTGCAAAACTCTTTCTCTTAAGCAGTACGCGATTGTTTTTCAAATCATTTTGCTGGTTCACTCACTCCGTGTTGTCTTCTTTGAGAAGTTCCGGTTTGAGAACGGCTAGAACAGCTGCGAAACCCTATCAAGGAGATTCTTAGGAATCCTACTTGATCACAGGCAGTACTTGTACTGATCAACGAGGAACAGTGGGCCTTGTACCTCAATTCAACGAAAGTGATCAAAGACACTTTCGTGTGTTTTATTGCTAACTCTTGTTTGCAGGTACATTTGTCGGTTGCAGCTGATCAGAATTGAGGAGTCAATCCAAAGCCGCATGCTCACAGCATGTACACTTAATTTGAAGAAATCATGACTGGTGCATATATACATAACCTGGCTCTGATATTTCATACTATGCTTCTGCTTCGCTGCTGCAAATATCATGAACCAGTAAGGCTTCCGCTACTCTGATGGAAAGATGTCATGATTCAAAAGAGTGAGCATGTGGGTCCAAAAGTCACAAATTCACATGAAGGCAACACAACTATGGATGATCCAGAGAGATTTGCTGTGGCTGATGATCTCAATGAAAGCTCAAAGATCATCAAAGATGTGGATCAGTTAAAGGCCTCCATTTAAAGTACAAATCAATGCGGACTTTGAAGAAATGCTACACAAGCAAAAAGAATGCGAAATTTGAAGAATTGAAGTCTACGAGCTTGGAACTAAAGACAAAGATAGAATGCTAGGATGCAAAATGTATTTCATGGGGTGACCTCCCTTAGGGGGAGATTGTTAGGAATTGGAAATTCCATATTAAAGTGTCGGTCACCCCAATTATGGTCCAACATATTTTAGCCCGTAGACTTGTAGTTGTTTACGTTATTTATCAGTTTATTAGCTAGTTATTAGTTTAGTTTAGCGTAGTGTAACACCGTGAAGGAAGGACGGGTCTTTACCCACTGTATACCTGATCCACAGGCCGATAGGAGGTCGTTATGTTTGTAACTATAAATACCCCTTCCATCCATGGAAGGGGTGGTGCTTCTCATTCAATCTAACCTTTCCTTTGTGTAAACCAAGTTTCTAGCAAGAACACCCTCTCTATCTACTTTCTCTCTCTAATGGCAAACATGTATTTTGATCATCCAAGACCACCCGAATCATCAACACAATATTATTTCGATCCTACAAATAGACATGCTCCAATCTGCCAGTGTTCAGGGTCTTCAGTCTTCAGTCCAGTCTCTTCAGGCTACACTGGGTCTTTGGATGCTCAAGTGACTACTTTGGCTAAGACATCATCTTCTATGGCTTGGAATCTTGGGCCTAGAATGACTGCTTTGGAACTTTCTAAGGCTAATTTGGCAGAAAATGTCACAGGTCTTCAAAAGGATACAACTGACATTAAGGCTATGGTCACGGAGATCTACCAAGCCTTCAAAGGTCAAGCAACTCCAACTCCCGCAGTGTCCAAGGCAACTCTTGCTCTCACTGATGTTGCAGCAACAATTGAGGGGGAGAAGACCACTAAAGAGACTCCCTCTCACACTGAGGGGGAGCCAGCTCAACCAGTCTCTGCATCACCAATATCATCAATCCCATCAGTTTCAGCAACACCCATATCTTCAGTCCCACCAACAACAACAATCATGACAACAACACCACCCTTGGTAGCATCATCTTCCTCAGGCCAGGATAAAGGAAAAGCCATATTACAAACACCTAAGCCTGAGAAGATTCCCTATATGATTGGAAACATTCAGTACCTGCTCACTCCACAACAGCTAAGTGCCTATCTTGCAAAGGAAGAAAGGAGAAAGAAACTAGCTGAGGAAGAAAGAAAGAGCAAAGAAGCACTGGTACAAGTTGTTGCTGAGGAAGCTGAGAATATTGGAATTGATCCTAAGAAGCTTCAAAAGGGTCAGGCTGGACAGAAGTTCAAGGATGCTCAGGCTGCTAAAATGGCTTAAATGAGAAAGAAGTTGGACGAAAAGAACAGGAGAGCTGCAGATATCAGGCAAGAAAGAATTGACCACTACAATAGGTCAATGACAAGCAGAAGAATGCCTGAGAAAATCACTGATGTAAAAATCATCCCCAAATCCAAACCACTGGCAATGAATGTCTACAGGGGGGATGATAAAAGACATTTTGAGGTTCATGATCCCATGAAATTCACTGACTCTGGGATCACTGAACTCGATGAACTTGGTCCAATAATTTCTAAGAAGCAAAATGCTGTGGTCAAAGAGCTGATGAAGTCCCTGAGAAAAAGATATGAAAGATTGAAGGAAGCACCAACACAGCTTAGAATTCAGCCTGCACTAACTGCTCCACAAGAATCTCATTCTCAGCCAGCCCAAGGCAAAAGAAAAAGGGTTGAAACTGAGCCTGAAATCATAGTCCCTGGCCTAGACTGCAACAGGGAGCTACCAGAGGGAGTAAAATTTGTCAACTGCCTTTGCATTGAAGAGCCTGAAAGAGGACTCTTCTTTATTGATGTCTATGGAAACCCAGCTTTCCAGAGATGGAGTGATATTGATCTTGCAGGAGTGTCTACAATGGCAAGTTATCTACCAGTGGCCTCTCAGATCCAAATCCCAGCAAAATTCAGGTTCTATAATGACCTGAATGCCAAGATAAGAGAGCACCCTGATAAAGAAACACTCCTCAAGAAGAAACCAAAGCTTTAAGCACTGGGAATCCACATTGAGTGACATTTTGTTTTATCCTTTGTACTAGTGATAGGAACTATGTAATTGATCAATAAACGATGTATGTTTTGTTAAAATATTCATTGTTCCTTATTATGTTCATTAGTACATTCAGTGTAAGAAGAAGACAATTGCTCACTTACACTGATCAAACACTTAGGCTATTGTATATCCAAATAGGGGGAGACTATTGGGTTCTGTAAATACCCAAACCCTTTAAGTCTAGGATTTGAATAGAAAATACCCTAAGTGTTTAGACAGTTAAACACTAACAGGTCACTGAGTGCATAGTCTCTCAGTAAGCCATCTTCAGGATACTCAGTAAGAGGCGAAGAGAAAGTCTCTCCACTCAGTAAGGCAGAACTTAAAGGGTGAAGACTGAGTCAAAAAGAAGATGGTGGATTCAGTGAGTGATGACAATAACTCACTGAATCCCTATACTCCTCACCAACTACTTATACTGAAGACAAACTGAAGTAGAAGACTGAAGGCAATGAAGAATGAAGAATGAGCGGGATAAGTTTGAATCAGATAAGATGAAGTCCTTATCAACAAAAGTCAACTTTCCCTTAATGGTAAACTATCAGGCTCAGTGTCATCACTGACTTATGGAAAGCAGCCTTGTCTCTTACTTAATATAGTCTTTGTAAACAGAGACAAAATACATCAGTATTTTGTCTTTTGTAAATTGTTAGTTTGTCACTTAGGATAAAGTTAAAACTCACACTTGTATAAATAGCATAAAAGATGGAGTGAAATATTTAAGCTTATGAATTGTAAAACATACACACACACACAAGCCATCTTTCACTCCTCCAAATACAACTCAGTCCCTGAGATAGCTCAGTGGTTCCATAGTAGTTGTGCTCAGACTTAGCCTGAGCTTCGTGAGGAGTTACAACACTTTGTCATTTCAATCCCAAGTACTATTCCGCAAGTACTTGGGTAATGTATTCTTTTGATTGATTTCTAATAAAGAATATTAAGTTGAAAATTTATCAGTGTGTTTTTACTTATGTCATTTCAGTCAGTGATTCACTATTAGTTCGTTTGTAACTGTTTTTATACGATAGTGAATAGGGAACAACAAATATGTTAATACTGGAAATGCTGATTTTGATGATTCAGCTATGCTAGAATTGGACATCTTTGATAGGCCTAATGAAGGGATTTTTTATGAAGCTTCTTATGAAGAAGAAGGTGTGGTCACTGACTTCAATAAATTACCCAAAGAGATAGATGTCAGTCCATTTCCTACTCTTAGGATTCACAACATTCATCCACAAAGTCAAATACTTGGTGATCCTAAGTCAGCTGTCCAGACTAGAAGCAAAGTGCATCAACAATCAGGAGCTCATGCAATTTTCATTTATATGCAGAAGCAACAAAGGAACAATCACAAAAATCAACAACATTGTCTGTTTGCATGTTTCCATTCTCCAAAGGAACCCACAAAGTTCAATGAAGCTCTAACAGATGAAAGTTGGGTTGAAGCTATGCAAGAGGAATTGTTGTAGTTTAAGCTGCAAAAGGTGTGGATTCTTGTAGATCTGCCTCATGAAGTAAAGGTTATTGGCACAAAATGGGTCTACAGGTACAATAGGGATGAAAGAGGAGTAGTTGTTAGAAATAAGGCTAGATTAGTGGCCCAAGGTTACCGTCAGGAGGAGGGGATAGACTATGATGAGGTTTTTGCTCCTGTGGCTAGAATAAAAGCAATCAGGTTATTTTTAGCATTTGCCTTTTTTATGGGGTTCATAATCTATCAGATGGACGTCAAGAGTGATTTTCTATATGGCACTATAGATGAAGAGGTGTATGTTGCTCAACCTCCTGGTTTTGCTGATCCTGCTCATCCCAAGAAGGTTTATAAGGTGATAAAAGCCTTATATGATCTACATCAAGCTCCCAGAGCTTGGTATGATACTCTATCCACATTTCTTGAGAAGCATAGATACAATAGGGGTACCATTGACAAGACCTTGTTTATTAAGAAGGACAAGAAGGATATCATACTAGTGCAAGTTTATGTAGATGATATCATTTTTGGTTCTACAATAAGGTCTTGGTGTGAAGAATTTTTGGGCTTGATGAAAGGCAGATTTCAAATGAGCTCAATGGGTGAGCTCACATTATTTCTTAGATTGCAAGTCAAACAGAAGCTAGATGGACATTTTATTTCTCAAGACAAGTATGTTGCTAAGATGCTGAAGAAGTTTGACCTTGTAAGTGTGAAGACTGCAATAACCCCAATGGAGACCAAGGTAGCATTGACAAAAGATGAGGAAGCTGATGATGTGGATGCGCATTTATACAAATCCATGATAGGTTATCTCATGTACTTAACTGCCTCTAGGCCTGATATTATGTATGCAGTTTACGTTTGTTCTCGTTTTCAGGCTACTCCCAAGACTTCACATCTTCATGCTGTGAAGAGGATCTTTAGATACCTTAAGGGCAAACCCAATTTGGGCCTATGGTATCTTAAAGAATCATCCTTTAACCTGGAAGCTTATTCAGATAGTGACTATGCTGGGGCAAGCCTTGACAGGAAATCCACAACTGGTGGTTGTCAATTCCTTGGCAGGAGACTCATTTCATGGCAATGCAAGAACAAACAATAGTGGCTACCTCTACAACTGAAGCTGAGTATGTAGCTGCTGCAAATTGCTGTGGACAGGTGTTATCGATTCAAAATCAAATGTTGGATTATAGTTTGAACTTCATGAACACCATAATCCACATTGATAAAGAAAGCATTATCTATATAGTGAAGAACCCAGTGTACCACTCTAAGACTAACACATCGAAATCAGGCATCACTTTATCAGGGATTGCTTTCAAAAGAAAATCATTATGGTGGAAAAGATTCACACTGACAATAATGTAGCAGACCTATTGACCAAAGCCTTTGATAGACCACGATTCAATTTTTTAGTGGTTAATATTGGTATGATAAATCCATAGCTACATTTAAGGGGAGGATAAAATGTATAGTTTGTAATATAGTAAAACTATTTAGTAGACTTAATTTAGTAGTTATAGGAGTATTGATATTAGTTAGAGTTAAATCTGGTAGTTCTAGAGTTAATATTGGTAGTAGTTTATATTAATTCTGGTTTCAATAAACAGTTGTAGTATTTTTTTCTTGGTTTTAGACTAATTTTTCAAGGAAAAGCATGGATTGAGGATGTATGCAACTTGTACTGTTTGGTTTCTAAGTGAAATGTATTAATTCTGCTGATGTCATCATTAATACTGGTTGACCATTTTAAGTGTGGTAGTGCAAATAAAGTTACCGTTAGTGTTGGTCAAGGGAAAATTCGTTTTTACTGTTTAAATAGTACCGTTACTGACTTTTTCACACTATGAAGTATATATATAGATAATATTCATATCTCATTCATATTTATCCTTTATTTACTTCATATTAATATTCAAAAGTAACAAATCTTTTCTTCCGATTAAAAATCACTACCAGCACTTAACCCTAATACGACACAAATACCAGTACTTCAAAATAACCCTAATACGGCGCAAATACCATTACTTCAAAATTCTCTTAATAATGGCTCAACTAAAGTTCTGTGATAAGCATAATCAAGTGGGGTTCTTAAAGAAACCAGCATAAAGCACGAGCTTTGCAGAGATAGTGGATTTTTTGAAGGGCTCTCATATAAAGTATGCCTTAACTCACAATCCCACTATCTATGAGTCCTTAGTCAAACAGTTTTTGCAGACTGCTACTGCCATAACTCTTGTTGGGAATTATGTGAAGTATGGATTATGCTGAAGTTAAATCTACTGAAGTGTATGGATTCTGCCGAAGACATAATGTGACAACCCGTACTTTCAGGTCATTTCTCGACACAGTTCATGTCTCATTATTTCAACATTTATAGTAAACTTGGTTTACTTGTTTCAAATTCGCGTAACCTTGGAGGTTTAGCGGCGAATTCATGATCATGACATCACGTACATTTCATATGGACTATGATTAGTCTACATTTCATTGACATCATGTGCATCTCATTAGTACATTCACGACATTTCATTTCACCTTCAACGCGTAATTTTTATTTAATAATTTTTATCGCGTGAGTTTTTATTTTGAATATTTAACCCGTTACTTTCAAAAATGATCCCGAAGTATTTTTAAACTTACGTTTAGTTCATAAAAACTATATTTTTAGTTTTCCTAGTGTTTCAAATTTATTTGGTACTTAAATCGTTAAAGTTTAGTTATTACGTCGTTTTTCTTAAAATTATACGACAATTATTTTATCACTCAAATTTCACAAGGAAAGTATTTTTACAATTTTTATCATCTCAATACATTCTATTTTGACCTAATAAAAACTTACTTGTACCAAAAACTCCCATTTACCTTAACTTAACTTTACTTTACTTACACTTTTTATACAAGTTTATACAAATAACACAAGTTATACATTTAAAAAAAAAAAAAAAAAGTAAAATATCTTATATCCCTCCCCCCTTGGCCGACCAAGGGGGAGGGCACTCATAAATGTGGCATGGCTTATTGTCTTCTAATAATTCACACAACTACAAAAAGTCTTACTTGATATTTTACTTCATTCACTTCTCATTTCTCAAGTGTAAAAATAAAAACTTTCTCTCCTTTCTTTGGGTCTCCAAGAACCGGTCACAACATCAAGAGATCAAGGGATCAAGAGTTTTGCAAAATCAAGTGTTTATCAACCTAGTTTATACTCTTTTTATGGTTTTGAAATAAAAACCAAGGGTATTTAAGTTTAATCCTTGTTACTTACACCTCATCACTTTCACTTGTAAGCTTGTTTTTATCATTTTCATGTTTCCTTTTCATTTTCATATGTTTCTTTTCAATTTTGGAGATAGTATGCATGATATGTGATTTATACCATTTTATTTCATGATTTTTGAGTTATATATACATATTGTTCATCCTATAAATATTCCCATGGTATTCTTTGGTCTTGATGGTGATTAGGAACCCATGACACCCTAAGAAGGTGTATGGTAGGATTAGATTAGTTTTGGAGTTGATTTGAAGGGATTAGAATAGGTTTTGTCCGAGAAAAACTATTTTCAATACGTATTAAAAAGGTTCTGTCCTTGTTTCGAATTTCTGGAAAAACCGACAGTTGGTACGAAACTTTGGCCTTGATATTTAGAAAATATACTTTAAAACGAATCCGTGGCCTTTTGAACGGATAAAAACGGACTTATAACGAAGAAGTTATGGATTTTTGAAGTTTGACGACGAAACGTACATTTTTCAGAAAATTCAGCATGCAGTTTTTAGTTTGTTCGGGTCAAAAACGAGCCTTAAGCTTCACAAATTATTTCGACTAGTCAAAAATATATTAGTTTACTTCGATACGAAGCTAAGGACATATTATACGTAGAAAACGGATTTAAAACGACAAAGATATGCACTTTTTCATAAACTTGCCGTAACTATTATTTTCTGAAAAACTATATTATTTTTACGTTACAAGTGTTACATTAGTTGTAACGACCATGTTTGCGGCTGTTTTTAACAAGGTTGTGAAACTTTTTAGAACGAAATGTCTTCTAGTAAAATCAAGTTCATCGGCCATATTTTTCAAAACAAAAAGCTGTTTGCAAAGCGGAGTTATATTAAATTAATTACGGACGTTCAAACTTGGCCGAAACTCATTTTTCTGCACACAATTAACAAAAACCACCATCTTTAGCCCTTGATATCTTTATGATCGAGACCTTTTGGACGAAAACTCCTGAACTGAAACTTCTAGATATCGATACAAACTTTCCAAAACCGTCGAGTTCGTTCTCTAACGATCGACGTACACCGTTTTACGACTATTTTTCCGGAGCCATTTTTGTTAATTTCATGAAAATTCCGACGACATTGTTTTGCGACGAAAAGTAGTAATTTCACCAAAAAGCATTATAAAACCATTGTAGGATGAAATTTTGACGTAAAAACATGTAAAGTCATTTTTGAAGGGTCAAGACGTCAAACGAGTATTTTTCGACGACGAGTAATATTTTCAAAACCCGTAAATGGTATAAATAACATACGAAGTGCATGCATAACATTACATTGCAACACATGACATATCATATCATTCGTAATAGGTCCCGGTTGACGCATTACATTATACCTCAGTGTACTCACTCTTGTCATCACCTGTTTACCAAGTGAGTTTCGTAGCCCCTGCTTTTACTTGTTTACATAACTGTTTTGGGGGAGATGCATGCTAAACTATTTTTCACAAGTACTTTAGATTTTTAAGGCTAAATGCTACCATGATTACCATTGTTTCTAAATCAAAGGTTATACTATATCAATTGTCCTTGTTTGCGTGCTATGGTTCTACGTCGTATAACGTTCTAAATCAGTTGACTACTGATATACATTGAGTTAGGTGCTATTGCTTATGTGCTATGGTTCTACGTCGTATAACGTTCTAAATCAGTTGACTACTGATACATTAAGTCTAGTCCTATTGATTAAGTGCTATTGTTCTACGTCGAGTTAGGTACTATTGTGAATTCATTTGAAATCATATGTTTGAACATAAACTATATCACATTCTGGCAATGGGTTGTGAACACACAGGTTGCAAGTTTTGTATGGGCGGAACTTGGAACTGAGTGAATTTACAATGCCTTTGCTGCATAAACGATTTTGAAAGGCTTTACATTTCAAAACAAACTCTATGAACTCACTCAACCTTTGTGTTGACACTTTTAGCATGTTTTTATCTCAGGTATCTAAGGTATTCACTTCATGGCATGCATTTGGACACATCATGGAGTCGCGATGACGACGCGTCTCACTTGGGTTTTACGTACTTTAAAACATCGTTTGAATTGTAACAAACTTATTTCCGCACAAGTTGATTTACATTTGGGACCTACTTTGTAAACTCTGATTATTTTATTAAATCAAACGATGTATTTTCCAAACGACACTTTAGGTCGTTCAATATAACTGTGATTGTGATGCTATGACAGTCAATCCCCAGGAATTCCATTCCGCTGCAAAACAGGTAATTTGGGGGTGTGACAGATTGGCATCAGAGCTTCAGTTATAGAGAACTAGGTTGCATCATTGACCCTAGACTATAACTACATCATCATAGCATCTCATCATTTCATCACTAGTGCATGTTCACTTTACATGCGATTTATACGTACACTTTTCGAGTTATTTACTTTCATTTCTTAACGATTGTCACATGGATGCCTTTAAATGCCCATTCCATTATTCTTTCTTCATACTCTAATGTGGAGAATTCCTTGTCATTCCCTATCACAATTTTTATATCAGCTGATTCATCATCGATAGCGACGAATGCCGAGATAAACTTTTAAATAGGGCGAAGTCGCTCTCACTCCTTTGTTTCACCACTAACATGTCGAGTTACACTTTATTCACACATTAAGTCTCTAAACCATCATACATTGAAGCACTTACGACACATCATAACCCATTTCGTAGGAAACCGTCGATCATTTTGAAAAATAACCTCAAACTCATCGTTTCTTATCACATTTCTTTGAAGCGCTTATTATTAACATCGGATTTTGCTACGTCTCACATTTCCTCTTGTTTTGAAGAAGATATGGCACCGAAGAAAGCTACAGTTGAAATGACCCAAGCGGCTATTCAGAAGTTAGTGAATGATAGCATTGCTAATGCTCTAAGAGTTGAAAGGGAAACGGTGGCTGCTGCTGCTGCCGAGGCCGCGACTGCTGCTGTAGCCGCAAGGCTTGCTGCTGCTACTGGAAATGCAAGAGGATCCGGAGTTAAGAGCTGTTCTTACAAGGATTTCAAAAGTGGAGATCCCACCAAGTTTAAAGGGACTGAAGGAGCCACTGCCATGGTGCGATGGTTCGAGAAATTGGAGTCTGTGTTTTTGCTGTGTAACTGCCCGGATGATAGTAAGGTCAAATATGCTACAAGTACATTACTCGATGGAGCATTGTCGTGGTGGAATTCATATGCTCAACCGATTGGAATGGAGAATGCTTTCAAGCTTACTTGGGAGCAATTCAAGAGTTTGGTGACTAAGAAGTTTTGTCCTCGTACGGAAGTGAAGAAGTTGGAGACAGAATTCTATGAACTAAGGACTATTGGGTACGATATTGACACTTACATTTGAAGATTCCAAGAATTGGCCGTGTTATGCCCATCTATGGTTTCGGATAATGAGAAGCTACTGGAGGCTTTCATTGAAGGACTTCCCGAAATTATTCAAGGTGACGTGACTTCTTCTGACCCGCAAACGATTGAGGAAGCTATTCGATTGACTCAAAAGCTCATGGCCCAGGTAGTGAAGAGAGGCAAGTACACCAACACCAACCAAAACAACAACGACCCCAACAACCGCACCAACTACCACAATAACCAAAACAACAACTACAATGACAATAACCAAATCAACAACAACAAAAGAAAATGGGAAGACGACCAAGGAGGTTATAACAACAACAACCAAAACCGTAACACTAACCATCATCAACAACAGAATAGAAGACAAGAAGTCGCCAAGGTCTATGTTGCTGCACCAACAAGGGGAAGAGCTTATGCAGGAAACTTACCGCGATGCCACCAATGCACGCTACATCATAATGGTCCATGTGGTATATGCTTTAGCTGTCACAAAGTAGGACACCTTGCTAAGGACTGTAAGGGCAAGACCATAGTTACGTGCTTCGGATGTGGGGAACAAGGACACTATCGGAACCAATGTCCTCAAAACCAAGGTCAACAAGTCGAAGGTGCTCATGGGAATGTATATATGTTAGAAGGAGGAGGAGGAGCTCGTCAAGGTATCAACGACGCGGAAGGCTGAAGAAGTTCGGAAACTAACAGTCTTATTTCTCCTTATGTACTATGTTGTACTAAGTTTATGTTTTCCATCGTACCCGAATCTTTATAACCTAAGATGTATTTCTGTTTGATAAACCACTCGTTGTAAAATATTCTCATCTAACGTACTTTATTTTCTTTCCGATTTGTTATCATTTACGAGGATTTTAATTCTTTTTACTTCAACTATCATTTTAACGACACTTCTCCATGTCTTCTCTCCTCGATGTTCATCACAATTTTAACATCAGTTGACTCAACACCAAACAACATATGAGTCGATTAGTCCAAGCATTGCATAGTTACTCCTAAATTATACATAGCCTGATCACCTATGTCTAATTCAGGAAGAATCATGCAATGAAGGGAGTAGTAGTCTCATATGAGTAAGCAATTCCGTAATCGAGCCAAATTTTCAAAAGATTTTCTTCAAACCACTTGTTTCCAGTTTGATCCGCGTGACAGTTCTTGTTTGATGAGTTGCAAAGATCGAGCTAGAAACAAGTCGTTACCTAAACCGATTTAGCCTAATCTCATGACAGTTCTTGTTTGATGAGTTGTGAGATTAAGTAAAAATCGGTTACCAAAAAGTCTTTTGAGGGTTTTGCTCGGGAATGGGAAAGTTTGCCACATCCAACCCTAAAACTGATAGACTAACGCGAACTGAATTCAGGGACTGAATTCCTTTTTGGATGGGCGAATGTGACAACCCGTACTTTCAGGTCATTTCTCGACACAGTTCATGTCTCATTATTTCAACATTTATAGTAAACTTGGTTTACTTGTTTCAAATTCGCGTAACCTTGGAGGTTTAGCGGCGAATTCATGATCATGACATCACGTACATTTCATATGGACTATGATTAGTCTACATTTCATTGACATCATGTGCATCTCATTAGTACATTCACGACATTTCATTTCACCTTCAACGCGTAATTTTTATTTAATAATTTTTATCGCGTGAGTTTTTATTTTGAATATTTAACCCGTTACTTTCAAAAATGATCCCGAAGTATTTTTAAACTTACGTTTAGTTCATAAAAACTATATTTTTAGTTTTCCTAGTGTTTCAAATTTATTTGGTACTTAAATCGTTAAAGTTTAGTTATTACGTCGTTTTTCTTAAAATTATACGACAATTATTTTATCACTCAAATTTCACAAGGAAAGTATTTTTACAATTTTTATCATCTCAATACATTCTATTTTGACCTAATAAAAACTTACTTGTACCAAAAACTCCCATTTACCTTAACTTAACTTTACTTTACTTACACTTTTTATACAAGTTTATACAAATAACACAAGTTATACATTTTAAAAAAAAAAAAAAAAGTAAAATATCTTATATCCCTCCCCCCTTGGCCGACCAAGGGGGAGGGCACTCATAAATGTGGCATGGCTTATTGTCTTCTAATAATTCACACAACTACAAAAAGTCTTACTTGATATTTTACTTCATTCACTTCTCATTTCTCAAGTGTAAAAATAAAAACTTTCTCTCCTTTCTTTGGGTCTCCAAGAACCGGTCACAACATCAAGAGATCAAGGGATCAAGAGTTTTGCAAAATCAAGTGTTTATCAACCTAGTTTATACTCTTTTTATGGTTTTGAAATAAAAACCAAGGGTATTTAAGTTTAATCCTTGTTACTTACACCTCATCACTTTCACTTGTAAGCTTGTTTTTATCATTTTCATGTTTCCTTTTCATTTTCATATGTTTCTTTTCAATTTTGGAGATAGTATGCATGATATGTGATTTATACCATTTTATTTCATGATTTTTGAGTTATATATACATATTGGTCATCCTATAAATATTCCCATGGTATTCTTTGGTCTTGATGGTGATTAGGAACCCATGACACCCTAAGAAGGTGTATGGTAGGATTAGATTAGTTTTGGAGTTGATTTGAAGGGATTAGAATAGGTTTTGTCCGAGAAAAACTATTTTCAATACGTATTAAAAAGGTTCTGTCCTTGTTTCGAATTTCTGGAAAAACCGACAGTTGGTACGAAACTTTGGCCTTGATATTTAGAAAATATACTTTAAAACGAATCCGTGGCCTTTTGAACGGATAAAAACGGACTTATAACGAAGAAGTTATGGATTTTTGAAGTTTGACGACGAAACGTACATTTTTCAGAAAATTCAGCATGCAGTTTTTAGTTTGTTCGGGTCAAAAACGAGCCTTAAGCTTCACAAATTATTTCGACTAGTCAAAAATATATTAGTTTACTTCGATACGAAGCTAAGGACATATTATACGTAGAAAACGGATTTAAAACGACAAAGATATGCACTTTTTCATAAACTTGCCGTAACTATTATTTTCTGAAAAACTATATTATTTTTACGTTACAAGTGTTACATTAGCTGTAACGACCATGTTTGCGGCTGTTTTTAACAAGGTTGTGAAACTTTTTAGAACGAAATGTCTTCTAGTAAAATCAAGTTCATCGGCCATATTTTTCAAAACAAAAAGCTGTTTGCAAAGCGGAGTTATATTAAATTAATTACGGACGTTCAAACTTGGCCGAAACTCATTTTTCTGCACACAATTAACAAAAACCACCATCTTTAGCCCTTGATATCTTTATGATCGAGACCTTTTGGACGAAAACTCCTGAACTGAAACTTCTAGATATCGATACAAACTTTCCAAAACCGTCGAGTTCGTTCTCTAACGATCGACGTACACCGTTTTACGACTATTTTTCCGGAGCCATTTTTGTTAATTTCATGAAAATTCCGACGACATTGTTTTGCGACGAAAAGTAGTAATTTCACCAAAAAGCATTATAAAACCATTGTAGGATGACATTTTGACGTAAAAACATGTAAAGTCATTTTTGAAGGGTCAAGACGTCAAACGAGTATTTTTCGACGACGAGTAATATTTTCAAAACCCGTAAATGGTATAAATAACATACGAAGTGCATGCATAACATTACATTGCAACACATGACATATCATATCATTCGTAATAGGTCCCGGTTGACGCATTACATTATACCTCAGTGTACTCACTCTTGTCATCACCTGTTTACCAAGTGAGTTTCGTAGCCCCTGCTTTTACTTGTTTACATAACTGTTTTGGGGGAGATGCATGCTAAACTATTTTTCACAAGTACTTTAGATTTTTAAGGCTAAATGCTACCATGATTACCATTGTTTCTAAATCAAAGGTTATACTATATCAATTGTCCTTGTTTGCGTGCTATGGTTCTACGTCGTATAACGTTCTAAATCAGTTGACTACTGATATACATTGAGTTAGGTGCTATTGCTTATGTGCTATGGTTCTACGTCGTATAACGTTCTAAATCAGTTGACTACTGATACATTAAGTCTAGTCCTATTGATTAAGTGCTATTGTTCTACGTCGAGTTAGGTACTATTGTGAATTCATTTGAAATCATATGTTTGAACATAAACTATATCACATTCTGGCAATGGGTTGTGAACACACAGGTTGCAAGTTTTGTATGGGCGGAACTTGGAACTGAGTGGATTTACAATGCCTTTGCTGCATAAACGATTTTGAAAGGCTTTACATTTCAAAACAAACTCTATGAACTCACTCAACCTTTGTGTTGACACTTTTAGCATGTTTTTATCTCAGGTATCTAAGGTATTCACTTCATGGCATGCATTTGGACACATCATGGAGTCGCGATGACGACGCGTCTCACTTGGGTTTTACGTACTTTAAAACATCGTTTGAATTGTAACAAACTTATTTCCGCACAAGTTGATTTACATTTGGGACCTACTTTGTAAACTCTGATTATTTTATTAAATCAAACGATGTATTTTCCAAACGACACTTTAGGTCGTTCAATATAACTGTGATTGTGATGCTATGACAGTCAATCCCCAGGAATTCCATTCCGCTGCAAAACAGGTAATTTGGGGGTGTGACACATAATCATGCTGAAGTTATATAGTTATTAGTTTGTTTCTGCGGAGATAGTATTCTGTATATTCTAGAATAGTTAGGATATGCATGAGCTTTATTAGGAAGTGATTGTGTATATCTTATTTAGTTTTACGTTTCTTTGTGAACAAGTTAGGGTTCCTTGTCTATAAAAGGAACACAATAGAATGCAATATGTACTAGACGTTTACAAGTTATTAATATAACGATCCATAGAGGATCAAAGAGTTCTTAGTTATCTGTGCTTTATACTTGTGTTTATATTCCGCTAAAGAATACAAGTTGTAGAGATTTTCTTTTAGTTTGTTTGTGATTACATAAGCAATACTAACGATCTACGAAGCTCAAGATCTATCAAGATCTGTCTAGTTTCAACAAGTGGTATCAGAGCCTCGTGAGAGTCTCTACGATACTAAGAACAGGTTTTTCTAAACACCCTTACAACCAAAAAAAATATCATCATGCCTGGATTAGATGTTGATATCGAAATCACCAACAACCAAAACTCCACACAAATGCAACAACTAAGTCTCTCGAATAGTAATGCTAAGTTTCCTTATCTTAAAAGGGAGGAATATGATCTTTGGGCGATGAAGATGCAAAACTGGATCTCCAACATTGATTGGAATCTATAGGAGATAGTTAAGAAGGGAAACAGCTTGAAGAGAACTACCAATGATGCTGATGGCAATCTTACTTTTGTTCCTCCCAAATCTGCTGAAGAAATACTGGCGGTTCAGAGAGAAACCAAAGTTAAGACAATTCTTCTTCAAGCTATTCCTGAGGATCACTTGAGTGATTTTCACTTCATGAATGATGGGAAAGGGAATTGGGATACTGCTGTCAAGTCCTCAGCAGGTTGTTCTTGAAAAACAAAGGGACCCAAATTTCAATGGAAATCCAAGAACAATAGTGGATCTTATACATCTGCATGGCATCACTCATATGATCCACGAGGCAGGTTCAAGTCAGCAATGACTTGAGCCTCGAGAATGTACTAATATTTTGTATATTTTTATGTTGTTGTTGTAGGATCATCCTCTTAAGCATAAAGATTTTGGCATAGTTGATAGTGGTTGCTCAAGAAGTATGTCAGGAAGCAGATATATGATGCACAACTTTGTACCCATTGAAGGAGGAGGCAATGTGACCTTTGGAGGAAGTGATGGAAGAATTACTGGGAAAGGGACCATCAAAACACCTCAACTGGATTTTGAGAATGTATACTATGTCAAGGAACTCCAACACTTCAATTTGTTCTCAGTCTCACAAATCTGTGACACCAAGAACAAAGTACTCTTCACAGAGGATGAATGTCTTGTGCTATCTAAAGACTTCATACTCCCAGAAGAAACAACAATTCTGCTAAAAGTGACCCTGTTTCTCCTAACATCACCAAATCTGCTGAAAGACACGCTGTTTCTACTCCTATTTCTACTAGAGTGTCTATAGACTTTGGAGAGCCTTATACACGTTTTCCAACACCTTCAGATCTTGTTCATCATCAACCCAAAGCTGGCATCTTCACCTCACCTTCCTATGACACTGACTTTGAACCTACTGTGACTAATCTTGATACCTCCATTGATGTTAACACCACTGCTACAAAAAGGATCAACAATACTCATCCACAGTCCAATATTATTGGTGATCCTAATGCACCTGTTAGAACTAGGGGTTCTGTGACAAGTTCTAAATATGGTCAAGTGGCTTTTATCTCTTATGTCTCAAATCAGCAAAGAGACAATCACACAGACTATGAACATTGTCTGTTTGCTTGTTTTCTCTCACAGGTGGAACCAACCAGTGTTACTCAGGCTCTTGATGACTCAAGTTGGCTTGAGGCAATGCAAGAAGAGATGCAACAATTTCAAAATTAGCAGGTTTGGATCTTGGTACCACTACCTGATGGCAAGTATGCAATTGGGACTAAATGGATTCTGAAGAATAAGAGAGATGCAAGGGGTGTTGACATTAAAAACAAAGCGAGATTGGTAGCTCAGGGGTATAGACAAGAGGAGGGAATTGACTATGATGAGGTGTTTGCACCTGTGGCTAGAGTTGAAGCCATACAGATATTCTTGGCTTATGCATCTTACATGGGATTTATGGTCTATCAGATGGATGTTAAAGGTGCTTTTCTCTATGGTGAAATAGAGGAGGAGGTTTATGTCACTCAACCTAAAGGATTTGAAGACCCAGATCATCCTAATCATGTTTACAAGGTAGTCAAAGCTCTCTATGGACTACATCAGGCACCCAGAGCTTGGTATGCTAGGATTTCATCATTTCTGTTGAAGCATGGTTATCGCAGAGGTGCAATTGATAAGACACTTTTCCTTAAGAAGAATTCCATAGATATTATTCTTGTGCAAGTGTATGTGGATGACATTATTTTTGGATCCACAAAGGAAGCTTGGTGCAGGGAGTTTGAGGAGCTTATGAAGGGAGAGTTTCAGATGAGTGCTATGGGGGAGTTGACTTTCTTCTTGGGTCTCCAAGTTCAGCAGAAACCTGATGGTATCTTTATCAGTCAGGATAAATATGTGAGGGACATCTTAAAGAAATTTGGTATGGAGAGTGTCAGGACTGCCACTACACCTTATGAAGCTCTAAAGACAAAGACCAACAATGAAGTAGATCCACCAGTGAATGTTCATTTATACAGATCTATGATTGGTTCTTTGATTTATCTAACAGCTTCAAGGCCTGATATCACTTTTGCTGTGAGTGTTTGTTCTCAACATCAAGTTACTCCACTTACTTCCCATCTCAATGTTGTTAAGAAGATCTTTAAGTACCTCAAAGGTCAACCTCATCTAGGCCTTTGGTACCCAAAAGAGTCTCCATTTAAACTAGAAGCATATAGTGATAGTGACTATGTTGGTGCTAATCTGGATAGGAGGTCCACCACTGGAGGTTGCCAATTCCTAGGAAAAAGATTGATTTCTTGGCAGTGCAAGAAAAAAACAATTGTGGCTACCTCATCTACAGAAGCAGAGTACTGTGACAATCCGTACTTTCAGGTCATTTCTCGACACCGTTCATGTCTCATTATTTCAACATTTTAGTAAACTTGGTTTACTTGTTTCAAATTCGCGTAACCTTGGAGGTTTAGCGGCGAATTCATGATCATGACATCACGTACATTTCATATGGACTATGAGTAGTCTACATTTCATTGACATCATGTGCATCTCATTAGTGCATGCACGACATTTCATTTCACCCTTCAACGCGTAATTTTTATGTTTAATAAATTTTTATCGCGTGAGTTTTATTTTGATTATTTAACCCGTTACTTTCAAAAATGATCCCGAGGTATTTTTAAACTTACATTTGGTTTATAAAAACTATATTTAGTTTTCCTAGTGTTTCAAATTTATTTGGTATTTTTATCGTTAAAATTTAATTATTACGTTAGTTTCTTAAAAATCTTACGATAATTATTTTATCACCCGATTTTCACAAGGAAAATATTTTTACAACTTTTATCAACTTATTACATTATATTTTGATCTAATAAAAACTTACTTGCACCAAAATTTTTCCATTTACCTATACATTCATTTAACTTACACAATTACTACAATATTATCAAAGTCTTACAAAATATCTACAAGTAACATTTTAAAAAAAAAAATATATATTTGGAGACAACCCTCCCCCAAAAACCGGCCAAGGGGGAGGGAGTCTCATAAATGATGCATGGTTGTGTTAGAAAATGTTTCTATCTTACTTAAAGTCTTATACAATAATTCACTTCATTCATTTTCTCATAGTTGTAAGGTGTAAACAAATTTTTCCTCTCCTCTCTTGTTCACTAAGAACCGGCCAAGCAACAAACCAAAGGGATCAAGAAAATTTTTTGGCAAGATCAAGTGTTATTTACAATCTAGTTATACTCTTCTAAGATTTTGAAATAAAAATCTAGAGTATTTAAGATAAACCTTTGTTACCTACACCTCTTCATAATCACTAGTAAGCATGTTTTTATCATCCTTATGTTTCCTTATCATTTTCATATGATTCTTATCATTTTTGAAGCTCATATGCATGTATTGTAGTTTATACCATTTATTTCTTGATTTTAAGGTTTTATATACATAATAGTCATCCTATAATTATTCCCAAGTTAATCTTTGGTCTTGATGGTGATTAGGAACCCATGACACCCTAAGAAGGTGTATGGTAGGATTAGATTAGTTTTGGAGTTGATTTGAAGGGATTAGAATAGGTTTTGTCCGAGAAAAACTATTTTCGTAAACTATATTTTACGTTCTGTCTTTAAAACGAATTTCTGGAAAAACCCACTGATGGTACGACATTTTGGCCTTCATATTTAGAAAATATACTTTAAAACGAATCCGTGGCCTTTTGAACGGATAAAAACGGAGTTATAACGAAGCCGTGGTGAATTTTTAAAGTTTGGCGACGAAAAGTATTATTTTCTGAAATTGACAGCAACCAGTTTTTATACATTTCGGGTCAAAAACGAGCCTTAAGCTTCACAAATTATTTCGACTAGTCAAAAATATATTAGTTTACTTCGATACGAAGCTAAGGACATATTTTACGTAGAAAACGGATTTAAAACGACAAATATATGGCCGTTTTCATAAAGTTGCCGTAAGTATTATTTTTGAAAATTATATTATTTCTACGTTACAAGTATTTCACTAGCTATATCGTCCATGTTTGCGGCAGTTTTTAACCATGATGCAAAACTTTTTTATAACGAAATGTCTTCTAGTAAAATCAAGTTCATCGGCCATATTTTTCAAAACAAAAAGCCGTTTGTCAAGCGGAGTATTAGTGATTTAATTACGGATGTTCAAACATTGGCCGAAACTTATTTTCTGCACACTATTAGCAAAAACCACCAACTTTAGCCTTTGATATCTCTATGATCGAGACCTTTTGAACGAAAACTCCTGAACTGAAACTTTTAGATATCGATACAAACTTTCCAAAACCGTCGAGTTCGTTTTCTAACGATCGACGTACACCATTTTACGACCACTTTTCCGGAGTCATTTTTGTTGATTTAATGATTTTTCCGATGACATTGTTTTGCGACGAAAAATGGTAATTTCACCAAAAATCATTATAAAACCATTGTAGGATGACATTTTGACGTAAAAACATGTAAAGTCATTTTTGATGGGTCAAGACGTCAAAAGAGTATTTTTCGACGACGAGTAATATTTTCAAAACCCGTAAATGGTATAAATAACATACGAAGTGCATGCATAGCATTACATTGCAACTCATGACATATCATATCATTGATAATAGGTCCCGGTTGACGCACTACATTATAAACCTCAGTGTACTCACTTTTGCCGCTATTTCCAGTTTATCCAAGTGAGTTTTCATAGCCCCGTTTTTACATGCTTTCGATTATTTTCAAACCCACGGGGGAGAATACATTGCACTACATTTTTTTTGTACGATACCAAGTATGTTAAATTCATTACATTGCTTAAGTTACCACATATGCCAATTTGAAAGTCCCCAGTACATGAACATGAACCGTTAATCTTTGAAGCGAGGATGAGTGGATAGATCTATCGAGGGTGACGCCTCCATCCGGGTTGGTGAATCCCAACCAAGTGAACGGATGCATTTCATTTGATGGTATTACGGAGTTGTCTGGCAAACACTCTGCAGGGGCATACATTATTGAACAGTCTAGTTTCGGGGTCATGGGCTTAGAGCAATTGTAACATTATTTTTACGTGACCGGATTGTCATGCATATTCTATACTTGTGTAGTCGTATAAAACATTTACATAAACCTATGATTTCTCACCAACATTATTGTTGACGTTTTTAGCAATGTATTTTCAGGTAACTGAGGCATTCGCATCATGACATGGTTAGGGACCTATATTTTGAGTCGCGGCGCCGACTTACATTATGTACATTATGGCTCTTTATTTCAAAACATCGTTTGGATTTGTAATATAATTGTAATTTGGCAAACTTGTTAAACCTTTTGGGACCGATGTTGTACTCTGATTATGTTTTTATGAAATATCCAACGATGTGTTTTTAAAACGACACTTTAGGTCGTTCAATATAACTGTGATGTGGTGCTATGACAGTCTTTGCCCCCAGGAATTCCATTCCGCTGCAAAACAGGTAAATTGGGGGTGTGACAAGTACGTTGCTGCTGCATATTACTGTGGACAGGTTCTTTGGATACAAAATCAATTGTTGGATTATGGGTATAACTTCATGAACACAACAATTTTTATTGATAATCAAAGTACCATATGCATTGTTAAAAATCCAGTTTTTCACAGTCGAACAAAACATATTGAAATCAGGCACCACTTTATAAGAGATGCATATGACAAACATTTGATAAAAGTGGTTAAAATTCACACTGATGATATTGTGGCAGATTTGTTAACAAAGGCTTTTGATGGACCAAGGTTTCAACACCTTGTGGTCCATATTGGTATGCTTAACCCTTAACTGCAAAGTTTAAGGGGAGGCATAGGCCTCATGGGAGGCATATGCCTCAGGGGAGGATTTGTGTACACTTTGCATTTTTAGTATGTATATTGTAGTTTTCTGTGTATAATTTTGATTTCTTTGGTTTTCTAACACTAACCAGCTAATGTAATGTTAGTTTTGTTTGTCTTTGTTTGGTTTGTGTGTTTCTCTGTTTGGTTTGTTTTGCAGATTGCTTATCTATGTTGAAGTTCATCATGATTGGTCTAATGGAAAATAAGATTGAAAGCTTGTTTCTTCTGAAATCAAAGTACTGAAGTGAACAATTTGTTTCTACTGAAGAAGAAGTACTGAAGTTCATTGTTCATTCATTAGAGAAATAGTTTACAGCTTACAGCTTACAAAGTACAATCAACTTCAAATGCAACTACAAGAACAATTCTATACATGATCTATTAAACCTATTCTAGCTTATATCATCTATTCCAACATCTGTTGGATATGCATGATCGCTCATATCTTCCATTTCAGCTGCTGGATATGCGTTTGTGATGTCTTGCATAACCACCCATTCCTTCTATCTCGATGGTTGGATATGCATGACCAGTACGACGAAGATACTAAGGAACAAAATGGGGAGGATGGATTGATGCAAACGATGATGATGAAGATGAATACACATGTCCTTTGTGCTTCATCTACTTGGTTTCACCAAAAAGCAATCTATCCACCTTCCTTTAGCCCTTCTCTTATACGATATGTGATGATGCACCAAACCATGGTGCAGGAAGAGCAAGCACCACCTCTCTTTCGGCACGAGGCCTTTGTTGAGGTTGAGATGCTGAAGGTTGGGAGTAAGATGTTTTCTTCATAGTGGACCCATCAGAGTCATCAGAAGATTCACTTGGATTCACTACACTATCATCATCTGAAGAACTGAGAAATGGGGATTTCAATGGTCGTGGGTCATATGGATATGGAAAGAACTGTAGGAAATCACTAGATGATAATGATGATGGAGAAGAGGTTGGATCAACAACCTCTGGTTTATTATTCATGGTTTATTGTGGTTGATTGTGGTTCATGGTGGAATTAGGGTTGTGATGGTATTTGGGGAAAATTGATGTAAGATAAGTGTGCCTTGGGGAGTGTTTTATAGACGGTTTCAAGGTTTAATGAGATTTAATGCGAGTTGGGTGAAACAGTAAAAAGATATTTACTGAAGCTTCTTGAATACGTGAATTGCTTCTGCTGATTGTATCACTTCAGCAGAATGACCTTTGTTTCTGCCGAAGTTGGAATTTTAATTTGGAAAAAGGTTGCATTACACGTCAGCATTGGTCAACAACTTAATATCTTTGACCAAAATTCGGGAAACTTCTCCTTATACCCTATTTGCATATCTTCGTCTAAAATAACTGATTCCCTCTTTATTCGATTTAAACACACCATCAGTTGATTGAATCGTAATTCATTATCTAATGTTCTTATGTCGCTTCAATTCAAACACGATCATAATAAAGTAGCTTTTCTGGGAACAGCTAAGGGTGATGATCTGTATAAACCAATGGTAGAGTTTTTGAAGAGGTCGAATATTCATTATGCTTTATCACATTCTCCTAATGCTATTTATGAATCTTTGGTTACTCTATTCTGGGCATCTGCTTCAAAACGTAGTTAAACAGAGATCGTGGCTATGATTGATGATGTTGAGTATGTTGTGACAGAGGAGTTGATCAGAAGTCGACTTCGGTTGGATGATGAGAATGGGGTTTATCATTCTAATTCAGTGGCGATACTAGATGGACTGAGAGCTATTGGATACCAAGGTGAATGAACAGACATGTGGCTCAAGAATCAGCTATGTCCGATGTGGAGGTTTTTGGTTCACACATTGCTTTAATGCATAAGCAATAAATCATGAGGATGGGACCAGTTTTCTACACAATTGGGATGTGGTATTGTGTGTCTTTCTCAAGGGTTAACTTATAATTTTTCCAAGTTTATTTTTGATAATATGGCTGAGAATATTCAAAAGAAAAAGCATAAGTTTTTGATGTACCCTAGGTTTTTTCAAATGATTATAGACACTAATACCCGAGCCCAAGCCTTTTATCCCATAGGAGCTTTAACTGCTAAACTATTTGCTTCAATGAGAACTAAATTTGAGGGGACACATTATCCTTTACTAGCAGCTATGTTGCCTTAGGGGAATGAGGCTGCTGATGAGGATAATGTTGTTAATAATCAAACTTCTACCAATGTTACTGCTGATGGTAATCCTTCAGTTGCCATTGATGAGGGCCCTTCTACAACTGCTGAAGCATCTAATGTTTCTCCTGACCGACCTCCACCTATACCTTCACCTAGATCTTGTCCTAGTCCACCACCTACACAGGTTGGTTTTGATTCATTTGAGTCTGAACCTAATCGACTGGCCACACCTAGTCTACACAGGGAACCATTTAATGAAGGTTCTACTTATGTTGAGCATGACCATGTTTCTCCTGAAAGGTCCAATGAAGTTCCCATTACCACTGAGCAATCAGGTGGTGGAGCTGAGAACCCTATTACACTTACATCTGTCTATGCTCTAGTGAACAGGTATGTAGCTGAGGTGGCTGATCTCAAAAAGGAACTTGCAGAGACTAAATCTTCTCTTGGTGGTGAGATTGTGGAGCTGAGAACTAAGGTTAAGAGTTTGGAAGAACAAATTGGGCATCATTCTAAAAGAAAGCTAGTGGTTTCTTCTGATGAAGAGCAAGAGAATAATCCTTATGGTTCTCTAAATATTTTGGCTGATGTTGCTCAAGAGACTCCTGTTTCTCCTCCTGTTGCTACTGAATCTTCAAAGAAAAAGGAACCTATTCGATTTACTAGAACAAGGAGACGACAATATCTGAATAACGAATCCACTGAAGCTTCAACAGAACCAAGTGTTGATGCTGTAACTGCTAATGTTTCCATGGAGGATGTAGTTTCTGTACATGGTCAAGCTTCAGTTGTACAAGAACAATCAAGTTCTCTACCTTCAGCTGATAATTCTGTAGTTTTTCATGCTGGCAGAAGTGTTGTTTTGAATCCAGTAGTTGATGTATTTTCCACACCTGTTGAAGATTTGTCTCAATATGTTTCTTCTGATGCGAATTTGGATGTTTCTTCTAAAGTTCCTATTTGTGATACTTCTTCAGCTGATGGTGTTCACATATCTACTGATACAGAGAAAGAAGTAATAGTTGATGCAGAGCTTGGTCCAGGTCTAGTAAGTGCAGAAGAGTTGAAAGAGCAAGAGAGAATGATAGCTGAATGTGCAGACATGAAGAAAAGTGAGGATTTGGCTAAACAGATTGAAGCTGAATCTACTTCAAATTTGTCTCTTGAGAGACAAAGAGAACTGGATGAATTGCGTACTAAGATGACTGATTCACAATGGGATACTTATATTCAGCAAGGTGCTTCAGATCCTACTCTTGCACAGGCTATTTTAGGTGCAGACTTTAACAGTGAAACCTTTGCTGCACAAATGGTAGCTCTTGGTAAAAAGAACAAGCAAGAGGCAGCTGCCAAAAGGAAAGCTATTGTTGCTCAAAGGAATAAGGCAAAAAGGGAAAAACCACCTACTGAAGCTCAAAAGAAAGCATACAAAAGGAAAATTGTTTTTTATCAGAGTTCTGCTATTTTTAATTCTGGTTTGAAGAAAAGTCAAGTTTGGAATTTACCTGATGATGAATTGAATAGACTATATCAAAGAATTATGAAGCAGAATGTATCATCTTCTAGAACAAGAAGTATTGTTAATTCAGATGCTCCACCGGCAAAGCGACCTAACACAGTTGAGATTGTGGATAATTTTGAGAATGTTTCACTAAGGATGGATTCTCCTGTTATTCCTGCTGAAGCATCTACTGCATCTATACCTTCAGCTGCTAGGGATACATCTTCTGAAAGGGTTCAATCTTCTGAATCACAGACTATATCTTCTACAATATTACCTTGTGCTAAAAAGGTAAGTGTGCTAATTGATTTAGAAGGAGAAGATATGGGTAAGAAAGCTGAAAGAGAAGCTGCTAAAGCTAAGCAGGCTAGAGTGATACTTGAGAAAATGTATCAATTGAGAGGTATTGCTCCAGTTACGTTTTCTTGTATTTCTTCCAATCAAGCTACAGATGTTCCTGAAACATCTGAGAATGTGCCATCTAGGGAAGTTTATATACCTAGTAGGAGGATGAAAAGAATGTCTAAACGACGTCACACTACTCTAAGGCGTTCTGTGAGATCAGATGGGTCATATACTTCTAAGATTCATCAAACTATCAGAAGGAGTTCTTTAGATTTAAAAGCTGCTGATTCAACTTTTATTAAAGAAGGATCTGTTACTGTTTTTCTTGAAGGATCTCATGTTGTGTTGATTAATTGGACATTGACTGAAGGGGAGCTTAATACTATTTATCGTCTGGATTATACTACTGTGAAGTTCAATTTCTTGAAGGAAATACTGCATCTGGTGGATAGGCAAGATTTGAATACTCTGTATGGTATTGTTACTTAGCATTATGATATTCATACACCACAGGGTTCTGGTTTATTATTGTTGGGTGATCTTCAAGTATTGTTTGATTCTCAATCTCCAAATGGGAAAGGGTATCATATTTGGAAAAATTCACATCGATGGAAGGTTGAGACTTGGAGATTTTATCCTTTGCCTAGTGTGCATGTGGTGGAAACAAAGAGTGGGATTACTGTCTATATGTTTGCTGATAAGAATTATCCATTGCCTATGAGGTTGATGGAACGAATGCTTAAACAGAAGTTGGAAGTTCCTCCAGATCCAGTTGGTAATGATAAGTTGCATGCTGAACAATGTGTTGGAATCATTAAGACTCAGCTTCTGCAACATACAGTTTCATCTTGATTCTGGTATTGTGTATAGTTTGTATTATATTTGTTTTGTGTTATTTTTCTTAGTTAAAAAAAATAAAAAATAAATGGTTTTCTCTAACTTTTATTGCAGGTTTGTTGTACATTGTAGATGGTTCTTGACACACCAGATGTACCTTGTGTATATCAAAGAGTTGGCTAGTCCAAAGGGTACATCTTTGGTAAAGACACATCAAATCTGTTGATAGCTGTAATGGTTTGCTCAAAATCATAGGGTTTGCAACTACCCATGCTTAATTGCTGAGAGTTGTATGGTTCTCAATTCACCATGGTTTATTCTTTTTTGGAATCCAAGAATTGGCTAGCCCGCATGTATATGGCTTGTGGTAAAGGCATTGGAATACCATATTTGGTAATCAATTCACCAATTCTAAGAATTGACTAGTCCTGAGCAAACGGCTACAGGTAAAGACATTTCAAATCCGTTCATGGTTGCTGATTTGCTAATAAATCATATGGTTATCAGTGTACCATGGTTTTCGAACTTAAACATATGGCTACTCCAGTAGTGATGGCTATTGGTAAAGAGACATCAAATCCATTATTTTCAATGATTCACCTCTCACAGGAGTTAACACACCTGGATGTGATGAGAATAGTATGAAACTAATATGTTTTGATGTACCTTTTGTCATTGTTGCTGCAAAGATATGGAGTTTCAGATTTTATTCATCAAAGAGATGTTTTTGATTTGATCCTTTGCTGCTGCTGCTACAATCCTCTGAAGCGTTGAAGATCTATCAAGAAACTGAAACTTAACCAAGTCAAATTCCAGTTTTGGGGAGGATTGTTTGGAATTATGTAAAGTATGGATTATGCTGAAGTTAATTCTACTGAAGTGTATGGATTCTGCCGAAGACATAATCATGCTGAAGTTATATAGTTAATAGTTTGTTTCTGCGAAGATAGTATTTCGTATATTCTAGAATAGTTAGGATATGCATGAGCTTTATTAGGAAGTGATTGTGTATATCTTATTTAGTTTTACGTTTCTTTGTGAACAAGTTAGGGTTCCTTGTCTATAAAAGGAACACAATAGAATGCAATATGTACTAGACGTTTACAAGTTATTAATATAACGATCCATAGAGTATCAAAGAGTTCTTAGTTATCTGTGCTTTATACTTGTGTTTATATTCCGCTAAAGAATACAAGTTGTAGAGATTTTATTTGGGTAAAAGCCATAAAATAACAACGTACTTTCTCAAATTTACCGAGTTGAAACACATACTTTTTTATCAACATATACACCCATGTACTTTCAAATGTTGTTCCGACTTTACCCATATTGTAATAAAATAATATTATTTAATATAATATTATATTAATATAAATCGGTCATATGGGTGAAGTCGGAACAAAATTCGAAAGTACGTGGGTATATATGTTGATAAAAAAGTATGTGTTTCAACTCGGTAAATTTGAGAAAGTACGTTGTTATTTTATGGCTTTTACCCATTTTATTTTAGTTTGTTTGTGATTACATAAGCAATACTAACGATCTACGAAGCTCAAGATCTATCAAGATCTGTCTAGTTTCAACAACTCTTGCTGATGGGACTCTAGAATTAAGAGCAACCATTGATACTCTAGAGTATGCAATCACTGAGGAATCAGTCAGAAGTAAACTTTAATTGGCTGATGCTTCAGGGATTTCCATGTTGCCAAATGATAAACTTTTTCAGGGCATGGGTAATATGGGGTATCCATCAGATGGAACTTTTACTTTTTGGAAAAGCTTTTTCACACCCCAATGGTGATTTATTGTGAATCACATTCTACATTGTATGAGTTCTAAAAAGTGGTGGATAGGATCAATTTGGTAGCAACATTGCCACTGCCTTGATCTGTCTTTCCACTGGCAGGATTTTTAACTTTACAAAATTAATTTTTGATGCCATGGTTGCCAATTTGATTGCTAGGATAAATGGTTTGGAGAAGGATCTGAAGCAAACTAAACAGACCATGGGAGTAGCTATTTTAAAACTGGTTAATAAGATTAAGAAACTGGAGGGGGTTGTCAAACAGAAAGGGGTATTTATCACTAATGATGAAGATGCAGAAAATTCTTCCAAACAGAGGAGGAATTTGAAAGAGGGCGAGTCAGCAGCTGTTAAGACACCTACAAAAGAAAAATCTTCTACGAAAACAAACATCAGCTCCTAGGGATTAGAAGTAGCTGAAACTCTTGTCAGAGACCTTATTCAAAAGAAATAGGACAAGACAGGATTTAGGAAAAGATTAGATGCTGAGGAGGTTAGTACTGGTGAAGAATTTAGTAATGGCTTCATAGATATTAATCCTGGTGGTGATGTTAGTTCTGGTGGTGATAGAGTTAGTCCTGGTGGTGATAAGATTAGTTCTGGTAGTGATAGAGTTAAGTCTGGTGGTGATAAGGATAAGTCTGGTGATGAATCATTTCAGAGAAAATGAAAGCAAATACTTGAAGAGACTCCTCAACCTGTCAAAACAAAAAGACAAATTAGAGAATAGCAGACAAGCTTGGCTGAGATAAGGAGACTTCAAGCCGAAGATGAAGCTGAAGAAGCAAGGATTGCTGAACAAAAGACTAAAGATGAACTAATTGCAAGGAGAATGCAAGAGCAGCCTGAGCTATCAGAAGCACAAAAGAAAAGGATGGCTCAAGTACAGGAAGCTGCAAAGTTTTATACTGATGAGGATTGGGATATAGTAAGAGCTAAGCTGGAAGCAAATAGGGATATCTTAGCTGACATAGGAAGTGATGATTATGCTAAGAATATGGTAGAACTGATAAATGAAAAAAAGGGATTATTCAGAGAGCAGAGAGAAAGAGAAAGAAGGAACAGACCCATGACTAAAGGAGAGCAATGGGAATACATGATGAATTATCTAAAGAGTCCGGGAAATGATTGGAAAATGATCCAGCTTAAGAAGTTGAAAGCTAATGCATTGAAGGAAGAATTTGAAAAGTGTGCGAAGCAGGTTCAGAACTTCATTCCAATGGACTCAAAGCTTGAAGCTTCAAGGGTCAAAAGGCATGTGTAGGTCCAAACGTTTCTGGATCTAAGTAGCCTTGAATGACTAATAGTAAACTTGAATAAATTCAATTTAGTATATGAAGAACTCTTTGCAATTGCTTGATGTGTTAATGTGAAATATTAACACACAAGTATGAAGAACACAAGAATTACTAACTTCGTATTTTCTATTAAATTGCTCAAAAGCTAATGCATACAACCCGTCCATTAACCTAACACCTTAGGAATCCTTTTATACACCAAGGAAACCCTAATTATCTAACAAACTTGTAGAAGGGTAAAGATATCTTCTCCTAAGATATCTCTACACGTTCGTATCTGATCCTAATATAACTCTAACAACTATTCTTTTTTGGACATAAACAAACTTGAATAACGAGACTTTACTCTGCCAGACTTAACATCTTTAGTACTGGCATACTTAACTAGAACATACTAAAGTCTAACCTACCAGACTTAATTATTAATACTACCAGACCTAACTACCAAACAAGACTTAAACATTACAAAATATAATTCCCAACAATCCTCCCCTAACTTGATCTTCACCTGTGAACTTCAAGTTCTTTTAAACTCCTGAGGATCATCTTTAAGCTGCATCTTTGAGATTGTCTTCATTATAAGTTCTGTGCAGCATCATATCAGCAAAAATATAGCACTCCTTGGTCTTTTCAGCAACTATGACTATCTGTACATCAAAACATGAAAGTTTTATACTATTCTCATCACTACCAGATGTGTAAACTTCTGTGAGAGGTGATTCATAGAAAATTTAATGGATTTGATGTCTCTTTACCAATTAGCCATCACTATTGGAGTAGCCAATGTTTTGGTGTATAAGACCATGGTACATTGATAACCATCTGATTTTTAGCAAACCAGCAGCTATCAACAGATTTGTTAAGTCTTTACCAAAAGTTATACCCTTTTGGACTAGTCATGGTTTTCCATAGCCTTTACCACAAGCGATGATCTTGTGGGCTAGTCAACTATGCATCCTCACAGATATGGTGAGTTGATAACCATACAAATTTTTTTTAAAACTAAAATTCTTTCAATCATATTTACCTCATTCGTCTCCTTTTGACTGATGTTTCTTCTTCAATCAGATCAACTATTTTGGCCAACAATTTATCACATATCCTTTTGATGAGCTTTTCAGCAGCCACATATTCTTTTTCATAATGAAGCTTTGAGAGTAACATTACTTGAAGCACTTCAGCACACAATGGATGCTCTACGTCTGCCAACATGAACAAATAAACTCCACTTCTTGTGGACAAATGATGAACATCACACTTATCATAAAATTTCCATGACACACAGGAATCTTGACATGGAAAATTCCAATATACATCTGTAGGATTTGGTTCATATAGTCTTTGAAGTTCTATATAAAGTTCTTACTCTTTAACATCTGACTTTTTAGCAATCTTGAGCTTTTGTTGAACCAGACTCCACAAAGTGTCCACCTCTTGTCGATTATAAGATTGTATCAAATCTTTAAGATGATTGTGGACAAAAAAACTCTCCACTATATCTGATGACCTTCCAAGCTTTTCCAAATTGTTCCCAATAAATTTCCCAATCGACTATTGGATCAAGATTCTGAACCATCCCTTTCAACATAAGAAGCTTTGATTTCCTCCTCTGTTTGGAAGAATTTTCAAGATCATGAAGATTATCCACAGACTCTTGAGATTAAGTCGATTCCTCAAGAATATATTGTTTGGCCTGTAAGTTCTGGATGTCTTCTTGCAATTGATTCACCTTAGCTCCCAAAACCTGTTTTGTCAAAACAAGATCTTGTTCCAAGACTGAAATTCTAGAAGACAAAGTAGTACACAACTCCAAGACATTATTAATCTGCACACCATTCGTAGCACCATTCTGCAGAAACCATGATCATACAAAGAATATAGATGATCACGACTGACTCTGTTTTAGAACTCGTATGAGAAAACAGAGTTATAAGGAGTATATATACTGGTAGGGTTTCAATTATCTTTGGAAAGAGAATAAGTTCAAAGTATAGAAAGATAATTGTTACCCCATAAAATATGGTAACAGATTTAACCACCAGTATTAATAGCCAGCCTTAACCATGAATCCACCATTATTAACGACCAAAACTAAAAATGGAATTAAAAATCCCTGTAAAATATCTTCTAATAGTCAACCCTTGTCAGTAAAAATATTTTCAATATTTACTCTTCCACCAACTAAAAGTTACTTGCATTAATTTTGCTGATGAAGATATTTGAGTAGACTTTGCCTATAAAAAGGGCCTTCCAGTCACAAACCAAAACCATCACACACCTTTAAATTTCTCAGTGTCCTACAAAACTTCCAACTACAATGAGTAACCCTAATGTTATTGAAATTTCATTTGACTCAACATCCAGTTCATCATCTAATGATGCATGGAGGAAGTACTTTCCTCCTCATCACCATACTTTAACCTTTATGAACCCAAATCCAACACCAGCAGCTGGGTGTGTTCCATCTGAGGAAATGCATACTCCTCCATCATATGTAGATGATGCAAGCTCGGATTATGAGCTCAAGTCCATGCCCAGCTATGTCTCCTTCTATGATGACACTGATGATGAGGAAGCAGTAGGGACATCTAGAGCTTTGGTGGTAGCTACCTCTGCACAAAGGCCAATTCTCTCCAACCCACCATCAGGGATGAGGGAACAGGTGCTTGGCCTTCCCAGTCGCCGTGCTTGGGAGGTGATTGGGAAGAGAGGAAAGCAGAGCATGCCTGTCATCAGTGGAAAGGGGAATAGGGTTATGGGCTAGTTGATGTAGAAGTTTGGTTGTTGTGTTTTGTTGATCTTATGTAATGAAGTTGTCTTTTGTACTGCTGCATCTTAGGATGCAACCTTTAGTGAATAGATTTTCACTTCTTCATTTCATTACTGATTGTTTCTCCAATATCTGCAAAAACATTAGTGGACAAAAAGTACACAATATACAAAATTTTACAAAGATGTATAACACTAAGCCTCCTTTAAACAATAAGCCTCCCTTAGGCTTATTCCTCCCCTCAAATAGAGCAATCAACCAGACTTAAAAAATTGACTAACACATAATATTTTTTCACTATCAGACTTAAAATAGTCAACCAGACTTAAGTGTGACATCACCAGTTTTAACTCTGAATAGTAGCACTTCCATCGGTATCGATTCCATACCTCCCCTATCTTTGATAGATATTGCATTTCCCTAAAAAATTAGTCTAAAAACAAGAGAAATATAATATGCAGGACAACAAGCAGAATTAACTCAAAACCACCAGAATTAATCCGTAATGAAATCAAACAAACTTGTTCAAGAACACCAAAGATATTGTAGCAACCATAGAAATCACATGGTGTCCACAAAACCACCAAATCACACCAAACACACAATTGTTCACAATATTGCCATAAAAATCTAACTATGCATAGGTTGGCCTATGCCTCCTCCAAAAGTAACAGAAACTCCTTGGACTTCATCAAGCTCCTCCAAGTGGTCCTTGTTACCAGTTATCTGCTCAGAACATCCACTGTTAAAAATTCCTGTATTGCTCATAGTCAAATAAGGATGTTCCTGCAAAGAGAAGAGAAATTAGTTTCTCTTGGGAACCCAGGCCTGTAGAGGCTTGGGTCTGCCTTATGGACCTCTAGATTTGTTAACATTAGAAGAAACTGGTCCACTATTATACTTAGAGTTTGGTTTGGTCTGTCTCCAAGTATAACATGTCAAGGACTTAACAGCAGGCCCCAAATTACCCCTTGCAGCATAGGTTTGAAACATTTGATCTGCATTTTGAGACATGGTTCTTCTCACAGGTGAATGAGAACCATAATGAAGTCTTTGATTAAACTGGTTCACATGTGGTTTTCTAAACTTGGGACTTGGTGATGGACTGGTAGGTTAAGATCTATATGCAGAATTAACTTTAGCTTGGCCAGATTTAACATGACCAGTATTAACTCTAAATATATTGCCAGTATTAAAATTTTTCCTACCAGTACCAACTTGAACACCAGCACCTCCCCTTGGTCTAACAGAATTAATATAAGTACTACCAGTATTAACAGGTACTGGTATGGTGACAAACTTATTTGCATGATTAATCCTATTCACATTATTCCACATTGGTTTATTTATCCCATCCCAGTGTTTACAACCTTTTTCTTTATTTCCTCAGCTTCTCTGGCCATTTTCTTTTCATGGAAGTCACAATCTCTAATCAGATGGCTTAAGCTATTGCAGAAAAAATATCTTTTAATATCAAAGGAGTAACCCGCACCTAACTCCTTTTCCATTCTAGCATTCCAGTTAACCTTATCAGTGCTATGTATCTCTATTTTCTGCCTAGGAGTTGTCCTTTGAGGAACAAAGCTAGGTGAATCTGATTTTAGCTTAGATTGAGACACACTAGGTTTAAATGGTTCAGGTTGTTTTGGCACATGAGGCTCACTTTTTAAAACTGGTTTAGATATCCTTATAGGCTCAAACTTAATTTCTAAAGAACATTCAGAGGTATTTCCAGTGGATCCTTCACTGTCATTAGATTGACAGGAAGAGTATTCATAGGTCTTACCTTCTGAGACACTGGTGTCAGAACTTTTCTCACAGAATCCTTTACTGTCATTGGATTGACAGTCAGTAAATTCAATCAAATAGTCCTGAGAAGCAACAGTTTCAGGTTTCTTCCATTTACTATAGTCAAATAAGGACTCATCATATTCTTTCTCAGGTTTAGGATTATAATCATCATTAATTGGTGGTGGAACTCCCTTGTAATTGTCAGTTTTAGCAAATCTGTGATATTTAGGTTTACCTTTAAAATCACCTTTTGAATTTACAAAAACATTTTCCATCACCTCTTCCTCATATCCTAGAACCTCTTTATCATACTTTATCCCATACCCTAAACCAATTTTACTTGTAGAACTCATTCCTGAATTCACTAGCCTCCACAGATTTTTGTTACTGTTTTGCCATTTTTCAACTATCTTTTGTAGCTCTTCTTTATCTTTAACTGCCTTCATTCCTATTCTCCTATATCTTTTAAGCTTCTCATCCTTTTCAAAAATTTCATTCCCTTGAAAGGTAATCTTTTCATTAAGAGATGCATTTTGTTTTTGAAGATTATTTACTTGTTTTTTGAATATTTTAACATCACTTTCATAAGCAAGTAATTTAACCTCTTTATCACCCATTTGACCCATATGTTCATCATAAAGGGACTGCAATTTATTCTACAAATCATTACATATTTTTGAGCATAAAGTTACCTCACTTCTGGAGCTTATGGCCATGAGAGCATGCTTGACTTATGTCCCCTCTGTAGGATGCTCTCCCCAGTTAACCACACCAGCTTCCAAAGTAAGCAGCCTAGTCTAATTCTTGTCTTCCTCCTCAGCATGCCTAGGATAGAAGGAATCCCTTTTCTTCTCTTTATTAGTCTCCTTTACAGTATACTCTCTAGCAAAGTGACCCCTCTCTTGACACTTGTAGCACTTCAGCTTTGACTTGTCAAAACCTACTGGTCTCTTTCCATCAAAGCGCACTTTCCTACCAGTCTTCTTGAAGAATTTTTTCATCCTTAATGCAATCATGGCACACTGCCAGTTGATATCCATTTCCTCCATATCCTCATCTTCAATCTGATCCAATTCTTCAATTAGAATGTTCTCAGATTAATTTGAAAACAGAGAGTAGATGATATTATCTGCAAAACCAGCAGCCTCATCCTTTTCCTTTTCACCAGTATTAACTGTATAGCTACCATGTTAGATATTGGATTTCATAAACACATAACAAACAATAATATGGGTCGAATTATGAGTAGGTTTAGAGAGAGAAAGTGGGATCCTTTCTAGAGAGAGAAAGTGAAAGAAAACATAGAAGGTTAGATTAAGAATGAGAAAGGTCCAACCCTCTACCTTGGGAGGTAGAGGGTATTTATAGTTACAAACAAAACGTCCTCCTTCGGACTGTGGATCAGGCATACAGTGGGTAAACACCCGTCCGTCCTCCACGGTGTTGCACTAAACTAAATAACTAACTAAATAACTAGTAAATAACGTAATGTCTACGAGCTAACTTATGCTAGATTATATATGGGGTGACCGACACTTCACTATGGAAGTTGTGACTTTTGGACCGACATGCTCACACTTTTGGATCATGACATCTTTCCATCAGAGTAGCGGAAGCCTTACTGGCTCATGATATTTGCAGCAGCGTAGCAGAAACATAGTATAAAAATATCAGAGCCAGGTTATGTAGATATGCACCAGTCATGATTTCTTCAATTAAGTGTGGTTGCTGTGAACATGCGTCTTTGGATTGACTCCTCAATTCTGATCAGCTGCAATCGTCGGGGTGTACCTGCATACGACAGTTAGCAATAAAGCGCATGAAAGTGTCTTTGATCACTTTCGTTGAATTGAGGTACACGGCCTACGGTTCCCCGTTGATCAATACAAGTACTGCCTGTGATCAGGTAGGATTCCTAAGAATCTCCTTGACAGGGTTTCGCAGCTGTTCTAGTTGTTCTCAAACCGGAACGTTTCAAAGAAGACAACACGGAGTGAGTGAACCAGCAAATTAAGATTCACTGATTGATGAAAAATGATTTGAAAAACAATCGCATATTGCTTGAAGAATGAGTTTTGCAATACGACGAAGGTTTTAAGAGAAAGATCAATTTTCAATCAAAATACTTTTTGTATTAGAGAATGAGTACACATTCGACGTGCTAGCGAAAAGAAGAAATTCGCACATCAAACGGTTTTTCTAAAAGTATTTTTCAATCAAAGATACTTTTTGAATTTGAAATGAATACACATTCGACGTGCTAGAGAAAATAAGGTTTGCACATCGAACGGTTTTTCCAAAAGTATTCGTCAATTCCATTCTTGGACCAAGGTTGATTCAAAAATGAATCTCCCCATCGTTTCTATCCAGTTGTCACAAGCTTGATCTTACGAGAAGATCTCACATGTCACCCACCAAGAGCTTGTTTGATGTTGGCTCTAGAAGGATTTCCATCTTCATCGTGAATACTTTTACATATCACTCAGATGTTCTGACAATACCACAAGGATAATGTGTAGGACTCTTAATATATTCTTACTTTCCACATTGTGTGAAACAGCAAGTCTTCATTAATTTAGTGTCCTAATGAGATATTGTGGATGATCTCTTGGCTCTAGACTCAATAGTGCACATTTGGTTCCTATGCCGGAGACTAGGGAGAGGGTCTCCTTCTTCAATATCAACAATCTCTAAGAGAAAGTCGATAGATAATGTCGGTTCCCCGTGAGAATGAAACAAGCCCTTTTAAGAGGAAATTGAGTAGCTTGGGAAGTTTAGTGCAGTGCGTCACTGGGTCCATGACGTCTTGTCTTCAATACCGGTGTTACCTTAGTAACCACCAGTAGCATATGTATTGAACCCGGCTACTGCCCTAAGGTTGAATTATTGGAGGGCTATTTCTTTTCACCCATTTCATATTCATTTCTTTTTCATTCTTCAACCCCTTCAGTGCTTACCGAGATTTCATAACTAGAACCTTGTTGGGTTTATTCCAGTTCTAGCTCTATCTCAGTCCGCACTCTTCCCATATCTCACTTTTCTCCTTTTTTCAATATACCTAAGGACTCTACACTATCTAGTGGATTGTCCCTGGGTAGATCCCTCCGGTTCTGGTGAATCATGGGAACAAATACCTAACCTAACCATCCTTATAACTGGTCGGTCTTTTGGTATTGTTCATTCCTTCTAGAAACCAATTGAAAAATCATTTGGAAAAAACAATCAAGGTACTTGTGATGCGAGATCAAAGCATTTTGTACCTTAATAGTTTTGATCATTTAGAAAACCTCCCCCTCAACATGTGCATATGATTTAGAAATTGTTTAGCACAAGGAGGCAAGAGGATTTTGAAATATTTTCTTTGATCACAATTTTCATACGAAAAAGCCATTTGATTTTCTTGGTAAAATTCTCCCCTTCAATATGTGCCTAAGATATTTGAAATCATTTTATCACGTAGAGGCAAGAGTTCTTTGAAGTACTTTCACGATCACACTGCCATTTAGAAACCATTTAAAACTCAATCAAGGTACTTTATATTAAAACATAAAAGCATTTGCACCTTGATAGTTTATTATCATATGAAATGCTCCCCCTCAATATGTGCTTCGAGATTCGAAAGCGTTTAGCACATATGAGAGAGCAGCCTGCACAATTGAATCAAAACGATCACCTTTTATTGTTTTAAGAGACCTTTAAGTAAAATAAAACAATTTCACAATCAAACAAGAACAGAAAAAATTTCATTTTGTAAGATCTTTGAGTTTTAAAGAAAATCATACCATGAGATAACATTAAATCTTTAGATCACCACTTATTGTTGTACAGACGGACCTTTTAAGAAGAAATATCGTTTGAAAATATCTTAATTTAAATCACTCTCCCCCTCAATTGTTGACCGAAGTCGTTGATTGAGTGACTTAAGTTTTGATAAAATAAAGTCCGGTGATTTCCAAAATTTAGTCCAATTAATTTTCAAAACAATATTTTCCATTTTCAAAACAATTTAATCATATTATTTCAAAATTGTTTAAAAATGGTATCCTGCACAAAGATACGTTAGGTGGTTGAGAAGCTTCTGTTGTTGCTGTAGGGCTTGGAAGAAAAACCGTCTGCAGATGCAGTGAGACTTCTTTACGTTGCATTTTAATGCCAACTGAGGTCAAATTAAGCTCCGTTTCTTCAATCACTTAGAAGAAAGTCATCTGCTAAAGCAGTGACACCTCTTACATTGCATTTATGCCAACTCTCCATTGAATTCCAATTAAGCTCTGTTTCTTCATTTGTCAACCCAAGATATAGTTACCCTTTCCTTTCGGCATCCAATCATCTTCAATTGTGGGATCCGGATCGGGAACATTCTTATAACCAATATACCTGCATACGTTAGTGAACACACATACAGATATATGGTGGTCGACATCACCCATAACAGCAATCGACTAATTAAAGTCAATTCAACACAACATAACAATCAGATCATATAAGGCATGGGGTTTATGTGTTAATCAAACTCTAATCATCTAAGCCTAACAATCATATCCTAAATTCCTAGTCCTTCGACACAGGCAAATATCATTTTTAATTAAGCACGTAGGATAATTAAGAAAGCTCGTTAGATGATATAGATTTGAAAACATTCTCCCCCTCAATCAATGACTCATTTTTTTGGAAAATTTTAAAAGCGCAGAAGTCATTGATTGAGTTTGCAAATTAATACGAAAACTCTGATTCTGATTGATTTTATAAGAAACTCATTTACCACCAATTTTTGAAAACAACAAATATTTTTCTGAAGAATTTTAGACGGAAAAATATTTGTGTAGGAACAGCAGTCCTTCGACATACTTTCCTTAAATTGTATTAGGATAAGTGCACGAAATATTTGAAAAATTGGTTTAGCGTGGCACTTTCCTTTCTTTAAAGAGCGGGTTGCTATTAGAAATAATAGAAAACCATAGTTTAAGCTTGGGTCACAGTCTGAAATAACTGCAAGCCATTTTTATTTTTTTTTATTTTTTTTTAAAGACATGTTTAGAAAAGAATATTTATACCTTCTGTTCGAACTTCATCTAAAGTCCCGCGCCATTATTGAATGACATTTCTAAGACCGTAGATGTTATCGATACCAGAAGACATGTCTTGAGAAAACAATATTTTTGGTCTTTTTCAAAGTTTTCTGATTTTTATGGGTTTTTGTTGATTTTATAATTTTCTATTTTCTTTTGTTGGTTTTATATTTTTGTATTTGGTTTTTGATAAATATTTACAAAGATAGAGAAATAGTTTAAGAAGATGATGATACGAGTACCGAGATAAGGAAATTATTCAGCACTTTGTAGAAGATAGAAGTCATCATCTCTTAAACTTTCACCACCAAAGCTTTTGAGGCTCTTGAATCGTTGTCAGAACTTGAGCCTTCAGAAAGTGAGACTTTGGTAGCTTCCCCCCAAACCGACAAACTAAGAGCAAAGACCATTTCACCAAGAAGTAGAAGTGAACAAAAACGGTCTCATTGAATGAAGCTCAGCACCCCGAAGAACATGAGAACACCAAAGTAACAAGTTGAAACATTGATCGTCTCAGTGGATATCAAATCCGGAATAACTGATGAAGTCCGATCACATGAACCTGTTGTGCGTCCCCGATGTACACATTACTCTTCGAGATTGACCACTTGTCTTATTCAGGGGAACAATACATCAACATCTTCATTTTACCAAATGCATTCCAGTTATCTTCGATATAACCAATCAACCCACAATGTACACAAGTACCCAACCAGAGTAGAGACAACAAAATCACACTAACTGGTTGAATCACTGATCTCCTCTGCGGATGTCAACTCTAGAATAACTGATTAAGCTCGATCATGTGAATATGTGGTCCGACCCTGATGTACACATATATCTCCCCTGATCGTTGCGATCACATCAGAATCATCATTACATTGTGTACATGAAGCACTAACCGGAAGCACTTTATCATAAATCATATAGAAGATGTCGATATGCAATATCATCTCACGAACCAAATATTCTTCTCACATTTCTTCTAACTGAACGCTGAAGTAACACATACCAAAAGTCTCCAGAGACCATTTAATACACCAAAGGCTACGAGATAAACACTGAGTTTCTCTACGGTTATGACCATTGTCTTTCCGGGATAACTTCAATCAGGTAGACGTGTTAAGTTCATCATGTGTACTCGTTGTGCTTTTAGATATATTTCTCCTTCCCCCTTGCTAGTTTTGATACCCTAGTTTCAGCAAAACATAATATACCCAAAAACTCGAAATCTTGTGAGAAGAACTCAAATAGCCCAAATGAATCTTGTGAGAATCAACTGCAACGGAAACTCTCCTTGACTATCTTTACCAACCCATATGTAGACAAATTGAAGTGACCAGTGATGAAGCAAACCCGATATACCAAACTTGAAACTGAAGTAGAATTTTTCACATTTGTATCTTAAGCTTGCACTTAATGATGGAAGAACGGTGTCAAGAATTTATGCTTCAAGCAAATTTCTAAGTACTCACTACTCAAGCAAAGTATGAGACATTAACACCTCTTGCGATTATCCACACCGTCATATGCGTGTGACACTGAGTAAAACAAAGTAACTCCTAATAGTGATAGTTAACCAGGTCTTCAACCATCCACCTCGACTGCTGGTAACTAGATAACCCAAGACTTCAATTCAAATTCTTAAGCCCGAGCAAGTTATCAAATAAGAACACGCCTTTGTGAATGTCAACTTCAACCTCAAATAAATGATAAATGAGTAACTTCGAAGTAATCAACTTGTGTCAAATCTCCAACACGTGAATAAACATACAATCGGATGAACATAGACCCACTGAATGAACCGGAGCAAATGATTCCTCAACGTCAATGCATTCTTCCTTAAGGTATACTTGTAGAAGCTGATCTTGAAGATTTACCAAAAAAAATGTCATCTAGCGGAAGAGGTAGTCATTTTCCTTAATGTTCATGTGGTTGATTTATAGCGTGCACAATGAGAGGAACAATAATCCGTGAAGATTTGGCAAAGGAATACCAAAGAGCGGATCATTATTCATGAACAATAATCCGTGAAGATTTGGCACAGGAATACCAAATAGTGGATCATTATTCAGTAGTGCAACTACAATATCATGATAGTCATTATCAACGCCTTGTGAAGTAACTGGAGATAAGGTTTCTTGAGAATTCTGAGAAGTACTTCTTAGATGGTGAACCAGTTGAGTCAGTAGAAACCGGAGCATGAGCTTCAGAAGCTGGATGATCAACATTCGTCGGAGGTTGGAAGTACTCATCAAACATATCTTTGAAAAACAATGAATCCCAAACACTGAATCCCAGTTATCCTTAGTAAGTGAAGCATTAGGCGTTGGAGGAGAGTCATCAAAAATCAAACAATGAATCATTGTTAAAGAATATGAGCAAGTCTAATTGGGGATTAAATTTGACTTTTCAATCTCCCCCAATTAGTGCTCTCCCCTAAACTGACGAAGATTTTCAAGTGTTCTTCTCAGCCCGGATTAAGAAGAAGTCTTTAGATCATCAAATGCAATTCGTCTTTAGCCTTCTAACATGTAGCAGAAAATGTAGAACAGACTGAAGACTCGACCTTCTTCAAGATTGTCCGAATGGGGAAATAAACAGTTAACATCTTCTTCACACCAAAGGCATTCCCGTTAAATTGTAAATAGCAAATCCCCTTAATTTAAAATCCCTCCCAATCAAACAAGAACAGAAAGATGTTCATCAAGGAAATCAGCAATCAGCCCGCAACAAACACACGAAATGGTAACACCAAGCAAACAATCACATCTAACAAGAATAAAAGGTTGTTCGGAATCATCTTGTTGATGTGCCCGTGAAGCATTAACTGGAGGCACTTTGTCGATAAACTTATCAATCTGAGTGAAGATGTCAACCAACGGCTCTTAGAAGAACAACTCCATGTGAAGATGACCCGATAAGAAGAAGCTCGGTTCTTACATGAGTTTGGAGCCGTTTGACCATTTAATCTCATAAATCAATCAACCATGCAGTAAATTGGTATCCATCTAGGCGAAGTTTTCAGTTTGTTTTGCTTCATATTCACAGAAGATGACTTAGTGAAAATCCTAGACTTAACAGGTTGAACCTTTTCCTGAGCATTTACTTTCTTCAGGGATTTTGTAAAACAATTATCATGATTTCCCCTAAAAATGCATTTCATACAATTTGAGCAAACAGCTTGTTTAGATTTAGAAAATGATCTAGAGTTCTTAGAGTGATCTGCTATGGGAATAGCTTTATTCGAAACGCAACTACTCTTAGATCCACGCCAATCCCTAGTCTTTATTTTAGTGTTCCTAGATAATGGTTTAGAACTACTAGCAGTGCCTTGAAATCTCGAAGAATTCATCACCCTAGGTCTTGCACCTAAAATTCCGTCTTTTTGAATATGTGCCTTCTTTCTAGCCATTTCTAGATAAGATTTCTTATACAAGTCATTCATAGCATTTTTCCTAGGCAAGTAAGGTGAAGTGACTGGTTTTGGCAAAACTTGTTTCGCATCAAGTTGGGAGGCAAACCGCGTTTTTGAAAATTTCGGTAGTTCAGATCTAAACGCATTCGGTTGTCTAACAACTGGCCGGTTTCTAGTGGGATGAGAACTTGGCTTCCCCAAGGTTGATGGTTTTGTAAACTTAGTGTTCACACTCTTTCTTACAGTTTTCCTAAGCTCATTTTTTAAGGCAACAATGGCGAAACTCTTTTTCTGAAGTTGAGCTTTGAGATCATCAATTTTTGCTATCAAAGATTTTGTTTGTTCCATTGACTTTGTTCTAGCTTCTTTGACAGAGTCACTTAGTTCTATGTGATGCTTTCTCAATGAATCATTTTCTCTTAGTAATTTGGCCACACAAATCGCTAATTCATCATTTCTCATTTGAATATCATCGATATCATTAACATCGGAATTACTTGTAACCAAATTATTTTTCACATGCATATCAGAAATATGTTTCTTCAAGTTGTTGATAGTCGAGTTTTTTGCTTGAAGCTGAGCTTTTAAATCGTTTATTTCAAAAAGTTCACGGAATTCAGGAAGTTCCGGATTTTTACATGGTTTGTTAAGTTGAAAACTTTCTTTTTGACTCTGTATTGCAATTTCAAGTGAAATGCAATGTTTTTCAAGATTTGAGAATTTGTTTGAAAGTTCATCAAAAGCCTTTTTATCAACCATATCTTTTGTTTTGAAACACTTAATCTCAGACTCAGCCTCAACCAAGGAACATTTATCAGAATCATGTTCAGCAATAAGATCAGATTGTTTAGGTACATTAGCAGATGCACTATGTTGAACAGTTAAGGGTACCTCATCATATGACACATGTTCATTTGTCGGTCTGATATTTGCATCCACATCATGTGTAACAAGAGTCACTGAACTACTGGCTATTTCAAGCTTATCTGTATCTGAGCCTCTGTATTCAGTGTTAACTGATCCAACATCTGTTGCTTAACCCGACTCAACGCTACAATCTCTTGATTGCACTCGACATTCATTCACCCTTCTGATTTCTGTATCCACATCTTGTCTGACTGGAGTTACTGAACTGCCGGTTACATCATTCTTTGTTGTCTCCGTTAATCTGCATTCAGCAACACCCGATCTTTCAACTGATACATTACCCGTCTCATCACAACTATCTCTCAACTGCGCCAGACTCTCATCCACATTTTCATCTTTCAGAGTAACTTCCTCAATGTACTTCTCCATATTATCCATGAGATGGATAAGTGTCTCTATGAACACGCTAATTTCCATTCCAGTGTATCTCTTGAAAGACATTTCAGTCATGTCTTGATCATAATCAGATGTAAATTCCCCCCTGATGAATGACTGAAATTGGTTGTGGATCACTTGCAGTGCAGCACTGGAACTATCCTTTTGAACCTTTTCTTTATCAAGTTGTTTTTCCAATTGTTCTAAGTTCAATAGTAATGTTCCCGTTAATGTGGATAAATCTTGACGGAAAAGGGCATTGCATGCTCGTTCCATTCCTTTTGCATGGCATTTTGTAGTCTAAACAGGTGCAAATCTTTCTCATTGGACTCAGAGCATGAAGAACTCAAATCATCATTGACTGATTCCATCATCTGTAACCGTTCAGTATAGCTAATATTCTCATGGTTGTCTACAGCATCATACAGTTTGAGTACTTCTGAAATCACTGAATCAGGAGTGTAAGACATGATGTTGATGAATCCATGGGATTTTACAAGTCTATGATTTAAACCGAGAAATAGAATCTTTCGCGGGATTTTACTAAAATCAAGACCAAACCGTTAAGCAATGAGCAATGGAACGTGTTAAGATGACTGATGGATTGTCACAATGATAGACAATTGTGTGTTAGGACTTATGATTGTTTGTAGGATTAGCAGAGATGTTGTTTGGTTAAGATTTGGATTGGTTGATGCACGATTTTACGGAGAAATTTAGGTCCAAAAACTTAAAAAGCTCAATAACTTCCTTCCGGAGGCGATTTGGGCCTCAAAAAATTCGTTTCACGACTTTAGGGTGAAACCTCACCATACTCAGCCCGTTCCGCTCGTTTTGACTGGTATTTCGCTGAAAACGGAGTTACGGTTCAAAAGTTATGGCCGTTTGAAGTTTTACCGTAAAAAGTCAACTTTTGGTCAAACCGCTTCAATCAACTCGCATCCAGGACAACTCGCTTCCAAGACAACTCGCTTAAGGTTCAACTCGCATAAGATGACAACTCGCTTAATAGACAAGTCGCATGAAACACAACTCGCATAGGCAACTCGCTTAAGCAACTCGCATAGGAAACTCTCTTAGGCAACTCTCTTTAAATACGTTGAATCTGGACAAGTCGCATAGGAAACTCTCTTTAGTATCAACTCGCTACACAATCAACTCGCTTAAAGAAACAAGTCGCTTAATAACCAAGTCGCATAAATTGTAACACCCCCAATTTCGAGATACGCAGCGGAATTCAAACTGGGTGTTACTTCATGGCACAACAGTCATAACAATAGAAAATGAACTCTAATGGAGTCGTTTTAAAAGATTTATCATTCGATTTATATAAATATCAGAGTTTACAAAAATAGGTCCCAGTTGGTTTCATTGTTTACAAAATACATTAAATTGATTTTCGAATGATAATAAAATTTATAGCCTTCTTCAGTATCCTTGCTCTTCCGAGCCAGCTTTCGACATTATGGACCTGAAATACATGCTTAAAACTGTCAACACAAAGGTTGAGTGAAATTCATAGAGTTTGTTAAGTGGTTGAACACATTATGTTGGTAGTGTGAGTTAACTAGACTCACACCAATGTTTTGAAAACAAAACAGTTATTATTCACTAAGCATCATGCAATTAAGGCGTTAACTTGCTGTCATATAATAGTAACCGATGCCCCAAGTAGGTAAAATTTGCCGTTTTACCTGATGTACTCAAATATAGCGCGTTTGTTTACCGGATCCTGGTCAAACAAACGGGATTCATCAATCCCGATAGATCTATCCACAATATTCGCGCTCACTTCACTCGTGATTAATGATTCATGATTTAGGGACTTAAGATTGGCAAATGCGGTAACTTAGTGCAAGTAAAATAATCACATAAGTATACAGTTTGAAAGCAATGTGTTCGGTTTAAAATAAATCATGTATCTCCCCCAAGGGTTTGTAAAACAATTAAGTAATAGAAAGTGGGGCTATGAACTCACCTCAGAGTAAATGATATCAAATGTATAATGAGAATGATGGATATGCCGTGAGAACTTCTACGAGCAACCTAGAATAGGATGTTGCGACTTAAGTTTGGAATAATGTTTAAGGAAACATAAACCATCCTATATATATTCCTATGTTGATCATGATGTAGTCAATTATCATTTGATGTTTATAGAAAGATCTTTAATATGTGAAAACATATTTAGTTTATAGATATCGTACTACCGTTCAGGCCATCATAATTCAGAGGTCATGCAGTAAACGTTCGAGGAGCTAGGATACTTTAAATCGTAAATCCAGCAACTCGTCGATACGTTTTACTCAAATGAAACCCCTCACATGAAGCTCCCTACTATTGTAGCACTTAGTAGATATAATATATGTTTTGAGTGAAGATTTTTATATAAATAAGTTTATCATGTTCTTACAAGTTCTCGTCGTTTCATAAATATGATTACCTTAGTTAACGGTTTTGGGCAAACAAGCCTTGAGGCTTTAGCCATGGCCTCGCCGTGACTTTGGTCTTAACTACCATGGTCTTGAGACTCAACCTTGACCTTAGCCGTAGCCGTGGTCTTGGCTTATGGTCATTAGGCCTCTTGGTTTGCTTTTAGTTGTGACAAAAGTATAGTTGTGAGACTATATTTACGGCAGTTTCTGTTTTTGAAAGATTTTGGCCTATTTATGCGTTTTCAAGGTCCGAGCTTCTTTGCAATGAAAGGAAAACGTCGTTCCGGACAACTTTCGTGTTTTAACTTTTTGATGATTCGGACAAGAAGTATCACTTTTAAAACGGCAGAACTCTTAACAGCTTATACATGGCAGTTTTGGCGTTTATGTTTCGCTAACTTCTTTTGCTTATAACTTTTGACTCGTTTGTCCGTTTTGGGTGATTCAAATTGCTATGTTTACCTTTTTATCTTTTCTACCATATTATGTAAGTTATAAGGTCCTTATGTTACTGTTTATAATGGTCTCACATGTGTAGAATATGACTAGTTTACTAGTTTGTTACTTTTATGACAATATGTGAATTAAAACAAGTGGTTGAGTATATGTACATCATGAATCAACATAGTAACTATATATATAGCATAAAATAGTAAAGATTATGAATAATAAAGATGAGATGATGGTGGTGATAAGTTGCTTACAACTTTTGGCTTTCAATAAGAAAGGAGTAACTTAGTAAGGATCGGACTTTGATTGATCGCTTAAGACTTTGGATTGAGCTAGCTTTCCACACCTTGGCACCCTTGAAAACTTGAAGAGTTGGTGATGAAGTACTAAGTGACTTGAGTGGATTTAAACTCAAGAAGATCACTTAAACTTGCTAGAGATTTGATGTAGAAGCTTGATCTTTGGAACTTCCTTGCATAAACTTGGAGTTTATGGATCAAATGATGGAAGATATGTATGATTTGTGATATGAATGACCCAAAACAGATTGTGAGGGTTCTTAGGATGTATATCACTTGCTATTTATAGGAGGGTAAGTTTGGTTAACCATATATTGGGTTAAATATTAACCATGGTTAAGTTAGGACACTTGTAATGATCTAAATGAACAATGGTTGGGATTTCGCCACCAAAATGATGATTCCCCCCCCCCTTAGGTCAGCCAAGTGAAGATAAGATGACTTAGGTGGCTAGTTTTGGTATTATCTTGGTTACGGAGTGAGTTTTGGTTCCGTTAAATGCCAACCGAAGCCATAAAACGTAAAACCAGTTATCGTAAAAATACGAAACTTGTAGGAATGATGAGACTCATCATTATAATCCATATAAAAATAAAAAATGGGTGATAAGTCTCATTGGGTGCAAAAACACTGCTTAAAGCTGGAAATACGGGTCAAAAACGTGTAAAACGCAGTTTTTCAGAAAAGAACGAAATTTCAGGGAAACGACCGTGAATTTATTTAGAGTAGACTAAAATTAGTCTAAAAGTGATATGAGATGTCAAAATTTTGTTTTCGTCATACGCGGGATAACTTAACAGTTATACGTGAAGTTTAAAAGTTACGCGATTTAAGCAAAAATGTAGAACGTACAAGGTTAATTCCTTTATGGTCAAAGGGGGAGGGAAATATGTTTGACTTTTCCAAAAAATGTAAAAGTTTCAAAAACATATTAGAAACACAGTGCAGGAATCGTTAAGTCTGGATGTAAGTAGAATTGTTTAAAACGTAAGTTTAGTTTTGTTCTGCGCTGGGCTTATTTGGTAATATAAAAAATAATAAATCTTTAAAATTCTCAAATTAATCATGAGTGATCTAAAAATTTATCTGATGCGAGAAAATTTGTTAGAGTTGATTTTCGTTATACGTGTGATGTTTAAACGGTGGACCGTCTAAAACGAAACTTTAAAACGATGTTTACTTAATAACTTTTGCGAAAATGATCTAACGATGGTCGAAATCTCAGTTTATTATAAAAATAATTTATCTTACGAGAATGTGGATTAAAAATTTTACGAGATGAATAGTGAATGTGAATAGTAAAAGTGAATAGTAAATTCTCGAAAATGAAAAGTAACCTAAAAATGCGGGTGGTTACAGTCTCACCCCTTTAATGGGAATTTCGTCCCGGAATTCAGGGTGTGTTACCCGATGTTGAATTGTCTAGGGAAATGTGGATGTATGCGTCGAATTCTAATCTTTGTGTTCTCAAGTTTTTGGTCATAGAATGTATTATTTACCATGTGGCTTAAGTTGATAACCTAAAGGGTTTTGTTAAAATCTTATATAGTCCAATATACCTAAAGTTTGGCTTTTCCCGATTCTCAAAACGAATCATATCTTATTATATCGAGGTTATCAATAAAACCTTAATTTCTAACATGGAGTTTTTTGTGATAGTGTGTGGCATGGAGCCTAATTCATATTTGTATGGTTTCCTTAATTGTTTCGTGGGTAATCCCTAAACACCTTAGTTAAGCAAATGGTTAACTAACACTTTCGTCTATATAGTGCCTCAAAATGAAATAGTTTTGTTGTTGTTAGGGTAACTGTTGTTAATCAAAGGTGTAAGGTATTGTTGATGTAAAATGGTTTGTAATGATGTTGTAGGAAAGTCTTGCTAGTGGCAAGTGGTTATACAAACCATTTCCAAAGTTGATCCTGTCTTAGGTGGTTTCGAGATGAAGGTTATATCGTATAGTGTTTATGTCTACTAGTGTTTCAAAGAAACGTGATACTGTGAACTTTTACACACTGAATTTCAATGGGGTTCAGATAATGATGTAATATGTTGACGATTAGAAGAGTGTAGCGTACGCTTACCATTATTATTAGGTAGAGATGTCAAGTTTGTTTTAGAATAAAAAGTGAATGACGGAATGATATCCTTGAAATCTAATCAGGCTAGTACTTCTAAGGAATGACGAGAAGATTTGATGACTATCCCAAGATAGTAGTTCAGATTATCTCATGTATGAAAATTTCAAGAATGAAATTAGGTAGCATAAATAAGATGATAAGATTTTGTTGAGTGGTAAGACACTATCGTGTCTCTATATTTTTTTTAATGAATTGTGGTGGTTTATCATGTTTAAGTAGGAAATTAACCTGAATATAACCCTTGTATAACTGTTCTGAGTGTTTGAAAAATTTAAGTCGAACATAGTTAATCAGACCATGTTCCACTATCCCAAGGTTAAATATAGGTGATTAGGCTATATTTAGCCGAGGTTCGATAAATTTTCCAAATACCTAAATTAGGTATACTTGTGATATGTTCATAGCTTTTGAGAAATTGTCCACTAAGCAAAGGCGATATCAAACCATTGAGTTGCAAGTCCTGGCCATAAAAGACTTGTAACATATGTTTTCACATTCCATTGCATAGAAGATAGTATGGGTAGATACGTGTGGAAAGGAAATTTTAAGTAATTCTAAAATAGGCCATACTTGGCTAGAATCACGGACTTTTAACAATGAAGGTTTTAGAAGAGAATTTTGATGAATGTAGAGAATGTTGCTGAACTTCAGCTTTTGTAGATGATGAGTCACTTTGTCCTTTAGAAATCCTATTTCTTGTATTTCCATTAGGGAAATTGATAGACTGTGACAGGTTTCATGTAAAACAATATCATATAATGTTTATAAGATAATTTTTAGAGACTATTGTATAACTTACAATATCTGAGGAGTAGTTGAGACCATTGTGCAACACACAATGTCTTGTGAAATGATGGAGAGATTATTGTGTAACTCACAATGTCTTAGAAATAGTTGAGACCATTATGTAACTCACAATGTCTAGAGAATAATAGAGACCATTGTGCAACTCACAATGTCAAGGAAGTAATAGAGACCATTGTAGGATTTACAATGCCTGAGAATGTAATAGAGACCACTAAAGGATTACAGTGTCTGAGAATGTAATAGAGACCACTGTAGGATTTACAGTGTCTGAGAATGTAATAGAGACTACTGTAGGATTACAGTGTCTGAGAATGTAATAGAGACCACTGTAGGATTACAGTGTCTGAGAATGTAATAGAGACCACTGTAGGATTACAGTGTCTGAGAATATAATAGAGACCACTGTAGGATTACAGTGTCTGGGAAGTAGGAAAGACCATTGTAGTCAATTACAATATCTTGGGTAAAGTTTCATAATCCTAAAATGCACGAGTAGATGCATGATTGGGAGATTGGGAAAAATATGATTGTGCCGTAATGCCTTAGAATAAGCATACGCAGATATTTTTAGTATATCGTTTAGCTAAAATGATTGAAAATATCTCGAGTGTATATGTCAATAAACTAGTATGTTTGTATAGCTTAAAATGCCTAAAAGTCACATAATCGTCTGGAGGATGGAAGGCACGGAGAACGGAAGGCTATAAAATGTTTTTGTTTGTAAAAGTAGTTATAGTTTAAGTCTCAATTAGACCTGTTTCTCTATAACTGTGGCTCTGATACCAATCTGTAACACCCCCAATTTCGAGATACGCAGCGGAATTCAAACTGGGTGTTACTTCATGGCACAACAGTCATAACAATAGAAAACAAACTCTAATGGAGTCGTTTTAAAAGATTTATCATTCGATTTATATAAATATCAGAGTTTACAAAAATAGGTCCCAGTTGGTTTCATTGTTTACAAAATATATTAAATTGATTTTCGAATGATAATAAAATTTATAGCCTTCTTCAGTATCCTTGCTCTTCCGTGCCAGCTTTCGACAATATGGACCTGAAATGCATGCTTAAAACTGTCAACACAAAGGTTGAGTGAAATTCATAGAGTTTGTTAAATGGTTGAACACATTATGTTGGTAGTGTGAGTTAACTATACTCACACCAATGTTTTGAAAACAAAACAATTATTATTCACTAAGCATCATGCAATCAAGGCGTTAACTTGCTGTCATATAATAGTAACCGATGCCCCAAGTAGGTAAAATTTGTCGTTTTACCTGATGTACTCAAATATAGTGCGTTTGTTTACCGGATCCTGGTCAAACAAACGGGATTCGTCAATCCCGATAGATCTATCCACAATATTCGCGCTCACTTCACTCGTGATTAATGATTCATGATTTAGGGACTTAAGATTGGCAAATGCGGTAACTTAGTGCAAGTAAAATAATCACATAAGTATACAGTTTGAAAGCAATGTGTTCGGTTTAAAATAAATCATGTATCTCCCCCAAGGGTTTGTAAAACAATTAAGTAATAGAAAGTGGGGCTATGAACTCACCTCAGAGTAAATGATATCAAATGTATAATGAGAATGATGGATATGCCATGAGAACTTCTACGAGCAACCTAGAATAGGATGTTGCGACTTAAGTTTGGAATAATGTTTAAGGAAACATAAACCATCCTATATATATTCCTATGTTGATCATGATGTAGTCAATTATCATTTGATGTTTATAGAAAGATCTTTAATATGTGAAAACATATTTAGTTTATAGATATCGTACTACCGTTCAGGCCATCATAATTCAGAGGTCATGCAGTAAACGTTCGAGGAGCTAGGATACTTTAAATCGTAAATCCAGCAACTCGTCGATACGTTTTACTCAAATGAAACCCCTCACATGAAGCTCCCTACTATTGTAGCACTTAGTAGATATAATATATGTTTTGAGTGAAGATTTTTATATAAATAAGTTTATCATGTTCTTACAAGTTCTCGTCGTTTCATAAATATGATTACCTTAGTTAACGGTTTTGGGCAAACAAGCCTTGAGGCTTTAGCCATGGCCTTGCCGTGACTTTGGTCTTAACTACCATGGTCTTGAGACTCAACCTTGACTTAGCCGTAGCCGTGGTCTTGGCTTATGGCCATTAGGCCTCTTGGTTTGCTTTTAATTGTGAGACTATATTTACGGCAGTTTCTGTTTTTGAAAGATTTTGGCCTATTTATGCGTTTTCAAGGTCCGATCTTCTTTAAAATCAATCGAAAACGTCGTTCCGGACAACTTTCGTGTTTTAACTTTTTGATGATTCGGACCAGAAATATCACTTTTAAAACGGCAGAACTCTTAACAGCTTATACATGGCAGTTTTGGCGTTTATGTTTCGCTAACTTCTTTTGCTTATAACTTTTGACTCGTTTGTCCTTTTTGGGTGATTCAAATTGATATATTTACCTTTTTATCTTGTCTAGCATATTATGTAAGTTAGAAGGTCCTTATGTTACTGTTTTTAATGGTCTCACATGTGTAGAATATGACTAATTTACTAGTTTGTTACTTTTATGACAATATGTGAATTAAAACAAGTGGTTGAGTATATGTACATCATGAATCAACATAGTAACTATATATATAGCATGAAATAGTTAAGATTATGAACAATAAAGATGAGATGATGGTGGTGATAAGTTGCTTACAACTTTTGGCTTTCAATAAGAAAGGAGTAACTTAGTAAGGATCGGACTTTGATTGATCGCTTAAGACTTTGGATTGTGCTAGCTTTCCACACCTTGGCACCCTTGCAAACTTGAAGAGTTGGTGATGAAGTACTAAGTGACTTGAGTGGATTTAAACTCAAGAAGATCACTTAAACTTGCTAGAGATTTAATGTAGAAGCTTGATCTTTGGAACTTCCTTACATAAACTTGGAGTTTATGGATCAAATGATGAAAGATATGTATGATTTGTGATATGAATGACCCAAAACAGATTGTAAGGGTTCTTAGGATGCATATCACTTGCTATTTATAGGAGGGTAAGTTTGGTTGACCATATATTGGGTTAAATATTAACCATGGTTAAGTTAGGACACTTGTAATGATCTAAATGAACAATGTTTGGGATTTTGCCACCAAAACGATTACTCCCCCCCCCCTCCTTAGGCCGTCCAAGTGAAGATAAGATGACTTAGGTGGTTAGTTTTGGTATTATCTTGGTTACAGAGTGAGTTTTGGTTCCGTTAAATGCCAACCGAAGCCATAAAACGTAAAACCAGTTATCGTAAAAATATGAAACTTGTAGGAATGATGAGACTCATCATTATACTCCATTTAAAAATATAAAATGGGTGATAAGTCTCATTGGGTGCAAAAACACAGCTTAAAGCTGGAAATACGGGTCAAAAACGCGTAATACGCAGTTTTTCAGTAAAGAACGAAATTTCAGGGAAACGGCCGTGAATTTATTTAGAGTAGACTAAAATTAGTCTAAAAGTGATATGAGATGTCAAACTTTGGTTTTCGTCATACGCGGGATAACTTAACAGTTATACGTGAAGTTTAAAAGTTACGCGATTTAAGCAAAAATGTAGAACGTACAAGGTTAATTCCTTTATGGTCAAAGGAGGAGGGAAATATGTTTGACTTTTCCAAAAAATGTAAAAGTTTCAAAAACATATTAGAAACACAGTGCAGGAATCGTTAAGTCTGGATGTAAGTAGAATTGTTTAAAACGTAAGTTTAGTTTTGTTCTGCGCTGGGCTTATTTGGTAATATTAAAAATAATAAATCTTTAAAATTCTCAAATTAATCATGAGTGATCTAAAAATTTATCTGATGCGAGAAAAATTGTCAGAGTTGATTTTCGTTATACGTGTGATGTTTAAACGGTGGACCGTCTAAAACGAAACTTTAAAACGATGTTTACTTAATAACTTTTGCGAAAATGATCTAACGATGGTCGAAATCTCAGGTTATTATAAAAATAATTTATCTTACGAGAATGTGGATTAAAAATTTTACGAGATGAATAGTGAATGTGAATAGTAAAAGTGAATAGTAAATTCTCGAAAATGAAAAGTAACCTAAAAATGCGGGTGGTTACATAAATAGTCAACTCGCTAAGTAGCCAAGTCGCTTATACCAACTCGCTTCAAATGAAGAAGCAACTCGCATCCAAGAAACACAACTACGAGTCTCAACTCGCTTTGTACACTTTTCACAAATACCCACTTTATCAATCAAAAGCGACCAAACCACAATGATTTAAGCTTTCCAATTCAAAACCTAAACACATATGATGATCCTAAACACAAAAGTACAAGCAAAATTGAAACTTTAACACTAGAATTTGTCCAAATGATTCAAACTCTCCTAAACACTTAATACCCCAAAAACCTTATGAAATCCACCAAAACAAAGAACATGAAAGATGAGTGATCAAACCATGGCTCTTGATACCAATTTTTAGATATTGAATTTCATAAACACATAACAAACAATAATATGGGTCGAATTATGAGTAGGTTTAGAGAGAGAAAGTGGGATCCTTTCTAGAGAGAGAAAGTGAAAGAAAACATAGAAGGTTAGATTAAGAATGAGAAAGGTCCAACCCTCTACCTTGGGAGGTAGAGGGTATTTATAGTTACAAAAAAAACGTCCTCCTTCGGACTGTGGATCAGGCATACAGTGGGTAAAGACCCGTCCGTCCTCCACGGTTTTGCACTAAACTAAATAACTAACTAAATAACTAGTAAATAACGTAATGTCTACGAGCTAACTTATGCTAGATTATATATGGGGTGACCGACACTTCACTATGGAATTTCTAATTCCTAACATACCATAACTAAAACCACTTCTAGACTTAACTCTGGTTTTAGTGTTTCTGCCATGAGAGACAAAGGCAACATTATTATCACTTGAAGAAGCTTTTGAGTTCCCCTTGATGTCTTGTTCATACACTCTGAGATTATTAAACAAGTCATCTATTGACAAGGTGTCAATATCTTCTTTATTCCTCATGATCATTGCTAGATTTGACCATTCATTAGGCAATGATCTGACGAATTTCATATTAGCAACTTCATTGGATACTTCAGATCCATGTGTTTTCAATTGTGACAGGAGTTGCTAGAACCTGTCATAGCCTTTCTCCATACCTTTAGAAATGCTGATGGAAAATGCTTCAAACTGTTGTTTATAAACAGCTTTTTGCATTTTCTTGGAGTTAGCATTACCTCCAAATCTGGTTCTAATAGCTCCCCATATCTCCTTAGCATCATCTAAATTATGGAACCTTCTGAGATGTTCCTTTGGTATGGCCATCTTTAGGAGAGTTCTTGCCTTCTTTTCTTTCTCCTCAGCAAGTATCTCTGCATTTGTGAATGGTAAAAGGATCCTGACTGTGCCATCTTTGCCTTTGGAAATTCTCTGCTTAGAATTCCCATTCTGGATCACTTTCCAGACCTCATAATCTACATATTCTAGATACTGTTCCATCTCCATGGCCCAGATGTCGTATTCTTCCTTCTTCTGAATAGGACGTTTGAGGTTGGAAATAGCTGTTGTTGCAGGAAGTTGTTGTTGTTGCTGTTTCTTTTGTTGTTTCTGAGATCCTGCTTCTGATGCTTCGGTTTCCCGCTCAAAGCCTTCTTCATCACTATGATGATTTGAGAAGTTATCCTGAAGAGACATTCTTAAGGGTTTTTGAGAGATGAGATGAGTGTTGTTGGTGTGTTTTGTTTCTTCAATTCAAAGTCCTTCAACAGGCTCTAATACCACTTGTAGGTCCAAATGTTTCTGCATCTAAGTAGCCTTGAATGACTAATATTAATCTTGAATAAATTCAATTTACTCTATGAAGAATTCTTTGCAATTGCTTGATGTGTTAATGCGGAATGTTAACACACAAGTATGAAGAACACAAGAATTACTAACTTTGTATTTTCTATTAAATTGTTCAAAAGCTAATGCATACAACCCGTCCATTAACCTAACACCTTAGGAATCCTTTTATACACCAGGGAAACCCTAATTATCTAACAAACTTGTAGAATGGTAAAGATATCTTCTCCTAAGATATCTCTACACGTTCATATCTATTCCTAATATAACTCTAACAACTATTCTGTTTTGGACATAAAAAGTCTTAACCAACGACACTTTACTCTGCCAGACTTAACATCTTTAGTACTGGCAGACTTAACTAGAACAGACTTAAGTCTAACCTACCAGACTTAATTATTAATACTACCAGACCTAACTACTAAATAAAACTTAAATATTACAAAATATAATTCCCAACAACATTGTATTAAACTTCAATCAGAGGAAGCTAAAAAGCAAAAGGTTACAGATGGTGAAGATATGGCTAAGTCTAAATATGTAAAGAAAGAAGAGGAATCTGAGGTTAAGAAGCCAATCCTGAAATGGAGTAGAAGAAAATATGTGGCTAAGAAAGGATTGAAGAAGAAGAAGTCTGATACCAAGGAGGATGTGGATGCATACATGGAAGAAAGGGTAGATGAAACCTCTTCAGAAGAGTTTACTATGGGAACAATTCCACAAGTGTCAGCACCTACTACAAAAATTGTTAAGTGGCAGATCATCAAAACTGGAAGCAAAGGAGTTTATCAGATAGTAAGGGAAGATAACACTGATATCGTTTATGTTAACTTTCCAGGTTTATTACATGATCTTACCAGGGATGATCTTAAGGAGCTGTACAGGTTGATAATGCTAAAATATGGTGATAGCATACCTAAAGAAGAACTTGAAAGATTTCTATGGGGGGGTCTAAAGACTATGTTCGATCCACCAGTTCCAGACGATGAGATTTGGAAGTTGCCTGATCAACAAAAGGTAGTCAATTGGAGATATTTTCATAGTTGTGCAGTTCACTGTTTAACTAGTCTACACACATTTATATGTTGAAAGAGGTTGAGTATCCTCTCCCATCTAAAGTTTGTAAGGTAATGCTTGAAAAGAAGCTTCTGGGAGAGAGAAAAGATGAGGTATGTTATCAATTATTGAGGTTAATTGAGAAACAGGCTCAACAGCAATGATTTTAGGGTGTTTGAAAGAATTTTCAAGGCTGTAGGGTATGTATTAGAGTTGAATAAGTAAAATGGAGATTGAGGATGTCTGTACTTGGTAAAGGTGCTTTGCACTATCACGACAAATGTTAATCAGTCCACCATGTCTAAAAAACATAAGGACTGGCTAATCCAAGAGCAAAAGGCTCTGGTAAAGATTTCTCAAATCCGTTTATGGCTGACAATTTGCCAAAAATTGTATGGTTATCAACTCACCATATCTGTGTTAGTGAAGAGTTGGCTAGCCCACAAGATTATGGCTTGTGGTAAAGGTTGTGGAAAATCCATTTATGTGGTTGACAGTTTACAAAAACCTAGATGTTTTTCAAGTTACCAAAGCTTGATGTTAAATAAGTTGAACTCATTATTAATTCACCAGGGTAATGACATAATTCCACCAAATATTTAGCTAGTCCAAAAGCAAACGGCTTTTGGTAAAGACAAATCAAATCCGTTGATAGCTGATGATTTACTGAAAATCATATGGAATTTCAACTCACCATGTTTCACGTACAAAGAGTTGAAATGGTTATCAATGTACCATGGTTTAGACACCAAACATTGGCTACTCCAGAGTTAGAGGCTAACTGATAAAGAGACATCAAATCCATTAAATTTTCAATGATTCACCTCTCACATGAGTTAACACACCTGGAAGTGATGAGAATAGTCAGAAACTTTATAAATTGATGTACATGTAGTCAATGTTGCTAAAAAGATCTGAAGTGAAACCATGGATTGCTGATACTTAGAAGTTTAGATGCTGCACAGATCAGAAAGTGTTATAGAGTTGCAGTTCAAAATAATTCCAGGAAGATATATAATAACATCCTCAGGAAGCTCAAAATGAAGAAACTTGAAGTTCACAAGTGAAGATCAAGTGAGGGGAGGATTGTTAGGAATTGTTGTACAACAAACTTAATACTGTTAGTTATGAAGTTAAGTCTGGTAGTCATAGTTAAGTCTGCCAGTACTAAGTTAAGTCTGGCAGGCATAGTTAGTATTGTTTAGTGTTTATTAGTTAAGTCTGTTTATGAAAAAGATTAGTTATGTTAGAGATATCTTAGGAATGGATATGTACGAGTTAGAGATATCTTAGGAAAAGATATGTATATCCTTTCACACATTTTGTAAAGATACTAGGGTTTCCTTGGTGTATAAAAGGAACCCTAAGGCATTATGTTTGATACGATTGATAATAGAAGTTAATAGATTTTAATAGCAAAGTAGTAATCATGTTCTTCTTATTGCTTGTGTTGTGAAGCATAGATTGTTATAGTTTCTTATATAGTTGATTTGGATTTATTCAAGTTAATTATTTTCTTATAAAGGCTACTTAGATCCATTACGTTGGACCTACAATAAACATATTTTGGAACCTTATTTGTTAAAGATTAAACCACAAATAAGATTGCCAAATGGAGATACTTTTGTGATTTCTCATGTTGGAAAAGTTAGACTGAACAATGGCATTTTACTTAAAGATGTCTTGGTCGTCCCTTCTTTTAAGTTCAATCTGTTGTCAGTCCCAAAATTAACTGAGGATAATCAGTGTTTTGTATCCTTTTATCCTCAATTTTGTGTGGTTCAGGACTTGGCAACCAGGAAGGCGACATGATTGGGTAAAAAGAAGTTCGGGCTGTATCATCTTGTGAATGTGCCCTTTGACAAGCTTGATGATGTTTTCAACTCTTTGGTAAAATCTACTTTGCATAAGTTTTCCTTTTCTGTTTCTTTGAATAAGGTTTATAGTAGCTTTTAGGGTCTTTGGCATCATAGACTTGGACATGTATCTGATTCTAAACTGAAACATATGAAAGAATTGTCTCTTGTTGTGTCAAAATCTCAAAATGTTGAGTGTTTGTCTTGCCCAATGGCAAAATTTGCTAAACTTCCAAATGCCATATGTTCATTGTTCGCTTATTATTGTTGCTTCAAAAATATGAGAACCAAAAGAAAATTAGTTCAAATATCTAAGAAAGAACCGCGAACAGTTCCTAAAATTTAGATCACAATGTTATAATTGAGAGACATAACAATGAACTGGCGAATAGTTCCTAGAATTACCATCAGAAATGCTACAACTGAGAGAGCTAGCGATGAATTACCAAATAGTTACCATAATTTGGAACCAAATGTTTTACTTAAGAGACAAAATGTAAATGAAAGTGATTCTTACAATAGTCTCAGCTTATCTAATGCAAATGTTGGTATTAGATCATGTGAACTTAGTTCCTTACAAGCAAGGGCAGACAAGAGGGTTTTATTTAAGATCAATTAAAGATGAAAATGTCAGTGTTGTGTAGTTGATACCTACAAATAAAGGGGTTTCGTTTAGGTCTATAGAAGATGACATTAGGCGCAGATTGTCAGCTGCCGCCACTGCTTTCGTTAAGAGTAGTGCGATATGATCTTCACTGCAGGATAAGGTTATACGTAAACAGCCCGACACTGTATGTACGCGTGAGTACCTATATTTTGTGCCCTTCAGTTTCAAAATATTTTAGGCAATCCTTATTCGTTCATGTTTATTGCTTGTTGCAACTGCAAGTGAAAGTGTGGTTATAAATGCTAACAGTGAACTTGTCAGTTGTGCCCAAACACCTGTTGTCACCGAAGGGAGAAATAACGAAGCAGCTGAAGTATCTAACAATGAAATCAATGTGGTGCAGCCTAAGCGAAGAAGTGGTGGAATTGTTTTCAAATTTGTCGAAGATAAAATTACGAACAGGCCGCCTATAGTTATTAATCCTGTTCGAACAGATTTTATTATACATGCTTCTTTGTAGCATCATAACGTGCCTGTACAAGTCAACGTAACATTTTTAAGTAAATAAAGAAGCAACAAGTGTTATCATAGAAATTTATTGCCTTTCAATTTGAAAGAAACATTAAACTTATTCATTTTTTGGGGTTTAGTGGTTATTGCAACTGTCAGAACTTATTGGCTTCATTTATAATGAGGATGAAATACCAGGTAAATACTGCATAAGAGATGATGAAAATGGCTTATCAGAACTTATCGGTTTCATTTATGATGAGGAAACGCTGCGAAGACTGATGCTTAATTTATATCACGTGTTAAATTTACAAAAGCTCATCTACCTATGATCTACTTATGCACTAACGGGCAGAGAACCCAGTCATATATAGTGTAGTATTCGGTAAAGCCGAGGTCGTCCAAGAGCTAATGGTTGGTTTCTAATTCAAGTTTAAATTACCACAAAATGGTTTTGATTTAATTAACTAATTGCTAATGAATGAATTACAAAATCTAAATGTAAAAACTATCAAGGGAGAAAGATGTGTCAACCTAGTTACTACATTATTAACATAGTGATCTCGTTCCTAAGTGCAATGTCTATAACTCATTTTACGTGGTGGTTCGAATATCATTTGGCCCTTGGTCATCATAACCTAACCTATAATTCCTATGATCTCAACCTCGTTGGTCACGAAAGTAGGAAATCTAGTTCATAGTTATTATACCCCAACTATTTTAAAAGACCTATCTAATGTCGATGATCCCACTTTCCAACATTTAAACCCTCATTTGGTCCACGTAAGGTTTACCCGCGCTTCTTAAGTAACTAATCTAGTATAGGTGGTAATCTGGTCAACTCCTACACTCGGGTGATGGTCGCACCTCTAGTAGCCTATTAGACTAGTATTCAAATGGTCATCTAATAGCTAGCTAATAAACTCTACACTAGCTTCAATACTACCAAAATGCAGGGATCAATCGATAGGCTCAAAAGATATCCACATAAAATAATAAATAGACAAAGGAACTAAAACCAAAGCATTAACAATTTCATAACTAGGCTAACAAATAAAGTGTTTAGCCTCTCATGTTCTAAAGTACATAAATCATAATGTTAAAAATCATGGATGGATTATCCATAAGATTCGATACAATTACTTGATGATTAACTAATACAATTGATGAATTGAAGTGAATTCTCCCTTGAAAAGTGGTTGTTGGTAGCTAGAAAACGCCTTGGGTTGGTCCCCTAATTTTCCTATGAAGAGGGGTGGTAAAAGATATCAAATCAGCTGAATTAGGGCTTATATTTATAGGTTCGACCAAGTTACTATTAGTTTATGGACATAATTAATTGTCGTATAACCGGATTCGAACTTGAGACTATGGGATTGCACGCATTGCGTATGAGATTCAATGATAATAATCAATAAATAAAACTTATCTTTTTAATTATTAAATCACAATAAATCCTAACGGTCATTAGTACTTAACGGTAATTAGTTTAACGATCGTTAAAAAGGAAGGACTAGAGGTGAAAATAAGCCAAGAGAAGGTTTCGGAACCCATCTTGGGCTTATGTTAGACCGGTTAGGGTATTCCCATAGGGTAATCCTAAACTAACTTGGACTCTAAGTTACATTGTATAAATACAAAGGCATGTATTCATTATTTGATAATCCTTGGTCTCCATACCTGGCCAAACTTCTCTCCTTTTCCTTCTCTTGCTCTTGGGCGATCGAATACACTAAACCCTTAGGGTTTTTGATTTGCTTTGATCAAACAAAGTGTTCGGTTTAGTTGTTGTGATCAAGAAACTAGCATTCGCATTGAATCGCTAACAATACGCGTGTACAAGACCGTGGTAAAAGTCCCTCTTGGATTTTTTGGTAGTGTTTGCTCTAATCAATTTAGCCCTAAATTGATTCACACATAAACTCTAATTAAGGTATGTGATTTGGTGTTTTCCTGTTACACACATAACCTAAAAGGTACGCTTTCTATTTATGTTTAAGTTAATTAATTACACGTATTTGTTTAAGTCTTCCAGTGCGTGCTCTATGTAATTTTATGTTAATAATATGCATGTCATGATTATTTAATTTAAACAGTGGTATCACGAGCCGTTAAGATAGTATAATTAATTACTTAAAACACATAAAAATTGAATCTTGATTGGTTGTTTGCAAGTTTTCTAGGTTTTATGTTTTGAAATCCCTAATTTTTAGGGGGTCGTACAACCTCATGGCTATTAAAAAAAATTAGGTTTTGAAAATTGTAGAAACCCTAGGTTGCATGCAATGTTTTGATGTGTTTAGTTATAATGGATAAATACATTCATGTTGTTAGTAGTAGATATTGATACATTGTTTTATTAATTGTTAATATGTGTATATGTGATTATGTGTGAGCCTTGACAAAAATATGCATGTTTTGTCATGGTTATATGAATCTTAATATTTGTGCGCTAATTGTTAAGTGCTTATACATGCTTATTATGCGATATATGTTAATTATTAGGGTTTATTAGTAATTAATTGTATGACACGTTAATTGACTAATATTTAATTAATTATAAAATTGGGGAAGACCCCATATGTATCATTTTTATCAACTTATGTGGCTATTGTATATTGTTAACGTGAGGTTTACGCAATTAATTTGTCGATGTATGTGGTCCACTTGTACCATTAGATCGAAAAAAGTGGGAGCCTTAGTTAATAATATACATGCTAGTTGATTTAAATTTTGCATGATTAATTGTATTAGTTGATTATTTTCTTATTTGCGTTATTATTGTTTGACAAGTAACAAGCAAAGGGAGTTTTTTAGAAGAGAAAATTAATCGGGCTAATAATGGTGGAATTTATTATAAATTGTTAAGCTTGTGAAATCTTATATGACACCAAGGGGTTCACCTTACATGCCATAATGCGTTAAATGCATCATCGCATCGAGATTTACAAGAGCTAATAGTTTATAATGTGGTTTTAATGATAAAGTTTTAAACTTTGTATTCGATTGATGTTATTTGTAATCTATCAACGAATTGGCATTTACAAAAATCATATTAAGGGTGATTATCGTCATTCAACACGCCACTCTGTGGTAATTATTCGAATAACTTATGTTTGACTCAAAAAGGTAGTAGAATATAGTAGTTGGTAATTCTTTAATTAGTCTAACCAATACCTCGAGTAAAAAGTTCATTACTTTATTATAAATACGTCATTAATCAATTGGCTACTAGGTTCACCTATAGTGATCAAACTATAAGAGAGGTATAAGGATGGTTTGTTTACATTCCCTAAAGAAGTTGGTTTTTAATATGCTTCACGCTGACCAATTTCTCCACTTCTTAGTGCGTTACTATGGAGCTACCCAACACTTTTGATTAATGTGGTTGTTTAATAAGTAACTTAATTGAGTAAAGTTTTTATTAAATGTATGATACGAAGATGTGTGTATGCTTCTTCATACATATTTGATTTCACATCAAATTAAACGTACCTTTTGAGAGTTTAAGTTTATGCCATCCAAACTTAAAGAAACACTTGCAGCTACAATTTACGTTATGTGAGACTTAGCTAGATTGTAATCCCAAAGTAAATCTCCACGTTATGTGAGACGTAGCTAGAATAAATTTATAGTTTCTTAAATTGGACAACTTAATTGAGTTAGATGGTGAGACCCAGCTAACACAAGGCATTAGATGGGATGAAACATGCTTACACGACACTATGCGGTTGTCGTTAGTGCCATTAGTAAGTCCCATAATGATGTAGGAGTTGCAATCCGAGATTGGAAATTATTGTTCGACTCTTACCTTATTAAATACTATTATTACTAGTAGATCAACTGATGTAATGATACTATGTTAATTTGGATCATAGCTTTAAGTAAATTCTATGGTTTATATGAATATTAAAAAATAGGTATTTAATTTTCTTTTAAGGTTGAATTATCGAAAGTGCTAACTTTTACACTTTTTTCTGTAGAATGGCTCAACCCGATAATAACAAGCTAAGTTCTGCTTTCAAGCAAATGTTTGATCGAGAAAGATTGAATGGCAAGAATTTCAATGACTCATATCAGGAACTGAGAATAATATTGTGTGTTGCTAAGAGACTAGATATATTGCAACAGCCTTTTCCTCCAGCTCCTCCTGCTGATTCACCAAATGAGGTGTTGGCAGAATGGAACCTTCAGTACAACCGTCACAATGAGGTTGCATGACTTATGCTTGGGAGTATAAGTTTTGAATTGCAAAAGTAATTTGAACTTCATTCTCCTCATGGAATGCTTGCTCAACTGAAGGCCATGTTTGAGAAGCATGCAGGTGTAGAACTCTCTTAATTGAGTTAGATGGAATGCTTGGACAACTTTATCTTCCTCCATTTATGTTCAAGTTAGCTAGATCTTCTGGATTCTCTACACGGCTGTAAAATGGAGGAAGATAAATCTGTGAGTACTCATGTACTTGAGATGAAAAGTTACTTGGATCAACTTGAATGTCTCAACTACCATCTTTCACAAGATGTATGTGTTGGCCTGATCAACATATCCCTTCATAAAAAATTTGTTGGATTTGTGCGCAATTATGATAAGGATTTAAAACATACGTTTTTAGGCGGTCATTTAAGTCCTAAATCGTTACATTTTATATCCGTTACTGCTTAAAATCGTTCATTTTCATATTTTAGGTCTTTTGGAAGCAAATTGCTGGAATCAAGCACTTTTGGACGAAAAGGAGCGAAAACATGAAGAAAACGACAAAGTCAAGATTGCAAGGCTGTTTTTCACATCTGACGGCGTCCCAACCCATAGGGCGACGCCGTCACTCATAAGGTTTTCTAAAAAGTCTCAAGCGACGGCTCAGGTCATATTTTGGTTCTAACACATGACGGCGTCACGCCTAAATCAAGAAGGGCATCGCCCTTACTTTTTCATCAGACGACCAAAGTCCATTCCAAGAAGACGTCCATAATGAAGCCAGACGGCGTCACACTTCCTTACATGACGTCGTCCCAACGATGACTTGTCTATAATGAAACCCTAATGACGGTGACCAGACGGTGTCACCATCAAAAGGCGACGCCGTCGCGAGTGTAAATGTATATATAGACTTTGAATTTTCTGTATTTTGTATGTATTATATTGGAGAGCAAACCCTAGTTCGTTAATAGTCTGACTTGGGCAGTATTTTAGGGTTCCAAACCCTTCCTTACACTCAAAGATAAGTTTGTTTATCCAATCTATCACCATGTTTGTTCTATGTTCAATTGTTTGTTTGTGTTCTTGCTTATCTATCATACGTAGCTAAATTAATCTAATGTTTGCTTAGATCCAATAAAACCTAGTTGTTGATTATTGTTAAGTTTTCTCTTGTTTTAATTGGTAGACTAGAGTAAGGAAAACTGGCTTCTTCTTTAATTATTGCGATCTTGAACGTCCTAAATAGCAAAAAGCTTGAGAGTGCAGTTAGGCCATTGTTGTGTTTATTGCGTGAGTCGTAGCTTGAGGATAATAGATTATTCGTGGGAGATACTATGGTGCTTGGCGATCCCGAATAGTCTAGAGGAGAGTTACGATTCATAGAACTAGGGAATTAGTCACCCCCTATGACTAACACGAAATACAACGCACCAATTAGAATGAGGATGTGACAATTCAACCGACCGATAAGAGATAACTAGGGAGTGAGAAAATCTAAGTAAACACGTTTTTAATTATCATAAGGACTCAATCAATCAATCCATAGCTTTCATCCTTTTCATTAGTTAATTAGTTTTTAATTTTAATTTTTAAGTAGTATAATTGGTAGAAGTACAACCCCCCACTCTTCAAACCCTGAGATTTTACTTGCTTTCCTAAAAAAATATAAAAAGATAAAAAAGAATCACCCTCAATCTCACATTTTCATCATACATCTCTACTAGCATCTATTTACCCTAGAGAACAATCAACCCCCTGGGCTTACTGTTGGGATATGAAAGTACTGAAGATATCAAAGTACTGAAGATATGAAAGTACTGTAAGCTGCAAAGTACTGGAAGAAGTCAAAGAGTCAAAGTACTGCTAAAGACAAAGTCAAAGTACTGCAAGATGAAGTCAAAGTACTGCTAGAACAAACAAACTGTTATATTCGTTTATGGAAAGTATTGTATTCCATGTTTATATTACTTGTCGTACAAGGTTATCAATTGTAAACCGACTAGGATATCCTTGAGCCTATAAAAGGACTCCTAGATTGGCATTAGAGGTACGATTTCAGAAAAAGAGTTTTAGAGTTTACGAATTAGTGTTTTAGAGAAAAGTTCGATTATCTTAGAGTTGTATTAGAGTATCTGCATAATAAGCAGATTTAGAGTTTATAATAAAGTTATTCTTCTTAGCTTTGTTAAGTAAATTCCGCGTACTTAATAAAGATTGCTCAGTGTTTCTTTGTTAATAACTTAGGATTTATCCGAGGTTATTAAACCTTAACAAGCTAGTTAAGTTAGTTTGATTAAAGTATATCGATCCAACACTTACCCATACTACACTGAAACGATTAGGCACACTGCCTAGTGGGTTGTAAAGCTTGCTCACGGAAAAGGAAGTCTTTCGACCCCGAACCCACGCATCAAATTATAACATGCATTGCACGAGGAAGACAATTGGTGAGTTGCATGAAATGCTAATTGATTATGAGAAGGGTTTGCCAAAAAAGGCTCCTACACCTCAGGTACTAGCAATACAAGATAGTAGGGTAAATAAGCCAAAAAAATCCACAAGCGAACAAAGGGAAGGGTAAAGGAAAGGGTAAAGGTAAGCAAAATGTTATGGCTTATCAACCCAATCTTAAGAAAAACCCTCCGTAGAAGAAATATCATCCTGGAAAGGATCAAGCTTATCACCATTGCAGAGAGGTAGGACACTGGAAGAGGAATTGTCATCTCTACCTCTTAGAGTTGCGAGAAAAGAAGAGAAAGAATGCTGGAACTGTTGCGAGCACTTCAGGTATCTTCGTGATAGAATTATTTTCTTTTCCTCATAAATATAATTCATGGGTATATGACACTGGATGTGGTACTCATATTTGTAACACATTACATGGACTTAGAGGAGCAAGGAAGCTGACCTATGGAGAGAAATACTTGTACTGGGAAATGGAATACGTGCAACTGTTGAAGTCATAGGGACATTTGATTTAGTTTTGCCTTCAGGCTTAGTACTAGTTTTGAATAATTGTCATTACGCACCTTCTATTATTAGAGGTTTCGTTTCAGTTTCTTTGTTAAAATATATTGGTTATGTTCACACATTATGGAATTTTTGTTTCTTTAAATAATGTTTTTTACTTTAATGCAATTCCTGTAAATGGTGTGTTCGAAATTGATATGCATGGAGTAGTATCAAGTGATAAAAATAATTATGTCTTTAGCATTAGCAATAAGAGAATCAAGTCTGACATTGATTCTACTTATCTTTGGCATTGTCGACTTGCCCACATAGGCAAAATAATGCATAGAAAAGTTGTAACATGATGGGCTTTTGAAATCTATCAATGATGAATCATTTGATAAGAGTGGATCCACCATATTTGGGAAGATGGAAAGGAAACCTTTTCCGCATCAAATGGAGAGGGCTTCAGATCTACTTGGAATAATTCATACTGGTGTATGTGGTCCACTTAGACATGTGTCAAAGCAAGGTGCTGGCTACTTCTTAACCTTTACTGATGATTTCAGTCATTATGGTTATGTTTATTTACTTAAACATAAACATGAAGTCTTTGAAAAATTTAAGGTAGTTAAGAATGAAGTAGAGTTACAACTCGGAAAGAAGATTAAGGCACTTCGATCTGATAGAAGTGATGAATACTTGAGCCAAGAGTTTAAAGATTACCTTAAAGATTGTGAAATTGTACAATATCTCACTCCTCCATATACACCACAACATAATGGTGTATCTGAGAGAAAGAATTGTACTTTAATGGATATGTTCCAATCAATGTTTAATCTTACAACTCTATCCTTATCCTTTTGGGATTATGCTTTAGAGATTGTTGTTCACATTCTATATATGGTTCCGACCAAGAAGGTTGATAAGACTTCATATGAATTATGATATAGAAAAGCTCCCAACTTGTCTTACTTAAAGGTCTGGGGTTGCGAGGAATTTGTTAAACGTGACTCACTAGATATACTCCAACAGAGATCTGTTAAGTGTATCTTCATAGGATACCCAAAGGAAACGATGGGTTACTATTTTTACTATCCACCTGAAAACAAAGTTGTTGTGGCAAGGTATGCAGATTTCCTTGAAAGGAATCTCATATCTCAAGAATTTAGTGGGAGAGTAATTGATCTGGAAGATGATCAAGAAGATACATCACCATCTGAATATACTAGCTAACTTCAAGAGGAGCCTGGAAGTCTTGCACCCCATCTGAAGTTACTCCCATTCATAGGTCTGAAAGGACTATACGTGCTCTTGAATGACTTTTTCCTTAATTTAAAAGTCGAGGAATATAGTTTAGGGGTCTTGGAGAACCCGCTAACTATAAAGCTGTCATGGTTGATCCTGAAAAGGACAAATGGAAAGCAGCTATGAATGCGGAGATGAAATCTATGCATGACAATGAAGTTTGGATTGGAGTATACCTTCCTCCTAACTTTAAATTTGTTGGAAGCAAGTAGCTCTTTAAAAATAAGACTGACATGTATGGTGAAGTACACATCCATAAGGATCGTCTAGTTACAAAGGGCTATACTCAAACCTTTGGGATTGACTATGAAGAAACCTTTTCTCCTGTAGCAGACATTAGAGCCATTAGGATTCTTATAGCCATAGCGGTGTACTATGACTATGAGATTTTGAAAATGGATGTAAAAACCGCCTTCTTAAATAGTCGCCTTGAAGAAGACATCTTTATAGCGCAGCCTGAGGCTCCACAATTTCCAAAGCGAGTATGCAAGCTTCAAATATCCATTTATTGGTCGAAGTAGGCATTAATGCAATGGAATAAGAGATTTGATGAGGAAATTAAGAAATTTGGTTTTACTCAAAATCCTGATGAGCCATGTGTATACCATAAGGCTAGTGGGAGTAATGTTGTTTTTCTTATCATGTATCTTGATGACATACTAATTATGGGAAAACATATTCCAAGTTTACAAGAGGTTATATCTTATCTTGGAAGATGTTTTTCCATGAAGTATTTAGGAGAAGCAACATATATTCTAGGAATCAAGATTTACAGAGATAGATCTAGGCGGTTGATTAAATTAAGTTAAAGTGCTTACATTGACAAATCTTGAAAAGATTTAGGATGAAAGATTCCAAAAAGGGATATCTTCAAATGCAAGTATAACTTGGCTTAAGTAGCAAAAAATGTGCTTCTACACCTACTGAGGTGACACGCATGATGAAACATCCTTATGCTTCGGCTGTTGGATCTATCATGTATGCAGTGAGATGTACAAGACCAGATGTGGCGTTTGCATAAAATATGACAAGCCGTTATTAACAGAATCCAGGTGATATTCACTGGACTGCTATTAAAAAAATTCTCAAATACTTAAGGGCTACTCGAGATATGTTTCTAGCGTATGGTGGGAATCCAGAGGCAAAACTTGATGTTACAGGGTACTGCTATGCGTCTTGGCTAACTGATAAAGATGATATGAAGTCTCACACGAGATATGTCTTTGTAGTCAATGGAGGAGTAGTGGATTGGAAGAGCACAAAGCATAGTACTATTGCAATATCTGCAACAGAAGCTGAGTACATAGCTACTTCAGAATCTGGCGATGGAAGCTATTTGGATAAGGAATTTCATTTCAGGCCTCGGTGTTATACCTTTAAATGAAGAACCAATTAAAATATATTGTGACAATTCTAAAGCAATTACATTCTCCAATGAACCAGGAGTCATGAAAGGCTCCAAACATTTTCCTCGACGATATCACTATGTTCGAGAATAAGTCAAAATAGGCGAAATCAATCTACTCAAGGTTCACACAGATGACAATCTAGCTGATCCCTTCACGAAAGCTTTACCTAAGGCAAAGTTTACTCAACATGCTGAGAGCATTGAATTTTGTTTAGCTAGTAGTTTCATGTAAATTTATGGTTTGTATTTGGATAAAGGATGTATTAGACAATTATTATTTTTAATAAATTAAAATACTTGGTATGTTTGTTTTCATTTATAATAGATTGTATCATGTATTTGCATGTTTAAATCTATAAATAACTTGTGTTATTCTAAATGTCTATTGTCAATCAATCATATGGGAATATTAGAGGTGGCAAAATGTGCCCAAAAGCAAAAAGATGGGCTAAATGGGCACATTTTTAAAAGATTTGGGCACATTTAGCCCCCTCTTTTTTTTGAAATGGGCACATATAGCCCATTGAAAACTTAAATGGGCACTAACGAGCACATTTGTTTTTCTCAATTGTAGAATATTACGATCGTTTTAAAGATTTTTTTTATATAATATATTTAAGTTTTTTTAATATAAATAAGATATTACGTTTAAGGAATTTATTTCATCATTTTAAATCTTTTATTAAGCGATTTGTATAACATGTGCCCGTTTGGCCCGCGCCCGTTTCGCCCGTGCCCGTTGAAGACCGTGCCCATTCTAGCCCGTGCCCGTGCCCGCCCGGCCCACCCGTTTTGCCACATCTAGGGAATATGGTGGAATTAAGACAAATTTGAGGTTTTGGATAAAAATATACTTTCTATATTTAGGAAGGTCATGCCAAACTCACATGATATTCATTGGATGTATATCTGACTTATCCCAACTAACATGATTATACTTTATTGATCTTTGTCATCAAGTAAAGCATGTAATTTATCCTTACACTTGAGATGTAAGACAGAATGGTCGTGAGTGGAGCCCATTTCTGTGAAGCAGTTTAACGCTATCCGTAACTGGTAGTAATAAGGACTGTTTTCAGATGTGTTGTGAAATTCATGAGTTGTGCTTGTAGTCAACATAGAATTTATTTTCTTCGAATTTATTTTGAAGTATAATACTACTGGGCCCCTCATAGGGTTGACAAGATGTTTGTATGACTATACCCAAGATCAATATGGAATACGTCCTGATGACTTGATAATCTTGATCAATCAGAATATAACGAGAAACAAAACAGTTAATTATGGAATGACTTAGATCCATATCCATATCTAACATGGTATTAGAACCAAAAAGATAAGATAATAATGAATCATTAAAAGTGCTTCATGAAACCACACTCAAGTTGTTCAGGGGGCATTAGCGTGTTGCTAGACGCTAACCAGTGTCATTACATATATTAAGATATGTCCAAGTGAGAGTTGTTAAATTATGGGCATAATTAATAGTCGTATGACCGGATTTGAACTTGAGACTATGGGATTGCACGCATTTCGTATGAGATTCAATGATAATAATTAATTAATAAGAGTTATGTTAATTATTAAATCACAATAAATCCTAACGGTCGTCAATACTTAAAGGTAATTAAACTAATGGTCGTTAAATATTAAAAGGAAAGACTAGAAGTGAAAATAATCCAAGAGAAGGTTTCAGAACCCCTCTTGGGCTTATGTTCGACCGGTTAGGGTATTCCCATAGGGTAATCCTAAACTAACTTGGACTCAAAGTTATCATAGTATAAATACAAAGGCATGTATTCATTATTTGATAACCCTTGGTTTCCAGAGCTAGCTAAACTTCTCTCCTTTTCCTTCTCTTGCTCTTGGCCGATAGAATACACTAAACCCTTAGGGTTTTCAATTTGCTTTGATCAAACAAAGTTTTTGTTTTAGTTATTGTGATAAAAAAAACTAGCATTCGCATTTAATCACTAACAATACGCGTGTACAAGACCGTAGTGAAAATACCTCTTGGATTTTTTGGTGGTGTTTTCCTTAATCGATTTAGCCCTAAATCAATTCATAAATAAACCCTAATTAGGGTTTGTGATTTGGTGCTTTCGTGTTACACGCATAAGCTAAAAGGTACGCTTTCTATTTATGTTTAAGTTAATTAATTACACGTATTTGATCTTACGCTTCCGTCGCGTGCTTTGTGATTACTTGTTTAATTATATGAATGTCACGATATTTAAATTCAACAGTTACGGCATAACCATAAGTCATGGGTTACCCCGTAACCCTTTTTATAATTGAGAAATTCATCAAACGTTGCAAAGTTATGCCGTAAGTAAAACTATTCAGTTACGGCATAATTTCCTCATTAAAATACCATGTCATTTGAAACTTTCTATGACTTGCATGTCTTTAACCCTTGAAACAGCACCTGGTTTCACCCAAGGTCCTTATGCATTATAAGTGTAAAACTTTGTGTGAATAGTATGGTTTTCAGCCCCTCATCGTTCTTGACGTAATTACTTTCAGTCCTTGTGACATAAATATACTTCATATGAATTACCATCTTTAGTCCATACTCTTTCTTGTCATTTTTATACCAAGTCCTTGTGATAATTTAAACTTCATATGATCTGCCCAGCTTTAATCCTCCATCGTTCTCATCGTAAAACCTTCAGTCCTCGTAATTAATATTAAACTCCACACTTTAGGTTCCTGGTGTTATCAAAACTTGGCATCCAAGGTACTTGTTACGACGTAAGTCTAACGACTTGCTTACGCCGTAACTCACTTCTGATCATTTGGGCTTCATACTTCATTGACGACTACGGCGTAACAAATGGACAAGTTACGCAGTAATCGTCTCGTTAATTAATTATTTCATAACTACAATGTATCCTTGATCCCATTGTTACACCGCAATCATCTTGAGACTTTGATAATAAATTGGTCAACATAACGTGTTACAGCGTAGAGACCACGCCCCGTCTACACCATAATTATCTTATGAATGTATATTTAGTCCAGTTTTGGCCTTTTCTCGCATCTTTCCATTCCAACGCCTTGATTAACCTGAATCTGTAAATATGAATGAATTTAGTACCATATTCATATAAAATAATATAAAACATGGCAATAAACATGGTAATTTGGTACTAAAATATTCAGATTGTTTGATGTTATCAAATATCCCCCACTTGAATTCTACTTGCCCTAGTGGAGACCTTTTTAAATCATTTCTTAAAAGATATCTCCGAAGAAATCTTGGAAGATATGAATTTAAAAATCACCTAAGGTAGAAATTTCTAAACCGAGCACCTCATGAAAAGGTAAATGAAATCACACTCATACTCTCACTAGTCTATGTGTTCGTTATTGGTTGATCACTCAATTGCTCAGTCATGACGAGTATTCTATCATGGGCTTGGCAAAGATAATAATCTCTGCCACTAGAGTCTAGATGCAACTAGTCTAAAAGGAAAATGGGTTATCACAACGTTAAGGCTAATTGGGTAAATCATTCTAAAGGTAAGAATGATAAGGGCAGGATAAATACATGAGATAACATTTATAAATGGGTGTAAAGACAAAAGCACAAAACAAATATTTTCCTAAGTCCACAATCTCCCCGTCACAAGTCGCATTCAATCCCATAAGGCAAATTTCGAGAGTCAAGAGTCAAGGGGTCTTTATAATACACGAGGTAATGCGTATAATGTGTAGCGTAATGCCTCATAATCTCCATGAACTAGGCAAGTGAGACGCATTAACTCGGTCTTCATCATCAATGTACAATTCCCCAATTATACAAATATAAATAATCTTTCATTTTTGTGCTATATTTTTTTTAAATTATGTGCTATATCTTTTTAAAATTTTTGGCTTAAAATCTTTACATAATTTAACCACATAACAATAAATAATCTCTCATTTATGTCCCCCTTACCCCCACTTGAAATGTACAATTCCCCCATTATACAAATATAAACTTAAATATAAAGGAGAGATAGAAATGACATGGGTTTATAAGTGTTACCCGTTCAAGTACGTCAAAACGGATATATATCAAGACAACGCTAGTTGGGCGAGGAGGGAATACTTATCACTAATCGACATATAAGATGATTTATATTTACTATCAGCTATAAATAAACTAATAAACACTTGCTTGCATTCTATATAACATTTCTATTTTTCTTTTCTTTTTTTTGATGCAAGACAAAGATACAATGAAAGGAAAATACGAACACATATGTACTAAAGCATCCCCCACTTGAGATCTACTATCTTATAAACCCACCTTTCTTCAAATCCCCTTTTATCGAGACCCGAAACTTTCACCAGTGGAACCAAAATTAACTAGCAACGCCTCGACTATGAACTTAAAGAAACTACATGGTAGGCTAGACAATTGGTGTAACGAAACAAACATATAAGGAGTGAACAAAATGAAGAAAATGGCTCGGACGTGTTTATCTAGGGGTATCTTGTACTAATAATGAGTGCAACAAAAAAAGTTTCACTTGAGGATTGACTAATCGATATGAAAAGTCAATATAAACAATACATAACATAATTGGATAGGCTATTTTGGGGTTAATCCTAACAATTTCCTTTTATCTAGCCAAACTATTAGACTAAGTTGCCTCAATGCAATGCTTATTTTGGTGGTCTTGAAAAAATATACAACACCAAGTTCTAAAGTCTACTACAGCCACCTGCACACTCAATTTTTATAGAATTATATATAAGGGGAAAACGAAAAGGCTTATCCTCACACGATGGATATAAAGGTAAGTGTTCTTAGTCTAGATTAAACTAGTTAAGTAATAAAAAATATGTCATTTAAAAAAAATGAAACATCTTTCACTAAAAACATGAAAAATAAAGGCAAATAGATATCAAGTGGTGTTTATTTCTAATCCCTTCCACCCACTTGGGTCATAGTAAGCATATAAATTTAAAATAATAAGGGTTAGAAATGGAAAAAAAGGACTCCCCTGGACTTGCTCGGTATGATCAAAATATTTTATGTCTTAAAACATGCCCTTCCATGTGTTAGGAATTAGAAATTTCAGGTATTAAAGAGTCGGTCACCTCAAGTATATGTAATCGTTAGAAAGCTCGTAGTCGTAGTTCATTTAAGTTAAGTAGTATTTAGTTAAGTAACACCGTGGAGGAAGGACGGGTCTTTACCTACTGTATGCCTGATCCACAGCCCGTTGTGTGGCGTTTTATTGTAAGACTATAAATACTCTTTACCTTCCAAGGTAGAGAGTTGGAGCTCATAATAAGATTTTTCTTTCTCTCACTAAAGTTCCCTAAACCTCTAACTTTCTCTCTCTAGAATTCCACTTATACGCACCTTGTTGTTATGGTTTGATGTGTATGTGAAAATAATATCCTACAATTGGTATCAAGAGCCATGGTTAGATCATATCTTGCATATCTTTGGATTTCTAGTGGTTTTTAGGTGGTTTTTGAGTTTAAATAAGTCTAGTGGTTTGTGCATCATTTGGTTGATTCTTGTGTTAAAGCTTGGATTTTGTTAGTACTTTTATGTTTAGAATCATCACAAGTGTTTAGGTTTTCATTTGGTAAGCTTGAATCATGCTAGCGACTTGACCTACGGAGTCGTTTCTTAGTAGCGACTTGCTTTGCAATTTTGTAGCGAGTTACAGTTTTGGAGCTAGCGACTTAGGCCTAGCGACTAACAGTACAAGTAGTGGACTCTCCACTACGGGTAGCGACTTGGTGTTAGCGACTTGGTCTGTAGCGAGTTTCTCTTTAGCGACTTGAATCTTTAGCGACTTGTCTAGCGAATTGCTGCCAAAATTTTGCTAGCGACTTGAGGCTTAGCGAGTTACTACTTAGCGACATGCATTTGTTTAGCGACTTGGGACTTTAGCGACTTGGTGGTATAGCGAATTAGGTGTTAGCGACTTGGTGCATTATCTTCTAGCGACTTGGGTGATTGTTTTACGGTTTCTCTTGATTTAGTAAAATCCCGTGAAAGAATCTATTTCCCGGTTTAATCATAGAGTTATAAAATCCCGTATAAACTGTTAACATGTCTACCAACGTTCCTACTATCATATCCACTGTTGCCGAGGATGTTCAAGCAGCTGGTTCAGATATCGTCCACCCATGCTTGACAGAACTGACTATGATTCTTGGGCTCAACGAATCAGATTGTACTGTCTTGGAAAGGATAATGGTGTCAACATTCTCAAATCCATTGATGAAGGACCGTATCGAGTTGAGACGACTAGAGATGTACTTGATACTGCTGAAGATGGAACTCTGATTTACGGAATGGACAGACCAAAGATGTATGATGAGCTTGATGATAAGGAGAAAAGAGATTCGATGCTAATATCAGGGCTTCTAACATTGTTCTTCAAGGTCTTCCTAAAGACATCTACAAGCTGATCAATCACAACACCGATGCAAAGGCAGTATGGGATAACGTCAAGATGCTTCTCTCAGGTTCTGAATTAACTATGGAAGACAGAGAATCACAACTCTATGACGAATTTGAACACTTCAAGATGAAACCAGATGAGAGTGTCTATGAGTACTATGTGAGATTTCATAAGCTGGTGAACGATATGAGGAAAATCAGAATGACTATGCCTAACATTCAGCTGAACTCAAAATTTGTGAACAACATGAATCCCGAATGGCACAAGTTTGTTACTTCTGTGAAGCTCACTAAAGGATTGAAGAATACGAATTATGAGCAACTCTATGCCTTCCTTCTTCAGAATGAGAGACATGCCATGTTTGAAAAGATGATTCTTAATCAGTTCAAAACCAACCAGGGAGAGACTAGCTCATCTAATGACTCAACTGCCTTCTACTCAAACATCGGAATCACAACCAAAGCCTCACAAGTCATACCCATGGGTAATGGTAATCACAAACTCATTCCTGATCCTATGTTCAAACAAGCTGATGCTGATGCACACGTGGGTAACATCATTAATCAACTAGCTCTTCTGATTAGTCAAAACATGAATTCTCTCCCACAAACCAACAACAACCTCAGAACAGCATCTAACCCACACAATCAAGCTACTGTTAAAGATGGGAGGATCGTGGTGCAACCAGTTCAGGAAAGACAGTATGAACAGGGAGGAGGTGGAGCTGGTAGAGGTTATGTTGGTAATCAGAATCGAGGAAGGAATGGTAATCAAGGTCAAACTAAGCCGATCAAATGCTACAACTGTGGTGGTGAGGGACACATTGCAAGGAACTGCACATCTCCGAAACGTCCACAGAATGCTGATTATTTCAGAGATAAGATGATGCTTGTACAAGCTCAGGATAATGGTGCTGCTTTGGATGAAGAGGAATTGTTGTTTCTTGCTGAGGGCAATGCCAAGACCTATGATGCTGATGTGGATGAGCAGCCTATTCAGGAAATAGGTCACAATCATCAGAATGCCTTTCAAGTCGCTGATTGTGATGCATACGACTCTGATGTGGATGATGGACCTACTGCACACACAATTTTTATGGCTAGCATTTCTCCAATGGTTTCTCCCAAGGTCTCATCTTCACCACAAGCTGGCCCATCCAAAGACAAACTCATCTCAGAGGTATTAAAACTATACGATGATGCTGATGTGCAAAAGATGCATGACAAAGTACAATTAACTGAAACTATTGAATCAAATATTGAAAATATGGATAATATCAATGTTGTCCCATATGATCAATATGTAAAACAAAGTGAAAGTGAAGCTGTACCAAGTGATGCATCTTCTGCAGTCAACAATAACTATGTTTTTGATGAATACACTGCATGTGCCCCTGATGATTCTGTAATTTCTGAACTAAATGACTATAAAGAACGTGTTGCTATCTATGAACAACGTGCAAAATTTGAGTTGACCTCTCGTGAGCAGGAAATGGATGACCAAGTGCGTACAATCATTAGAAAAAGTAATTTTCGAGAAGAAGTATTAAAACAAGAGTTAAATTCCTTGCACGAAAGCTTTCTAAAACTGCTAAGCAAAAACAAGAACTTCAAGAAAATGTGAAAATGCTTAAGCAAGAATTTAATGCAAAGGAATCAAAACTCTTGAAAGATTTTTCTAATCTGAAAACTTTGAAAAACAAACTTGGAAACAAGTTGTACATACAAGGGAACACCATTCAGACTGCTCACATGATCACTAAGCATAGAGTCTTAAGCGATAAGCATAGCATTCCCCTTATTGAGGAACCAAATCCAGAAGTTATTAAAAAGGCTAGAAATGCTCATAAGGTTCTTTATGATGGCAATGAAATCCTTAAACCTAGACAGAAACCTAGTTGCGTTGAGTGCACTGAGGAAGATAAGAAATCAGATGAAGTCACTAGGTAAAAGATGAACAAGAAATTAAATGATCCTAAATGTAAAGAGAAGAAAATAAAGATCACACCTCATGATTACAAGAAGGAAAACTAGATTTCCTTGAACAATTTTAAGCCTCAGACATTGTTGACTCCCAAACAAGTTTTTGGAAAATAGATCTAGATAAGCCGAAAGCTGAAAATATTGTTGAAACAAACCCTCCCCTTTGGAAAATACCTAGAGCGACTGTGTATCCTCCTAATACACCAATGCATCTTGTTCCTAGAACAATTGCCACTAAAAGCAAGACCTTAATTAGCCAATATGTTATATTTCAACTATTTGTTGATTTTGAGAAAACTTGCAAGAAAAGGATCACACCCACTGGTATAACTGAAGGAGAAAGGGGTTTTGAGCAAATGAAAGAATGTTATTTAACTGAGGTCATGCCTTTCTTTAAACTTCTAAAAGATCACTTTGAGAGTCTTAAAAAGGGGATAGAAACTGATATTAAGGGAATGGAAAAGGAATTTGATGCAATGATATTTGAAGTTAGTGACTATGAGCGAGCACTAAAATATAATGAGATTGAGAGGAAGAACTTGCATACACTAAATGAGAACCTGATTTCTGAATGTATTGCTCAAGATGTGTTTTTCACTGCTACAAATTGTTCCATTAATGCTTCCAAATTTCATGAATTATCGGTTGCCCTGAAAGTCTCCCATGATCGTGTCATTGAGCTTGAAAAAAGTAATTCTGAACTAAACGAGAAAATTGAACTGGATGATCACGACAATTTGGTTAAACATTTTTCTAAACTAGAAGTTGAGCATTTTAATTTACAACTAAAATATCAACATCTTAAAGAAAATGTCAAAACTTCAAAGATCAAGACATCCTCAGATGCTCCAGAGTTTGATGCAGTTTTTCAAATTAACAAACGTGATGAACAGATTCAAGCTCATTGCAACACGATCAGAAAGTTGAAAGCCCAAATCTCTCAATTAAAGGGTCAAACGAACAATATGACAGGCTCCCAAATACCTCCTCCTTTAGATTCTCAGAATTCTCAAACGTTTCATCTTCAAAACCTAGTAAATGCATTACAAAAGGAAAACGAAAGTTTTCTAGAAGAAAATAAAAAGGTTAAACGTCATTTCAATGAGTTATTTGAATCAATAAAGGTCACTCGTAACAAAAGAGTAGGTCAAAGTCTCAAGACAATACAAGGAATGATAGGACCTCGCAAGCTAAGAATGTGCACTGGAAAAGAGTAGAAGAACAATCTAGGAACTTTAAGCTTGAATCGAATAAAACGAACCGTGTTGATTCTAGTATTAGCCATAGGCGTACTGTAATTAATTCGAATTCTGATACTATTTGCAAACCTTGTATTAATGTCTGCTTGAATTCTGTTTCTAATCATGAATGTGGTGTTAATGTTTTGACTAATGATGTTAATTGTCCAGTTAATGTTGTTAATGCTAAAAAGGCAAAAAGGCAAAAACGAAAGAAAGTTAGAAAATAGTGGAAACCCACAGGAAGAACATTTAGTAAGATAGGCTATTATTGGATACCTGTTGGTCATAAGAATAATCAGACAATGCCCACTAGAAAATGGATGCCTACTGGTAGAACTATTCCCTTAAGAAGTGAGCACACTGTGAACAGGGCTAATACAGTCTGTTAATACAAATAAGCCGTAAAAACGTTTATTTATATTTTACGATCTTCTATTGTTTTGTCGATAACAAAAGTAAAATCATATTAACGAAACAAATAAAATACGTAAATGGTTTGAACTAATAGTTTTATAACACACTTACGTTTTCACATAAAACACTATAACAAGATTAAGTGATTTTATAATACACATGTACAACAACTAGTGTTTACATATTGGCTTAACAAGTTTAAGTAACTCTATGAGTTAGACACATATGTACAACAACTAGTGTTTACATATTGGGTTAATACATACTTATATTAAGTACACTAAAATGGGTAAAAACAAGTATATACTAAAATGGGTAAAAGTAAGTATATACTAAAAAGATAAAAACTAGCAAATGGTTTTTGATTCATAACCCATGGTTTTATATATACCACTTACACAAGTTCAATGTATCCTTAAGGTACATTGTATCTAGATTGAAAACCATGGATCAACCCATAACCCATGACCCATGACCCATAACCCAAAATACCCATGGGCAAAGAGGAGCGGACCACGGATCCCTAGCTTTGTGCTAGCCGGATCCCAAGTGGAAGGGATCCGTGGGATTCGGGGAAACAGTAGGTTTTTCCTCTATAAATAGTGAGCCATTTCTTCATTAGATCTCACCCCTCCCCAACATACTTTCTCCCCTGAGTTAAATCTCACTAACCATAGATCCAAGAGATCTATGTTTGTAGTTTTGTTTTTGTGTGATCTTGTAGGTTCCTCTTAAAGGGAAGATCACCACCTTTGAAGTCGAGCAAGCTCAAGTCCATGAGTTGCCAAGCTTCCTCATCATCAAGGCTATTGAAGTCCTCTTGTTGATGATCTCTTTCTTTCTTCAAAGAAGCGTAGTGTTAAAGACATTAGTGAAAGATGTCTCAAGTGTCAAGACGAAGATATTAGTGAAGGGTATCTATCGTCCATAAGATAAGCACTTGTGGTAGGTGCTTAGAAATCAAGACAAGAAGCATTAGTGAAAGGTGCTTAGAAGTGAAGACACAAGACATTAGTGAAAGGTGTCTTGTAATTCTAATCAAAGACATTAGTGAAAGGTGTCTTATAGATCTATTCAAAGGCATTAGTGAAAGGTGCCTTAGATGTACATTCGATATGGTGTGTTTCGATGTACTAGATAGACTAGCATTAGATCCAAGGATATTGATGTCCTTGATGATGTTGTAAAGGAGTAGATCTCCTTTGGGATTAGTAGTTGGTGTAGTGTGGTAGTAGTTCCTCCATTGCAATGGAACTAGGTGCTTAGCCTAGTACCTAATAAAGGATAGGCGACGTTGTGAAGGTGTAGTTCACCTAAGGTGTGAAAGAACTCGGTGGTTAGCCTAGCACCGTATAAAGGGTAGGCGACGTTGTGGTAGGTGTGGTTCGCCTTGGTGTGAAAGAACTCGGTATTTAGCTTTGTACCGGAAAAAGGTTAAGCGACGTTGTGAAGGCTTCTCAGCCATAAGGAGATTGGTGTAGTGATTACAAACTCTCGAGTAGGTGACTCGGGGAGTGGAGTAGGGCAAGGAAGGTGTCCTTGTAGCCGAACCACTATAAATACTCGCGTTGTGGTTTTGTGCTTCTTACTCTTATCTTTTCATTACATATCTTTATATGCTTGTTTATCAACATCCAACACACACAACCAAATAGATTGACATAAGTCGATCTAAATAGTTTAAAAGGGAGTTTTAATTAGTAAAACTATTCAACCCCCCCTTCTAGTTTTCCACAATTGGCATCAGAGCTTCGTTACCAAGTTTCTTGAAGTATATTGTACTTTAAAAACTTGATACGATCCATAGTTAATTGAAAACTACAAAGAAGGTTTTTCATAAAAACAAACACCATGTTTTTCAAAAACTATATGTTTGGATGTTGAGTTGATAACAACATTTTTTATATTTTTTTTTTGCACTAATCTTCCTTGTGATATTGATTAGTCAAAGCTCATACTCACCAAGCTTTAGGAGTTGCTTGGTAACAAGAATACCTTCCTTAAGAAGGTATCTTAGACGCAAAGGAGCAGGAATCGTCTAAGTGACTTTTGTCATTTGTAAAAGACATTCCTAAGTGCATTCGAGGTATGACTTTCTACTTATATCTAAATGATACTTGTTTAGTATATAAGTGTTATTTGCTAGGCTTTTATTTGAGTAGATTTTTGTGTTTACACATGCTTTACATGTAGCGTCGTTAGGAAGCTTGCTTTTCACATACGTGTTATTTTTCTCGTCTATAGTCATAGTATGTAGAGCTTATGCTTTATTTCTTCTAATAAAACAAAAAACACGAATTTCAAAAATTCCTCCTTCCCTATTAATAAACCCACTCGACGCACACTTTTTCAACCCTCAACTTTTCAAATTTTCCAATTTCAAATAATTTCCTCTCATTCAAAAACTTCATCTTCTTCTTCATTCCATCTCTTCCTAAACCAAGAAGATCCGTCATCAACATGGTTTACATCGCACTCGTGCTCATCGCCCTAACACTCATCGCACTTGTGTTCCCTATGATGAAGTTCACATACGGAGACATTTACTTTGTGTTGTTAATCTATATTGGGGTCATTTACCCAATCCTTTGTATCATCCTTAGCATTGAAATGCAATATTATTAATTATCTATTTTATCTAGGATGTTTGTGTTATTATGTGTGTTTTATTTCTTTTGATCTATATGTGTTACATTCTTTCGTGATACATTAGATGTCATGTATGCATGCTAAAAGAAAATGTAGGATAAAACATACTTCATGGTACAATAACCGTAAAACCTATGTTCTTATTAAAACTGGTTATGTTACTAAAGATCCACGGATCCCGGAAGTTACACTAGCCGGATCCCTTTTGAAAAGGAACCGTGGGATCCGTCCTACTGGAAAACATTTTTCATACAAGATTAAAAATCACTTTCTTCCAAAATAATAATCCACTAGAGCTTCAAAACCATGGATTAGCTAAATACTAATTGTTAATAGAATATCTAGTAAAAACGTTAGATTGTTATAGGTTGACCATAAACGTCTTCCTTTATTAACCCATCACTTCTATAGGTTCAACTATGACGCATGAATACGAGTTTGATTTTTCACTCACTAGCGTCTACACCCCGAACATTTCCCTTGAGCCCAACACACCTGGCAATCATGTCCGTGGGTTCAATAATCTCGAAAACCGTCACTTCCATGAAGGACGTATTGTAGACACCTCTCTACAATTCGAAGAAGGTATCAATACCTCCTTCCGAGCCATAGGACTAGAATGTCTTCTTGAAATTAACGAGAAGATATGTCCAAGGTTCGTAATGGAATTCTTCCGTCAAGTGGAACTCGTTCGTAACGAGGATCGCTCTTTATCTCTTTGGTTTTATATCAAAAACCAAAAATTCACTTTAAGCCTTGGGCATTTTGCTCACATCCTCCGAATTCCAAACCATGGACAATGTGCCTTCACCGAAGATTGGTCTCTTGACTCTCTCTTCAATTTTCGTGAAGAAAATAGCCCATATTGTTCACACATACCCTCTCCGGAAGAATTAACACGCATGATATGCAAACCTCGACCATATTACTCCAATCCAAACATTATCCATACACGGGATATCCGAGAAGAGTATAAGCCTGCTGCTCTTATTCTACGTGAAAATGTTTGGAGTCTTAGGGGAAATCGAGATATTCTTCCTGCTTGTTGTGCTCACATGTTGTACTGTTTGCTAACACAGCAACCATACAATCTCGCCTACTTCTTCGCAAGGCGAATTGCAAATCTTCAAGGCTCCAAGAATAAACTCATCCCTTATGGAATGTTCTTGACACGCCTCTATCACAATGTTATGCACTTCCATCCTCAATTTCAAAGTCCGTTGTACGTACTTGTGAACAAGATGATGGAACCGCTAAACATATCTCTCATGAAGACTTTCTTCGTTCATGATTCCACCAATACCCATTAATCACATAATGATCCTCCTAGTGAAGACACTCAAGGAACCTAGAATAGTCAAATAGGATCTATTCTACTCTACTCCTTTGTTATCAATGTAATCCTATCTCTTTCATGATATAAAACATCTTACATTTGATATCCTAGTTTTAGAACTCCTTTAAACAAAACTTGGAATATAATGCACTGTCATGATCATTGCATACCTTTAGTAAAGGTTCTGTCTAGCAGATAGACGGATCCCAAATGTTGTACTAAACGGATCCCTACATCTAGGGAACCGTGGGATCCGGCAAAACAGAAAATGCAATTACAGGCATTATACGTCAAACACATCCCTTAGAACACCTCACACTAAGCTAAACATAGTGTCTTAAGATTGATCAAGACTTTTAGGTTGACATTTCCTACTCTTTCCAACTCACATAGATCACATTCTAAGGCTTTGTTAGATCTATCATTTCAAACCCATCACTCTTCCGCTCTCAAAACTCACACTTCATTTTTTACCTGATTCCTCACAACTAGGTTAGAAATCCTTCGATTATGACATTATTGATCATTAATCAACCTCACCTCAAAAATTGATCAAAGTTGATCAAATCCTAGTTTTTTTTCCCATCTCAAAACCATTAGGATATTTTTCCAAAACACAATCCTAAGACACAACCTGATCTCTAGGATCATTTAGTCTTATTCAACTTCAATTGACATCTTTAATGTCATCCTTGTCCATCCATTGGTATTTTTTTTAGTTCCAAATCCTTCCATAAATAACAATCATTAGCTACACCACTCATTGCCTTCAAACACTTAAGCACCCCTTCTTTTAAAACACTTGGGAGAACTGAAACACTCAAGGTGATGTAGGTCTAGGATCTTAGAAACATCATTTCCACTCTTTCATAAACTGCTGAACGCCGGATCCCTAGAACTAGCCTAGACGGATCCCTCTGAGAAGGGAACCGTGGGATCCGGATGACAGTCTATGACAAATCTTGGTAAAACAATCATTTCAACTCATCTTCCTAACTCAAACACTCCATCTCATCTTAAATGAGTTCCTAGAACAGCACAACCTCTGTAGTTGACTCTTGTGCATGCTAATCATCACATTCCAATGAACCTTAGTGGCTTAAGGCTTAAATGCACTTTCCAAATCTCTTGGTTTATAAACCACCTTGTTAGGATCTCCATAGTCATCACTCTCATCCTAACTTTCAGCCTTTGCAATCTCTTCAAATCATTTCATCATGAGAAAAACCCCAAGTAACAAGCTATCCACCAAAGAACCACCCATCAAAAGGGCTCGTGTTGTACACGAAATCTCTTCAACCGAATCATCTCCGGTCAAACCAACAAACCTTCATCATCCAATCAAACCAATTCCTAGAAGGTTAGTACCCACAAAATTACCTATGCCAAACACCACCATACCTCCTAGGCCAAACAATATCATCTCTACTAAACCATCTCCATTGGTTCCTAGAGCTCTCTCTTTTACATCCCCACAAACATCACTTCACCTCTACAATTTAGAGGACTTACCACCTAGGCCGTCTCATCCGCTTCCGCCGACAACATTCTCCTCATTAGGAGGAACAATGATTCAAAATCAAGGTGTTGAGTCAACACTTGCTCCGGCTTCCTTTTCGCCGTTTCCATCATATAACCCTATTTGGATTATAAGAAATCACCAAATTCAACCACCCGACCTTATGGAAGTTGACACATCTTTACCACCATCATCATTCTTGATCGAACCATTCCTAAATGGACCTCCACCAATCCCTCCATCATTCGAGGCCCCTCAACCCACTTCAATTGATCCTTTGAATATAGCCACTTCATTTCATCCACCACCACTACCTAGCCATGACAAAGATTGCTATCATTGTCAGCATGTTGAAAGTTTGATACATGAAGTACGAGAAGACCAACGTTTCATGTTCTATCATCTCCTCGAACGTTTCGACGAGATTAAACCTAAACATAACTTGAGCTAGAGGATTATAGTGGTGTCTAAGCTTCAAGCGTTAGTTGGTCTAAGAAATTCCTAGTTATGTATTGTCTATTTTCTTATTTTTGAGTCATGTATATCATAACTCTTGTTTTATTAAATGAAATTACATGCTACTTGTTATTTCGTTGAGCATATGATTACTTTGTATTCATATCTCATTTGTGTGATAACATTACTTGTTATATCACCTTTGCTAATTTTAGTCATCAGCCAGACGGATCCCTCAGTATTGCCTAGACGGATCCCTACTAGAAGGGAACCGTGGGATCCGTGAAGTCAGAATGTTTTTCTTTATCACATTTGCAGGAATTGTGAATTATACTTGCTTTCTAACCTTTGTTTTGTAGTATTTCAATTCACTCATGAAGACCTTGACATTCTAAAGCTAGGGGGAGCTTTATGTCAAAGCAATACTTTGCAAATTACTTGCAATACTAGATTTACTTTTCATAACTTCCCATTGCAAAGTTGCAATCATCTAGGGGGAGCAAACCTAGTTGCAAATGATCTAGATTAGAATTACTTTCTTGACGCCCTTACTTAGGGATGGACTCGTCAAGGGGGAGTAAGACGAGATCTATTCCCGTTACTTACTCTTTATTTTTCTCGTTCACATGTTTTTCTTTAAAAACAATGTGTTGCTTTTCTTCAAACACTTTTTGTTTCGACAAAAAGGGGGAGAAGAAAGTAAAAACTACAAATTCAAACGTTTACGAATTTTAGCTTTTCCTTAAAATAATTTTATGTTTTGTCATCAACAAAAAGGGGGAGATTGTTAATACAAATAAGCCGTAAAAACGTTTATTTATATTTTACGATCTTCTATTGTTTTGTCGATAACAAAAGTAAAATCATATTAACAAAACAAATAAAATACGTAAATGGTTTGAACTAATAGTTTTATAACACACTTACGTTTTCACATAAAACACTATAACAAGACTAAGTGATTATATATTTTAGATACACATGTACAACAACTAGTGTTTACATATTGGCTTAACAAGTTTAAGTAACTCTATGAGTTAGACACATATGTACAACAACTAGTGTTTACATATTGGGTTAATACATACTTATATTAAGTACACTAAAATGGGTAAAAACAAGTATATACTAAAATGGGTAAAAGTAAGTATATACTAAAAAGATAAAAACTAGCAAATGGTTTTTGACCCATAACCCATGGTTTTATATATACCACTTACACAAGTTCAATGTATCCTTAAGGTACATTGTATCTAGATTGAAAACCATGGATCAACCCATGACCCATGACCCATGACCCATGACCCATAACCCAAAATACCCATGGGCAAAGAGGAGCGGACCACGGATCCCTAGCTTTGTGCTAGCCGAATCCCAAGTGGAAGGGATCCGTGGGATCCGGGGAAACAATAGGTTTTTCCTCTATAAATAGTTAGCCATTTCTTCATTAGATCTCACCCCTCCCCAACATACTTTCTCCCCTGAGTTAAATCTCACTAACCATAGATCCAAGAGATCTATGTTTGTAGTTTTGTTTTTGTGTGATCTTGTAGGTTCCTCTTAAAGGGAAGATCACCACCTTTGAAGTCGAGCAAGCTCAAGTCCATGAGTTGCCAAGCTTCCTCATCATCAAGGCTATTGAAGTCCTCTTGTTGATGATCCCTTTCTTTCTTCAAAGAAGCGTAGTGTTAAAGAAATTAGTGAAAGATGTCTCAAGTGTCAAGACGAAGATATTAGTGAAGGGTATCTATCGTCCATAAGATAAGCACTTGTGGTAGGTGCTTAGAAGTCAAGACAAGAAGCATTAGTGAAAGGTGCTTAGAAGTGAAGACACAAGACATTAGTGAAAGGTGTCTTGTAGATCTAATCAAAGACATTAGTGAAAGGTGTCTTATAGATCTAATCAAAGGCATTAGTGAAAGGTGCCTTAGATGTACATTCGATATGGTGTGTTTCGATGTACTAGATAGACTAGCATTAGATCCAAGGATATTGATGTCCTTGATGATGTTGTAAAGGAGTAGATCTCCTTTGGGATTAGTCGTTGGTGTAGTGTGGTAGTAGTTCCTCCATTGCAATGTAACTAGGTGCTTAGCCTAGTACCTAATAAAGGGTAGGCGACGTTGTGAAGGTGTAGTTCACCTAAGGTGTGAAAGAACTCGGTGGTTAGCCTAGCACCGTATAAAGGGTAGGCGACGTTGTGTTAGGTGTGGTTCGCCTTGGTGTGAAAGAACTCGGTATTTAGCTTTGTACCGGAAAAAGGTTAAGCGACGTTGTGAAGGCTTCTCCGCCATAAGGAGATTGGTGTAGTGATTACAAACTCTCGAGTAGGCGACTCGGGGAGTGGAGTAGGGCAAGGAAGGTGTCCTTGTAGCCGAACCACTATAAATACTCGCGTTGTGGTTTTGTGCTTCTTACTCTTATCTTTTCATTACATATCTTTATATGCTTGTTTATCAACATCCAACACACACAACCAAATAGATTGACATAAGTCGATCTAAATAGTTTAAAAGGGAGTTTTAATTAGTAAAACTATTCAACCCCCCCCCTTCTAGTTTTCCACATGATGATTTTATTGAAAAGAATTCCCCTTGTAGGAAATTGCTTCCAGCCACTGTGTATCCCCCCAAATACACCTATGTATTTAGTGCCTAGAACTCTTTCCACACAAAGCAAAACCTTAGTCAGCTCATATGTAGTTTATCAACTATTTGGTGACTTTGAAAAAACATGTAAGAAGAGAATCACACCAACTGGGATTACTGAAGGGGAAAGGGGTTTTGAGCAAACAAAAGAATGTTATTTGATAGAAGTCATGCCTTTCTTTAAACAACTAAAAGAACAATTTGAGTCTCTTCAAAAGGAAATTGACACTGAAGTGAAAGACATGAAAAGAATGTTAAATGAAATGGAAATTGAGGCCAGTGATTATGAGCATGAATTGAAATGTAATGAAATTGAAAGGAAGAATCTGCATACCTTAAATGAAAATTTGATTTCTGGATGTATTGCTCAAGATGTTTTTTACACTGTTACAAATTATTCTATTACTGCTTCTCAATTTCATGAATTATCTATTGCTCTGAAAGTTTCTCACGATCGTGTCATTGAGCTTGAAAACACAAATTCTAAACTACATGAGAAATTTGAACAGGATGATCATGATAACTTGGTAAAACCTTTTTCTAAATTGGAAGTTGAACATCTTGCTTTGCAGTTAAAATATCAACATCTAAAAGAAAATGTTAAAACCTCAAATATCAAGACATCTTTGGATGCTCCTAAGTTTGATGCAGTTTTTGAAATAAGCAAACGTGATGAACAAATTCGAGCTCATTATAACACGATCAGAAGATTGAAAACCCAAATTTCACAATTGTAGGGTGAAAAGAATAATGTGAATGACTCCCGAATGCCTCCTCCTTTAGATTCTCAGAACTCTCAAAACTTTCATCTTCAAAACATCATTAATGTTTTACAACAAGAAAATAAGAGTTTTCTTGAAGAAAATGAAAAAGTTAAACAACATTTCAAAGAGTTATATGATCCAATGAAAGTCACTCGTGACAAGAACAATGAAAAAATAACGTCTTTACAAAAGGAAATTGAGAATCTGAAGAGTCAGGTAAAATGGAAAATGACACTTGTCTGTGATGGGAATTTTGTATCAAAGGCATCTGCGGATTCTAAGTATGTTGTAACTGTGAAGTATATTCCTCCTCATCTTAGAAATAATGAACTTGTGTGTCAAGAATATTTTTCGCACCTTAAGGATAGTCTAGAATGTCTCTGTTAGATTGTCGAAGAAGATAGCATAAATAAACCACTTGATAGAGAAGTTAGGTATGCATGCTTATACGCCAAACGATCTCAGGAGCTTTTAGAATGTTTAAGAGCAACATGCCCTAAATCCTTTTGTAGGAAAGATAAAGTCGCTATACCATGATTTATGCCTAGTGTTAAGCATGCGACCCTTGATATGCCTTGTTCTGTGCCGAAAGTCAAGCATGTGAACTTTCATGTGCCTGAAGTACTTCAGTTCCCAGCACTTCTAGATCAGGAATGTAAAAAGTAGCAAAACCAACTAATGTTCCCATCATTACCTCTACAGGAGTAATCAGTGATACAAAAGCAAGCGGGTCAAAGCCTCCAGGCAATACAAAGCAAGATAGAACATCGCAAGCTAAGAGTGTTCAATGGAAGAAAGTAGAAGACCACCCTAGGAATAATAAGTTTGTGTTGAATAAGACGAATCGTGTTGATTCTAGTAATAGCTATAAGCGTACTGTAATTAATTCGAATTCTGCTACTGCTTGCAAAACATGTAATGAATGCTTGATTTCTGTTATTAATCATGAATGTGTTGTGAATGATTTGAGTAATGCTGTCAAATCTCCAATAAAAAATGTTAAAACTAGAAAACAGGATAAGAAGGTCAGAAAACCAAGGTGGAAGAAGGCTAGAAAACATTGGAAACCAACAGGAAGAAAATTTAGTAATGTAGGTTATCAGGGATACCTACTGGCCGTAAATTCAATCTTAATGAGTTGTGCCCTAAATTATCTAGATCAATGCCCATTAGGAAATGGATGCCTACTGGTAGAAATATACCTTTAAGAAGTGAACATACTTTGAATAGATCTACTGTTTCTACTAGCCCAAAATCTACCTCTAATGATATCATTGTTTCTGTTTCTGATGTGAGTGTTCCAATCACATTTACTAACCAAGTGGAACCCATTCTCGCATGGGGATCCAAATTATCCAGTCATCCATACTTGTCTGTGTTCAACTGCAGGTCGTTCAAATCGTTCTGTGGTACCCGGACTCAGGCTGTTCCAAGTATATGACTGGAGATTGCTCGCGGCTCATGAACTTTGTGAGTAAATTCATCGGGGCTGTTAGATTCGGAACGACGATTTTGGTGCAATAATGGGATATGGAGATTATGTTGTTGGTGACATTGTAATTTCCAGGGTATATTATGTTGAAGGTATTGATCATAATTTGTTTTCTGTTGGTCAATTCTGTGATTCTGATCTAGAGGTGACCTTTAGAAAGCATACATGCTTTGTTAGAGAACTATAGGGTGTTGAACTTTTGAAAGGAACTCGTGGAACTAATTTGTACACCTTCTCTATCGAAGATATGATGAAGTCCTCTTCAATCTGCTTGTTGTCAAAGGCTTCAAAAACAAAGTCATGGTTATGGCATCGTCGTCTCAATCATTTGAACTTCGGAACCATAGATGATCTTTCTAGAAAGGACCTAGTAAGAGGCTTGCCCAGAATGAAATACGAGAAAGATCATCTTTGTTCAGCATGCCAATTGGGAAAAAGTAAGAAATACGCCCATAAACCCAAACCTGCAAACTCAGTTATGGAAGTTCTACATACTCTTCATATGGACTTATGCGGACCCATGAGAGTGCAAACGATAAACGGGAAGAAATATGTGTTAGTCATTGTTGATGACTACTCTAGGTTTACTTGGGTTAAGTTTTTGAGAACAAAGGATGAAACTCCAGATGTCATCATCAAACTTATCAAATAGCTGCAGGTTTGACTTAACAAGACTGTGAGAATTATCCGTACGGACAATGGAACTGAGTTTGTTAACAAAGAACTAAGTCAGTTTTATGAAAGCATTGGAATCAGCCATCAAAGAAGTGTTCCACGTACTCCTCAACAGAACAGTGTAGTTGAAAGGCGAAATCGGACTCTTGTGGAAGCTGCGAGAACCATGTTAATTTACTCAAAGGTTCCAATGTTTCTCTGGGCTGAAGCCATTGCCACTGCTTGCTATGCCCAAAACCGTTCCCTTATCTACACCACTCATGGAAAAACTCCATACGAACTTGTCCACAATCGGAAACCTGATCTCTCTTTCCATCGTGTGTTCGGTGCTTTATGCTATCCAACGAATGATGGTCAAGATTTAGGTAAATTAAGAGCTAAGGCGGACATTGGAGTTTTTGTGGGTTATGCACCAAACCGGAAGGGTTACCGAATCTTCAATAAAAGAACCCGAGATATCATGGAAACTATTCATATCACGTTCGATGAGCTGTCTGGGCAAATGGCTCTAGGACAATCAAGTTCTAGACCCGCATCTCAACATTCATTAAGTAGTCCCATTAGTTCTTCTCTTGTACAGAATCCCTCATCTGCAGTTCCATATGTACCTCCTTCTGAAGAAGATTTGAAGAAACTGTTTGATCCAATGTTTGATGAATACTATGAACCTCATGACAGTATCCATTCTACACCATCATCAGAGGCGGCTCCTAATCCTATGATCACAGATAATCCATCCATTTATGTGTCATTATCTCAAGAAGCGCCTGCTGCAGATCACTCATCATCATCCTCAAATCCTCAATCTTCAAGGGTACATCATGGTAATGTTACTGCCTACACTGATGAAGAAAACCCTTTTGCCACTCCAGAAGATGCTCCGTTTGAAAACATTTTTGCCCCTGATCCATCATCTGAGCCATCTTCATCAGGGGACCCCAACTCTGCTACTTTAGTTCCTCAACCACAACCACACGAGCATTTCAAAAACTGGTCACATGATCATCCATTGGACAACATAATTAGGAATCCTTCTCGTCCGGTATCTACCCGTAAACAACTTGCTACACATGCCTTATGGTGCTTCTTCAATTCCATACTATCAAAGGTCGGACCAAAAGATGTCAAGACTGCAATGTCTAAGGACAACTGGTTCAATGGTATGCAAGAAGAAATTCATGAGTTTGATCGACTTGATGTTTGGGAATTGGTACCAGCTCCCGAGTGCGATATGATCATTGCTCTCAAATGGATCTTCAAAGTAAAACTTGATGAGCATGGTGATGTATTAAAGAACAAGGCAAGACTTGTTGCAAAAGGATATCGTCAAGAGGAGGGTATTGACTTTTGGGAATCATTTGCTCCAGTTGCACGTATCGAGGCAATCAGAATCTTCTTGGCTAATGCTGCTAGTAAGAACATAGTGGTTTATCAGATCGATGTGAAGACTGCCTTTCTTAATGGAGATTTGAAAGAAATCGTTTATGCAGTCAGCCTAAAGTTTTTGTGGATCCACAACGTCCTACTCATGTCTATCGCTTAAAGAAGGCTCTTTATGGCTTGAAACAAGCTCCAAGGGCATGGTATGACACACTGTCAAGTTTCTCTTAACCAACGGATTCAACAAAGGAGCAGTTGATCCCACATTGTTCACCAGAAAGTCAGGCAAACACTTAATTCATGTTCAAATCTATGTTGATGATATTATTTTTTCCTCGACCAACCCTAATGAATGTGACCGTTTTTCAAAGGAAATGGGATCCAAAATTCAAATGTTTTTGATGGGACAAATGTCATTTTTCTTAGGTTTACAAATTTCACAAAGTTCCGGAGGCATTTTTATCAATCAATCTAAATATGCTAATGAAATTTTAAAGAAATTTGGATTTGATACTTGTGACCCTGTTGACACTCCCATGGTGGAGCGCACAAAACTGGATGAGGACCACTCAGGGATCATGGTTGATCAAACAAAATATCGAAGTATGATTGGATCCCTGATGTACCTCACAGCTAGTAGACCTGATATTTTGTTCGCTGTATGCACGTGTGCTAGATACCATGCTAAGCCTACCAACAAGCACCTTGAAGTGGTTAAACGGGTCTTTCGGTATCTTCAAGGAACCATTAATATGGGACTTTGGTATTCGAAGGACACCACCAATATGTCACTAACAGCATATGCAGATGCAGACCATGCAGGGTGTCAAGATACACGTCGAAGCACATATGGTGGTGCTCAATTCTTGGGAGAAAAGCTTGTAAGCTGGTTTTCAAAGAAACAAATTAGTACGTCTATATCCTCTATAGAGGCAGAATACATAGCCATGTCATCTTGTTGTGCTCAAATCCTATGGATGAGATCCCAATTATCTGACTATGGCTTTGAATTCAACAAAATCCCTCTGTATTATGATAAAAAAGTGCCATTGCTCTCTCATGCAACAACGTTTAACATTCAAGAGCAAAGCATATCGAAATTCGACATCACTTCATCTGGGAGCAAGTGGAGAAAGGTGTGGTGGAACTAAATTTCGTGAGAACTGAATATCAGCTGGCAGGCATCTTCACTAAAGCACTTCCTAGAGAATGTGTTGGAATCACTCCTAAACTATATTTCAAGTGTTTGTAATTAACATGTAATAGGTTGCTTAATTAGGCTTTTATGTTAGAATTAATGGCAAGGCTTATGTAGAAAGCCCATAAGCCTTGACCCATATCCAATAAGGAAAGGAAGGGAACTTGGTGTGTTGCCCTAGTCCTTTCCCTATATAAGCACATGTAAACCTTCATTTGAAGGTTGGTTGTTCACTTCATTCAATATCTACGCATAACTCTTCTTATATTCATACGTGTATTGTTTTTATGTATTCATCCGCCTTCTCTTCATCTATACTTATTACATATTGATGCTTGTGTTACAATATGGTGACTTAACAGTGGTATCATTTGCCATCTAGTTGGGTGAAAAATTTTTGTTTTTGAAGTTTTTTATCAATACGCATGAGTTTCGTGCTACAAACCTTTCATACGCTTCAAGCTTTATTTTGTACACTTAAAAACTCAAGATTCTTGTGGTTTAAGGTTTATTTAGTGTTAAAGTTTGAGTTTTTAGCATCAAGTTTGAAAGTTTACTTGTGTAGAATAGTTTTTGAACTTGGTTTTGATCGTGTGGTTCTGTCTACGCATAAGGGTGGAAGGTATTTTGATTCATCAAGTTTCAAACGTTTGTGTTATTTTGGTGATATTGAAGCTCTTTCATCATTAAAACCAGGTTTCTAAACACTTTTAAGCATAAAAAACAGTTTTGGTGATAGTTGGTACTTTCCACTCGTAACAAAACCCTAGTTTTACTCGTAAGCTCAAGGTCTACGCGTAAGCAATTCATCATTTGATCTTCAGTGCTGTGGGTTTACTCAGTGTTTTCTTGCTTGGATAAGCCTGAAAACACTTCGACTTCGGATATCTTTTACACTGGTATAAGTGTAAAGGATTTTTGGGCAAAACCCTAGTTTTACGCCTAAGCTTAAACACTTACGCGTAACATCTTTCTTTGCCTAAGCATTTTCTTACGCCTAAGCCTGTATTACGCCTAAGCAAATCTTACGCATAAGGATTCTACTACTAAGTCTTTAGTTTATGCCTAAGCTAAGTTTTTTCTCAAGTTTACGCTTAAGCTTTTACTACGCGTAAGCTCTATTTTACGCGTAAGTTGGTTTTTTACGCATAAGGTGATTTCTACGCTTAAGCTGGCTTCTACGCATAAGGTTACTTCATCAACATTGTTTCATTCGACTACAAAGATCCATCATCAACACAAGTTTCAAGATGTCTCAACCACCATACTCTAGCTACTTTCCTCATGTGTATCCTCAACAACAACAACAATTCTATCAACAATATCCTCCACCATCGCCACAACAAGTGCAACAATTTCAACAACAAGGAGCAATTCCTCTTCCACAACAAATGGTTCCACCAAACCCTAGTCAACAAGTACAACATTACACATACTTTCAAAATCAGTATCCAGCCAAGTATGCTATGAATGTTACAACTCCTAAGGAACCCTCATGGTTTGCAAAGATGTGTGAAGCTTTAAGTAGCCAACAATTAATTCATGAAGCTGGATCACTTGATAGACCTCCAATGCTCACTCCCGGAAACTACGATCAATGGGTGATAAGGTTCTTTAGGTTTTGTGATCTAAAGAAGCCACATGCAATGCAATGTATCCTTTTGGGATTACCCAATCCGATATTCGTAGTGTTGATGCTCAGAAGACTGCTAAAGCAATGTGGGAGCACATTCATCTTCTAATGGAAGGCACATAACTCAATCAAGAAGACATGGAATCCAAAATCTACTTAGCATATGAACACTTCATGATTGAACCAGGGGAGACATTAGAGTCATATCATCATCGATTCTCAGACATCATCAATGACTTGGAGAAACATAATATCATTATGCCAAGAATTGCAATCAACACAAAGTTCCTTAGTAGTCTTGGTCCTGATTGGGAAAAGTATGTTATTTTCATCCGTCAAGCAAAGAATCTTCATCATGCTACATATGGATTGTTGTATGACTATTTGAAGCCCCACCAAAAGGAAGTTGACAAAGAAAGGATCATCCGTGGAGTCCTTGCTTCGCCCTCACTCCCGGATAATCAAACTCTAGCTTTGTGGGCTCAAGCATGTTATCCTCAATTCCCGACCTTGCCAACAACCTTCACAAATCCTCCACAACCAACTACTAAGATCACACCATATGATCCCTCACAAGAAAATCAACAGGTTCCATACAACAGCAACAATGATCAAGCACTTTACAGTGAATCTAATGAGGATGCAAAAGCTTTCGATGCATTGTAACAAGGGTTTGTCACGATTGCTGGAGCATTCGGCCGCTATTCCAACAAATACAACAATCGCATTCGTACCTCATCCAATACAAGGAATCAAGCTGTTGTTAACAACGGAAGAGTTGAAGTTCAGAATCGTGGTAATGTTCATCAGATGGGAAGTGGTCAAGGATTTAATCCTAATGGAAGGAATAACATGGGTGCTCCACAACAACAAAGGGTTCAAGTGGTTGATCAGGGAAATGCTCAAACTTGGATTAATGGTCTCCGATGCTATAACTGTAATGAGAAGGGTCATCTGGCTAATGCATGCCCAAAGCCAAGGACAAGAGGTAGCGCTTATCACAAAGAGGCTTTACTCTTGGCTCTCAAGGATGAATCTGGTGGAACTCTTACCAACAAGGAACATAGCTTCATGGCAAATGCAGATTCTGATGATGACATGGAGGACTTGCAGGCTAATGCAGCAGTGATGTTAATGACCAACATGCAAGAACTCCACATGAGTAACACAGGCCCAGTGTATGACACTGACAGCTTGTCTCAGGTACCGGATTAAACTATATTCATTACTGATCTGATATCTCCACCAACATCTGCATCCGATGAGGATCAGAGTGTTCAACATGAGCCGTCTACATCTTATTCCGATGATAATCAAATAGATCTCGTAGTTATATTTGACGATCAAGATGACCTTATGGTTAATATTGATAATCAAGTTTGTAGAAAACTAGAAGGGGGGTTGAATAGTTTACCGATTAAAAACTTTGTTTTGAAACTTATTGAAAGATCAATTGATATTGATCTTAAGTATGTTAATGAAATATGCAAGCAATATGTAATAAGTAGATAAGGAAAGAAATGATCAAACCACAACAAGTTGTTTATAGTGGTTCGGCCTACAAGGACTCTTTTTCCTTGCCCTACTCCACTCCCCGAGTCTCACACTCGAGAGTTTAACTTCACTAGTCAACAAGCTCCTTTCACCGGCGGAGAAAACCTTTACACTTCGCTTACACTATTTCCGACACTAAGCTAGATGTCGGGTTCTTTCCAAGGGTACAACTACTCCCACACACAATGTATTTTGAGGACTAAAATACTAACCACTCACACTCACAAGATTATGATGGTTTGATACAACAATGAAGTATGGATCAACACTAGATCATATAACACTAAACAAACAAGACTTCCAACTTCTCGTTGAAGCTTGAATATGACTTGATCTTCTTTGCTACAAAAGAGATCACTAATATGATATGAAACTGAGTTAGAAAGGTTAGAGAGAAGATATGTATGAGAGTATGTTAGAAAGGGATGAGAAACTACTTGGCTTGGCATTGCTATTTATAGCCAAATTGGACAGGAGCGTCCACGGACGGCGAACCCCTTAAAAGGGTTCCGTCCGTGTACCAATTTGGTACCGCCAGTCTGACAGTCAAGATATCAAATCTTGCTTAAAGTCAACTCTATCTAAGTGAGATTGTGCAAGATATGAAGAGTACAAATCTTCACAAAATATCTAATGGAATCTTCCAATGATTTCCATGATGTAATACATGATGTCAAATGTTGTATTACTATCTATAGAAATATGCAAATGCTTAAGTAGTGTTTGGTTTTAAGAACCTAACACATTCTACAAACTACTATCATACATAATGATTAGAGTCATATCAAGATGTTACTAATCATAAATGTAAATGCTTGAATGATGAAAATATTGTTTGAGAAAGCTTGTTTTAATATCTAATAAACTTGACAAGCTTTAAGCTTTTATAAATTAAATTTACTTTTGTCGTTAACAAAACTTAGGCAAAGATCAAAAATATAAATAACGTTTAATGACGATATTTGTATTAACAATCTCCCCCTTTTTGTTGAGGACAAAATATAAATTTTATTTTTATAAAAGAAACAAAGTTTGTACAAGAGTTATAAAAATATTAGTTTTAGAACTTTGAAAAGGAAATGATAATGCAAGTGTATGAAATTTGACTTTTTATGAAAGTCAAAGAATTCACTAGTTGATGCATGATGTAGACTTTTTCAGAAAGTCAAAGTATGCAGTTTGACCTTTTTAAGAAAAGTCAAGTATTATCAATGAGGGTTCCTGTTTGACTTTTAGAAAGTCAATTGTATGCAGTTTGACTTTTTCAGAAAAGTCAAATATAAATAATTTCCAAATTCTATATTTTCTCCCCCTTTTTGTCTCAACAAAAAGAAGAGACTATGCGGAATGTAATGAGCCCGAGCTATTATCTCCCCCTTGTTCAAAGCTCCCCCTAAATTGGGTGCTTTAATGGGAAGATACATGGATTATGAAAATAAAGCTACAAAAAAAAATGTTAGTAATAATGATCATTCACAAGCATTTCCAAGCACTATGTAATGACACCAACAATATGATAAACAACATTCATTAGTTAAAATTTTTCATGAATCAAGATCATGAAAGGAGAACACAATGATGTGTTTTTAGTACAAGAAAAATAAAAATTATCCTAAGAAAGCAAAAAGAAAGACTATTCTAAAACCATCCTAAAGTGATGGTGGATGGGAAAGAGCGTTTAGACGCTCAAGAATGTGGTTGAGGATGAACCTCATTTCTTCGTGGAAGTCATGGACCATAATCCGGGTCCGTTCCACGGTTTGACCCGTTTGCTCACAAGTTGAGCAACCATGCCTTGGAGGGTAGAAAGTTTGGGGAGGTTGTGGTGGTGGAATGGTGGATGTGTTGGTGGTGTTGGGGATGTTTGGAGTGGTCATGATGGATGCAAGCAAAGCACTTTGCATTTGCATTGTCTCACTTAAGTGAGAATCCACCATGCCTTTGAATTGGTGGAGGTTGTGGAGTTCGGCTTGAATCTCCTCTCTAGTGGGATTGTCATCCCACATGCACTCCGAAATGTCCTCAATATGAGGAGACATTGATGATGGAAGTGGATGATCCCCGTATAAAGGACCATGAATGTCCTTGTGAATGGGGTGAAAAAGGAGAGGTTTTGGCCCTAATGGGGCGTTTGGGTCAATAGATGACCGAGGTGACTCATGAGCGATTCGCTCAATAGTGCCAAAAGATGGCAATGGTGGTGGATGACTTGGCCTAGGAGGCAAGTCTTCCAAGTCCTCTAGGAAAGGATTTGGTGATGTTGGTGGAGTTGAAAATAACTCCATGGGAGTGAGAGTGGGAGACCTTGGTGAAGGTGGTGAGGGTGTTTTGGATGTTTGGATGGGTGCCGGTGGAGGTGAAGTAGGTGTTTTTGTTGGTGGTGGAGTGGTGATCACAATGTGTGATGAAGTAGGTGTAGCTAAGGTAAGATGTGTATCATCTCTAATGGGAGATGAGATGGTGAGTGGTGAAGATTCGGATGATGAGCTAAGATGAACAAAGCAACAAGGCCTAACGCTAATTCTAGCGGTTTTCTTGCAAGGTTTTGGTGATGATTTAGTCATTTTTAACTTGGGTTTTTGATTTGCTAGATAGTAGTGAGAATGAAGAAGGTGTGAGGATGATCATGGTAAAGCCTTTCAATTTATAGAGGTAAGTAATTGTTGAGAAATGGTTTGATTTGATGTTGAACCATTGAGGAGATGAGGTTCCTAATGATTTGGAAGTGGGTTGAATGCTAGTCATATCACCCAAGTCAATCCATTCAAAGAAGATGGAGTGAAGAAGAAAAGATATGCAATAAATGTGTTCTAGTGAGTGGAATTTCCTAATATTCAGATTACCCACGGATTTGAAGGTACCAAAAATTTGGTTCCTTCCTTTATGCCAAAGGGCTCCTTGGGTGGATTTTTCAAGTTTTTGAATTTTGGTGGGAAATGGATTTCTTATAGACTTTGGTAAATGATACTAGTTCTAATAACAGTATAAACTAGTTAAGATTGATTTATAAGTGATGGAAGATAATTTGGAATCACGAAAGAGTCAAAATTCAGAAAATTACCTGGAGAATCCACGGCACCAAAATCATACACGGACGGTACCCTAAAAAGGGTGCCATCTGGCCCGCCTGTACAGGTATGACGGTACCAAACTACATAAAGGACGGTACCAAAATTTTGGTGCCGTCTGATCCGTGGAGAGCTGAAATATGGACAGAGTACGTTTTTAGGTGTCGGGGAAATTTCCGAAACCTGAAATTTTTCTCAAAAGCTGTTATACTAAACATTTCTAGTTAGGAAAAGTAAATAACACATATCTAAACATAGTGGAGCATAGATTTTGAGCAAGGCTTATTGATTTTCACAATATAGTGAAAATGGGTAAAATTTGATAGCATACTTGTGCTATCCCCCTGCATGAGATTGTTAGCATACACCATTGTTTCAAGTTATATTATCATCCTACATAATAAAAACAACTAAATAGTATCAAACATTAACGATAATGCATTGTTCCAAACACTCCTTAAAGTACCCTTATTTGTCCAACTTCTTGTAAATCTTGTTCATCATCCTACCAAGGCACTTGAACATTCCCTTAGTTTGTTTGAATTCTGCTGATTCATTCTCAATCTCGGGAAGAGATGCGTAATACTCTTGAGGTGGAAGATGAGAGCTTGGAAGACCATCCTCGGAGCTATTTGATGATGATGATGAAGGAGTTGGAGGTTTAGTTCTCTTGCCTTTAGTCTTAGCAACTCGAGCATCACTCAAAGGTACAAAGATGTGAGGGATGAGTTCATAGTGAAGGTGCATCCCTTTTGGGGTTGGTGGAATTGGAGCGAAGTTTCTATAGAGACGGGTGAGAAGCATCCCGTATGGAAGAGCAACGGATCCTTGAGTTGGAATATCAATCATTCTCCTAGCTATGTAGTAGGCTAAGTTGAATGGTTGTCGGGTGGACAAGTTGTAGAGCATGTGGCAAAGACAAGCGTTTATGTGATCCCTATTCCCTATGGTGCTAATGACGTTTGCTCTAAGTAACTCCTCCCATTTCTTAAATTCGTGCTTAAGTTCATTTAGCTCAATTCCATATGGATCTCGGTCTACCTCTTTTCCCTTTTGGGTTACTCGGGTTGTATCCGTTTTTGGGTTAAAAAGGTGTTCACGGATGACATCCTTATCGGCCAAGCGGGTTAGATAGGGAGAAGTGCGGTCGTTGATTGCATCAAGGGCGGTGAGTGACCACTTATCCGTGTAGACACAAGTTCCTCGGTTGGGAATTCCTAGTACTCTAGCAAATTCACTTAAGGTGATGGTGTAGTCATTTTGGTTGATTCTAAAGCTAAGACAAAATTCATCATCATCTTCATCACTAAAACCGGTCACACTAGCATAGAATTCTAACACAAACCTAGGACAAATTGGTTCATCAATGTCAAGAAGACAATCGAATTGAATGGCGGCTAGTTCTTCACGAAGATTAGTGTGCTCAAGGAATGATGGGTGAATGGTTCTACCCTCGTGGAAATACCTTGATTCTAGACCCCTAAATATTTCTACTTGTTCCTTGGTGAGTCCTTTGGTTTTGTGGTGTTTGGGAATGTAGTTAAGAGTGTCTTTGTGATCATAGAATCTTGCGGCTACCATGGTTATTCCTAAGGACAAGAATTAACATGTTAAAAAAATGAAAATAAATTTTAACGTTTTTGATTCTAGTGTGTGCCTATATGAAAACAATTTGGAGTTGCGGTTATCTCGACTCATTTTATGCACAAAATGGTTTTAGTGCAGTGTTTGGCAAATACCATGAGATAACCCAAATGCTCCTAATTCAATGTGGCTACATTTGAATATACCTGGGAGTGCATATTAGTTATGCAATACCTTTAGTATTCAAGAGCATGCAAGTGATGAAAATTCTAACGTTTCTATTTGTATTAGCAATGAAAAATGTTTTCCTACAAGTGAGAAGCTTTTCAAAACTTTTGACATGGGGTGTTTGGTTGTTTGAATAAGGCCTTATATTTATTATCTATCAATTAGTGGGAAACATGATTTGTTTATGCAATATGATAATGTAGTACCTAATTTGAATGACTAGTTATGCAATTTGCCAATTGAATTCATATTTGGTATAAAAGCATACATAAAACCCCATGTAATGATTTGTGATAGTTTTGTGCATAAATAAGAATCCTAGACTCAGAATTAAGAGATGAAATGTAGTTAGGATACTTACAATGATGTTATCTTCAGTGATTAGTGAGTGGGAAGATGACAATAATGAGCTTGGTTTAAGTTTTACACGTTTTGGTAAAGTGGGTTGTGAGGAAGAGGATGTTATGTATATAGCAGTTTTGCTTCTGTAGACACCACGGACCAGACGGCACCAAATTTTTGGTTCCGCCCGTGTTGTCGTTTGGTGCCATGGCTACAGTAGCAGATACAAGGCAAAATTGTTTTGGTTTGACTATTCTAATGTTTTAGGCTACGTTTATCCTACATGTTTGGTTCCATTAACCCTAAACCAAGTCTAAGAAGATTCAAAGGTTCTCGTTTAAGAGATTTAGTAAAGATGTGGGCAATGTTGTCTTCGGAGGATACTTTCTCGATTGAAATGTTTCCTTTTTGAACATTGTCGCGAAGAAAGTGATGACGGATTTCGATGTGCTTTGTACGAGCATGTTGAACGGGATTCTTGCTGAGATCGATGGCTCCTTTGTTGTCGCAAAGTATCACAATGTCGTTGAGATGAATTCCGTAGTCTACGAGAGCTTGCTTCATCCAAAGAGCTTGTTGACATGCTTTTCCGGCTGAGACGTATTCGGCTTCAGTCGTAGAGATGGCTAAAGCCGTTTGCTTCTTTGCAAACCATGAGGTGAGACAATGTCCAACAAAAGTGCAAATACCACTTGTACTTTTTCTATCGACATAATCACCGGCATGATCCGAGTCGGCATACACTATGGTTTCTATACCCGTTCCTTTGGGATACCATAATCCTAAACACGTTGTTCCCTTAATATATCTAAAAATCCTTTTTAATGCTTCTAAGTGTGATGCCTTTGGATTTTCTTGAAAGCGAGCACATAGACAAACACTAAACATAATGTCGGGTCTACTAGCCGTAAGATAGAGTAGGCTACCAATCATTCCTCTATATTTAGTGTTATCTACGGATTCACCTTCTTCGTCCTTGGTGAGTTTAGTGTCCGAGGACATGGGTGTTTTAGTTGGTTTGGAATCTTCAAGACCAAATTTCTTAAGCATGTCTTTTATATATTTAGATTGGTTAAAGAAAATACCATCATCTAGTTGTTTGATTTGAAGTCCTAGAAAGAAGTTTAACTCACCCATCATACTCATTTCAAACTCGTCATGCATGATTTTAGAGAAATCATCACATAGCTCTTGACAAGTTGATCCGAATATAATGTCATCAACGTATATTTGAACAATAATAATTTGCGATTCCTTTTTCTTAGTAAAAAGAGTATTATCTACTAATCCCATAGTATATTTGTTATCAATAAGAAAAGTCTTAAGACGGTCATACCAAGCTTTAGGTGCTTGTTTAAGGCCGTATAATGCTTTCTTGAGTTTGAAGACATGATGTGGTTTCTCAAAGTCGGTAAAACCGGGAGGTTGAGCAACATACACTTCTTCGTTAATAAACCCATTAAGGAAAGCACTTTTAACATCCATTTGAAATAATTTAAAATCATAAGCACATGCATAAGCAAGTAATATTCTAATAGATTCAAGTCTAGCTACCGGTGCATAAGTTTCATCATAGTCAATTCCTTCTTGTTGATTATAACCTTGTGCAACAAGCCTAGCTTTGTTTCTAGATACTACACCGTTTTCGTCCATTTTGTTTCGAAAGACCCATTTTGTTCCAATTATAGTTTGATCTTTTGGGTTTTGGAACTAGTTTCCAAACATCATTTCTAACGAATTGGTTTAATTCTTCTTGCATGGCAATTACCCATGATTCATCTTTTATTGCTTCATTTATGGTTTTTGGTTCAATGGTGGATACAAAACAAAAATGATTACTTTGATTTTGAGCTTGTGATCTTAAGGTTCTTTGATTAAGTTTTCCTATGACCTTTTCTAATGGATGACTTTTAGATTCTTTTATGTTGACAATTTTCTTATTTAATGGTTCATCTTCCTTGTTATTATTAATTTGACTTTCAATTATTTGACTTTCAACTAAGTCATCATCTACCAAAGGTGATGTCTTAGAGGGAGGTGGACTTTCGTCAAATGTTATGTTCAACGATTCCTCGACTATCATTGTTTCTTTATTTAGGACAATGTAAGCTTTACTAGTTTGAGAGTAACCAAGAAATACACCTTCATAAGACTTTGGGTCAAACTTGGTGAGATAATCCTTAGTATTAAGAATAAAACATTTACAACCAAAGACTTTAAAATATCCTAATGTTGGCTTTTTACCTTTATAAAGTTCATATGGTGTTTTGTTTAGGAAAGGACGTATTAGGACTCTATTTAAAATATATGTAGAAGTGTCAACGGCGTTACACCAAAACTTTTGAGGAATGTTTTGTTCATTAAGCATTGTTCTACTCATTTCTTGAATTGTTCTATTTTTACGTTCTACTACTCCATTTGATTGAGGTGTTCGTGGAGCGGAAAAGTTATGTGTTATACCATTTGTATCACAAAAGTTTCCAAATTGAGTTTCGTTGTCAAATTCACGCCCATGATCCGTTCGGATCGACACAATTTTTACACCTAGAAGATTTTGAATTTTCTTGCTAAGTATTTCAAATTTATCAAAAGCTTCATTTTTGGTTTTCAAAAATAACGTCCAAGTAAACCTTGAGTAATCATCTACTATGACCAAAGTGTATAAGTTGCCTCCATAGCTTCTTATAGCGGATGGTCCAAATAAGTCCATATGTAATAATTCTAGACACTTAGATGTGGACACCATATTTTTAGATTTGTGACTACTATGTGTTTGTTTACCAATTTTGCAAGTGTCACAAAAGTGTTGGTCATATTTTAGTTTTGGTAAATTTCTAACCAGCTCTTTTGAAGATAGGTTTTGTATAAGTCTCATATTAGCGTGACCTAAGCGTCTATGCCAAAGAGATGAGCTATCGTCTAATGTTGTTAGGCAAAGTTTGTCATTATATGTTTTATCTATTTTCATGACGTATATGTTATTTTTCCTAACTCCTTTAGCTATGGTGATACCATCTTTTAGTATTTTACTACCATTTTCATCAAATAGTACTTTATACTTTTTATCGCATAGTTGGCTAATACTAAGTAGATTAAATCCTAACCTATCCACATGAGCAACATTTTCAATAGTTAGAGAGTTATGAGCAATCGTACCTTTGCCAATGATTTTGCTTTTGAGATTGCTACCGAAAGTGACATTACCTCCGTCATACTCTTGGTATGATGAGAAGAGACTTTTGTTGCCCGTCATGTGTCGTGAGCATCCACTATCTTTTATCCATTCATCAGGTTCCAATCCAACTTTCAAACATACCTAAGAAGCGAATAACTCAAACATTTGGTCCCCAATATCTCATGGGTCCGTTTGGGTTAAACATACCATTTATTTGATTCATGTATGGAAATGATGGATAAGGGTTCCATGGCATGTAATCTGGAGTTTGATATGTCTAGGAAGTTTTGATTCCAACCGTTGTGTTGGTAGTTAGGTTGAACGTTGTGGTTGCTCTTAGGAAAGGGGCGTTTGGCAAAAGAAGTTTTATATCGTTGTTGAGTAGCTTTTGATCTAAATTCATTTTTAACAAGTCCTACTCCTGATATAATGGCTGGTTTTAGTTTAACATTATCATTGGTTTTCTTTGTTACTTTAACGAATTCAGTACGGTCCGTATTGCGAACATTCTGTTCTGCTGAAGTACCCGCGGTACCATTTTGCACAACGGACGGAACCCTTATTTTGGTTTCCATCTGGTCCGTGCTGTACAGCAGTGATTTTGACAGAATGTTCGTCCTTTTCGGCCGTTTTGTTTGACTCTTTGGAATTAATACTTCATTAAAACCTAGCCCATTCATGTCTCCTGGTGTTTTATGGATTTTAACTATTCATCGGCAATAGCGATGTTTTTGTTAAACCTTTTAAACTTAGAATTATTTTCTATTAAAACTTCTTGTGTGAGCTTTAGTTTTTCTATTTCAAGATTAAGCTCTTGACATGATGTACAATCATCTTCATTTGCTTTTCCTTTTCAAGTCGTTTTGCTTTTTCTTTTAACTCATATACCTCATTTTCCAAAAACTCCTTTTTAGTTTTTAGAAATTTATTTTTAGTTATGATTTTTAGACTTAGCTCACACAATTGATTATATTGTTTTTGCAAGGTGTCATCATCTATAGAAGAATAAGAAGAGTCGAAAAGTACCTCATTTGACTCATGTGCCATTAGAGCGATCTCTTCCTTGCTTGATTCTTCATCGTCTTCACTATCACTCCAAGCACCACTTACAAAAGCTCGTTGAGTTTTGCTTTTAGGTGGCTTGGGACATTCTCCTATGAGATGACTTGCATCACCACATCTAAAACACTTTCTTTCACCTATAATCTTCTTATCATCCCGATCTTTTCGGAATGGCTTCTTTTCTTCTCGAGGTTGTCTTACAAACTTTCCTCTTCTTCTAAAGAACTTCTTGAAATCTCTAACGGCCATGGCATACTCCTCATCTTCACTATCGGAACAAGATTCACCATCATCGCTTGATTCCGCCTTTGCTTTAAGAGCAACGGATTTGATCTTCTCCTTTCTTCCTTTGATGATCTCCGAATCTTTCTCCATTACCATTTCGTGAACTTTGAGGTTGCCAATTAGCTCGTCTAGTGACATTATTGAGAGATCTTTTGATTCTTCAATAGCGGTCACTTTAGCTCTCCATTTGGGATGGAGTGCTCTAAGAAATTTCCTGACAAAGTTCTTACTACGAAAAGATTCATCAAGTGCTTTAAGTTATGTAATGATAGTGTTAAAACGAGCAAAGCCACAATCAATGGTTTCATCTTCAGGGATAACAAATTGTTCATATTGTTGAACAAGAAGATCAATTTTGTTATCCTTGACTTGTGAATTACCTTGATGTGTAACAATTAAAGATTCCCAAATATCTTTGGCGGTTTCACACATAAAAATTCTTTCATATTCTTTTCTAGGTAAAGCATTATAAAGCATCATTTTAGCTTCATTATTTTTAGCAACTAGTTTCTTTTGTTCATCAACGGAAATATCTTTTGTTGTAGAACTAAAATCTCCTTTAACAATAATAAACCAAAGATCTATATCTTTTGATTTTACATATGTTTCAAAACGGTTTTTCCAATAGATAAATCCATTGGTTTCAAAGAGTGGTGGTCTTTGCATAGATTGCCCTTCTTTAAAGTTTTCAGAATCCATGGATCGTTTCAAGTTTATAAAATACAAGTTATTTTAGAAATTCTTGAGCAACGCGGCTCTGGTACCAATTGTAGAAAACTAGAAGGGGGGTTGAATAGTTTACCGATTAAAAACTTTGTTTTTGAAACTTATTGAAAGATCAATTGATATTGATCTTAAGTATGTTAATGAAATATGCAAGCAATATGTAATAAGTAGATAAGGAAAGAAATGATCAAACCACAACAAGTTGTTTATAGTGGTTCGGCCTACAAGGACTCTTTTTCCTTGCCCTACTCCACTCCCCGAGTCTCACACTCGAGAGTTTAACTTCACTAGTCAACAAGCTCCTTTCACCGGCGGAGAAAACCTTTACACTTCGCTTACACTATTTCCGACACTAAGCTAGATGTCGAGTTCTTTCCAAGGGTACAACTACTCCCACACACAATGTATTTTGAGGACTAAAATACTAACCACTCACACTCACAAGATTATGATGGTTTGATACAACAATGAAGTATGGATCAACACTAGATCATACAACACTAAACAAACAAGACTTCCAACTTCTCGTTGAAGCTTGAATATGACTTGATCTTCTTTGCTACAAAAGAGATCACTAATATGATATGAAACTGAGTTAGAAAGGTTAGAGAGAAGATATGTATGAGAGTATGTTAGAAAGGGATGAGAAACTACTTGGCTTGGCATTGCTATTTATAGCCAAATTGGACAGGAGCGTCCACGGACGGCGAACCCCTTAAAAGGGTTCCGTCCGTGTACCAATTTGGTACCGCCAGTCTGACAGTCAAGATATCAAATCTTGCTTAAAGTCAACTCTATCTAAGTGAGATTGTGCAAGATATGAAGAGTACAAATCTTCACAAAATATCTAATGGAATCTTCCAATGATTTCCATGATGTAATACATGATGTCAAATGTTGTATTACTATCTATAGAAATATGCAAATGCTTAAGTAGTGTTTGGTTTTAAGAACCTAACACATTCTACAAACTACTATCATACATAATGATTAGAGTCATATCAAGATGTTACTAATCATAAATGTAAATGCTTGAATGATGAAAATATTGTTTGAGAAAGCTTGTTTTAATATCTAATAAACTTGACAAGCTTTAAGCTTTTATAAATTAAATTTACTTTTGTCGTTAACAAAACTTAGGCAAAGATCAAAAATATAAATAACGTTTAATGACGATATTTGTATTAACAAAGTTGACTCCGTGGTTATACT